>CM069863.1:108982022-110182022 GCA_036172795.1 Pelodytes ibericus | reverse complement strand
CCTGTGGTTGGTAGGGGGGCAGAGGGAGCGCTTTATTTACTGGATTTTCTTACACTTTTCTGATTGACGCCTCCATGCGTCTTGTCCCCACCCCCCCCCCCTCAGGTAGGCCCACCTTTTGGGCTCCACCTCCTTAGGAGATAGAGTTACCCACACAGGTTTGTCCTTACACCTCTGCCTTTATGTTGAGTTGGTCTCAGCTGCTGTAGGGATGCTCTCTAACCAGGTTCACGCCCCGAGGGCGTAGCCTTTAGACTCATTTGATTCATCTCTGTATATACGTTTTAACTCTAACTTTCAAGTGGGCGCGCCTCATGGGCTCCGCCCTTTAGGGCGTAGCCACTCACGGAGGCTTGGCCGTCTATCTCTATTCTTATTGTACCAGCGTTAGTCTCAGCTGTTATAGGTACATAGGTTCCGCCCTCCAGGGCATGGCCACATAAGCAGGCCTGGCCCTCCACCTCAAACGCTATTGGATCAGCGTCATTTTCAGCTGTTAGAGGGGCATTACCCCGTCACCACATCAGCGCTCCCGCTGTTTTCTCCTCCCATACCACAGGTGATTTTGTTTTTATCTTAATTTGTTTGTCTTTTTATACACCGTACTATGCAACCATGTCTCATTCTGCTTTTGACAAAGCACCAGCAGGTGCGAAACGCGTCAAGCGTGAGTTAATCCTTTGTTGCTTTTTTTCACCCTTCTGTTTATGGTTTTATATTTTTTGGACTTTGAATAAAATTACGTTTTTTCCTGGACATCTACTTTGATAGCATTATTGGAAATCCCGGATGATCTTCCGCTGGCACACACTTTTTGCTTTTTATTAAAGAAAGTGTAGGAGCTGCAGGTTAGTGTAGAAAAAGAGGGGGCGAAGTGGAGGGATTATACGGGAAGAAGAGAAGGGAGAAGATGATGAGTAGGGAAATTAGTAAAAAGTGGCGGGGATAAACCCCTGGTGGGACAGGCCACCAGCAGCCTTAAGGGGCTGCAACATAGGGCAAAAAAAATCGTCAAAGAGACGAATAATTCCTTGCCCTTCCTGAAATACCAGGGGGAGGGGATTGCCCTTTGGTGTAGAAACATGTCCAGCACGGCAACCGGCGGGACATTTCATGTAGAAAAACTTCAGGGTGCTACCGGGTAATAGCGGGATGCGCTTACCCCAAACAGAAAAAACAACAGTTAAACAGTCTCAATATATAGTTCGGCTAATAACACAATGCAAAAAGAACATAGGGCTTCCAAGATGAGTGTCGAAGAACTCAATAGTAAAATCCATACTTGCTGACGCTTGTCACTGGATCAGAGTAAAAATATTCATTACCTCGCTTATAGCAAAGAGTAAGCAAAAAGTGTGGATGATTATCGCTAGGTTCAGGGGACCTAGTCATATAGCTGACAGATGCAATCTTCTGTGGGTCAATGGTTAAATAGTAGGTAGCTTATTCCACTGCAAAAACTCTCTGTGCAGGAAAAACAGGTGTAATGTTCTAGCTTGGGACCGATATGTTGGGTAGACCCAGACCGCTGAGAAACATGGCCAGTTCCGCAGGGTGGCGCAGGAAGTGATTCCTGCTGTCCTTCCTCGCCTGGAGAGAAAACGGAGTATGCCACTTATTTGTAATTGAAGCCTCACGCAGCGCAGCTGTGATGGGCTTCAGCGCCTTTCTAGCTTAGAGTGTAGTCCCGGAGAGGTCTGCATATAGTGCAATTTCGCAGTCCCGGATTTTAAGCGGTTGCATAGTGCGGCACTCCTGTAAGATGGAATCCCGAGCAGGGAGGTAATGCAGTGTACAAAGGACATCTCGTGGAGGGGCGTTTGCATCACCTCTCATGCTCTTGGTTCTCAGTACATTGTCAACCTCCACTGCAGTTTCTGGGCCCCTCTTCAGGATGGTGTCAAATAGTTGTTGGACCAATAGCTTCAGATCCTCAATTGGGGTATCTTCAGGCACTCCACGGACCCGGATGTTTCCCCTGCGACTACGGTTATCTAAGGTCTCAACTTGCTGCTGTAAAGTATATATCTGGAATTCTTGCTTTTGGACATGGTGGTTCAGGGTGTCAACTGTTTCTTGTGTCACCGGCTGTGCCTTTTCCAATGCCAATACCTGTGTCTCCATGCACTTAATATCATTTCTGAGGTCAGTGATATCTGCTCTCAGGGGCTGGATAGCTCTTTCAATGATCGTAGCTATGTCCGCTTTTGTCGGTAGGTAGCTGCAGCTTCTGGTGAGAAGCTCTGTCTGGGTAAAGTTGGCTGTAAGGCCTGCGTGTCTGGGTCTTTCCCCAGGTCAGCGGCCATCTTAGATGTGCTTGCTCCTTCTGTGGGACTCTGTGTCCGGGCGAAAAAGTTACCTTTCGGCAGAGGCTTGGTCACAGACTTACCCCCAAGAGTTTGGGGGGGTCTGGAGAGCGGTTTCGGTGACCAATTGTGGCTAAAAAGTAGCTAAAATTGCTCGGTTGTGGACGGAGCGCTGTTAAAACACGTCCGACACCAGTGCGTGCTGGACACGCCCCCTGATCTAATATTTTAATCAAACAAAAACAAAAAAATATTTGATTTGCTTGAATATAAGAAATGCTTTTTTCACAGCAAACACTTTGAAAAAGTCCACTTTTCTAATATTCAAACTTCATCTTATAATCAAATAGAGGTCTGACTATAAGACTAGGAACCTCTTCCTCTATAAACTCACATAGGTCAAATGACTCATTCTTCTATTTTCCTAACTGAGGTTCCTTTCCTTCATTCTCATCTGTAGATACTGAACAAAAATCAAAGTCAGTTAGACCTTTATCCTCTTCCACATAACGCCTTCCTTTGTTTTTAATCTCATTAAGTTTTGTTTCACTTTCCTTATTTGCATTTACATATCTAAAAACATGTTTTATCCCCTTTTTTACTGACTTGCCTAATTTTTCTTCTGCGTGTGCTTTCGCACTACGTTTGCAATTCTAATTATAGCATTCCCTCTCATACATACACTACCATTCAAAAATTTGTAGTCACTTAAAAATAACCTTGTCCAAAATGAATCAGAAGAGAAGAGGAGGTGGGAAGGAGAAAGGGGGGAAGGAGAAAGGAAAACATCTACTTTTTTTTTTTTTTTCCCTTCTTTTTCCACTCTCACACAATTATACGTATACCTATTTCACTCAAATTCACTAACTTTTCTAAATCATAACAACTAACAACTCCCCTATTGGGATAATTTGCTTTTTCGTACACACGCTTCCACTTACCTTACACGAATATATTCTCTTTACCCTATATAACACAACATTTAATTTTATACACATAATTTCCCTTATTCACCCTTTTTACATTTTCCCTCTATTCCTACTCCTCACTCATAAGAACACATTTTTTTTCACTAAATATATTACACACTTTTCTATTACAACATTTATCTTATACACACAATTTCACCCATTTACTTTCCCCTTTTCCCCCACTCCCACCCCCCACCCACACGAATAAATTCCTCAATAATAATATATAACCCACTTATACACATACATTTACACCTTGGAAATAACATTAGGAAGGAATCTACTCCTTTTTTTTTTTCCTTTTCTTTTTCTCCCCTCCCCCAGCCTCTGAAGGCCCCGAACCAGAATACTTATTCGAATGTGTAACTGTGTTTCATGTTTTTTTATGGAAATTACCGATAGGTCTATTACTGCCTATCTCCTAAGGGTCCTTACGGAGGTCGGCCTTTACCCCTTGGTGACCAGGGGGTGGGTTCCGGGCCCCGCTCCCGAGGGACTCTTTGGGTGGGATATCTTCTACTCCTTTCCTTGGGCTAGGTCTGTGTGCTTCTCCCGGGACCGGGGGGGACTCCTGTGCGTCCGCGCCCCCCTCCCTATGAGGGGGGGGTGGGCGCCCGGGACTCCTGCCCCCGGCCCGCGGGTGGGACACCTATTAAATTCACCTAATTACGTAGTGAGAGTAATTTCGCTCTTGCCTGTTCCCCTCCTGGGGCCTGGGGAGGCCCTCGGTGTCCTTCGTTTTCCCATATATGGGTGAATGGCGGATACTGATGTCACTTCCCCCGGCCCCCGAGGGGCATTTATCCTATAGCCCCCTTTTGAGATATTCATTCATAATACGAAGCTTATGTCTTTGTTTCATTATGATCACCTTGAAACCAAGGTGGGCTTATTCCTGGTTAGCTATCCTTTTTCTGTTCCAGCCCATCTCCAGAGTTTGTTTACTGTTTGATATCAATGATCTCAAGTAACTATCCCATACTCCTTTTTGTTTTTTCTTTTTTTTTTGCTCCTTCGCATTACTTACCCTGGTCCGCCAAGTATGTTTGTTCTCTGCGACGATTGCAGAGTAGATTGAAGATTACACTAAACTTCTTTGTTTTTTTTTCTTCATCTTGATATAAATGATGTGTGAATTGTTGAGATATGTGATACTTCGTTTATTTGTAACTGTTTTTTTATGTTTTAGCACCATTATTTTTTCTTTTATGCTGTTTCTTTATTTTTTCCCTCTTCCTATAATTTGTTTTTTTATGTGTTCTTCTCTCTGGGTTTCTCGGGTGTCGGGGCGGTTGGGGGGTTGATTAGGGGACCCGCGTTTCAACAAAAAGGGAAAAATTGTAAGGCCCTATGGTAATGAGGCTCCTTTCCCTGAATGTTCAGGGCCTTAATTCCCCACAAAAAAGGTGTAGCCTATATGATTTACTCCAGAGCCATAATGTTGACTTAGCTTTTATACAAGAAACCCACTGGTCCAATTTGATTAAACCATCTTGGAAATACTCAAAATATTTAGTTGTTTCGCAATCCAGCATTCAAGGCGGGAATAAGAAACGAGGTGTCGCCATTCTTATCTCCAGTAAGTTGAAGTTCGAACCTATTTACGAAGAGGGAGATATTAATGGCAGATACACAATACTGATATGTAAAATTAATGATATATGCTACACTCTAATCAATATATATAGCCCGAACCAATCTCCAATACGTTTCCTTCGCAAACTATTCTCCAGAACGGAACAACTCTCTAAGGGTATCCTGATTTTCGGTGGGGACATGAATAGTGTAGTGAATAGTGACTTAGATAAACGTCTACATTCGGGTACCCCGATAAATCCTTCTATAAAATCTACATCACGGGCCTTCCAAACATTCTTGAATAACAATTTCCTGTTTGATATATGGAGAACACACCACCCCACAGAAAGAGATTTCACCTTTTTTTCTAAGGTCCACGGATCCTATTCTAGGATCGACATGATTTTTACTAAGGGCCGGGATTTAGAACAGTTTCTCTCCTCCACTATCGGACCCATATCTTGGTCGGACCATGCCCCTATCTTCTTTACACTCACAAATAACCCAGAATACCATATAAGAAATAGATGGAGGTTAAATGAATTATCGAAAGACTCAGATCTCCAAAAACTGACCTCTCATATTGACTCTTTCCTGAAGATTAACCATAATGGGGAGGTCTCCGACACTACACTCTGGTGTACTCTGAAGTGCTATGTAAGAGGACTACTTATTAAGCAGGGAACCGAAAACAAGATCAAAACTGATAAACCACTTGCAGATCTCTATATCGAACTCGCTAAATCGGAGAGAATAAACAAATTAGCCCCATCCTTAACGCTCTACAAAACCATAATGGACATCCAGACACTAATTAAGAGAAAACTAGAAGAGAAAACTAAATACACTTTGAGCTTGTTAAAACAAAAATGGTACACTCAGGCAAACAGGGTAAATAGCTCCTTAACAAACAAGCTAAAAGGCAGAAGATCTCATGATCGTATAAAAAAGATCAAGGTAGGCCAACAGATTCTATTGTCTCCTAAAGCCATTTCGGATGCTTTCAGAAATTATTACAGTTCCTTATACAATCTCAATGTAAGCAGTAAATCTAGCGAAGAAATATCTTTCTTTCTTCAACAAATTGGACTACCCAAAATTAATCCAGAAAGTCTAAGTATCCTGAATGAACCATTTAAACTAGGTGAAATCCAACTTGCTATAAAGAATCTTAAACATGGTAAGGCTCCCGGACCTGATGGATATTCCGCAAGGTTCTATCAGGCTTTTTCTAACATAATATCTCCCCTTCTATTAAGATCTTTTAGGGAAATATCAAATGGATACCCAATCCCCCCTGAGATGCTCCAGGCCACTATCTCTCCTATACTAAAACCAGGAAAAGATCCAGCCACCCTGTCGAATTACAGGCCAATATCACTAATAAATTTAGATATGAAACTCTTCGCTAAAATTTTGGCTGAGCGTCTGAAGCTCGTGATCCCGGATATTATACATATTGATCAAACAGGGTTTGTTCAAGATAGAGATGCCTCCGATAACATCCGTAAAATTATAAATCTACTATATAATATTAGGGATAATAACATTCCTTCTATCCTTATTGCTTTAGATGCAGAAAAAGCATTCGACAGGGTAGGCTGGACTTTTCTTAGGGAGGTCCTAACGGCATTTGGATTCTTAGGCAGGTTTACTACCAATGTGATGTCACTATACTCTTTTCCCCAAGCAAAGGTAGTAGGCTCGGGGTTAGAATCATCTTGGTTCGACATAAGGAACGGTACGAGACAGGGTTGTCCCCTGGCTCCACTGCTTTACCTTCTATCGATCGAACCATTGGCCGCCCTCATAAGGAAAACTCAGGTTGTCCAAGGTATATCTTCTACTAGTTTAAACACGAAAATTACTCTCTTTGCGGATGATATCTTACTTACCCTTCAAGACCCACTAACGTCTCTCTCGACAGTAATGGAAATAATCCATAATTACAGTGAACTATCTAACTACAAATTAAACCTAACCAAAACCCAAACTGTCTTTGCCAACCTTGACCCAGACATAGCAGGTAAAATCTATAGTTCTTATGGGTGGAATCCCTTATGTGAAAAAATTGGCTACTTAGGAATCAAACTAAAATTAAATCCAGACCATTTAGTAGAGGCAAATTTCAAACCTATGTTGGAACTTTTTAAGAATAAACTAGGTAAATGGACAAGTTTTGAAATTTCGTGGTTAGGTCCACTAAACACTGTTAATGCTTATTTGATCCCGAAATTACTCTACTTGTTCAGATCAATTCCACTTAAAGTCCCGAAGAAAATGTTGCTTTCCTTTAAAACTGTTATAATGGACTTTATTTGGAATCATAAAAAACCTCGAATAGCGTATAATGTAATGGTTAGGAGAAATAAAAAAGGCGGTCTTTCTTTTCCTGACATTGAATCTCTTTATGAGAATACGATGATCTCTCATGCCTTAAAATGGAACAACAATGCCTCCCTAAAAACTTACTGGTATCAGTTTGAAAAAGAAACCTGCCGTGCTCTTAACCCCTTTCACCTATTCTGGCTGGATAGCTCATCCAATCCAGTCATTAAATCCTCAAATCACATAATACAGAACCTAGCTAGTAATGTTAAAAAATTCAGAAAGCGGCTCCAAATCCCGAGAGGTCTGCTTCCTTCGACCCCATTAACCACTTTACGGTGGTATATAGACAATATTAGCCTAAAGGCATGGGAAAACCAGGGCCTTCTCAAAATATCCCAAATATATCAGTCAGATTCATTGGTCCCTTTCGACCAACTAAAGCTGACTTATAATTTACCCCAAACAGAATATTATACCTACCTGAGGATCAAAAACTGGATTCACACTAAAAACATACTTAACATTCCAAGAATTGAGCAATTTTTTGACACCCAACACAATAAAAAATTACTCGCTAAAGTAACACATCTAGTGGAAGAAGCTCTACCAATTGAGAAGGACCATTCATGGTCAAAATGGGAGATAGATCTTGATTTGGTTTTCACCTTACCAGATTGGCTTAAACCTCAAATTCAGATGAAAAAATCTGCCCATAATCTTACGTTGCAAGAAACATTTTACAAACTTCGTTTTAGATGGTACATGACCCCACATAAGCTGAATAAAATTTCAAGTCTTAATTCTAAAATATGTTGGAAATGTCACAAATATGAGGGAAATATGCTTCACATGTGGTGGTCTTGCCCTTCTCTTGCACCAATCAAAAGGACCATTTCCTCAGTTTGCGAATATTTAATACCTTCTTTCGTTTCACTTAAAGCCCATCTGTTTCTATTTCACATGGACCTCCCCAAGTGTGATAAAGTGACCACTTTTCTGATAATACATATTCTATTAGCCTCCAAGCTCTGTATCGCAAGAAAATGGAAACTTACAGACCCCACAAATTGGCAGGAGATCAAGGTCCAGTTAGACTTCCAAATTGCTATGGAAGAGGGTTTTTTTCGATTTAACAATAAATATGAGCTCTTCAAAAAAATTTCCCTGAAATGGCGTGAAATTCAGGATTCACTATAATCATCTCCAGATTCCATTTCATACCTTTATGCTATCTCCCCTTTAGTATTTGGTCTTATAACCTTCTGCTGGCCTTGATCCTTCATATTCCTTGTATTTACTTGTGTATTTATTTCCTCTCCCTTGTGGGATGTTGAACTCGGGCCCCCCGTTTTTCTTCCCCCCCTCCCTGTCCCCCGCATGGCTGGAACCTCCAGAGAGAAGCATCTAAATTATTTCTTCTAATTTCCTTATTTATTTATTTTTTTTGTGTCATTTGTGTCCTTTTTTTTTTTTTTTCTTCTGGTTCGTCTGTTTTTTTGTTTTTTTTTTGTTTCTGACCGTGATGTACTGTATGTACACGCCACTTTATCTTGAGGTGTTGAGCTTTGTAGTGAGATCCTACGTTCATTTTTTAAAGTTTTTTTCCTGTCCAGGAACTGGTAATCTGAACCTGAGTGGCTCAACCATCTCAGTAGATGATTTTCAGCATCTCCTGAGACCCTCTGAGTACATCAAGATCTCTTCAGCTAAGTTATTCCCTTCTCATTTCTCACCCTCACTAGGGTGTTCCTGCTTAGCTACCAACCTCTGACCTCACCCCCTCACGGGCATAGTTGCCAACTGTCCCGTTTTTGCCGGGACAATCCCGTCAATTTTGAGCATGTCCCGGTGAATTCACCATGCCGGGAATGTCCCGGCAAATGAGCAGGAGTGGCACCTGAAGAAAAGAAAAAAAACGCTTCCTTGCGCGACCTCTGCAGCAGTGATAGATAGAACCGGAGTCTCCGGAGACATGTGGGAGAGAGAGGCAGCACGAGGGAGGACTCGCACCAATAAGCACAGATAGATAGAAAGGAACCCCCTCCCCTCTCTGTACTGGACCCTTTCACTGCTGTGTAGAAGTGTTGTGGAAAAATAACTTAAGCAACACTAAATTGACATACGTTGGTGACGCTGTTAGAGAGAGCTGGGGGAACATGGACTGCCTATTCCCCTTGTATTTCCTTAGGTACATAAGTTTTATATATAAATATATTAAAACTGTATTATTAAAACTTATGTTTCTAAGGGAATACAAGGGGAAAAGGCAGTCCATGTTTCCACTTTATAAGCACTTATATTATATTAAAGGGTTGTCTTTGTTTTCCTTCTGTGTGTGTATGTATATATAGTGTGTATATATATATATATATAAATATATATATATATATATACATATATATATATATATATATATATATATGGAAGGTGGGGCCTGAAGTTGTGGGAGGAGCTTGGTTCCCCTTCTTAAGGAGCACTAGCCCTTCCCTCACTACCGTCATAGGTCTGGTGAGTTGTGTGTGTTCGTGGCTTCCGGTCGGGCTTCACTCCATTCGGCTTACCTGCATCTCCTGGGCTGCTTCCAGGGTCCCACCGAGTCCTGATCCTCCGGTTCCAGCTGTCTGAATTTGTAATCAGACGTGGGGTTTTTCGTGAGTCCTACGGCCGTTGCATGTTCAGCACGGCCGTCTTTCGTCATCAATTGGTCGACGGGCGCACGCATTATAGCACATGTTTGGTCTTTCTTGGAGTATCAGCTTGTAATTGTTATTAGGGGGACCTCTGGTGGCTGGCCGTGTTGTCTGCATTGGGTTGATACGGTCTGTCTGACCCCTGGTGGTCATAAGGGTTATGGCATGTGGCATACATTACTTTCCTTTTTTGTGCTTTTAGGAATATTAAATGTTTGTTTTATTTTAATTATGTACAAAACAGATTTTTCACGGTCGGGCGAGGCTAGCAAATTACAGATTATGATCCTCTTATGTTTCAGTGTCAACAGCATCCACGATATGCTGCTACTCTACCAACTTTCACCTGTCATGGGTTGGTTATCACGATTAATTATCCTCTGATGGTCTCGCAGGACCTGGGTCCTTATGTGTTTATTGTGGGAATATTTACCGGTGGGTAGCTTGTTAGCAGGGGGTATGATGAGTACACATTGATATAACCCTGGAAACTCATAATTACTCTCGTAGGTTACTACAGATCGCCTGTTTTACCTTATCCTACTACCTTGCCCTTTGCTCATCAGGTGCGTAATTTTTCTCTCGATATATTCTCCCTGCCTACCTACTCTTTTCGGGTCAATAATCCAGATATATTGGTCACACATATAGGAGCCTCTAGGTATGTTTTTCCTGGCCTTCTACGCCTTACGTTAGTGGTCCCGCGAGGCCAACACCGATCCTCATTTAGGAGGTACGGCATAACACTATCATTCAATACCATTAAGTTATATATCACCGGTATTCAACATCACATCCTCACCACTTGGCCTAATAGACAACGCTTCCTGTCATCTTACCAAGTGAAAGCCATACTTAAGGGTATCAAGGACTCCACCCCTATACCCACACCATCCATATTACCCATCCACGATCTATTGTTTCAGTCACTATCAAACCTGTTAGACACCTCGCCATTTGAAACTCATACTAACCATGTCATTAAAACCGCCATCTATTTGGCTTTTTACGGTTTTCTGCGGCCCAAAGAATTTACCACTGCTACCTACACCTCCCCCAATTTCAGGTCAAACCTGGTCAAATCACACGATCACTATTTAGTGTTCCTACACCATACAAAAACTAGCGCCAAAGGACAGAGGGTCACTATTCCATATTACCCCACTAGTAATAAATGGTGTCCGGTGAAAGTTTTCGACAAATACCTCTCCATCGTTACAATGGCTCCAACACAACCACTGCTAGCCTTACACAGTAATAGGCTCACTACGAGTAAGTTCATGCTCTACGTTAGAATGTTGTTGGTTCGGTTAGGCTTGAACCCAGCCAACTATTCTGGTCACTCATTCAGAATAGGAGCAGCTACTACAACTTCTAAAAGGAATATCCCTGCGCACATCATTAAAATATTAGGCCGATGGAAATCCACGGCTTACACTAGATACATTCCTCAGCCAGTACAAGAGGTGCGCCTGGCACTTAAGAATATGATTATGTGATGTACTATGATGTATTTGTAGACTGAATAAACTGGTTTATATCTTTTTTGCCCTCTTTTATTTCAGGCCTACTACCTCACACAACTGACCTTTTCCTTCCTTGTTTGTCTTAGGTTACGATTGCTACGGCTTTATGCCCTGACCACAAATGGAAGGCGGGGCCTGAAGTTGTGGGAGGGGCTTGGTTCCCCTTCTTAAGGAACACCAGCCCTTCCCTCACTACCTCTGGTGAGTTGTCCCACCCACCACACCTCCTTTTATAAGCATTTCTTAAGGTAGGCCCTCTTTTATTTCAGGCCTACTACCTCGTCAGTTACGGCACACCACAACTGACCTTTTCCTTCCTTGTTTGTCTTAGGTTACTATTAGACATGTGCATTCATTTTCGGACGAATGCATTTTCGGACGAAAATAGCATTTTCGTCCATTCGTCCGAAAAACGAATAACGAAAATGTTAACTAACAAAATCCGAATGAACGAATGGTTAATAAACGAAAATCATTTGTTCATTCATCCATTCGTGCTATTGGCATTCTAAACCGAAATAGAGTCGGTTTATAGAATACCAATAGCATTACATTACATTCCATAAACCGACATGAATGACTTTCGGTTTATGGAATGCATGTAATGCTATTGGCTTTCTATAAACCGAAATTGAGTTCCCATTCATACGAATAGGTCAATTGACCTATTCGTATGAATGGGGACTCTTTCGGTTTATAGAAAGCCAATAGCATTGCATGTATTCTATAAGCCGAAAGTCTTTAAACCGAATGACGTTCAGTTTATAGAATACACATGTAATGCTATTGCTGTTCTATAAGCCGAAAGTCTATAAACCGAACGTTGTTCGGTTTATAGACTTTCGGCTTATAGAACAGCAATAGCATTACATGTTTTCTATAAACCGAATGTCGTTCGTTTTAAAAGACTTTCGGCTTATAGAATACTATTGGCTTTCTATAAACCTAACTAGAGTCCCTTCTCATTCATAAGAATTTCTTATGAATGGGGACTCGACTCTAGTTCGGTTTATAGAAAGCCAATAGTATTCTATAAGCCGAAAGTCTTTTAAAACGAACGACGTTCGGTTTATAGAATACATGTAATGCTATTGCTGTTCTATAAGCCGAAAGTCTATAAACCGAACAACGTTCGGTTTATAGACTTTCGGTTTATGGAATGTATAATGGAATGCTATTTGCAATGGCATTACTATAAACCGAAACAGAATCGGTTTATAGAATGCCATTGCCAATAGCATTACATTCCATAAACCGAAATTCGTTCATTATGTCGGTTTATGTAATGTATGTGTATTGGCTATTTTGCTATTGGTATTCCATAAACCGACTCTATTTCGGTTTATAGAATGCATTGCCAATAGCATGAAATGATTTGAATTTAGTGTTAAAAAATACATTGAAAAAAGTGGAGAGGTTTAACCCCTTTGTGACGCATGGTGCTTGCGTCCCAAATGACGTAAGCACCAAAACGTCACGATTTGTTCCTGGCCACTGATCACAAGGTGATCGTTAGCCAGGACCACTATGGCAGAAACCCAATCAGGGTCTTAATAGACCCTGTGGGTCCCTGCCCAAAAATTGAAAGCCCTTCGGACGTCACGCACGATTTAGAGAAATGTAACTGGTGCTCGTTTTGAGCACCAGCTAAATTTTCCCTGTCAGACTGAGGCCACTTAAAGTGGCCTCATCTGACAGGTGGGATCCCGCTGCAAGTGCCTGCAGCATGATCCGAGCCACGATATAAGCTGTTTAACACAGGACGTACTATGCCGTCCTAACGACTTTAAGGGACTTAAAATCAGGACGGCATAGAACGTCCCAACGTCACGAATGGGTTAACGTTTGCTCTGGTCATAATCACAGCACAGGCTTGTAGGAGTTAACTGTAATTACATTAATACATGAAAAGAATATAAGTAATATAGTAAAAATGTACAAAATAAAATTTATTTTGAAAGCACTAAATGAGGTCCATAAACTTGGAAGGAAACGGATCACAGTAAAAAGAAACTGTGATCAGCAAGGGAAGTGTTAATACCCCTTTTATAATCGAGGTCGTCTTATAATGTGACCTCAAATTGAGGTCAGACTATAAGACTGGGATCCAGGTCCCCAGCAGAGCTGCAGGGGACCTGGATCCCCCTCTCTAACAGCAGGGGATGTCTGCGCGATGAGCACAGATCTCCCCTGCTGCCGCCCGGCATGACCGCCGGGACTTCTATGATGAAGCTGGGTACTTCCGGCTTCCTCATAAAAGTCCTGGCGGTCGTTCCGGGCGGCAGCAGGGGAGGTCTGCGCTCATCGCGCAGACAACCTCCGCTGCCCCGCTAGCCACCAGGGAGAATCGGGCAGCTGGGGGATGTCTGCACGAATCGTGCAGACATCCTCCATGCTGCCCGACACTTCCGTCTATTATGTATAGTGCATACATCCCCCGGCTGCCCCCACTAGCCACCAGGGAGCAAGAAACAGGTGAGGTGGGGACAGAATAACAAGGGGGGGGGGGCAGAGTAACGAGGGGGGAAGAGAGAAACAAGGGGAGGGAGGGGGGAAGAGACAGAAACAAGGGGAGGGGGGCAGAGAGAAACAAGGGGAGGGAAGGGGGGAAGAGACAGACACAAGGGGAGCGAGGGGGGAGACAAAGGGAGGGTGAGAGAGAGACAACACTAAGGGGGGGAGAGCGACAAATCTGGGGGCAAGGGAAAGAGAGAGGCAGCATTGTCACATAAAAGGAAATAAAAACAAGAAATGAATTTTTTTATATCATAATTTTTTATTAAAGCAATTTACATGTGAATATATACTAGACATGTGCATTCGTTTTCGGACGAATGCATTTTCGTCCGAAAATAGCATTTTCGTCCATTCACCCGAAAAACGAAGAACGAAAATGCTAAGCTAACGAAAGCCGAATGAATGAATGGTTAATAAACGAAAATCATTCGTTCATTCGTCCATTCGTAGTACTATTGCATTCTATAAGCCGAAATAGAGTCGGTTTATAGAATACAATAGCATTTAACTATACGGAGACAGAGTCTCCATTCATAATTTTATGAATGGAGACTCTGTCTCCGTATAGTTAAATGCCCACAGCCTATAAACCGAACATTCGGTTTATAGGCTGTGGGCATTTAACTATACGGAGACGAATTTTAAGAATGGAGACTCTGTCTCCGTATAGTTAAATGCCCACAGCCTATAAACCGAACGTTCGGTTTATAGACGTTCGGCTTATGTTATACATGTAATCCTATGGCTCTTCTATAAACCGAACGTTCGGTTTATAGAATAGCCATAGGATTACATGTATTCCATAAGCCGACAGCCTATAAACCGAACGTTCAGTTTATAGGCTGTGGGCTTTTAACTATACGGAGACAAAGTCTCCATTCATAATTTTATGAATGGAGACTCTGTCTCCGTATAGTTAAATGCCCACAGCCTATAAACCGAACGAGAGCCCCATTCATAAGAATTTCTTATGAATGGGGCTCTCGTTCGGTTTATAGAAAGCCAATAGTATTACATTGTATTCTATAAAACGAACGAATTAAAATTAACGAAACGAAAATAATGAACGAATTTCGTCTGAAACGAATGCAGTAATGAACGAAATTAGTTTTAGACGAAATAAATAACATTTTCGTCCGAATGGAGACTCTGTCTCCGTATAATTAAATGAACATTCGGTTTATAGGCTGTGGGCATTTAACTATACGGAGACGAATTTTATGAATGGAGACTCTGTCTCCGTATAGTTAAATGCCTACAGCCTATAAACCGAACATTCGGTTTATAGGCTGTCGGCTTTTAACTATACGGAGACAAAGTCTCCATTCATAATTTTATGAATGGAGACTCTGTCTCCGTATAGTTAAATGCCCACAGCCTATAAACCGAACGTTCGGTTTATAGGCTTTCGGCTTATGGAATACATGTATTCCTTTTGCTATTCTATAAACCGAACGTTCGGTTTATAGAATAGCCATAGGATTACATGTATTACATAAACCGAAAGTCTATAAACCGATCGTTCGGTTTATAGGCTTTCGGCATTTTACTACACGGAGACAAAGTCTCCATTCAAAATTTTATGAATGGAGACTCTGTCTCTGTATAGTTAAATGCCGACAGCCTATAAACCGAACGTTCGGTTTATAGACATTCGGCTTATGTTATACATGTAATCCTATGGCTCTTCTATAAACCGAACGTTCGGTTTATAGAATAGCCATAGGATTACATGTATTCCATAAGCCGACAGCCTATAAACCGAACGTTCGGTTTATAGGCTGTGGGCTTTTAACTATACGGAGACAAAGTCTCCATTCATAATTTTATGAATGGAGACTCTGTCTCCGTATAGTTAAATGCCCACAGCCTATAAACCGAACGAGAGCCCCATTCATAAGAATTTCTTATGAATGGGGCTCTCGTTCGGTTTATAGAAAGCCAATAGTATTACATTGTATTCTATAAAACGAACGAATTAAAATTAACGAAACGAAAATAATGAACGAATTTCGTCTGAAACGAATGCAGTAATGAACGAAATTAGTTTTAGACAAAATAAATAACATTTTCGTCCGAATGGAGACTCTGTCTCCGTATAATTAAATGAACATTCGGTTTATAGGCTGTGGGCATTTAACTATACGGAGACGAATTTTATGAATGGAGACTCTGTCTCCGTATAGTTAAATGCCTACAGCCTATAAACCGAACATTCGGTTTATAGGCTGTCGGCTTTTAACTATACGGAGACAAAGTCTCCATTCATAATTTTATGAATGGAGACTCTGTCTCCGTATAGTTAAATGCCCACAGCCTATAAACCGAACGTTCGGTTTATAGGCTTTCGGCTTATGGAATACATGTATTCCTTTTGCTATTCTATAAACCGAACGTTCGGTTTATAGAATAGCCATAGGATTACATGTATTACATAAACCGAAAGTCTATAAACCGATCGTTCGGTTTATAGGCTTTCGGCATTTTACTACACGGAGACAAAGTCTCCATTCATAATTTTATGAATGGAGACTCTGTCTCTGTATAGTTAAATGCCGACAGCCTATAAACCGAACGTTCGGTTTATAGACATTCGGCTTATGTTATACATATAATCCTATGGCTCTTCTATAAACCGAACGTTCGGTTTATAGAAGAGCCATAGGATTACATGTATTCCATAAGCCGACAGCCTATAAACCGAACGTTCGGTTTATAGGCTGTGGGCTTTTAACTATACGGAGACAAAGTCTCCATTCATAATTTTATGAATGGAGACTCTGTCTCCGTATAGTTAAATGCCCACAGCCTATAAACCGAACGAGAGCCCCATTCATAAGAATTTCTTATGAATGGGGCTCTCGTTAGGTTTATAGAAAGCCAATAGTATTACATTGTATTCTATAAAACGAACTAATTAAAATTAACGAAACGAAAATAATGAACGAATTTCGTCTGAAACGAATGCAGTAATGAACGAAATTCGTTTTAGACGAAATAAATAACATTTTCGTCCGAATGGAGACTCTGTCTCCGTATAATTAAATGAACATTCGGTTTATAGGCTGTGGGCATTTAACTATACGGAGACGAATTTTATGAATGGAGACTCTGTCTCCGTATAGTTAAATGCCTACAGCCTATAAACCGAACATTCGGTTTATAGGCTGTCGGCTTTTAACTATACGGAGACAAAGTCTCCATTCATAATTTTATGAATGGAGACTCTGTCTCCGTATAGTTAAATGCCCACAGCCTATAAACCGAACGTTCGGTTTATAGGCTTTCGGCTTATGGAATACATGTATTCCTTTTGCTATTCTATAAACCGAACGTTCGGTTTATAGAATAGCCATAGGATTACATGTATTACATAAACCGAAAGTCTATAAACCGATCGTTCGGTTTATAGGCTTTCGGCATTTTACTACACGGAGACAAAGTCTCCATTCATAATTTTATGAATGGAGACTCTGTCTCTGTATAGTTAAATGCCGACAGCCTATAAACCGAACGTTCGGTTTATAGACATTCGGCTTATGTTATACATATAATCCTATGGCTCTTCTATAAACCGAACGTTCGGTTTATAGAAGAGCCATAGGATTACATGTATTCCATAAGCCGACAGCCTATAAACCGAACGTTCGGTTTATAGGCTGTGGGCTTTTAACTATACGGAGACAAAGTCTCCATTCATAATTTTATGAATGGAGACTCTGTCTCCGTATAGTTAAATGCCCACAGCCTATAAACCGAACGAGAGCCCCATTCATAAGAATTTCTTATGAATGGGGCTCTCGTTAGGTTTATAGAAAGCCAATAGTATTACATTGTATTCTATAAAACGAACTAATTAAAATTAACGAAACGAAAATAATGAACGAATTTCGTCTGAAACGAATGCAGTAATGAACGAAATTCGTTTTAGACGAAATAAATAACATTTTCGTCCGAATGGACGAAAACGAAACGAAAATTTTAGTTTTGCACATGTCTAGTTACTATTGTTATCCTCTGATGGTCTCGCAGGACCTGGGTCCTTATGTGTTTATTGTGGGAATATTTACCGGTGGGTAGCTTGTTAGCAGGGGGTATGATGAGTAGACATTGATATAACCCTGGAAACTCATAATTACTCTCGTAGGTTACTACAGATCGCCTGTTTTACCTTATCCTACTACCTTGCCCTTTGCTCATCAGGTGCGTCATGTTTCTCTCTATATATTCTCCCTCCCTACCTACCCTTTTCGGGTCAATAATCCAGATATATTGGTCACACATATAGGAGCCTCTAGGTATGTTTTTCCTGGTCTTCTACGCCTTACATTAGTGGTCCCGCGAGGCCAACACCCATCCTCATTTCGGAGGTACGGCATTCCCTCGGGCCAATTCATAGGTAGCCGCCTCGCTTGGTTGCATAGAGAGGGCCTCACTTGTCACCCCCATTCTGTCTTATGCTGTTACAAGTCACGGAGAGGCCATCACCCCACCATAATGCCAATGGCCACGTAACCCACATGAGCCAAATCATAGATAGTGCCTCTCAAAGCCGCTTGGCAACTAGCAGGGCCTCACCTGTCACGTTACAGGTAACTTGTTTTTCTTTTGTTTTTACTATATATTGGGGCTGATGTGTACTGTAGTCATTGCAGCCGCCCAGTGATGGGAGTGAGCGCAGGACTCTTCTTTATGTATTTGTATCCAATTTTTGTATTACTCAGCCTTGTTACAATGCAGCCGCCCATCCCATGTGTTCCCTATTAAGGGTTAATAATGTATAGGGGTGTAAATAAACACCCTTTTCTGTCTCATTAGAGATTTTTGCCAGAGGCTCAAAGAAGCAAGGTGAATGGTTAGAGTTAGGACCCACCTAGGGGGGTCTGCCTTGACGTTGGCAGGTGGGCTCATCCTCTCATGGCCATTGGAGGTAACTAAAAACCTCCATTTGTTTTAAATGCATAGGGATAAAGGAGAGAGCGCAGGTAACTTGTTTTTCTTTTGTTTTTACTATATATTGGGGCTGATGTGTACTGTAGTCATTGCAGCCGCCCAGTGATGGGAGTGAGAGCAGGACTCTTCTTTATGTATTTGTATCCAATTTTTGTATTACTCAGCCTTGTTACAATGCAGCCGCCCATCCCATGTGTTCCCTATTAAGGGTTAATAATGTATAGGTGTGTAAATAAACACCCTTTTCTGTCTCATTAGAGATTTTTGCCAGAGGCTCAAAGAAGCAAGGTGAATGGTTAGAGTTAGGACCCACCTAGGGGGGTCACCCTTGACGTTGGCAGGTGGGCTCATCCTCTCATGGCCATTGGAGGTAACTAAAAACCTCCATTTGTTTTAAATGCATAGGGATAAAGGAGAGAGCGCAGGTAACTTGTTTTTCTTTTGTTTTTACTATATATTGGGGCTGATGTGTACTGTAGTCATTGCAGCCGCCCAGTGATGGGAGTGAGCGCAGGACTCTTCTTTATGTATTTGTATCCAATTTTTGTATTACTCAGCCTTGTTACAATGCAGCCGCCCATCCCATGTGTTCCCTATTAAGGGTTAATAATGTATAGGGGTGTAAATAAACACCCTTTTCTGTCTCATTAGAGATTTTTGCCAGAGGCTCAAAGAAGCAAGGTGAATGGTTAGAGTTAGGACCCACCTAGGGGGGTCTGCCTTGACGTTGGCAGGTGGGCTCATCCTCTCATGGCCATTGGAGGTAACTAAAAACCTCCATTTGTTTTAAATGCAGAGGGATAAAGGAGAGAGCGCAGGTAACTTGTTTTTCTTTTGTTTTTACTATATATTGGGGCTGATGTGTACTGTAGTCATTGCAGCCGCCCAGTGATGGGAGTGAGCGCAGGACTCTTCTTTATGTATACGTTACTAATTAATACTTTCGCCACTTGGCATTAGTTACCGTATTTGCTCGATTATAAGACGACCCTGATTATAAGACGACCCCCCAAACTTTGGATATTCCTTTAGGAAAAAAACTAAAAGCCTGAATATAAGACTACCCTATAGGAAAAAAGTTAAACTTGTATATATTCATATGTAAATTGCTTTTTTAATAAAAAATTATATCAAAAAAATGCATTTGTTTTTATATCCTTTTATGTGCCAATTCTGCCTCTCTTTCCCTTGCCCCCAGCTTTGTCTCTCTCCCCCTCCCTTTGATTCCCCCCTCTCCTCTGTCTCTTCCTCCCCCTTGTAGCTCTGTTCCCCCCTCCCTTCCCTTGTTGACTGCCTCCCCCCCCTCCCTCTCTGCCCCCCTCCCTCCCCCTGTCTCTGTCTCTGCCCCCTCCCTCCCCTGTCTCTTTGCCCCCTCCCTCCCCCTCACCTTGAAGTCGATCCCTGGTGGCTAGTGGGGGCAGCCGGGGGATGTCTGCACGATATGGGCAGACATCCTCCATGCTGCCCGACACGACAGTCTATTATGACGGACAGCTGGTCTGTCATAATAGACTGCCGTGTCGGGCAGCATGGAGGATGTCTGCACGTATCGTGCAGACATCCCCCAGCTACCCGATTCTCCCTGGTGCCTAGTGGGGCAGCAGAGGATGTCTGCGCGACGAGCGCAGACCTCCCCTGCTGCCGCCCGGCACGCTCGCCGGGACTTCTGTGACGAAAGCGGAAGTACCCGGCTTCTTCACAGAAGCCCCGGCGGTCGTGCCGGGCGGAAGCAGGGGAGATCTGTGCTCATCGCGCAGACATCCCCTGCTGTTAGAGAGGGGGATCCAGGTCCCCTGCAGCTCTGCTGGGGACCTGGATCCATGTCTTATAATCTGACCTCAATTTGAGGTCAGATTATAAGAAGACCTCGATTATAAGACGAGGGGTAGTTTTCAGAAAAAAACCTCGTCTTATAATAGAGCAAATACGGTACATCCGCCAGATGGGTAATGCCTCAGGTTACATGTTATATTTTTGTGTTTTAGCATGTCTCAAATACCTGAAGGCGGGGAAGATTTGTCCATCCCCAGTACACCGGCTAGATCGGTCACTCCATCCCGGGGTGACGACAACGCGAGCCCTGCATCACTCAGGGCATGGACCATTCCTAGGATCACTGCCGAACTGAGAAGGAGGAACATTCCTTTCCCAGTTACGGCTAGGAAAGCCGAATTATATAGACTGCTGAATACTCAGACTGATAACTCGGGGGCGGGGGAAGGATCCAGTAGCAGCCAGTCGGCTGATCCTAATATTGTTTTATCTTCGGTCCTGACCTCTTTGGGTCATATTATGGCCAGACTGGATAAGATGGATGCAGATAGTCAACAACTGTCACCTTCAGCACTGGGGAATCCGATCGCTCCGGTTCGCCAAGACCCCCTACCGGGTAATATTCCTACCGGTCTGAAAGACCCACATATTATTAACCCGGCACATATGGTGCCTGCTAACATCAAAAAGGACATCTTGGAAGGGAAGGATATCAATCTGGTATCACTTCTTATTGCCTCGCAAGATGTCCTTGAAAACAAGACGTATGTTTATGGGGATGTGTCAGTTGTGTTAAAATCTAGGGACCCCAGGTTGAATCGCAAGCTGTCCATACCCGAATTTGTGTTGGCTTTCGGGATCTACAGAGACGTGATATGCTCTGTATATCCTCATAGGAGAGAAGAATTGGACCTATATCTCCACAAGCTGGTGGATTTGGGGCATAAGTACGGTGGTACGTCTTTTTACGACTACCACCGTGCTTTTTCCGCAAAGGCATCGGCTGCTCTATCCCAGTTCAATTATCAATCTGATTGGGGTGTGCTTGATACAGAGCTTTTTTGTCGACACTTTGCAGGCCTCAAAGCCCCAGCATGTGCTATTTGTTCATCCAACTCCCACACGGCTAATCTGTGCCCTACCTCTCCAGAGGTCAATTCCTTATTTCCCCCTACTAATATGATGCCCACTGGGAGAACAGGCAGGGTGCTGAAAGACAAACTGGGACGTGATATAGTGATTTTGGGAAAATCACAAGTTTGTAACAATTTTAACGCTGGCGCTTGCGGATACAGTCCCTGCAGACTACTCCATGTCTGCTCCCAATGTTTCTGTGCTCACTCTAAAGTAATGTGCCCAAATAAACTTTATCCCAAACAGTACCTTTCGACTCTTAATGTCTCCCTGCTGAAAGAGTTATTGGGTGGTCACCCATCTCAACATCTCGTAGAATTTTTGGTGGCAGGGTTTACCTTGGGGTTTCATACGGGTATTATTCATATGCCTACTGGAATCTTAGAATGTAAAAACTTACAGACAGCCCAGGCCGCTCCCGACACAATTGACCTACTTCTCCAGAAAGAAATTGAACAAGGATTCTTAATTGGCCCTTTTGACTCCCCGCCTTTCGCGGTTTGGAGAACTAACCCCATAGGACTGGTCACAAGTAAATCATCCAATAAACAAAGGTTAATTCTTGACCTCTCTGCTCCCAATGCATCACCTACCCCAAGTCTTAACTCGCTCATTCCATCAGAAGAATTTTCTCTCCAATATGCTACCATAGATAATGCCATCACTGCTATCCTCTCGGCTGGGGTAGGGGCATGGCTCAGCAAAACGGATATTGTGAACGGTTTTAAGTTACTCCCCATCCATCCGTCCCTGTGACATTTACATGGTGTTAAGTGGCAGGGTTCATATTATTTTTTCACGCGTCTCACTTTTTAACCAAAAGAGCAGCCCCAGGATTTTTGATATATTTGCTGAGACGTTGTGCTGGATGCTGCTTAACATCTGTAAATGCCCCACCGTTATCCATTACCTAGACGATTTTCTGACCATAGAAAGTAACCTGTTACCTCCCAGTAGCCTCCTTTCTATAACACGACTGTTCACACAACTAGGAGTACCTATTTCACCAACAAAGACTGAAGGCCCGGATACAATCATCAACTTCTTGGGGGTGGTGCTGGACTCTGTGCATATGCAGGCCAGCCTCCCCGGGGAGAAAATTGAACGCGTCCTTTCAGCCATTGACCATTACCTTGCAGGGGGTTCTTGTAATAGGAAGGAGTTGCAATCCCTGTTGGGGTCACTTAATTTTGCAATGAAAATTATTCCACAGGGGAGAGCATTCATATCCCGATTACTTAGCTTATTTCCCCTATTACAATCTGATTCCTCCCACGTTACGTTAGATATACATGCCACCGCTGACCTACGCATGAGGAAGGGCAATACTTGTGTGTGCAATCTTGGTGCTCTGGCTAGACTTTTAGGTGCAAGCTTACTGTTGCAAGCCACATGGGTGCAAGGTGGTGCTGTGGCAAGCCACATGGGTGCAAGGTGATGCAGTGGCAAGTCACATGGGTGCAAGGTGATGCAGTGGCAAGTCACATGGGTGCAAGGTGGTGCTGTGGCAAGTCACATGGGTGCAAGGTGGTGCTGTGGGTGCAATGCAAGGAATGTAGTGGCAATACTGAAAGATGGACAGGAGAAATGGAGTAAGGGGGCAAAAGGAATGATATTAAAAACAAGGAATGCATTTTTTTTAAGATCATTTTATTTTATCATAACTATATCTTCTCACTCACGACCTGTGACTGGCACAGCATGTTTTAATGCGGGTACGCATAAGGAACAAATATGAAGCTCTATGCGTTTTTATATTTGTTCAACTTATGAACGGCATGTTTTAAAATTTCAGTTTCCATATTCTGAACAAAACAATAATGGTGCAGTGCTGTGGGTCTGGCATAATGTTTAATATGAGGAGAGAGGATTTTCTTAAAATAGGCCCTGGTGCAGATATCATCTGCACTATAATAATTAGACGGCTTTACATGATGCTAATTATGTAGGTTGGGCAGTGGACGGAGCTTTGGGGCAGTGGGTGTGGAACATTTTTGATAGCTGTGCTGCAAAGTGTCCCTGGATATTTTTTTTTAATGTTCGCAACTATGCTCGGGTGTTCCTGCTTAGCTACCAACCTCTGACCTCACCCCCTCTCGGGTGTTCCAGCTTAGCTACCAACCTCTGACCTCACCCCCTCTCGGGTGTTTCTGCTTAGCAACCCTTGCCTCTGGCCTGAACCCTTGTTTAACTCTCTCCACCGCTACCTTTGCTTTGTCTACAGTCCCTGCTATAGCTCTTTGCTCTTACTGCAGTTCCTTCTCATACCCTTTTCCTATTCTGCAGTTCTTTGCTAAATTCCCTTTTGTCTCTCCTTCAGTCTTTATTCCAATACCTAGCTCTGTTTCTTTATCTGTTCTCCCTTTGCACTATCTTTAACATGCAACCAGACACCTCCACTATCCCTGCGCTTAAACTCCTACCTGACCTGGTAAAGGCCCTGACAGCAGCATATATACAAAATACCGTATTTGCTCGAATAAAAGATGACCCTGATTATAAGACGACCCCCCCAAACTTTGGATATTCCTTTAGGAAAAAAACGAAAAGCCTGAATATAAGACTACCCTATAGGAATAAAGTTTAACTTGTATATATTCACATGTAAATTGCTTTTTAATATTTAACAAAAATTATGAAATTAAAAAAATGCATTTCTTGTTTTTATTTCCTTTTATGTGCCAATGCTGTTTCTCTCTCTCTCTCTCTCTCTCTCTCTCTCTCTCTCACCCCCCCAACATTGTCTCTCTCTCCCCCCAGTGTTATTTCTCTCCCCCTCCCTCCCACGTTGTCTCTCCCTCCCCCCAAACTTTTCTTCCTCTCTCCACCTCCCTCCCACGTTGTCTCTCCCTCCCCCCAAACTTTTCTTTCTCTCTCCACCTCCCTCCCTCCTTTTCTCTCTCTCTCTTCCCCCTCCCTCTCACTTTGTCTCTCTCCCTCCCTTGTCTCTCTCCAACTCCGCCTCCCCTTGTCTTTCTCTCCCCCCCCCGTCTCTCTCTCCCCCCTCCCCTTGTCTACACGATACGTGCAGACATCCTCCATGCTGCCCGACACTTCCGTCTATTATGACGGACATCCGGTCCGTCATAATAGACGGAAGTGTCAGGCAGCATGGAGGATATCTGCACTATAGTGCAGACATCCCCTGGCTGCCCAAATCTCCTGGTGGCTAATGAGTCTGGCACTTCCGCTGGAACTTTTATGATGAATATTTAATAATTATCTTAATGGAATCAAACTAGGGGCTATAGATGGTGCTATTAACTAGTAGGAGAGTTTCCACATTATTGCCTATCCTAATCCACATATTTGTGTATTGCTTAAGAATAGATCCCTCTGGGGGAAGAAGAAGTGACCAGTCAGGAGGTGGTCCTCAGATCCTTCTGACCGCTCTATGCAGGAGAAGTAAGCTATGACTCTGATGATCTTGGGAAACTCAGATTAACTGGTTGCCTGCTGGCTGTGTGTCTCCCACTTGCTCACATATTCACTCATTTTGTTGATGTCTTTCACTCTTCTCTTCCTACTAGCAATGCTAATAGTATAATTACCCCCAAATTAACCATTCACATACCTCCCACAGATATAACTAAAGCGGCAACAAAACCCTTATACCTATGGAGTCCTGCAAAATGGTGTTGCAATGACATAACAAGACAAAAAGAGATAAGTTTATATGAACTTAGCAAGCTACAGGGCCAATTTAGGCTACTTGTACCTTAAGAGTTGGCTGCAGTGTTGCGCTCTAGACTGACACTCCTGCTGGTACATCAATCTCATCTGCGCCAGGTGCACAATTCCCACATCAAAACGGCTAATGAACTGATGCACTTTCCATCATCTGAGCATGAAAATATTCCTGGTTACTCACCATCATGGTCAGTTGCTGGTTCATCATAGCAATGTCCTGCTGAGTCCCAGCAACCAAACCATGTCTTGACTGCTATTATTAAATGAAGGGTAGGAGGTCGTGGATGGGCTTCTGATGTGCCTGCCAGATCTTCCATGCTGGGATCCACTATGGTGAGGAGAATGCTTTCCTCCTCCACAGATGTTACTGCGGGAAAAGAAGATGTTTAGAACATTGCAATACAGATTGTATTCCTGACATTCTTGTACAGTTAACATGCAGAGTTATCTACATCCTGAGTTATTGAACAATGATATTCTATTAATATTAATACAAATTAAAATTATTTTAATCTAACATCAGTGGTGTATCTTGTTTTTGTGCTGCCCTAGGCAGACAAATTTTGGGCACCCCCCCTACCCACGATGCACACCCACGACATGACCCATAACCCACGTTGCACACCAAGGACATGCCCCATCACCCCATTTACATGCCTCTATCACCCCATTACATACACATTGCCAATATTATTTGCCCTTAATATTCCCCAGATAATTTGCCCAATAATATGCCAGTATCATTTGCCATTAACCCCTTAAGGACAGAGCCTTTGAAACATTTTTGTCCATTCTGGACAATGGTTATTTTAACATTTCTGTGCTGTTTGTGTTTAGCTGTAATTTTCTTCTTTGTCATTTGCTGTACCCACACATATTATATATTGTTTTTATCGGGACAAAAAGGGCTTTCTTTGGTTGCCATTTCTCCTGAGTACAGGGATACCACCCATGTATAGGTTTGTTGGGTTGTTTGGGGGCTAAAATGCCAAATTTGGGAGGTGCAGTTTTGGGGTTTTCCAACTTGGAATTTTTACATGCAGACAGCCTGCACCCATGTCCTATTTGGGACATATTTGAAGCCAGCCAGTGTATTTTACCCCATCAACTCATATATTTTTTAAAAGTAGACACCCAAGGCTATTTCAAATGATGGTATTTTAACACTTTCCATGCACTAATTCTACCACCAGCCTTTGTCAAAGTTTGTGGTAGATATTTTTTTGTGGTTTTTTTTTCACAAACATTGTACTTCATACATGAATTCACAGATTTTGGTACGTGTCACTGCCAAATAACACCCCAATATGTGTTCAGCAACATTTCCTGAGTATAGGGATACCACCCATGCATAGATTTGTCTGCTTGTTTAGGGGTTAAAGGGCCACATTTGAGAGGTGCGCATTTTGGTTTTCCAACTTGAAATTTTGACATAAAGACAACCTGCGCCCATATCCCATTTGGGACATATTTGAAGCCAGCTAGTGTATTTTACCCCATCAACCATTTTTTACAAGTAGACACCCTAGGCTATCTTAAAGGGTGGTATTTTAACACTTTCCATGCACTAATTCTACCACCAGCCTTTGTCAAAGTTTGTAGTAGTAATTTTTTTGTGTTTTTTTCCACAAACCTTGTTCTTCAGACATGAATTCACAGATTTTGGTATGTGTCACTGCCAAATAACACCCCAATAAGTGTTCAGCAACATCTCTTGAGTACAGGGATACCACCCATGCATAGGTTTGTCAGCCTTGTTGGGGGTTGAAAGGCTACATTTGAGAGGTGCGCTTTTTGATTTTCAAACTTGGAATTTTGACATGTAGAGCAAGGAGGGGGTTAATAGCTCTTATAAGAGCCTTTGTAGTACTGTACAAAAAAATTAACCCCTAAAAAGGCACAGACAAGAAAAAATGTTCTGCTGTGCAGTGATCAGTGGCAGGGAAGGGGTTACTATACAGGGTACACTATACAAAGGGTATGGCTTTTATAAAAGCCCTTGGGTCTCCCAATTTTTTTACATTTTATTTCATTTATTACAATTAAAAACTTATATTATACAGATCTGTCTCTTTCCCTCACTAAGTGAGGAGAGGGAGGCAGATCCATATGGGTCAGAACAATATTTACCAATATTGATCTAACCAGACGAATGGTGATGCTCATCTGAGAAATCACCAAACCACCTTTGCCACTGATCGGCTGTTACTGATCGCTATACATGCGTTCAGACAGCTTCAAAAGGAATACACGTAATCCCCTAGTGGGTATAATTAACGCCTAGCGAGAGTGACAAAAAAAAATGCTGATGGCAAAAAAAATCCTTCTGCGACCAGATCGCTCCATATGCGCTGCTTAGGCAGTGACCATATACACTGCTTAGGCAGTGACCATATGCGCTGCTTAGGAAGTGATATATGGCAAGGAAGGGGTTAATAGCTCTTAAAAGAGCCTTTGATATAATGTAAAAAAAAAAAAAAAACAGTAAAAAAAAATTAACCACTAAAGAAATGTGCTGCTGTGTAAGATCACTGCGTACACAGCGATCAATTGCAGGGAAGGGGATAAACACTGGAAACGGCTTTTATAAAAGTCTTTGGGTCTCAATTTTATTAAATATATTATAATTAAAACTCACATTATACAGCTCTGTCTCCCTCCCTCACTAAAACTCAAGTGAGAGGGAGGCAGATCTACACCGGTCAGATCAAATATTGACAAATATTGATCTAACCAGGCGAATGATGATGCTCATCTGAGCACCAAACCGCCATTGCCACTGATCAGCTGTTACTCATCGCTATACATGCGCTCAGACAGCTAAAAAATTTTTTTTGATGTTAAACGTAATCCCCTAGCGGATATAATTAACCCGTGACGGGTGTAATAAAAAAGTTTTTTAAAAAAAAAGTAAAAATGCTTCTGCAGCAAGATTGCTGCATTTGCGTCAGATCGCTGCTTAGGCAGTGATCTACAGCAAGCAAGGGGTTAATAGCTCTTAAAAGAGCCTTTTTTATACTGTAATGAATTACAGTAAAAAAATGTACCCCTAAAAAATGTGCTGCTGTGTATGATCACTGCGTACACACCGATCAATGGCAGGGAAGGGGTTAAATGGCTTTTATAAATTTTATTCAATATTTTATTTTATTATTATTTTTTTTTTTTTTTACATTATCTGATCTGTCTCTCTCCCTTACTAAAACTAGTAAGGAGAGGGAGGCAGATCCATACTTGTCAAAGGCAATATTTACTAATATTGCCATTGACTGTATGATAAGTGCTCATCAGATCTGTTGTGCAGGCATCGATTGGCTCCCCCTAGAGCATCGGAAGTGAAATACATTCACTTCCGATGCTCTTGCCAGTAGAAGGGAAGCGCTGCCTGTATAGGCAGCGTTCCCTTCTACTGAGCTGATGGGGTCGCTCAGGAGAGCGACCACCATCGGTTCTGGGGAGCCCGAAGGTGCTGCTAAGTGCCTCGCTAGCGAGGCACTTTAGCAACACCGGAGGTGCTTAGGAAGCGAACAATCGTTCACTTCCTAAGCACATGTGCTCCGGGAAGTGATTGTAGCGCCCCTGCACTTTTTTGGGGTGTTGCACAATGCCTCTACCTGGTCGCTTTCTTTACTCTGTTAAGTGCATTACGTGCCAGGCACGTCAGCTGTCGGCAAGTCCACGATTTGCCGTGACGTGCCTGGCACGTCATCTGTCGCCAAGGGGTTAATATGCCCCAGCCAATTTGCCCAATAATATGCAAGTATTATTTGCCATTAATTAGTCACAGCCAATTTCCCCAATAATATGCCAGTATTTGCCATTTAATCAGCCCCTGCCAATTTGCCCAATATTATGCCAGTATAATTTGCCATTAATATTCCCCAGCCAATTTGCCCAATAATATGCCAGTGTTATTCTTCCATTTACCGGTAATATGCCCCAGCCAATTTGCCCAATATTAAGCCAGCATTATTTGCCATTTAATATGCTCTGCCAATTTGCCAAATAATATGCCCGTGTTATTTGCCATTAATAAGCCCCAGCCAATTTGCCCAATAATATGCCAGTGTTATTTGCCATTTAATATGCCCCTGCTAATTTGCCCAATAACATGCCAGTGTTATTTGCCATTTAATATGCCCCTGCTAATTTGCCCAATAATATGCCAGTGTTATTTGCCATTTAATATACCCCAGCCAATTTGCCCAATAATATGCCAGTGTTATTTGCCATTTAATATGCCCCTGCTAATTTGCCCAATAATATGCCAGTGTTATTTGCCATTTAATATGCCTCAGCCAATTTGCCCAATAATATGCCAGTGTTATTTGCCATTTAATATGCCCCAGCCAATTTTCCCAATAATATGCCAGTGTTATTTGCCATTTAATATGCCCCTGCTAAGTTGCCCAAAAATATGCCAGTATCATTTGGCTGCCGCCTCCCAAAATTTGCCAACCTAGGCATCCGCCTAGGATGCCTCGCGGTAAATACAGCACTGTCTAACATTGCCTTTTAATTTATTATAGCTATTTCCTGAAATAGTTAAGGGTTATATATTTATGCTGTTCTCCTTATAGTTATTTGTACATTACATTATTAATCTTTATTTCTACATGTTTGTTTCCGTGCATTTCTTTCACTGATGCCATCTGCTGGCCAGAATTTGCATGCCACACGTCCCTGTTCTTGTTAGTAAAGTTTTTTCTATCCGGAGGCGTGGGCTCTTGCTGGGCAGGTCTCTTCACTGGGAGCAGCCATTTTCTTTTTCTCCTCATGGCTGTGTGACTAGACACTCCACATTTTTGGGCTCGAGTGAAGGCATCAGTTTTTGACCATGCGGAAGTCAGCAGAAGCATGCAGAAGTCAGCAGAAGTAAGCAGAAGTCAGCAGTAGTTAGCAGCAGCTCAGCTGCAGCTCTGCAGCCACAGCAGCTAGCCTCAGGACACATTCTAACAAGTCAGCATTGTTACCACTACTACAGAACAGTATTGTATCACCGTTTGTTGTCTTATCTGGATTGAATAAACCCACGCTGATTTCATCTTCATGTCTGAGTCTGGATCCATCTAACCTGAACATCTGCCGGTCCTGTCTGCCCCACTGCTTGGATACGAAGGTAAGAAGTCACACAGCTATTATCAGTTATACCTTCATTCGCCTTCATGTGGGAACAGAACAGTCAAAAACTGCCTTAATGCCCACACCCCAGTCACAGATTCCCTCAGAGTTACCACACTAAGGAATCGCCCTGCAACAGGCCTATCTGCAGCGAATCTGCCCAGCTACAGTGCATGTTCCACAAGTCTCAGGGCAAGCCCCGCATGCCCACAGTATCTTTACTGTTGCCTGAAAGCCCTCCACAACTCATCAAGCCGTTTTATATAACCCATATCAACCTTTGCTCGCATAGCAGAACTGTTAACGCACACGGGGTCCCTCTCTAACCTAAACCCCCGCAAATCACTCAAAACACCTGAGGAACCTTGCCAGAGTGCCCCAGCGCAGCCACACTGCAATTTTCAGCCCCCAATTCAAAAGTTTATTTTCTTAAAGAGACAGCGCACCTTAAATCAAAATGGACAAAAAGGACCTTGCACAGTTCCCCAGTGATGAAACAGAGCTAATGCAGCCCGATACTGATCACCAAGAAGTACAGGAAGCAGAACCCACACTTCCAGCAGACCAAGTCGTGCGACCGAGACGCTCCCTCAAACCGACAATAAAGGTCAGGGAAAACTATCAAACCACAAAAGATGAGCTATGCGATAACCTGGAAGAACTATGGGAGCGAGTTTCCTCCCTCATGTCAGGACTCAAATCCTCCGGTGATACCTCATGCTTACAAGTTGGCATCAGGCGGCTGAACACAGCTCATGAAGGATACAAGAGACTGTTCACAAGGTATATAACCTTTCTAAAAAACGTTAATAATGATGAAGCCCTTTCAGAATTGAGCAAGGCAGAATCTATAGACATTCAAAGAGACACCATGGTGCTGCTTGCTAAAGATAAAGCGGAACTCCGCATCTCCCATTTGCAAGAAACTAGATCACACAGATCAAATTCATCCAAACATTCCTCTCGGTCATACAGATCATCGTGCTCAAGAAGCTCAACCCTAAGCGACAGACTACTAGAGGCCCGCATAAATGCAGAGCAAGCCAAAGTCAGACGTTCCTTCACTGAAAAAGAAGCTCTGGCAAGAGCAGAGGCCAAGAGGGCAGACGCAGAAGCAGAGGCCAAGAGGGCAGACGCAGAAGCAGAGGCCAAGAGGGCAGAAGCAGAGGCCAAGAGGGCAGACGCAGAAGCAGAGGCTCGAATAAAGATTCTTGAATCAGAGATGGAAGAGGAAGTTGCATTAGCTAAAGTAAGACTACTTGAGCAAGCATTAAGCCATGGTCTTGATCCAGTCTGCTCGCTAACACAGGAGGTAGAAGATTCAGCTGACCGCACCAGCGACTATGTACTGAAACAATTATCTGCATCACCCCCAGTATGCAGTACCGTCCAAGCCGACAACGCCGAAACCTCAAAGTCATCTCCACCTACAGTGCCAGTGTCACTTACAGCACCCGAGAAATCTGATGATGTTCACCCAGATGTGCCCTCTCAAGGACGGTTATTACAAAACTACAAAAAGGGCCATCAGGCGTTTCCTGGCCTACCTCCACAGCTCAAGCAGCAGTCCTCACGATCTACAGAGACTAGATCACAGCTCAACCCTGCAGCAGCATCATTCTACCTGGATGCATCTCACCCTTTCACGCCGCAAAGCCTACACGCCCCGGCGGCACCACAGGTTGTCGTGACAACAAGCAGTGAGAAATCAGATATGTCTGAGTTGGCCAGGATTATGGCGAGCAGAGAGCTAATTAACACAAGTCTCTCAAAATTTGATGACCGTGCAGAGAGCTACAGAGCTTGGAAGGCAACTTTCAAGGCCACCATTGCCAACCTCAAACTAGACGCAGAGAAGGAGCTCAACCTCATGATCTCATGGCTGGGTCCAAGCTCCACAAATCGCATCAAGAGCCTCAGAACTGTCTATGTGGGACAAGCAGAAGCAGGTCTCGCTGCCGCCTGGCAGAGACTCGAACGTACCTTTGGCAGTGCAGAAGCTATAGAGAAGGCCCTATTTAAGAGATTGCAGAACATTCCAAAGATCAATCTTAAGGACGTCCATAAGCTTCAGGATTTGAGTGACCTGCTCATGGAACTAGAGCTTGCCAAAAGAGACCCTCGTCTCATCGGGCTATGCTACCTGGATACAGCCCATGGAGTGAACCCAATTGTCGTGAAACTACCATACAGTCTGCAAGAAAAGTGGGCGGCATCAGTCTCAAGGTACAAAAGGGTGCATGACATCACCTTTCCCCCATTTATTCATTTCTGCAGATTCATTGAAGAACAGTCCCAGATGAGGAATGACCCCAGCCTCGATTTCCTGGAGTTCAACACTACAGCTCCAGCGACACCATCACCAAGGTATGAGAGTGCCATGCATAAACACAGAGACTTTAAGAGCAGCGTGAGTGTTAGAAAGACTAACCTACCATCTTCTGCAGCACCCATGGGTAAACAGCACAATACCTCATCAGGAGACAAGTCCTTCAATCGTGAATGTCCCATTCATAAAAAAACACACTCACTGAACAAATGCAGAGGGTTTAGATCCAAACCCATACAGGAGCGCAAGAAGTTCCTCAGCGAGCTTGGGGTGTGTTTCAGATGCTGCGCTTCATTGGAGCACATGGCTAAGGACTGTAAATCCATCATCAAGTGTGAGGAGTGTCATAGTGAAAGACATGCCTCGGCTATGCACCCAGTTCCACTGCACAGAGACTCACCAGCTGCCGTCGCCACCAGTCCCGCTCCAAGTCATGGCGGGGAGCCCCAGAACCACGCTAACGCAGCCGCCGCTGTTTCCTGCTCATGTTTGGAAGTATGTGGCCAGGGCCAGGGTGAAAAATGTTGTGCCCGAATATGCCTAATCAAGGTCTATCCAGAGGGACTACCAGAAAAGGCAGTAAAAATGTATGCCATCATCGATGACCAAAGCAACCGGTCCCTAGCAGGACCTAAATTCTTCGAAACCTTCGGGATAAAGGGACCATCAGAACCCTACATCTTAAACACCTGCTCAGGCCGCATTGAGACTAGCGGCAGGAGGGCGCAAGGATTCATTGCTTCCCCCATCAGTGGGAATACCGAAATACCCCTACCAACACTGATTGAATGCGATCAAATACCCAACCATAGGGACGAGATTCCTACCCCAGAAGCTGCGTTTCACCAACCGCACCTAAGGCACCTAGCCAACGTTATCCCACCTATGGACAACAATGCTGAGATTCTACTCCTGCTTGGCAGAGACAATCTAAGGGTGCACAAGGTGCGCCAACAGTGTAATGGTCCCGACTACGCACCATATGCCCAGAGGCTGGACCTGGGATGGGTAGTCATAGGAAACGTATGCCTGGATCAACCAGAAATCGACTCCTTCAAAACGTACGTGCGTGGAGACGGACGCACAACTTGCATTAAGCCGTGTCCTCATCACTATGAAGTGAAAGAGAAGTCTCCAGACCTCGTACAACCACCTGACATAATTTCTCCCCTCTTTGCTGACGACTTGGGGAGATCAGTCTTTCGCACAACCAAGGATGATGATAAGGTAGCCTTATCAATAGAAGACAGAGAGTTCATTAAGATAATGGACAGTGAGTTCTTTAAAGATGAAACCAATCACTGGGTTTCTCCATTACCCTTCCGAACCACCAGGGTAAGGCTCCCGGACAATCGGGAGCAAGCTCGATCCAGATTTAACTCTCTTCAGCGTACCATGAACAGCAAGCCTGAGATGAGAGAACACATCGTCGCCTTTATGGACAAAATATTCCGTAACAACCACGCAGAACCAGCTCCACCCCTAAGAAAGAGCGAAGAGTGCTGGTACCTGCCTTCATTCGGAGTGTATCATCCACGGAAACCTAATCAAATTAGGGTCGTTTTCGATTCGAGCGCCAAACATCAAGGCGTATCCCTTAATGATGTCCTCCTCACAGGTCCTAATCTGACAAATAACCTAGTGGGAGTGCTGATGAGGTTCAGGAAGGAGCTTGTCGCCATCACCGCTGACATCGAACAGATGTTCCATTGTTTCGTAGTCAGGGAGGACCACCGGGATTTCCTCAGGTTCCTGTGGCACAAAAACAACGACACTAACGCAGAAGTGGTGGAGTACCGAATGAGGGTACACGTATTTGGAAATAGCCCTTCACCTGCCGTAGCAACGTACGGCCTTCGGAGAACTGCGTTAGAGGGAGAATCAAAGTACGGTACAGACGCCAGAGACTTTGTAGAGAAAGACTTTTACGTAGACGATGGACTCAAATCACTACCAACTGAGGAAGCGGCTATCGATCTGCTCAAAAGAACTCAAAGCATGCTGTACCAAGCTAAACTTAGACTACACAAAATTGCTTCAAACAGCCTGGCCGTAATGCAGGCCTTTGAGTCGGGTGATCATGCACCCGGATTCAAGGACATTAACCTGGGACTGGACAGTCCACCCGTTCAAAGGAGCTTGGGCCTCAGATGGGATCTCTCAGCCGACTCCTTTGGGTTTCAAATAAGCTGCGCAGACAAGCCGTTCACGAAACGTGGCGTCCTATCAGTGGTAAACAGCCTATTCGATCCGCTGGGATTTGTAGCACCCATCACTATACAGGGCAAATCCCTACTGAGACAGCTTTCAGAAACCATCAAAGATTGGGATACCCCTCTTCCTTCTGACAAAGAGCAAAAATGGGAAGCCTGGAAACAATCTTTGTGTACCTTGGACCAGATCCGCATCCCAAGATGCTATGTTAAAACCTCACTTGCCTCCAGCGTAAAGAAGGAACTCCACGTGTTCTCGGACGCCTCCACGGAGGCCATAGCAGCGGTTGCCTATCTGAAGGTGACAGACGCCAACATTCAGAGTCACATCGGGTTCGTCTTTGGTAAGGCTAAGTTAGCCCCCAAGCCTGATCATACTATTCCCAGACTCGAACTCTGTGGGACCGTGTTAGCGGTGGAAATCGCAGACTTCATTCAACAAGAATTGGATGTCGACGTAGACGAAGTCCAGTATTATACGGACAGTAAGGTAGTTCTAGGTTACATCTACAATCAGAAAAAACGATTTTATGTGTACGTCAGTAACCGCATTGAGAGAATCAGGAGGTCATCCAAACCCGAACAATGGCACTATGTACCATCCGAACTTAATCCAGCAGATCACGCCACCAGGCCTACGTCTGTGGGTTCCTTTGCTAAATCTACTTGGCTTACAGGCCCAGAGTTTCTGCTAGGACGGGCAGACAAATGTGAACAGGTAGTTTACAGCATCCAGGATCCGGATAATGATCCAGAAATCCGCGCCGAAGTTAGCGCATTAGTCACTGAAACAAAGCAGACCTCCAGGCTCGACTGTCATCGTTTTGAACATTTCTCCAGTTGGATGAGACTTGTCAGAACCATTGCAAGGTTAGTGCACATCGCCAGATGTTATCACAACACTCAAGAAGATAAAGATTGTCACGGTTGGCACATCTGTCATAAACCATTCTCTGCTGAGGACATTTCTCATAGCGAGTCTCTCATAATACGTCATGTCCAGCAGCAGGAATTTAACGTAGAATGGAAGTGCTTGAACAACAGACAGCAGATTCCTATAAAAAGACCTCTTGCTAACTTAAATCCAATTATGGACACTTTTGGCCTGCTCAGAGTTGGTGGTCGTTTGAATCAAGCCCACCTAGGAGTTGTGGAGCAAAATCCTGTCATTATTCCCAGCAAACATCATATCACCACGTTGCTGATCCGACATTACCACAAAAAGACTGAACACCAGGGCAGACAAATCACTGAGGGCAAGTTAAGGTCTGCGGGTCTTTGGATTATAGGTATGAAGAAACGTGTAGCCCAACTACTGCATGACTGTGTGCACTGTCGTAAAGCCAGAGGAAAACAGCTACACCAACAAATGGCCGACTTGCCCGCGGATAGACTATGCACAGAGCCGCCCTTCACCTACACTGGCCTAGACGTCTTTGGACCATGGATGGTGTCCGCACGTAGAACCCGTGGTGGTCACGCAAACAGTAAACGTTGGGCTGTGCTATTTACTTGCATGAGTGTGCGAGCCGTTCATATAGAGGTGATAGAATCTATGGACACATCCAGCCTCATTAATGCCTTAAGACGGTTCTTCGCCATCAGAGGACCAGTGAAACAGTTGAGGTCAGACCAGGGAAGTAACTTCATCGGCGCCTGTAGAGAACTGAACATCGACACTAAGCCTATCCAAGATCAGTTGGCGGAAAAAGGTTGCACCTGGATTTTTAATCCTCCTCATAGTTCCCACATGGGGGGTTCCTGGGAGAGAATGATCGGGATCTCACGCAACATCTTAAATTCTATGTTGATGGATGTAAACTCTTCAAGACTTACGCACGAGACTCTCGTCACTCTTCTCGCTGAAGTTTCAGCTATCATCAATTCAAGACCCCTTGTGCCAGTATCTATGGATCCTGAAACACCAGCCATACTGTCTCCGGCTATTCTACTTACCCAAAAAACGGACAATATGCTCACGCCTAGTGGAGAATTTACCCATGGGAATATCTACCAAAAACACTGGAAACGTGTACAACACCTGGCAGATTACTTCTGGAACAGATGGCGTAAAGAGTATCTCAATATTCTTCAAGGAAGGAGGAAATGGCAACATCAAAAACCAAACTTGAAAGAAGGAGACCTTGTATTAATGAAGGAGCAACAAACCGAAAGGATCACCTGGCCTATGGGACTAATTACAAAGGTTCTTCCGAGCAAGGATGGCAAGGTCCGAAAGGTGGAGCTGAAGATCTTCAGGAAGGGTGAGCTTAAAACTTTTGCAAGGCCGATTAACGAACTCATTCTAATATTACCCATCGAGAACGTTCCTGAAGGATGAAAAAGGACTGAACTCGAACTTCACAGTTTTACCCGCTATGGGTCAGCCAACCCACTATGTCATGTTTATTGCATTTCACACGTTCTTTGTTACAGGTTGTATTATATTTTTATGGACATTCGTCATAGTGAAATCTCCTTACGTAAATTTCAGACGGGGAGTATGCTGTTCTCCTTATAGTTATTTGTACATTACATTATTAATCTTTATTTCTACATGTTTGTTTCCGTGCATTTCTTTCACTGCTGCCATCTGCTGGCCAGAATTTGCATGCCACACGTCCCTGTTCTTGTTAGTAAAGTTTTTTCTATTCGGAGGCGTGGGCTCTTGCTGGGCAGGTCTCTTCACTGGGAGCAGCCATTTTCTTTTTCTCCTCATGGCTGTGTGACTAGACACTCCACATTTTTGGGCTCGAGTGAAGGCATCAGTTTTTGACCATGCGGAAGTCAGCAGAAGCATGCAGAAGTCAGCAGAAGTAAGCAGAAGTCAGCAGTAGTTAGCAGCAGCTCAGCTGCAGCTCTGCAGCCACAGCAGCTAGCCTCAGGACACATTCTAACAAGTCAGCATTGTTACCACTACTACAGAACAGTATTGTATCACCGTTTGTTGTCTTATCTGGATTGAATAAACCCACGCTGATTTCATCTTCATGTCTGAGTCTGGATCCATCTAACCTGAACATCTGCCGGTCCTGTCTGCCCCACTGCTTGGATACGAAGGTAAGAAGTCACACAGCTATTATCAGTTATACCTTCATTCGCCTTCATGTGGGAACAGAACAATATTAAAAAAAGCTATCCTACACTCATTCCTTGCTGAATCTGTGATTAAGTCTATGATCAGTGAAACATTATAATCACTTTAGGGAACATGTACACAGATGTCATACTACTGTACATATATGTCCAGATTTCTGTGAACATAGATGAATAGTTGTATGTAAGTAATTAACAACTAACAAGAATGATGTGGTGTAAATGTTTATCTATCTTGGGTGATGGATCCCAGGGCCTCCACATACGGAGCTGGAAGTTGGTGTTAATCATCAATTCCGGGAAGTGGTGAAGATACCCTTATTGGAGAATGTTGAGTGGATACAATTGGGTGCAGAACATTTCACAGCAACATTTACACTGGGCTCCATTCATGAAAGAGGGAATTGCATGAGATAGGGTATGAAATTCCCAAGTTCTAGCCATTGGAGCAGAGCTCCTGATATTGAGAATATTTCAACTAAGCTAGTCTTATTTCGTGATTTCCATTCTCTATTCCATGTAATTCCCTCTATCACGAATGAAGCCCTATCTGGTGCATATGTTTCCACTATTGGTGATATGCACATGCTAAGGATTGACAGGTGATCAGGAGGCTGACACCAAGGCCAGCAGAGCCGCCCGAACTAGTGAAGTCCAAGGAAGAGCTGCCAGATGTTGAATTGTCAGTACCTGGAGCCACATCATCTGTTGTTACAAGGGATTGAAGGACAGAGCTGAATATGCTTGGAGTAAAGTAAGAGTACAGTGTTAATACATATCAATTAGCATGCATAACACATTTATCAAACCTGACAGCTCTGTCTAGACGAGACTCTGTTCACACAACAATGTTGCACTCTGAATGTATCAATACCCACAGGTGTAGCAGAAGGTACATGAGCATCTCCAAGGATGATTGTATTTTTTACATGATATATTGTATAGGCTTTGAGATGCAAATGTGCCTGTGAGCTAAAGTTTTAAATATTTTGTAGAAGATCAGTGGGAGGGTCAGACATTATCTGAAGCAAAGAAATCATTTAAAATGTGGTGCTGACTCCTTAAATAAAAAGCTATTATTTATAATTTATCATGAAAGATTAATGACAAAGACATTTAAAAAAACGTCTTATTCATCTTAATGTGGGCATTTAAAAAGGATTTTTTTTTTTTTTTTTAAATCGTTACTCCAACTTTAAAAAGAAGTTAAAGCTGCCGAAGTGCTACGTTACTGTACTCTGGCATGTGCAGTTCAGGGGAAAACCACTCCCATTGTAGGGGGGTGGCTTTTAGTGGACTGTCTGCAACAGCTAAAAACAGACTGCATGCACAGACTCAGAGGCAATGCCCTCCCTTTCTGCACACACCAGACCAAGAAGAAACAAGCACTGTATTTACAGAGAAGAACCACTTGTAAGTTCTCAAATACTGACAATTCATTTTATTTGCTATCCAGCAATGTAATATGCTATCATGTGGGCATTCTTCCTATGCTTTTTCTTTTAGTTTGTTCAAACAAAGAAACGACAGTCAGCATGGTACATTTGCATGTGTCTGCTTACTGTACGACAGCTTTTTTGTGACCCATAATGTACACAAAAAGTATTGTGTTATTTTTTTAACATGTATGCCTGCCTGAGAAATTGTGCTTACAAAACACAAGAAAACATGTTGAATCCTCTCCTTGTGTTTCTTTGAGCACATCTCGTGCATTTTTTATTAATGTGCTTCCATGCTAGTTAACACCCTGTGACACATATTTCATATGCATAATGTGTTTTCCTCAGGAAACATACATGTCCTATTGCTTTATCGCCTCGTATTCAACCTGTCTGATGAGACCTATATCTAGTGGTAATACACTTATAAAGACAAAATTAATTAAAGTAAGGGCACTGATTGCAGCTTTATTATTCATTGTTTGATCCATAACCTGCATTATATTACCCTAACCTGAACTTCCTGTTACCATTACCTCGGTTAACACTGCAAGTCTAGTGTGCTAGAAAGTGTGGCCACCTTTTCTTAAAAAAAAAAATACCAGCTATGCTTTTGCCTGTATAGACTTAACACTGACCTAATATAAAATACCAGTTGAGTGGAAACCTCAGTCAGAGACCGGACATGATTCTTCAATCCGGAGATGGCTGTTCGTCAGAAGTTAAGCAGCACTAGACAGAAACATTAAAAGCTACTGTCGCTGAAACACAAACAAAACAGGGCAGGTGGAGGAGATAATGTAAAAGGAACTGCACCTGAAGGAAGGTGTCTTATAGCTGCTTTAGGTAAGAAAGATCAAAGTCCATCAAGATCAGCCTGCTCTCCCAAAATGTCTCCTTGGATCAACAAGAATGTAAAATGATACGCAAACTATATAAACAGTTATTCTGGAGCAACGTTCTAAAAGTGGTGAAGTTACCAGTAGCATTTTATTGGTTTCCAAGGAGAGTACCTCACTTTCAGAATTCTGCCTCAGAACTGACCATAACCCTATAAGGGAAGGTGGTTAAAGGGGCATAGCTGCCAACATCCTGGTACAGGGTCTCACAGTCAGGACGGAAAACAAAGTTACATGACATATCACAATGATGTCTTACCTCACCAGATTGAACTTCAGGTTACCTGATGCAGGTGTCTGGTACTCACTTTTTAAGACATTTGGGGCCATATTTACCAAGCAAAAACTGGTGCTATTTCAGGAAAAAGTACTAACATAGCAATAATTACCATGGTAACCAATGGAATGTTATGGCAGTTTGCTCCAAAATGTAGCACTTTTCTTTGAAATAGCATCTTTCTGTGTTGATAAATCTTGCCCTTAATGTCTTAGAGGCATACATAGTTTAAATGCATATCTTACAACTATGCAATAAACTATGTTTTTGTAATGTCTGAACATTTTAACAGACAATAGAAAAAAAAACTTTCTCTTTTGTTATTTTGGTGATTTGCAACTTGTGGTGTGTAGGAAATTGGTAGTGAAGTGCATTATTTATAACTGCTATGTGATTTTGATGTTAACAATACACATTTTATCAGTAAATCAAACCAGTTGGTTAATGGGGTCTAGATAAATACAGGCAGTTCATTCCTCATAGGTAGTTTGTACCAAAAATTACTCATGTGTTTGTTTTGTTGTCAGCATGTTTCTGTGAAATTATACATTCTGCTTAAATTGCAAATAAGAAATATTTGCAGATTATGAGTGTACAGCAGTACACACACTTCTGTGCATAACCATAACATTAACATTTAACTATATACCGCCAGCAATTTACATAGCACTAGGTACAGAGCATAGAGAGGGACTACATACTATGTTAGACAAACAAAACCAGATACATGAGGTAGAGAGTGGTGCTTTAAAACAATGGTGAAAGTGCAGGGCATAATAGAAGGTGATGTCATGACCACAGCTCTAGTGGCAGCAGTGCTGTGTCTAGTGGCAGCATTGTGGTGTCTGTGCAGATACACCTGTCTCGGGCCCACCCACTGATGGCGGCCCTGACCAGGTGTCTGGAACTCACACCCTATTCATTAAACTATGTATTCAAGGGCAGCAGAATGGACCCAACTTTAAAGGGGGAAGATCACAAAAATGAGGACGGTCTCAGCAAATCCAGTACTAGACATATGCATTAGGAATCTTTGTTCTCAGGGGAGCCCTTTGATCAGCTCTACAGAGAGGTCTGGGGATTTTTTTTAGCATGATTGGATTTACCCCAGCATAGAGATCTGAAAAAAGGTACATTTTTATTACATATTAATAAAACAGATAGTAACTAATTTAGTATATAAGCAGAGGCGTAACTAGAAACCACCGGTCCCCGGTGCAAAAATTGCCCTCCACCCCAGAAATGCCACTTACATGCCTCCCAACTGTTCTGCTTTGTGCCTGGCCTTGTCTTAAATCTAACCAGTGGCGGAACTATCATTATCGAAGGGGTCGCAGCTGTGACCGGGCCTGTCACACCAGGGGCCTGGCTGCCCTGTCGACCCCTGCAATAATGATATATAAAAACCTGTAGTATGCGATCTGAACTGATCACATAGTACAGGCCCTCCGGACAGAGCAGAGAGATGCGGCCCATGTGACCGGTAGCCGCACCTCCGCTGGTCTCGCGCGAGGGGGTGAAAGCTCCGCCCCCTCTCACTCTGAGCATCCTAGAGCGCCGGATATCCATGACATCCTGGCGCTTAGAAGATAACGGAGGCTGCTACCCGATAGTGACTGTCTCCGTGTGAGACAGTCACACGAGCAGCAATGGGGGCCCATGGGGAATCTGCACCGTTTGCCCACACTTTTTTTTAACTATTTTTTTTTTTGCAGGGGTCGCTGGGCAGCCGGGTCCCCGGAGTGATAGGCCTGGTCGCAGCTGCGACCCCTGCACTAACGGTAAGTACACCACTGTATATAAGGTTTCTTTTGGAGAGAGACTAGATAATCTGTTTAATATATGTACTTAGAACACCCAAATTGTATCCTTGCATCAACAAATAATAAATGGGTTCTCTAGTCAACACACCCTAATAATATATTTACTTATTTATAAAGTAAACATTAGGACATATATACCTCATAAGACAGCATTTGAGATGTGGGATGTCAGTGGCATGACTGCTATACAAGGGGTTCCAAAGCTGTACCCACGTAATGCAGGGTGGTTGGGGTAAATGTTACATTAGCCAAGAGTGAAACGGAACAATATCAAATATTTTAAATATTAGAAATATTTTGATATAAACCAATGTCTGTGACTTTATTTTCAGAGCAGTGGTTTATTATACCTGCATATACTCCTTTGATTAAAAGCGACCATTTGCAAATCATAGACACTTTGATCTCAAAAGATTAAAGGCACCTTCCAGCTCATTCATTAATTGATCTGAATATTTATTTTTTTAATCTTTATTTATTTTTACCTTTGTCATTACAGAAACAAAATGATATGTACATTTTTATTCACAATACATGTTCTCTATGGCCTTCATGCAATATGTGTGCTACCAGTGAAGGCCGAAACCAGATGCAAAGTTCTACAAGAAAAAGCTGACTGCAGTCACATGAAACTATCTGTTATACCATCAGATCTTCCTCAAAATATTAAAGAGTTAGATCTTTCTCACAACCAGTTAAAGAAACTTCCTGCTGCTAATCTGTCAATTTATGACCAGCTTGAGCTCCTGGATGTCGGATTTAATACCCTGCATTTGTTTGAACCAGCATTGTGTGAAAAGCTATTGCAGCTTAAGACCTTAAATTTACAGCATAATGAATTTACAAAGATTTCAGAAAAAGATTTTGTTTCGTGCTCTCACCTTAATGAACTGCATTTGAACTACAATGGAATAACATCTATAAATGGAAATCCCTTTGAAAAACTGGAGGTGAGGTGTTATTATTTAGTATGGTGGTTAAACCATACATATATCTATATACTAGTTCAGGGGTCCTCAAACTTTTTAAACAGGGGGCCAGTTCACTGTCCCTCAGACCGTTGAAGGGCCGGACTATAGTAAAAAATAAAAACTATGAAGAAATTCCTATGCACACTGCATATATCTTATTTTGAACAAAACGAGAACAAATACAATATTTAAAGTAAAGTTAAATCAACAAACTTACCAGTATTTCAATGGGAATAGTGTGCCAGTCAGATGCCCAGGAATATTATGCCAGTCAGATGCCCAGGAATATGATGCCAGTCAGATGGCCAGGAATATTATGCCAGTCAGATGGCCAGGAATATGATGCCAGTCAGATGCCCAGGAATATGATGCCAGTCAGATGCCCAGGAATATGATGCCAGTCAGATGCCCAGGAATATGATGCCAGTCAGATGCCCAGGAATATGATGCCAGTCAGATGCCCAGGAATATGATGCCATTCAGATGCCCAGGAATATGATGCCATTCAGATGCCCAGGAATATGATGCCATTCAGATGCCCAGGAATATTATGCCAGTCAGATGCCCAGGAATAATATGCCAGTCAGATGCCCAGGAATATGATGCCATTCAGATGCCCAGGAATATGATGCCAGTCAGATGCCCAGGAATAATATGCCAGTCAGATGCCCAGGAATATGATGCCAGTCAGATGGCCAGGAATAATATGCCAGTCAGATGCCCAGGAATATGATGCCAGTCAGATGGCCAGGAATAATATGCCAGTCAGATGCCCAGGAATATTATGCCAGTCAGATGCCCAGGAATATGATGCCAGTCAGATGCCCAGGAATATTATGCCATTCAGATGCCCAGGAATATTATGCCATTCAGATGCCCAGGAATATGATGCCAGTCAGATGGCCAGGAATATGATGCCAGTCAGATGGCCAGGAATATGATGCCATTCAGATGCCCAGGAATATTATGCCATTCAGATGCCCAGGAATATGATGCCAGTCAGATGGCCAGGAATATTATGCCATTCAGATGCCCAGGAATATGATGCCATTCAGATGCCCAGGAATATTATGCCATTCAGATGCCCAGGAATATTATGCCATTCAGATGCCCAGGAATATGATGCCAGTCAGATGGCCAGGAATATGATGCCAGTCAGATGGCCAGGAATATTATGCCATTCAGATGCCCAGGAATATTATGCCATTCAGATGCCCAGGAATATGATGCCAGTCAGATGGCCAGGAATATTATGCCATTCAGATGCCCAGGAATATGATGCCATTCAGATGCCCAGGAATATTATGCCATTCAGATGCCCAGGAATATTATGCCAGTCAGATGCCCAGGAATATTATGCCAGTCAGATGCCCAGGAATAATATGCCAGTCAGATGCCCAGGAATATTATGCCAGTCAGATGCCCAGGAATATGATGCCAGTCAGATGGCCAGGAAAATTATGCCATTCAGATGCCCAGGAATATGATGCCATTCAGATGCCCAGGAATATGATGCCATTCAGATGCCCAGGAATATTATGCCATTCAGATGCCCAGGAATATTATGCCAGTCAGATGCCCAGGAATATTATGCCATTCAGATGCCCAGGAATATTATGCCAGTCAGATGCCCAGGAATATTATGCCAGTCAGATGCCCAGGAATAATATGCCAGTCAGATGCCCAGGAATAATATGCCAGTCAGATGCCCAGGAATATGATGCCAGTCAGATGGCCAGGAATATTATGCCATTCAGATGCCCAGGAATATTATGCCATTCAGATGCCCAGGAATATTATGCCAGTCAGATGCCCAGGAATATGATGCCAGTCAGATGCCCAGGAATATGATGCCAGTCAGATGCCCAGGAATATGATGCCGGTCAGATGCCCAGGAATATGATGCCATTCAGAAGCCCAGGAATATTTTGCCATTCAGATGCCCAGGAATATTATGCCAGTCAGAGGCCAGGAATATTTTGCCATTCAGATGCCCAGGAATATTATGCCAGTCAGAGGCCAGGAATAGTGCTCGTTATCCCTCCCTCCTCCCCTTATCCCTCCCTCCTCCCCCGCTTCCCCATCACTTACCTCCAGCTGCTGTGTCCCCGGACGTCTCGCGCGGTGTCCTCCTGTGGAGGAGGGAAACAGTTACCGGATCCGGATGTGACGTAACGTCACATCCGGTCGCGGTGAATTTTTTTTTTTCTTTTTCTTCCTGCAGCCGCATCCTTTGCGGCTGCCAGAAAGAAAAGAAAAAAGTAAACGGGGTGGGTGCCGGCAGCACCCCCCGCGGGCCACATAAATGTCCTCGGCGGGCCGGATGTTGCCCGCGGGCCGTAGTTTGAGGACCCCTGTACTAGTTGTTTTATTTACTAACTTTAAAAATGGGTCTATTAATGTAGAGTGTCTACCTTTTGTGAGATTCTTGGGAAGGAGATTGTGTTTTGTTTTTTTTTGTTCTTTTTTTTTATTCTTTACTGTTTAATCTGACAATTATATATTTCTACAGAATTTATCCATTCTTGATATGTCACACAACAAAATGACATCAACTTTGTTAGGCAACAAGCAGCAATTGTCAAATCTTAAGGAACTTTTGCTTTTCTCAAATAAAATCACCACGCTGAAGAAAGAGGCATTCGAGTTTCTAGGCAACACCTCTCTACAACTGCTTGATCTGTCATCAAATCCTCTGAAAGAAGTAAGTGTTTAGAAAATGCTGCATCTGACAACAAGTGATAATGTATATTGTAAATATATGGTTAAAGAAGGACTAAAAAAATTGACAATGTTTTAATCAGGCAACCCCACTACATGCAAACTTCCATGCTGCCATGTCATAACTGGTGACACCGAACACACCTCTGACTGGCAGATGATGCTCATCTCCTTCTAGGCATAGCTATTGATGCACGTACACAAACATGATACAAATGATGTAGAGAGCTAGTTGCTTGACTGTCCCTACTTGCACACAGCTCCCTCAAATGGGAGCCTCTTCATTTTTGAATACTTATTTGGAATATCTTTTGACCTGTGCACAATAGCAAAAGGCAGTTTTAGTCAGGCAGACATGCACTTTTACCCCTTCCCGACCTTATGACGAGTTAACTCGTCATAAGAGCCGCCGCATTAGCGACCTTATGACGAGTTAACTCGTCATGCAGTCTAGCCGGCGGTACGCTCCGTGGGCACCGCCAGCTAGTCTGCAACGGGTCCAGGGCTGAGCCTCGCACCCGAGGCAAAGCTCCTGGACCCGATCGGTGCATTTCTGGGCATGTGATCGCGGTGATCACCGCGATAACATGCAAATTAGATGGCAAAGTCAGTGTGTTCACACACTGACTTTGCCTCTAATTCACTCTCTGTGCTTCACATTCTTATAGTGAAGCACAGAGAGTGACCTGTAAGTAAAAATAAATTAATTACATACACAGAGGTTAAAAAAAAAACCTAACAGATTTTTTTATTTTTACAATTTATAAAGTTTTTTTTAATAAATAACGGTAATTTTTATATATTTATTTAATAAAATGTATCCCCTGCATGCCTGTTGCATGATTTTTACTGATCTGACATCGCACTCTTCAGAGTTTTTTTCTGTCTTTTTTGTTATGTGGGGTTTGGGAACCAATATTTTTATTAGTTAGTTAATTAGGGGTGATAAGTGGGTTAGTGTTGCACTAGTTATGTAGCTTATTATTGGGAAAATAATGGGGAAAAACTTTTTTTTCCTCAAAAATGTCCTCTTTTATATGTATTTTTTAATACTAAAATGTAAATCATTTTTATGTATAGGGTATCAAAAGAAAGCTCTAGCTGTCCTTTAAAAACAACATATAACTTGTATGGGTACGTTAAATGAGAGAGAGGAAAATTATGTTTCAAAAACCGTGTATTAAAAATTGAAAAAATCCCTGGTCCTTAAAGGGTTAAGGGTTTAGTCCCTGTTTAATATGTTATGAATGGTATTTGACCACCAAAAACCTGCACAACAGTAGGTTAGATCAGTACTTTACTCTGAAGTGACAGTATTGAGTGCATAAGACAAAATAATTAGCTTAAACCTATAATTATCATATACCTTTTAATTGGCGTATACTTTTAAATGAGCATATACCTAAGGTGGTTAAAAAAGAAGAATGCTGCAGTTAGAAAATGTATTGCTAGCAAAAAGGATTTTTTTTTTGTTTAATGTGGTTCTTTTAGGATCATGTAATATACTTGAGGATTATATTTATTTAATCTGTTTAACAATAATTTATTACATTTTCAAATACTACATGCTGAACTGAAACAAAAAAATGCTCCTAAAAATACATCCTTCTTATTTATAAACAGCTGTTAAAATGCATTGATAAATAACACCAGTCACTGTGGCTTCACATAAATGCAGACTTAACGTAATTAACTGTACGAGAGATGAAACAAACAGGCTGCACCATAGAGGTTATCTAAAATTGACTTATATGGTTGAAATACACAGGAACATGCTTTATACAGTAAGGGCTGAGGTAGTTGCTTCTCTGTTCTAGCATCCAGTGATGTTATCAAACTAGTCCCAAGTTTGTGGGTTCAAGTAGGAATGTTGCCACCCAAAGTATTCACCAAAAATGTACCCTTGCGAAATGTACAACTTGCAATACCTTTGATCTTTGGCCCTTTTGTATTTCATGTAATAGCTGCTGTCCGATTTGTGCTTTGGTAGATGGCTAAGCAGTTCATGTGTAGCATTAGAAGCCCACCGCAGTCTTTGTGTGTATGTGGGTGGTGAGTGATCATCCAGTTCAACACTTTGTAGACCCTTCTTACATTGCTTGGCTAACTTAGCTCTAGAATCAAATCTTCATTAACATTCATACTCAATTGAGTACTCAAAACTATGTAATCTTACAGAATGAGAAAACAATAAGTGCTAAGAATTAACTCATTGTCAAAACAGTAATACAAGTGTTAATGCCCATTAAAATGCATACTCTAAACCAGTTGAACTTATACAGGTTTACTGACAAGATATTTTCTCTTTGTTTATATTTTTTAGATCACTCCTAACTGTTTCCAGTCTGTAAGAAATCTTCACACTCTTAAAATGACAGATATGGAACTTGGTTCTATTTTAACTGAGAGACTTTGTTCAGAATTAGGAAGCACAGGAATCCAGGCCTTACTGTTAATTAATGTGCAAATGTCGAAAATAAAAAATTCAACTTTTAGTGGGTTATTGTACACAAATATAACAACTTTGGACATCTCCAAAAATAGATTGACCCAGATAGACAGTGGTTCATTTGTTCACCTCCCACGCCTACAGTTTTTAAATTTGGAGAACAATCTGGTTTCACATTTAAATCTTGAAGCATTTCGTGGTTTGTCTGAACTGAAATCTTTGAATTTAAAAAAGTTTTTAGGCTCTTCCAAAGTTTCTATAATTGATGACCTAGCATTTCAATGGTTGACAAAACTTGAATACCTCAATTTAGAAGGCAATAGACTATCAAGCATTACAAAAAACACTTTTACTGGTCTGACAAGCCTGAAGAATTTAAGTATGGTACAGTGCACTTCAAATTTGCAGACAATCACAAATGAGACCTTTTCTTCTCTTTCAATGTCTCCATTATTGATGCTTAATCTCAGCAAAACTGGGATTTCAAAATTAGAATACGGAGCATTTTTGTTTTTGGGGAGTCTGGAGGTTCTGGATTTGGGCCTTAACAACATTGACCAGGACCTGGATGGACATGAATTTAAGGGTCTGCACAATATTGAAGTGATTTATATTTCTTACAATCATCGTTTAACGGTAACCAGCAATTCCTTTATTTTTGTTCCAACGCTAAAGAAGCTTAACCTCAGAAAAACACAATTAACATTTAGAGATCCAAATCCTTCTCCTTTTAGAGTTCTACAAAATCTAACCTTGTTAGACCTCAGCAACAACAACATTGCTGTTATCCAAGAAGATCTGTTGGAAGGTCTGGCTAGTCTTAGAATTCTCAATCTCCAGCACAATTATCTTGCTCGAGTATGGAAAAAAGCCAATCCTGGAGGCCAGGTTTTGTTTCTCAAAGGCTTGCATAACCTGGAAATACTTAACTTGTTATCTAACCAATTTGATGAAATTCCTGCAAGAGCTTTCAAAGGACTATCAAAATTAAATATCTTGGACTTGGGCGAAAACAATGTGTACATACTTCCTGAATCTTTATTTGATGATCTGTCACTTGATGAGTTAGATATTCATAAAAATATCATTACATCAGTGGAAAAAAATCTGTACCAGAATGTTTTCAGAAACCTTAAAATATTAAGAATGGGTGGAAACCCTTTTGACTGTACTTGTGAAAGCATAGCTTGGTTTGCAAATTGGATTAATACAACTAATGCTAGCATCCCAGGCTTGGACTTACAGTACATTTGTAATACACCAAGTAAATACCATGGACTTTCTGTGAAAATGTTTGACAGTTCACCCTGCAAGGATAATGCACCTTTTAAAATATTTTTTATGTTTTCTTTCACGTTTATACTTGGTTTTATATTTTTTGTTTTTGTGATACATTTCCAAGGCTGGAGAATACAATTTTACTGGAATGTTTCCATTAACAGAATTCTAGGCTTTAGAGAAATAGATCCAAGACAAGAGAACTTTGAATATGATGCCTACATAATTCATGCCAAAAAGGATAAATCTTGGGTAGAAAAATATTTGATTCCCCTTGAAGAAGATGATACATGTAACTTAAAATTTTGCTTTGAAGAAAGAGATTGTGAGGCTGGAGCATCCAAACTTCAGGCTGTTGTCGCCAGCATAAAAACTAGTAGAAAGATAATTTTTGTGATAACAAATTCTTTTCTGACTGATCCTTGGTGCAGAAGGTAAGCTTACAGATAAGTAGTTTAACATTCTAACAGTAAGTGTATAGTAATTTGTAATATTGCCATTTAGTAAATATCTATCGGAAATCTAGGAAGTACTGGATTTTAACCGAAGAGTAGGCACTCTCAGATCCAATAGAAAAAACCGCATGTAATCCATGGTGTGGAAGTCAAGTATGCTGTTAACTGGAGCCTAAGGTGGTGATCACAACTGCCATCAAGATGAAGTAGCCCCCCCCCCTTGTGTGTCCCCCTCTGTCCCCGTGTGTGACTTCCACTTACTAGCGTAGCAGGTTCACTGATAGAAGTTTTACCAATTGCTTGCTATGCAAGTAGGTGAGAATAATAAGTAAGAGGCTCATACTTTACCTGTCACCGCAGATGATCCGAAGGGGGCGTGAGGTGGTGCGCTCTTCTAACAAAGTTACGGCAGATTGACAGCTGTAACTTTGTACGCATGTGCTGTGGTGCGCAATGAGTGAATTCTACTGCGCCTGTGCAGTAGAATTTGCTCCAGTTTTTTGTCAGAACACCGGCATGGATATTTTTTTTTTTTTGAGAGATAGGTGGGTTATTTTTTATTTTTTTTAAGGATAGCCCCTTTCCCCTGAGCCACAAGACAAGGATCTAGGGTGTTGCTGATCACCACTGAATCCTGGATATTGGAATCCCTGTGTTTTATTTACAGGGCACTTTTTGCCACCCCCTAATGGCACTCAGTCTGTGTGTTTTTTTCAGGTTATAAGCTTTTAAGAAAAGGTAGGGATTTTATATTTATTAGGGACTTGGAACATAGCGCGGCACAAAGTCCCTGGTGGCCTTTATTTATATTTATTAGGGATTTGAAACATAGTGCGGCACAAAGTCCCTAGTGGCCTTTATTTATATTTATTATGGAATGGAACATAGTACAGCACAAAGTCCTTGGTGGCCTTTTATTCATATTTATTATGGATTTGGAACATAGCGCGACACAAAGTTCCTGGTGGCCTTTACTTATATTTATTAGGCACTTGGGGTATAGCGCGGCACAAAGTTCCTGGTGGCCTTTAATTATATTTATTAGGGATTTGGAACATAGCGTGGCACAACGTCCCTGGTGGCCTTTATTTATATTTATTAGGGATTTGGAACATAGCGTGGTACAAAGTCCCTTGTGGCCTTTATTTATATTTATTAGGGATTTGGAAAATACCGTCCTACAAAATCCCTGGTGGCCTTTATTTATATTTATTAGTGATTAGGAACATAGCTTGGTACAAACAACCTGCTGGCCTTTATTTCCATTTATTAGGGACTTGGAACATAGCCCGGCACAAAGTCCCTGGTGGCCTTTTATTCATATTTATTAGGGATTTGGAACATAGTGTGGCACAAAGTCCCTTCTTGTCTTTATTCATATTTATTAATTTATTAGGGATTTGGAAAATAGTGTGGCACAAAGTCCCTGGTGGCCTTTATTCATATTCATTAGGTATTTGGAACATAGTGTGGCACAAAGTCCCTGGTGGCCTTTATTCATATTTATTAGGGTTTTGGAACATAGCGTGGCACAAACTTCCTGGTGGCCTTTATTAGGGACTTGGGGTATAGTGTTGCATCAATTCCCTGCGGGCATTTATTTTGATTTATTTTGGGCCACAGGCATCGCGCTGGCCCGTTGACCCAATGTTTGTTTTTTAGTGACCTCAAGCATGGCCAACATGATGCTGCTGGTCCCAGGGGGCAGCAAGATATTCTTTTGGGGGGCAGACGCTAGCCAGTGATACCAGTGCTTTTACGCACTCGATAATTGCAGTTCCCATTGCAGTTGAACGTCAAGCTATTCCAGAAGTGTGGTAGCGGTAAATAACAGAGAGGATTGCATCTAACCCAATCTATTTTAACTAATAACACACAAATTAATGTATTGTTCGTGTCCATATTGAATACCTCATTCAAACAGTCACAGTCTGGGTTTGAACAATTAAATGAACCTCTAGGCTAATGTTCTTCAACAAAAGCCAACTGGAGTCGGGATATAGCAAACCTTGAGTCCAATCAATGAAATAGGTGGTATATTTGGAGCTGCCTTATAAAACAAAACGCTCAAACATCAACTGATGTGAACCATACTTTGCAAAAAATGAATCTAAGTAGACCTTAATCAAGAATTGTTTATTTGCATAAAGCTGGAAAGAGAAACAAAGTAATCTCAAACAGTTTACATATTCATCAGAGTATGTCATTGTTTATACATGGAGACAATTTAGTACTGTAGGTACTCTGCATATAGGGTTGCCACCTTTCCCCCCAAAAAAATACCAGCCACTGGTGGGTGGAGCCATGAAGGGTGGAGCCACAAAGGGGGCAGATCCACTCAATGTCCCTTATCATATTGAGCTTCAGGCTCCTGGTAGCCTGGAGCTCAACTCTCGATATGCATATACTTCTCACTGGCATGAATATACATATATATTATACCAGGCTTTGTTTTGCTGGTATATTAGTAATACCGGCCCCAAGACCCTAATTACCGGTAAAATACCGGCCAGATGGCAACCCTATCTGCATAGACATCCAGCTCAATAAGGTTAAAAAAAAAAAAAGAACTCTAGAGTAACAACTATAGGCTTGAAGGCAAAAAAATGCAAACAATTCAACAGACATGGAGTACATGGCAGGACACTATGGAAAGAACCCACTGCTCTCCAAAAAGAGCCAAAGAGCACCTTGACACTCCATAATGCTACTGGGAAAATGTTTTGTGAACTTATGAAACTAAGGTTGAATTGTTTGGGAAGAACACACAGAATTATGGCTGGATTAAAAAGGGCACCACATACTACCATGAAAACATCATGGATTTGGGGCCAGGACACCTTTCCATCATTGAGGGATAATGAATTCCAAAGTTTATCAGGGTATCACAGGTTAATGCCAGGGTGGCTGTACACCTGCTGAAGCATAGACACTTACCCTAAACATCGAGCTAAATCTATTAAAGAATGTTCTGTGAGGAAGATTGATTCAATAATCCTCCAGAACAGTGTGTAGCTATGATCTGTAGCTACCGGAAGCACTTGTATGAGGTTACTGCTGCCATAGGAGGTAATTAAGTTCAAAGGTTCACTTATTTTTTCCACCAGCGCTATCAAGATTTAATGGGTGTGTTCAATAAAGACATGAAAGACTATTCTTGTTTGTGTGTTATTAACCCCTTGGCGACACAGGACGGACTAAGCTGAGTTTTTCCGCTTTCAGTGCTCACACAGTATTGTAACGATGCTTCCGTGTGGAAGCATCGTACAATACTAAAAAAAAATGCCCGTCGGCATTTCGATCGCTCCAGAGAGCGATCGAAATGCCGGTTTTAAAGGCACAGCGCCTTTAAAACACGTGCATTTAAAAAACGAGCATAGGAAGCAAATTTTTCGCTTCCTATGCTCAGAAAGTGTTTCTGATTGCCTCGCAAGTCGAGGCAATCAGGAACACAAAAAAAAATGCACGATCTTGGTCACTGTGTGACCAAGATGGCGCTGCCCTTCTAAGGGCAAGAGCACAGGAGGCAGGAAGTACCTGCTTCCTGTGCTCTCTGGCTGTCACACGATTGCCTCTTCACAGAGGCAATCAGTGACTGCCAGGCACACTGACAAGCAGTGGGGATGATCTGATGAGCATCCCCCACTGACTGGTCAGATCAATATTAACCCTATATTGATCTGACCAGTTATGATCTGCCTCCCTCTCCTCACATTTTTTTTTAGTGAGGGAGAGAGACAGATCAAAGTAAGAAAAAGTACAAAAAACAATAAATACACAACACACGAATAATAAAACAATAAAAAAAAATTTATTAAAGCAATTCCCTGCGTTTAACCCCTTCCCTGCCACTGATCTTGCGTAAGCAGTGATCGTGCACATCAGCGCATTTATTTTTGCTGTTTGTGCATTTTTTAGGGGTTAATTTTTTTTTGTACTGTAATTTATAACAGTACTACAAAGGCTCTTCTAAGAGTTATTAACCCCTTCTTTGCCGTCGATCACTGCTTACGCAATGATATTGACGCCAAAGCATCAAGGATTAATTACTTTGTACTGTAATGTATTACAGTACTAGATAGGCTCTTCTAAGAGCTATTAACCCCTTCTTTGCTCGAGATCACTGCTTACGCAATGATTCTGAGGCCGCAGACTCAGGGTTCGATTTTGACCCTGGTCAGCTTTCTGATACATCATCTAATGATGTATCGGTGGCTGCTGAGCCTTTGCCACAAGGAGTGATGGGTGTCTATCGTTAAAAATTATATGGTTTGGTGGGGGTAAATTACATTGGCTGGCTTCAAAGATATATCCCATATAGGACACGGACGGAGGTTGACTACATGTAAAAATTCCAAGTTGGAATTTTGAGATGCGCATCTCACAAATGTTGCCTTCTAGCCAAAAAACAAACCAACAAACCTATGCATGGGTGCTATCCCTGTACTCGGGAGAACACATATTGGGTTGTTGTTTGGCAGTGACATATACCAGAATCTGTGAATTCATGCCTGAAGTACAATGCATGTGGAAGAAAAACTCCCAAAAAAGTACTACCACAAACTTTTACAAAGGCTGGTGGTAGAATTAGTACATATACAGTATTAAAATACCACCATTTGAAATACCTTAGGATGTCTATTTTCCAAAAATATATGGTTTGATGGGGTAAAATTCATTGGACGGCTTCAAAAATGTTCTAAATGGAACATGCGCGCAGGCTGACTACATGTCAAAATTCCAGGTTGGATTTGCGCCCCCCCTAAATGTGGCCTTTTAGCCCCAAAACAAACCAACAAACCTATGCATGGGTGGTATCCCTGTACTCAGGAGATGTTGTTGAACACATATTGAGGTGTTGGTTGGCAGTGGCAAATACCAGAATCTGAAAATTCCTGCCTGAACTACAATGTGTGTGGGGAAAAAATGACATCCCAACCCTTTGACATAGGTTGGTGGTAGAATTAGCACTTGGAAAGTGTTAAAATACCACAATTTTAAATACCCTAGGATGTCTAGTTTTCCAAAATATATGGTTTGATGGGGTAAAATACTTTGACAGGCTTCAAAAGTGTCCCAAATGGAACATGGGCGCAGGCTGACTACATGTCAAAATTCCAAGTTGGAAATGCACCCCCCCCCCCCCTAAACGTGGCCTTTTAGCCCCCAAACAACCCAACAAACCTATGAATGTGTGGTATCCCTGTACTCAGGAGATGTTGCTGAACACATTTTGGGGTGTTGTTTTGCACTGACACATAACAGAATCTGTGAATTCATGCTCGAAGTACAATGTATGTGGAAACAAAACATTAAAAAATTACTAACCTAAAATTTGACAAAGGCTGGTGGTAGAATTAGTGCAAGGAAAGTGTTAAAATACTATCATTTGAAATACCCTAGGGTGTCTAGTTTGCTAAAATGTATGGTTTTGTGGGGTAAAATACACATTCTGGCTTCACAAATGTCCCAAATGGAACATGGGCGCAGGTTTTCTGTATGTCAGAATTCCAAGTCGAAAAACCAAAAAGCGCACCTCTCAAATGTGGCCTTTTAACCCCCAAATAATCTAACTAACCTACACATGGGTGGTATCCCTGTACTCAGGAGATGTTGCTGAACACATATTGAGGTGTTGTTTGGCACTGACACATAATAGGATCTGTGAATTCATGCCCGAAGTACAATGTATGTGAAAAAAAAATACTATCCATAACATTGACATAGGCTGGTGGTAGAATTAGTGCATGGAAAGTGTTAAAATACTACCATTTGAAATACCCTAGGGTGTCTAGTTTGCTAAAATGTATGGTTTTGTGGGGTAAAATACACATTCTGGCTTCACAAATGTCCCAAATGGAACATGGGCGCAGGTTTTCTGTATGTCAGAATTCCAAGTCGAAAAACCAAAAAGCGCACCTCTCAAATGTGGCCTTTTAACCCCCAAATAATCTAACTAACCTACACATGGGTGGTATCCCTGTACTCAGGAGATGTTGCTGAACACATATTGAGGTGTTGTTTGGCACTGACACATAATAGGATCTGTGAATTCATGCCCGAAGTACAATGTATGTGAAAAAAAAATACTATCCATAACATTGACATAGGCTGGTGGTAGAATTAGTGCATGGAAAGTGTTAAAATACTACCATTTGAAATACCCTAGGGTGTCTAGTTTTAAAAAATATATGGCTTTGTGGGGTAGAATACACTTTCTGGCTTCAAAAATGTCCCAAATGGGACATGGGCGCAGGTTTTCTGCATGTCAGAATTTCAAGTTGGAAAACCAAAATGCGCACCCCCTAAATGTGGCCTTTTAGCCCCAAAACAAACCTATGCATGGGTGGTATGCCTGTACTCAGGAGATGTTGCTGAACACATATTGAGGTGTTATTTGGAAATACCCCTTCACATTTTAAGGTTATGTTTACCTAAATTGCAATCTATGTGAAAAATGTAAAAAAAAGATTTTTTGCTGCAAATTTTGGCAAAGATTGGTGGTAAAATGGCTACATGAAATGTGTCAAAATACCCCAAGTTAAATGCCCTGAGTGGTCTAGTTTTCAAAAATATGTACATGTTGGGGATCATTCATGGATTTAGTACAGAAATCAGTGTTACAATGTCACTATTGCTAATTTTGAAAAAAAGGATTTTAAAATAGCTTTGCACTACTTATAGTTCTGGCCCTGTAACATGAATAAAAAAGCACAAAAACATAAAACATGGGCTATTTCTGAACTCAGGACATAAATTAGAAACTATTTAGCAGTGGTTTTTTTTGTTGTCTCTTGTACATGAATATACGATTTTTGAAATAAAAGTCATAAAAAAAAAAATTCAATTTTTTTGCCATATTTTATTATTTTTTTTACATCAAATTATATGCTATTATCAAAATAATGGTATCAAAAGAAAGCCCTTCTTATAACGATAAAAACGATATATAGTTTGTGCGGGTACACTAAATGAGACAGAAATAAATTACAGCAAAACACAAACACCTCAGAAATTTTAAAACAGCCCATGTCACCAAGCGTCGGACAAGCCAAAAAAGTCATGTCACTAAGGGGTTAACTTAAGCACATTGGGGTAGATTTAATGCTGGTCGTTAACTCTGGCAAAAGTATACGTTTTTTTACCGCACATTGGGGACTATTCAATGTCATTGAATCCCATAGATTGTAATAGAATAATTTTATTTAAAAACCAGTAATTATTTTGCATTACTCCTAGAGGACATGCAATTAAATGAAAATGGACTCTTCAGTACTAACGTGCATTAAAACACAAGTTCGGCAGTTAAGGAATAATGGAATTCAATTTAAAAAAATGGAGTTATTCCTGAGAAACCATTAATTTAGCTCTAGTGGACCCTACAAATCCTTCTGGACCCCCTATTAATAAACAGGGCCAGAGGCTGCCAAAAGCCCCTCACCCCATACCTTTTAATAAATGGGACCAAGGATTGGCAAATTGCACCTATAAATCTATGGGCTCAAGGGCTGGAAAAATGCTCCCGGCTCCTTATATTAATGAATGGGGCCATGGAATTTATTTAAGTTAATTTAGGGGGTCAGGGGTAGGTGGGCAGCCCTTAGCCTCATGTATTGTTAGGGGGCATAGTTCCATATTTCTTCTAGAGGATCAAGGGCACTAGGGCTGCCCCATGTCCTGGAGCCCCCATGGTTCCCTTAAGCATTTATTTTTTTAAAGCTATGGGTTAACCCTTTCAGTGCTGTAGGAAGCACTGTTTATGTTGACTATACCACTAAAAGGATTAAAGTGCAAATATCAGCTGCGTTGTGTGTTTTTTGAGGTGGAAATATTAACGGAAAAATAAATCATTTTTTGCCTATTAACTTTAACCAGTTTTCACTGACATTACCTCACCCATTTTTCCGTTACTGGCCGGCATTGAATCCAAGCCATGGGGTATGTATATGCTTGTGAAGATCATATCATATTTGATAACCAATTAATGCAGAAAACATGATATTTCCAAATGGTTTGCTTGCTTTTTCTTGACACTGTATATGCAGAATGTTAAAAAAAGGCATCTGATTGGCTGACTCTCACTGTCCCAGTACTACTATTGGCAGTTTTTTCTAAACCAGCCATTTGGGCACTTCCCAGCCCTGTTAATGATAGGGCACCCCCATTATGTATTTAAAGGTCCGGGAGTATTTGTTTCGGCTCCCCAGGACCCGTTTATTCCCTAGCCCCCCCATATGTGTAATTTTGTGAGAATGGAACATTGGGCAGTTCCTGGCCCAGATGATGTTATAGGGCGAGGCCAGGGCTACTTACCCTAGCCCCTCATATGTATTAGGTTCTGTGGGCCACTTTGGGAGCCCTCGGACCCGGTTTATATTAGGTGCATTAGGTGGGTTATTTCATATTATTCATTTATTTTGATATATTAAACTCACCACGTTTAGAGATGGTAAGTTGTGGGAGGCAGTAGAGACTTCAAACTCACATCCCAATTTGAATGCCCTAAGTTTTTTATTGAATATAATATTTTTGGCTTTTCAGTAAGGTCAGTTGAGATGGGAGTCCAAGCTGGACTTTGTCGAGGGAGGAGGTAAGGAAGGTCGCATTTTTTGTAGTTAATAATGTGAGTGGATTGAATTGGAAGGTCAGGCACTATTCCTAATTTTTAGTGAATAGTTCCCAAAGATTCAACTTAGAGGGAGAGGTTAAAAATAGTGACTGCAAAATACTCTTTACATATATTTGATCATAGCAGTGCACATTTTGTTATTTAGATATAGGACTCGTTTTTCATTTTTTGTATTATATAAGTAATTTATAAAACACCTTAATGTTCAGTGTATGACTTGTTACTGTTTAAAATGTTGCTGACATCTGCATGTTCTTTTTTCTAAGGTTCAAGATATACCATGCTGTCCAGCAAGCCATAGAGCAGAGTCGTGATTCCATTATCCTGATCTTCCTTGAGGACATTCCAGATTATAAACTGAATCACAGCATACATCTTAGAAGAGGAATGTTTAAATCCCGTTGCATCCTGAATTGGCCGGCTCAAAAAGAGCGGGTGAATGCTTTTCACCAAAAACTGCAAATTGCTCTGGGATCCACTAATGTTGTAATATAATTGTCACTGTCAGTCACAGAAGGCAATTATCGGATGCGTTATAAGGACAAATTAAAGAAATTATAAGATTTCAAAAATATTTGGGCAGAAATGCAGTGCAGATTAAATTGTTTTAAGAGGGTCAGGCACTTGAACAGATAAGAAAGGAATCTTTATAAGAACAAAAGCCTGCCACGTCAAAACAGAAGGTGCTCAGTGTAAACCAAAAAGGTTATTGAATCCTTTCTTAACTGTATCAGTGTATGACATGCCCCCTGCTCAGTGGGGTATCTTGGTTTTGTGCTGCCCTAGGCAGACAAAATTTGGGCACCCCCCCCCCTACCCTCGATGCACACCCACGACATGACCCATAACACACGTTGCACACCAAGGACATGCCCCATCACCCCATTTACATTCCTCCATCACCCCATTACATACACGTTGCCAATATTATTTGCCACTAATATTTCCCAGTCAATTTGCCCAATAATATGCCAGTATTATTTGCCATTAATAGTCCCCAGCCAATTTGCCCAATAATATGCCAGTAATATTTGCCATTAATATGCCCCAGCCAATTTGCCCAATAATATGCCAGTATTATTTGCCATTAATATGCCCTAGCCAATTTGCCCAATAATATACCACTATTATTTGCCATTAATATGCCCCTGCCAATTTGCCCAATAATATGCCAGTGTTATTTGCAATTTAATATGCCCCTGCCAATTTGCCCAATAATATGGCACTGTTATTTAGAATTTAATATGCCCCTGCGAATTTGCCCAATAGTATGCCAGTGTTATTTGCCATTTAATATGCCCCTGCTAATTTGCCCAATAATATGCCACTATTTTTTGCCATTTAATATGCCTCTGCTAATTTTCCCAATAGTATGCCAGTGTTATTTGACATTTAATATGCCCCAGCCAATTTGCCCAATAATATGCCAGTGATATTTGCCATTAATATGCCCCATAACCCACATTGCACACCAAGGACATGCCCCATCACCCCATTTACATTCTTCCATCACCCCATTACATACACATTGCCAATATTATTTGCCATTTAATATGCCCCAGCCAATTTGCCCAATATGCCAGTATCGTTTGCCATTAATATGCCCCAGCCAATTTACCCAATAATATGCCAGTATTATTTGCCATTAATATGCCCCAGCCAATTTTCCCAATAATATACCAGTACTTGCCATTTAATATGCCCCTGCCAATTTGCCCAATAATATGCCACTATTATTTGACATTTAATATGCCCTACTAATTTGCCCAATAGTATGCCAGTGTTATTTGCCATTTAATATGCCCCTGCTAATTTGTCCAATAATATACCACTATTGAAAGGGTTAATTTGGATCTGTGAGGGTTAAAAGCCGACAGTGTGTCAAAGAAGCTGATGTCTGCAGCACCTTCTGGAAGGCCAGATCACGCCAGTAGCATAATTGTTATTAGAATGGTCTTATCTTACTATTCCAAGGCTAGAACAGAGGTTTCTGGAACATCAACAAATTGTCTCTGAAAGTTCTGTAATTTTCCTATAAGAACGACTTTTGTAACACTATTTTACATATTACGTTTTAAGTGTATTTTCTTATAAAACACGCCTTTCTACATATTATAATATTATAATAACCAATTATATCGTAGTAACTAATGTTTTTATCTTCGTATATATATGCTTGTTTAAACAATTAAAATCAGAGTTGTTTCACAGTTGCATTGGTGTCGGTCTCTTTTATTCACTGTGAAATAGCTCTCCTGGATCCAGTATTTACAAGTCAAACCAAGACGGTCGCATTAAGGGACAGAGGATATTTCCTTACAATTTGGGGGCTCGTCCGGGATCGGGAAGGTCATCCTTTGTCCGGTAAGATATACTTTTTTTTTGGTTTATCTATCGGACTGAGGGCACTGGCCAAATCCCGATCCTTATATTCATGTGTCAGGGACACATACACAGATCTCAGGGAGATACTTACATTCATGTGTCAGGGACACATACACAGATCTCAGGGAGATCCTTATATTCACGTGTCAGGGACACATACACAGATCTCAGGGAGATCCTTACATTCACGTGTCAGGGACACATACACAGATCTCAGGGAGATCCTTATATTCACGTGTCAGGGACACATACACAGATCTCAGGGAGATCCTTACAGTCTCAGGGAGGCTAACACACAGATCTCAGGGAGATCCTTATATTCACGTGTCAGGGACACATACACAGATCTCAGGGAGATCCTTACAGTCTCAGGGAGGCTAACACACAGATCTCAGGGAGATCCTTACAGTCTCAGGGAGGCTAACACACAGATCTCAGGGAGATCCTCACAGTCTCAGGGAGGCTAACACACAGATCTCAGGGAGATCTTTCACTTTATTACCAGGGGTATTATACACTTAAATTTACAGTCTCAGGGAGACTAGACTATTCTTGGTTTGGCTTGTTTAATTGTAATTTTGCATATTAATTGTATATTTGTGTTCATATATAAGGTTAATTATAAAGTCATAAGAAACCATAGACGGGTGGTAAGTGTACGTCTAAGGAAATTTACTGTATTTACTGTATTCTCTTATATGTGGTAAGTGTTTTATATTTAGTGGAGTAGAGAGGACATATCTCCTGAATCAATCAAAAACGAGCGCTCAATGAAAAAAAAAATAGGCACGTTCTGCCGCTAGTATAATAATTTTTGAATGATTTTTGAGTAACGGTCTTCTAAGCTATATTCATCAGTGTGATGAGAAGTTTCATAGTAAGTAATTTTAATAGTGTATGCAAGATAAGTTTTGAATTAATTTGTTGCTGTAAGTAAGTAAAATAGAAATATTTGTGTGTAAAACAGCAAGAGTCATATAGTGTCCGAGGAATCTCTTGGACATCATGTTAAATATACGTGATGAATCCATTGGATAGTATAACAGCTATAAAATATTTTAAAATCTATCCAGCCAGTTTTATGTTCTGGCAAAAACAATCTAAAACTTGCATGATGCTAATTTAAAGACACAGACTATGTTTTTAACAGGTTTTACATGTTACATATTAGAAATGTTTATTTGTTTATGGTACATTCTTCCTTTTTGTATTTAGGTATCTTGACAAGTATTACTTTTTTTGTAGTTTAGAAGGATTTTTGTGTTTTAAGCTTTTAATTTAGATTTTTCCCAAGATAAGATATCACATTTTCCAATACTCTAGATAAAGTAATTAGATAAGTGAAGATGCCTTCATTGTAAGGTTGTATTTGTATCCAGTGGTGTATCTTGATTTTGTGCTGCCCTAGGCAGACAAAATCCGGGCACCCCCCTACCCAAGCTGCACACCCACGTTACACACCTAAGACATGCCCCATCACCTCCATTACATGACCCCACATCACACATAACATTCAGACTCACATCAAGCTCATACTCCCATCACACACACACTCCCATCACACTCAGTCACACACTCCTACTCCCATCACACTCAGTCACACACAGCCTCACATCACACACAGACTCCCATCACACTCAGTCATACACAGTCTCACATCACACACAGACTCCCATCACACTCAGTCATACACAGCCTCACATAACACACTCTTCCATCACACTCAGTCACACACAGCCTCCCATCACACTCAGTCACACACAGACTCCCATCACACTCAATCACACACAGCCTCCCATCACACACAGACTCCCATCACACACAGACTCCCATCACACACAGACTCCCATCACACTCATACTCACAACCACCGTTTTCCATTTGAACCAGCTTACCTTCTGCTGTACTGTGACAGGCAGGAGCGGAGACTTTACACTGGCACGTGTGACGGGGATCGAAGGGAGGGGAAGTGAGGGAGCCCCGAGCATGACAAGCAGCACCGGGTGAGGGGAAGACTGAAAGGAGCAGTGGGGGTGGGAAAGGGAGGGGGTAGGAAGGTAAGAGAGAGGGAGGGAACAATTTTTAACAAAACGGAGAAGAATCTAAAAATCTTCGCCGCACCAGAAGTGTTTAAAGCACCAGTGTGCTTTACCAACCTCTGGGAAAGTGCCGCCCTAAACAAGGCACCGCCCTAGGCGAGTGCCTTGTTTGCCTCGCGGTAGATACACTACTGTTTGTATGCACAGATGCACATATACAGATGTGTTTTAGATTTAAGCAGAATTTCAGAGTTGGTACTAGAGAAAGACTTGAGTAACGTTTATTCGTAATAAAGGTTAAGGTGTGAATTTTGTGTTGTAAAGATAAACTGTTGAAGGCTTTGTGGGCCATGGAAATGGCAATTGCTGGACATAAAAGGTTTTTGTATGTTGTAGAAGGTGAGAGGTCATGTTGCAAATATGTACAAAGAGAAGATGTTATGGTCTAAGAATATGACAGTTAGGATTTTAAAGTGAATATTAATTTAAAGGAAGATATAAGTAATAATGTGAAATATGGTGATACATGGTGAGAAAATATTGAGATGTTGTTTAAAGTTTTAGATGCAAGACAAGTTTTTAATATGATATATGAGAATGTACGTATGTCAGTGATAAGTGGAAAGAATTAGTGAGTGTCGTGTTATGTGACAAGTTGTGTTGTGTTGTTAGAGTTGTAGGAGTTAATAGTGAAGTTGAGAGAAAGCTTCCCCAGAAGCCCCCCTTCTCTCTGACAGTCTATTTGCAGATAAGAGAATTGTAGCTGCAGCTGCAAAATTATTATTTTTTCTTTTTGTGAAGGGAGGGGGAGAACGGGCCAGAATTACTGTTACTGTTAGTTATTGAGAAGTTCTGTGTGTTATGTGCTATGGTTATATAGTCTAATCATGATATTATTTGTCCTAATGGTAAAGCGATACATAATTATTATGTATGAGAACATATTCTGACATTATCAATTGATATACTATGATTATAAGATGGTAATAATATTTCAAGAACAAAGAATGGTTCAGTTTGACAAGTTTTAACAACACAGGTTAGCAGTAATAATATGTTTTAATTATATTTTAATGTGAAGATTAATAAGATGTTTAGTGAAATATTGCATGTTACTAACTGGAATTTTTTCGAGTTTTATTTTCATATAGATTAAAGCTGTACAGCCAACAAAAGACAAGTTCAAAGTGCACCAACGAATTTAATGCTGATCATAACTATTTCTAAAGAAAAGTTTCTTTTTAAAAGAAGAAAAAGTTTTCCAATTCATGTAACTGAATTCTCACCAAATTTATCGGAATATATTGCTCAAATCAACTCCTGGATCCACGTTATTTATGTAAAGCACATTCCTGTACTGACAAACAGGCCAACAAAGGAGCCGCAATTTAGTGTCTTGATGGGCATAATAATCCCTGACCACTAGCCAACATAAGCCAAGATTTTACCTTAATGGGTAACCCGTAAACAAATCACCCAGGAGTCTGCAACAGATACAACAGTCTACGACAGATCATCATTGTTGGGAAGTATATTTTCATTGCGTATATATGTATAAAATTGTTATTGATGATTTGTAATCTTTGTCGTAAAGATTGGTTTAATTGTGATATTATGGGTATGTTTAGAGTATAGTGAAATGTTTAAATGTAACAATTAGACCGACTCTAACAAACAGGATTGAGTTGACCTATAAAGAAATTATATTGTTATAGTATTTTTGCAGAATTTTATATAGAGAATGTTAGTAAGTTTTTTTCAGATAAAAAAAAAAGTTTGGATTATGGATTTAAGTAGTAAGTTAAAAAGTGTTTACAGGTTATCCGTGAGATCCCCTGGGACTGCGAAATTGGCTAGGATCACTTGGAGCGAAACTTGTAAGTGGTTTGGCATGTGTGAGATCAGTGTTGCTAATTGTCTGTGTTTATGTTTGTTTCAAGGGTCTCATCCTCAAGTGCATCCTGACCACTGACATCATGCCCCTACGTGAAGAATGGAAGACACTGCTCAGATATTCCCCATTATGGAAGCTTACAATGCAACTAAGCTGGATGACCTATCAATGTGTGAAATCGAGGAAGTGTGCCTTATAACCTTGGATACAATGATTATGTTGACCAGGCAACTCCTGATGGTTATCCTTAAAAACAGACAATGTCAATTTCTAAGAATAAAAGGGGAGAAGAGTATGAATATTATATGGACTGTAGGGGCCTCTGGAGTCACGTCGTGGATGGGAGACCATATTGTTTTGTCCGCTGCCATTTTGTCTGACTGACGCTTTATGTTCTGAATGTATGCCATTTTGTGTGTTCTGAATGCATGTTCAGCTTTGCTCCAAGTCACTTTAAAGTATTTAGTCAACAACAGTCCTGGGGAATGGCAAACTCCGGAATAATATGTTTTATTTTTTACATATATTTATTGGTTTTAGACAACTGCCAACTAATACCATTAGGGGTTTTATTAGGCAGGGTAAGAGAAGCAATGAACAACAGATATTTAATTTAGTTTTGTGGCCACATGTGTTTTTGGGTCATCAGGCCATGCCATTATGTTATATTATGTAACATATTTAGATAGTTACGGCAGGCCTTCCATATTTAAGAGAGAGATACTTTTTTAATTTTTTAGATTATAAGTCCAATATCTCTGCTGAGTGAAGCCAAGGTCTGCACAGTCGCCAAAGGTCTAAACCTAATCAGTATTGTCCAGAGGCAGTCCGGTAAAACAGGACAGCCATAGTCGGTTATTATATGCTTTATTATGGATGTGGTATTTTTGATTGAAACAAACCTACCCATTGATCCCCAACAACATATCCCTGAAGGATACCGACAGTATTTACAGATCTATAGACAGAAGCAAAAGGGGAAGAACCATATTATATGAATCATATGGTTCTAAGAGGGGATTGAAAGGGTTAATTTGGATCTGTGAGGGTTAAAAGCCGACAGTGTGTCAAAGAAGCTGATGTCTGCAGCACCTTCTGGAAGGCCAGATCACGCCAGTAGCATAATTGTTATTAGAATGGTCTTATCTTACTATTCCAAGGCTAGAACAGAGGTTTCTGGAACATCAACAAATTGTCTCTGAAAGTTCTGTAATTTTCCTATAAGAACGACTTTTGTAACACTATTTTACATATTACGTTTTAAGTGTATTTTCTTATAAAACACGCCTTTCTGCATATTATAATATTATAATAACCAATTATATCGTAGTAACTAATGTTTTTATCTTCGTATATATATGCTTGTTTAAACAATTAAAATCAGAGTTGTTTCACAGTTGCATTGGTGTCGGTCTCTTTTATTCACTGTGAAATAGCTCTCCTGGATCCAGTATTTACAAGTCAAACCAAGACGGTCGCATTAAGGGACAGAGGATATTTCCTTACAACTATTATTTGCCATTTAATATGCCCCTGCTAATTTGCCCAATAATATACCACTATTATTTGCCATTTAATATGCCCCTGCAAATTAGCCCAATAATATACCACTATATTTTGCCATTTTATATGCCCCTGCTAATTTGCCCAATAGTATGCCAGTGTTATTTGCCATTTAATATGCCCCTGCTAATTTGCCCAATAGTATGCCAGTGTTATTTGCCATTTAATATGCCCCTGCTAATTTGCCCAATATTAAGCCAGTGTTATTTGCCATTAATAAGCCCCTGCCAATTTCCCCAGTGCATCCCCCCATCTCATTTGCTCTTAAAAAAACCTTGTCTTATATTCGAGAAAATACGGTACTCGATGTTTACTGATGTGCTTATATACACGATGCCAATAAACTGTATGTATAGAACTTGAAAGCTGCATTTGTTTGTTTTCATTTACATCATTTCAAAATATATAAAAAATAAAAATGGGAAGGTGATTCACAAATTGTAAACCACTGATTCACAGCAGTTTTAGAACTTTGCCACAGAATTGTCCATATGGCTCATAGGGGGGTCAAATTTAACAGAGGCGTACATATGCATAGCAACTACTGTATATGCTTGAATATAAGATGATTCTAATCATAAGATGACCCCCCCAAACTTTGTATATTCCTTTAGGAAAAAAATTAAAAGCCTAAATATAAAATTACCCTGTAGGAAGAATTTTTAACTTGTATATATTCACATGTAAATAGCTTTTTCCTATTTAATAAAAATTATGATAGAAATAAATGTGTTTCTTGTTTTTATTTCCTTTTATTTCTCCATCTGCCCCAGCCATAGCCAATGCATCGCCCCCACAGCCATATGCCCACCAGACTTAGCCAATGCTGCCCCTACCCCCCAGACTTAACCAGTGCTGCTTCCCCCTCCCTACCCAATAGTGCCTCCCCCAGACATGCCCAATGCTGCCTCTTTCCACCTCCCTCTCTCAGACTTGCCCAATGTTGCCTCCCCCCCCCCTCCCTCCCTCCCCACACTTGCCCAATCCCGCCTACGGAATAAAACTGGGGTCATGCCCAAGCCCTCAGGTGACATAATAAATAATCTCTGAAATGAAATTTTCCCTTACATGGGACTGCCCCATTTGGGGAGCCCCCAGGAGCTGGTTTTGTCAGGGGTGAACTCAACCTTTTTCTTTAAAATCAAATTCAACCTCCGATTAGGAGGTCTAATTTGGCTTAGAAAAAGAAGACGCTTGTTTCCATTTTCCTTCCATAGGCTATAATCGGAGTGGAGTTTGACATATTCTCTTTTTTTTTTTTAATATTATTTTATTGATTTTCATAGTATAAAAAAGAAATCAACAGGAAAAAGACACTTAATACATATGAACAAAATACACAAATAGGACAAGCAATTGTTAAGGACATACATATATATAGTGAAAGTCGTCTATAGTAGCCATACATAGCAAAAGGCTCTCATAAGTAAATATTAACACTGAATTGTTTAACCTATCACATTTATATGAAGTAATGTCCTGCGCATTTCACCTGTTGTTTCAATCCTACTGTCCACCTAAGACAAGACAAACAGACCTAGATATCCGAGGGAGCGGTGCATGCGGAAACAGCCAGTTATAAATCTACCTACCCGCCGCGGGGAGTCGTCCGTAGTCCGGTCGGTCCAACTCCACCCTCCTTTCTGCTTCTATATCCAGGATTTAGCTCTATTATATTTATCCATACATTCTGACCATCTCTGTGGCAGCTTTGTTTGAGAGTCGGAAGCATAGGAGAGAGCTCTTTCCATTTTCATCTGAAAACTCAATTGATTCTCAAAATGTCTTATCTCCAGGTTTCTTGATTGTTTCCACTCTCTTGTTATTATCTTTTTTGCTGCTATTAAGGTATGGATTAATAGGGTTATTTGTGTTTTTTTCATTTTTGGCCATCCGATATGTAGTAATAATGAGTATGGGTCATTGGGGATAGTGATGTCGTCTAATTGTTTTAAGAAAGTCAGAACTCTATTCCAATAGGTTTTTACTTTGGTACATCCCCACCAAATATGAATATACGTGCCTTCTGCCTGATGGCATCGCCAGCATAATCCTGTGGTATGAGGATACATACACGATATTCTAACGGGGACTAGGTACCATCTATTAAGGATTTTATAGTGCATTTCCAACAAGGATAAATCATGCACTTGTCTCAGCACTCCTCTGATAGAGTGTTCCCAGTCTTGCCTTGTAATTTTAAGTCCTGTATCTTTTTCCCATTTATTGAGAATTGGGAGGTGTGCTATGTTCTGTAATGACCTAATACATTCAAGACATCTAGAGAATAATTTTTTATTATTATGAGTTGATATCAGTTTTGTGAGTTTTGCTAGGTATGGGGTATTCACTTCTTGTATGTGTTTTTGTAAGCAGCTTTTGAGTCTTAAATAGCTGAAAACCTTTGGGTTAGATATGTTATATTTTTTGCTTATGTCTGGGAGTGTCATAAACTGGTCCCCTTCATATAGATCTCCTATTTTATGTATACCAGCATCTATCCAGTCCCTTAAAGAGAGGTCCTGCAAAAGAGTCTCTAAGAGGTTTATTTGCTGTACTTTAAATATCTTATTGTTTATCCTCATTCTCTTTTTAAGGGAACTCCAGCTGGGGAATGACTAGGCTTTTATTTTTTATATGATTTAACCCCTTAACGACAGATGACGTGCCAGGCACGTCACGGCAAATCGTGGACTTGCGCCCGCTGCACACATGTGCTTAGAAAGCGAACGATCGTTCGCTTTCTAAGCATCTCCGGTGTTGTTAAAGTGCCTCGCCAGCGAGGCACTTAACAACACCATGCTGCTCCCCAGAGCCGATGGTGGTCGCTCTCCTGAGCGACCCCATCGGCTCAGTAGAAGGGAACGCTGCCTGTACAGGCAGCGCTTCCCTTCTAATGGCAAGAGCATCGGAAGTGAAAGTATTTCACTTCCGATGCTCTAGGGGGAGCCAATCGATGCCGGCACACCAGATCTATGTGATCTGTGTGCAGGCATGTATGGTAAGTGCTCTGATGAGCACTTACCATACTGTCAAAGGCAATATTACTAAATATTGCCTTTGACAAGTATTGATCTGCCTCCCTCACCTTACTACTTTTAGTAAGGGAGAGAGACAGATCAGATCAAGTAAAAAAATAAAATAAAATAATTAAAAAAATATTTAATAAAATTTTAAACACCAAGGGCTTTTATAAAAGCCATTTAACCCCTTCCCTGCCATTGATCGCTGTGTACGCAGTGATCATACACAGCAGCACATTTTTTGCTGTCTGTGCATTTTTTAGGGGTTATTTTTTTTTACTGTAATTCATTACAGTATAAAAAAAACTCTTTTAAGAGAGATTAACGCCTTTCTTGCCGTAGATCACTGCCTAATCAGCGATCTGACGCAAATGCAGCAATCTTGCTGCAGAAGCATTTTTAATTTTTTTAAAACTTTTTTATTACACCCGTCACGTGTTAATTATACCCGCTAGGGGACTACGTTTAACGTAAAACATTTTTTTTAGCTGTCTGAGCGCATGTATAGCGATCAGTAACAGCTGATAAGTGACAATGGCGGGTTGGCGTTTGCTCAGATGAGCATCACCATTCGTCTGGTTAGATCAATATGTGTAAATATTTGATCTGACCCGTGTAGATCTGCCTCCCTCTCACTTGAGTTTTAGTGAGGGAGGGAGACAGAGCTGTATAATGTAAGTTTTTAATTATAATATATTTAATAGAATTGAGACCCAAAGGCTTTTATAAAAGCCGTTTCCAGTATTTAACCCCTTCCCTGCAATTGATCGCTGTGTACGCAGTGATCTTACACAGCAGCACATTTTTTGCTGTCTGTGCATTTTTTTAGGGGTTACTTTTTTTTACTTTGATTTATTACAGTATATCAAAGGCTCTTTTAAGAGCTATTAACCCCTTCCTTGCCGTATATCACTTCCTAAGCAGCACATATGGTCACTGCCTAAGCAGTGCATATGGTCACTGCCTAAGCAGCGCATATGGAGCAATCTAGTCGCCGAAGGATTTTTTTTTTGCTATCAGCATTTTTTTTGTCATACTCACTAGGGGTTAATTATACCCACTAGGGGATTACGTGTATTCCTTTTGAAGCTGTCTGAACGCTTGTATAGCGATCAGTAACAGCCGATCAGTGGCAAAGGTGGTTTGGTGATTTCTCAGATGAGCATCACCATTCGTCTGGTTCGTAAATATTGTTCTGACCCATATGGATCTGCCTCCCTCTCCTCACTTGAGTTTTAGTGAGGGAAAGAGACAGATCTGTATAACATAATTTTTAAATTGTAATAAATTAAATAAAATGTTAATAAATTGTGAGTCCCAAGGGCTTTTATAAAAGCCATACCTTTTGTATAGTGTAGTGTATTAACCCCTCCCCTGCCACTGATCACTGCACAGCAGAACATTTTTTCTTGTCTGTGCATTTTTAGGGGTTAATTTTTTTGTACAGTACTACAAAGGCTCTTATAAGAGCTATTAACCCCTTCCTTGCTCTACATGTTCAAATTCCAAGTTTGAAAATCAAAAAGCGCACCTCTCAAATGTAGCCTTTCAACCCCTAACAAAGCTGACAAAGCTATGCATGGGTGGTATCCCTGTGCTCGGGAGATGTTGCTGAACATATATTGTGGTATTGTTTGTCAGTGACACATACCGAAATATGTGAATTTGTGTCTAAAGTGCAATGTATGTGGGAAAAAATACACAATAAAATGACTACCACAAACTTTGACAAAGGCTGGTGGTAGAATTGGTGCATGGAAAGTGTTAAAATAACACCATTTAAAATAGCCTAGGGTGTCTACTTTTACAAAATATATACTTTTTGGGGTAGAATACACTGTCCTACTTAAAAAAAAGTCCCAAATGAAAGATGGGCTCAGGCTGACTACACGTCAATATTCCAAGTTGAAAATGCGCACCTTCACAATGTGGCCCTTTAGCCCCCAAACAACCCAACAAACCTATGCATGGGTGGTATCCCTGTACTCAGGATATGTTGTTGAACACATATTGGGTTATTGTTTGGCAGTGACACATACCAAAATCTGTGAATTTATGTCTAAAATACAATATTTGTGAAAAAAAAAACACACAAAAATTACTACCACAAACTTTGACAAAGGCTGGTGGTAGAATTAGTGCATGGAAAGTGTTAAAATACCACCATTTGAAATAGCGTAGGGTGTCTACTTTTAAAAAATATATGGGTTGATGGGGTAAAATACACTGGCTGGTTTCAAATATGTCCCAAATGGGACATGGGTGCAGGCGGTCTGCATGTCAAAATTTTAATTTGGAAAACCAAAAACTGCACCTACCAAATTTGGCCTTTTACTCCCCAAACAACCCAACAAACCTATGCATGGGTGGTATCCCTGTACTCAAGAGATGTTGCTGAACACTTATTGGGGTGTTATTTGGCAGTGACACATACCAAAATCTGTGAATTCATGTCTGAAGTACAAGGTTTGTGAAAAAAACCCACAAAAAAATTACTACCACAAAGTTTGACAAAGGCTGGTGGTAGAATTAGTGCATGGAAAGTGTAATAATACCACCATTTGAGATAGCCTAAGGTGTCTTCTTTTAAAAAATATATGGGTTGATGGGGTAAAATACACTGGCTGGTTTCAAATATGTCCCAAATGGGACATGGGTGCAGGCGGTCTGCATGTCAAAATTTTAATTTGGAAAACCAAAAACTGCACCTACCAAATTTGGCCTTTTACTCCCCAAACAACCCAACAAACCTATGCATGGGTGGTATCCCTGTACTCAAGAGATGTTGCTGAACACTTATTGGGGTGTTATTTGGCAGTGACACATACCAAAATCTGTGAATTCATGTCTGAAGTACAAGGTTTGTGAAAAAAACCCACAAAAAAATTACTACCACAAACTTTGACAAAGGCTGGTGGTAGAATTAGTGCATGGAAAGTGTTAAAATACCACCATTTGAAATAGCGTAGGGTGTCTACTTTTAAAAAATATATGGGTTGATGGGGTAAAATACACTGGCTGGTTTCAAATATGTCCCAAATGGGACATGGGTGCAGGCGGTCTGCATGTCAAAATTTTAATTTGGAAAACCAAAAACTGCACCTACCAAATTTGGCCTTTTACTCCCCAAACAACCCAACAAACCTATGCATGGGTGGTATCCCTGTACTCAAGAGATGTTGCTGAACACTTATTAGGGTGTTATTTGGCAGTGACACATACCAAAATCTGTGAATTCATGTCTGAAGTACAAGGTTTGTGAAAAAAAACCACAAAAAAATTACTACCACAAAGTTTGACAAAGGCTGGTGGTAGAATTAGTGCATGGAAAGTGTAATAATACCACCATTTGAGATAGCCTAAGGTGTCTTCTTTTAAAAAATATATGGGTTGATGGGGTAAAATACACTGGCTGGTTTCAAATATGTCCCAAATGGGACATGGGTGCAGGCGGTCTGCATGTCAAAATTTTAATTTGGAAAACCAAAAACTGCACCTACCAAATTTGGCCTTTTACCCCCCAAACAACCCAACAAACCTATGCATGGGTGGTATCCCTGTACTCAAGAGATGTTGCTGAACACTTATTAGGGTGTTATTTGGCAGTGACACATACCAAAATCTGTGAATTCATGTCTGAAGTACAAGGTTTGTGAAAAAAAACCACAAAAAAATTACTACCACAAAGTTTGACAAAGGCTGGTGGTAGAATTAGTGCATGGAAAGTGTAAAAATACCACCATTTGAGATAGCCTAAGGTGTCTTCTTTAAAAAAATATATGGGTTGATGGGGAAAAATACACTAGCTGGCTTCAAATATGTCCCAAATGGGACATGGGTGCAGGCTGTCTGCATGTAAAAATTTCAAGTTGGAAAACAAAAAACTGCACCTCACAAATTTGGCATTTTAGCCTCCAAACAACGCAACAAACCTATGCATGGGTGGTATCCCTGTACTCAGGAGAAATAGTAGAATCTATTTAGCATGTTTTTTCGTTCGCTTTTGTCGATGAGGAGAAGTTGTTTCAAATAAAAACAAAGAAATTTGTGTATTTTTTTTTTTTTTACCATATTTTTTTTTTTTTTTTAATAATATGATAAGATATGATCAAAAAGATGGTATCCATAGAAAGCCCTTCTTGTCCCGATAAAAACAATATATAATATGTGTGGGTACAGCAAATGACAAAGAAGAAAATTACTGCTAAACACAAACAGCACAGAAATGTTAAAATAGTCATTGTCCAGAAAGGACAAAAATGTTTCAAAGGCTCTGTCCTTAAGGGGTTAATATTTTATTATCTGTTATTGACCAGGTTGTTGTTGTGAACTCCTTAATGCCCAATAGCTGTAATTCTAACTGATACCATGTCTCTTGTCTGGCCGATATCGCCTGTGTTCTAATTAAATGGTATAACCTACTAGCATCATATAGCTGTTTTATTATGGGGAACCCCATGCCTCCTTCTTTTGTCTTTCTGCCTAATAACCTGAAGTTTATCCTGTGGACTTTGCCTTTGCATTCGAAGTTAGAGAGATTATGGTGTATCATATCTAACCATATATATGGTATTTTTAACGGAACCATGCGGAAAAGGTAGGTCCACTTAGGGATTAAATAAGATGATATAGCATTAATTCGGCCCCACCATGTCAGATTGGTATGTCTCCATTTTTTTAATAATTTGTTGGTAATACTCATTAAATGCGCGAAGTTTATTTCCATAATGTTCTCAATTCTATTGGGTATCTTGATACCTAGGTCATCAAACGTTTTTCTACCAATCTCAAACATGTATTTTTCTCTGATCTTCTTTATAGTATTGGGGTTGATATGTGATTCCTGTACAGTCAGGGGCGGGCTGGGCCGGGGGGCAGGGTGGCAATTGCCCCCCAGGCCGCCCTAAACTATGTAAAACACGGCCGCTGGGCCAGTGTTTAAAAAAAAAAAAAAAAAACGCGCTTGCAGGCAGAGACTGAGCTGCGAAGGGATCGGAAGATCCCCTCTCACCTCCGCTCTGCCTGCAAAGCTGCACGGGGAGCCGAACAGGCAGCACAGAGAAACCTCCGTGCTGCCTGTTCGGCTCCCCGTGCAGTGTGCCGACACAGGAGTGCCGACAGTCACGTGATCGGCGCTCTGACGTCAGACGCGCGCCGATCACGTGACCTGTCGGTACAACCGCCGGGAGGCCGAACAGGCAGCATGGAGGGACCATGCTGCCTGCCACCAGGTAAGTCCTCCTGCCACTAGCCACCAGGGAAGTCCTGCCACTAGCCACCAGGGAAGTCCTGCCACTAGCCATCAGGGAAAAAGGTAAGGGGGGGGGGGGTGGGCAAAAAACACTGGCATATTATTGGGCAAATTGGCTGGGGAATATTACATGGCAAATAAGACTGGCATATTATTGGGCAAATTGGCTGGGGAATATTACATGGCAAATAACACTGGCATATTATTGGGCAAATTGGCTGGGGCATATTACATGGCAAATAAGACTGGCATATTATTGGGCAAATTGGCTGGGGCATATTACATGGCAAATAAGACTGGCATATTATTGGGCAAATTGGCTGGGGCATATTACATGGCAAATAAGACTGGCATATTATTAGGCAAATTGGCTGGGGCATATTACATGGCAAATAAGACTGGCATATTATTGGGCAAATTGCCTGGGGCATATTACATTGCAAATAAGACTAGAATATTATTGGGCAAATTGGCTGGGGCATATTACATGGCAAATAAGACTGGCATATTATTGGGCAAATTGGCTGGGGAATATTACATGGCAAATAAGACTGGCATATTATTGGGCAAATTGGCTGGGGAATATTAAATGGCAGAATAACACTGGCATATTATTGGACAAATCGTCTGGGGAATATTAAATGGCAGAATAAGACTGGCATATTATTGGGCAAAATGGCTGGGGAATATTACATGGCAAATAAGACTGGCATATTATTGGGCAAATTGGCTGGGGCATATTACATGGCAAATAAGACTGGCATATTATTAGGCAAATTGGCTGGGGCATATTACATGGCAAATAAGACTGGCATATTATTGGGCAAATTGCCTGGGGCATATTACATGGCAAATAAGACTAGAATATTATTGGGGCAAATTGGCTGGGGAATATTACATGGCAAATAAGACTGGCATATTATTGGGCAAATTGGCTGGGGAATATTACATGGCAAATAAGACTGGCATATTATTGGGCAAATTGGCTGGGGAATATTAAATGGCAGAATAACACTGGCATATTATTGGACAAATCGTCTGGGGAATATTAAATGGCAGAATAAGACTGGCATATTATTGGGCAAAATGGCTGGGGAATATTTAATGGCAATTAACACTGACATATTGGGCAAATTAGCAGGGGCATATTAAATTGCAGATAACCTTGGAATATTATTGGGCAAATTTACTGAGTTATATTAAATTGCAGAATAACACTGGCATATTATGGGACAAATTGGCTGGGGAATATTAATGGCAAATAATATTGGAAATGTGTATGTAATGGGGTGATGGAGGCATGTAAATGTGGTGATGGGGTATGTCCTGGTGTGCAACGTGGGTTATGGGTCATGTCGTAGGTGTGCAACGTGGGTAGGGGGGGGGGGTGCCCAAATTTTGGGATATTGGGTGTCTAAATCCTGGCATGTTGAGGGGCATAATCCTGGCATATTGAGGGGAAAATCCTGGCATATTGAGGGGGCATCATCTTGGCATATTGAGGAGAAAATCCTGGCATATTGAGGGGCATAATCCTGGCATATTGAGGGGCATAATCCTGGCATATTGAGGGGCATAATCCTGGCATTTTGAGGGGCATAATCCTGGCATATTTAGGGGAAAATCCTGGCATATTGAGGGGGCATCATCTTGGCATATTGAGGAGAAAATCCTGGCATATTGGGTGTCTAAATCCTGGCATATTGAGGGGCATAATCCTGGCATACTGAGGGGCATAATCCTGGCATTTTGTAAGGGAAAATTCTAGCATATTAAATGGCAAATCCTGGCATATTGTGGGGGAAAATCCTGGCAATATTCGTTATAAAACAAGTAAAAGATGGCCGTGGATGGGGAGGCGATTCGATGGTGCAATGGGCCACTTGACTGGATTTGCCCCCCAGGCCTAAGGCTACCAGCCCTCCCCTGTGTACAGTTGTTTTATCCCAATTGATCCTATAATTGGAAATAGCACTGTATTGTTCAATTTCAGTCATAAAATGCGGATGGGAGGTTAGTGGTTTTGTAATAAACACTACAACATCATCTGCATATAATGAGAGTTTGGTTTCCTGGTTATTAATTTGTAAACCCGAAATATTTTCATTTTGTCTCAGTACCGTAGCCAGCGGTTCCAGGGAAAGCACGTACAACAAAGGCGATAAGGTGTTCCATTATGTAGGTCAAACCATTCTGAGCATAAGCCTGTTCCAACTACCCTAGCACTAGGGGCCTGATGGAGAGCAAGGATCGCTGAGTATATCCAGCCTGTAAATCCAAATGCCCTCAGAGTTTTTGTCATATATCCCCACCTGACCCTGTCAAACGCCTTTTCAGCATCTAATGACAGGGTCAGGAGGGGAATCTGATGTCTATAAGCATAATCTGTGACATCAATTAAGCGTCTAGTATTATTTGCCGCATCTCTGCCCGGGATAAATCCCACCTGATCAACATGGATCAGATCATGAAGCCCTCAGGTGACATAATAAATAATCTCTGAAATGAAATTTTCCCTTACCAGGGACTGCCCCATTTGGGGAGCCCCCAGGAGCTGGTTTTGTCAGGGGTGAACTCAACCTTTTTCTTTAAAATCAAATTCAACCTCCGATTAGGAGGTCTAATTTGGCTTAGAAAAAGAAGACGCTTGTTTCCATTTTCCTTCCATAGGCTATAATCGGAGTGGAGTTTGACATATTCTCAACCTTCTCGGCAGACCTCTAATCGCCTCATCTCGCAAAAATTGTTAGTGAATACCATTATGAGAGGTTGAGATGAGGCATCCGAGAAGGGGTGTTCAAGGTTGGAGGTTGAGATTAGTGCTAGAGAAATTTTAAATGCTGCTGAGAGATTTAAAAGCTGCAAAGAGCAACAGACACAATAGTCATGTGCACATACATTATTTATACCATATCCTTTTTCAAGAACTGAAAGTAAAATCTGTTATTTTAAGGAAGAACAACACAAAAAGGATGTATATAAAAATATTTTCTTTCCCTACATATACTACACAATGTGAGCTATTCAATAAACAGTTAACTGTGGTGATCTAGTTACCCATGTAATCAAGGTGAGCACCCCATAGTACCACCTTGATTAATAAATACATTTCCTTTAGACTCACAGGATATTATACGCATATCATTCTCTTTTTGTCTTTAAGAATTCTAAGGATTATCTCCAATTATTGTTCTTAGTATAAATTGTACAAGTTATTGAGAGGCTGATATGGAAATCCTGACATGTTATGAGCTACAAGTCTCATTATGCTCAGTCAGGTGAACGTCAATTCCATGGAAGTTAGTGAAAATAGATTTAATGGTTTTCTTTTTTGTTTGTTCTTGATCAAATACAAAATAAAAAAATGTACATGAGCCACTGCAGATAATGTGAATTAGGTACTCTGCCATATTTTAAACATAATAATTATTTTTACATGCCTTAAGGATCCTCCCTACAGACTATGGACCATGGCCACAGTTCAGATTACAACCTCCTGGAAGAGCTGTTATCACTGACCCATCGCAGACCCCTCTGTGCCCCACTTCTGCCACCTCTACCTGACCATAGGACTGCAGGAATTCCCTGGACCTGTTGATCCTCATAACGGACTCGAGCACGTTGCTCTATGGGGAGGATGTCATCTATGGGGAGTGCCATCCAGGGATGTACTTGGTTTGGAACTGCGGGCTTTGCGGGAACTAGTGGCACCCTGTTTTGTGGACATGGCACAACAGGGTTCCGGGGAAAGGCACCAGGTAGGCTCTTCTGCCATTGGCCAATTCATATAAACTGTAAATTGGCTCAGCCATTATGACTGGTTGCCCCCCTATGGTGCATGTGTAGCTAGCATGGTGAATTCCTCTAAAAAATGGCACAAAATGAAATAATATTAAGGGTAAGTCACCCGTGCCATAATGGACACTGGTACATAGCACTGCAGTGTGCAGGGAAGGGCATCAGGCAGGCGGCCAGAGTGGTTATTTTGGGTAGGACAAGATATTGTGTCATGCTAAGTGGATTGTGTGCTATTTTCTACCAAAAACTGTTGTTCCCTGCTCCCCTTGATCTCCTATGTTCTTCCCCTTCCACTGTCCAAAAAACCCCACTGTATACTGTTTTCCCCAATAATGTACCACCAGCTGTCTCATAATAAAAGTTAAGCCTGGCTGCTGGTTCGTTCTCTGGTTTTGGCAAGTTGGCAACCAAGCCCCAGCCCATGTATGGATTGCGACGTAGCTCATCTTACCAATGGTCCCTACTTCCGCACCTCCAGATGTCCATATATGAAAGACCTGGTCGCTCCCCTTTTCTTTGGCTGCCAGGTTAAAGGCCAGCATTCAAACTGCTGGCCACTCCCTCCTGTTCAGTGATTTATTGTGCCTTACATAACCACAGTTATATAGTAGTTCAGGCTGAAAAAAGACCTGGGTCCATCAAGTTCAACCCTTTTCCTAATCCTTGTTTACTTCTGTTGATCCAAATAAGGCAAAAAAACAAACAAACATTATTTCAGCAATTTTGAATTCTGCTTTCAGTGGTGAAAAAATGATTACTTGAACTCAAATGGCAATCAGATTTCTCTTTGGATCAATGAGCACTAAATAAATATTAATGCCTATACTAACATACATAGCCCTTTATCTTTTGTTTCATTAAAAAAGTATCCCCTTTAAAGGCATCTAATGTATTTGCTAGAAGCACCTGTTTAGGCAGTGAATTCCATACATAATCTCCTTTCTTCAAATCTTAGCAGGTGGCCCCTTGTACTTTCTGTTAATGTACAAAGTATTAGAGAGGCACACCAAAAGTACATAGAGTAAAATAAACATCAAGGTGCATCATTCCAAGGGGAATCCTACACTGACCCCATAAACAACGCAATACAATAGTAATCAGGAGGAGCACACAAATATAGATTAAGTATCACCAAATGTATTACTGTAAAGCAAGTTAAAGTACAGTACAATAACACATTAGATATACTTACACACAATAAGAAATGGATTTTTGAGTTGGATACTCTAATCCCTAGAGGCCTTAATGCCGATTTTGAGCTTTGCCATTTTTTATAATCTTTATATATCAGACTCATCTATATTTTTATTTTTGTGCCCACTAACAAATAAGAGTTTATAAAGACCATGTTGTCCGGGGGCTTAAAGACCTCTCTATATAAGAATTTTACCTCTATATATATTTTTCTTTTTATGGGATCTGTCTCTTTAAACTCCATGTGCAAACAAATTGAGTTGCCTGTATATGTTTTTTATTGCTATCCATTATACCTCTGTTTTTAACACCTGTTTTAGAAACATTAACCTTGTGGTTTATATTAACATTGCTAATACATAAATATTACACTTGATTTGAGATTTAACTCTAACTATTTCTTCTTTTTATTAGAAACAGTTTTTAGTCTGCTGGTTATAATATTTGTTTGTTATGCTTTCATTTTTACTTTTATCATTTATTTATCTTTTAATAAGAATATGCTGTTATTTTATTACATTATGCTGTATTTTTTTATATATATCGTTGGTGGTAAACCATCACTGTGTTGAGAGACATTGTTTTCTGAAAAAAAAATATAAACAAGAATCAGCAGAGTGTGCAGCTCCCACCCTTGTTTGTTTCTCCCAGTTTCCACTTAGACGCCTATTAGTCTCCGTGGCAACACCCTTGGACTAGTTCTATATAATCTTCAAATGTCCCGTGCAGACGTCATCACCCTGAAGAAGCCCTATTGGGCGAAACGCGTCGCGAGATTTTGGTGAAGCTGCACGAGACTTCAATTGCGGAAGTGTTTTTGTCTCCAACAACGGAGCTTGTTTTCACTTGGCGTCCTTCGTTATCCACTACTGCCGGTTTTGGACTACGTACATACTGGACGGACTGGTGATATTTTCGTTTCTGTTTTTACTCTATATGAGCCTTTTATTCCAGTTTTTTATCCAGAGGAAAATTAAAGATTTATATTGTACCCTAAATTACATCTGATTTCCCAGTATAAATCTACATCTCCTAACTGGGTCTACATCTACCTATTACCAATCACTACACTTGGCTGTGGATGATAAAACTCAAAGTCCTCTAAAGTTTTTCACACTCAGAGCCGGTTTCTAGGCTCTTGAATTTGTGAGTGTATTTTCATTGGGGGACATATCTCCATATTGTATATTACTCCTATATTACTACACATTGTTGTTGTTTTTTTTTTTTCTCTGTTTCTTCCATATGTACTTTCCTGAGATATTATCAGTTTTCTCCAGATAAGTAGAGTTTCTTTGCGCAACACATTTTTTCACTTTTGTATCACTGTTTGCTGTGTTTGTTTTTGGAGGAACTACACTTGTGTATGCTGCATTTTTTCACATATATTTATCTCTGTTTATAAGCGCCCATCACTTTTTTATATTTTTTTATATACTTACACACAAGTGTATGGATCAGGGGAAATAAACTACCAAAATAATGTAACACAAGCTAGCATTAAATGAAAGTACAAAAAACACAGTGACAAGAGGGCTGTACACGCAGCGGTCAGCCCATCGTTTTGGCACAAATTGCTTTATCAAGGGTGGCGTCCAAGTCTAATGTTAGCATCAACCCAAACCCAAAGCTAACTCTAGCCCAAATGATAACCTTAACCCTAGATCTAAGGCTAACTACAGCTATTTCTTTTTTTGTGTACTGTTGCTGACTGACTCTAGCGGCCCTTGTCCACAGTGAAGCGCCATTTTGGAATGGGATGCTGTTTTCCAAAATGAAGCCCACAATTGTTCCCAGGAGTGGTCACACAGTTGGGGGTGGATAAGTTTTAGTGTCGCTGAATCGATCTCGGCTGTTAACAAACATAGCTTAGTTACTCTTTCCTGCTAATTGTTTTTCACCAGACTATAAAAAAAACTGTGCTGTCCTTGTGGATTTGATTACAGATAATCTTCAAAGACACTGGTTCTAATTACTGATGTGTTAATATGTGATGATTTTCCAATTCATGTGATTGGATTAAGCTTTATGTGATCCTCTCGTATCATATTCCTTTCACATCTTGGTGGCATTTTCTTTGCTATGTTTTAGTTTAGTTAAATAAAAGCTACATTAATCCTTTGAATGTGCTCTAGTAATCTCTGGGTTTAAAGTAAAGTGTTAACAATTCTGGAGGACAAAATATGGGTATTTACTTATTCTATGAAACCTATACATTAACCAAAAATAAGACATAATAGCATGTGTTCCAAGGCACACACATTACAGACAAAATGAAAATACACAATTTAAAGGCATTTTGGGCAGGGTTGAGGTGGAGATTTATAAATCTCCCTCTAGATCGTAACCTTACAACCAGGGCTTCTCTACCTCATGTATCATTATAGGATCGACTCAGGTAGGTCAAATTTTCTTTGAGAAGGAGTTTCGGACCACTTTGGTGATCCAAATAGCCCATGAATTTGGGCTACTCAGGAAGCACCAAAATGCTTCCGAATTGGCACAAAAATCGTCCATTGTGGCAATGAAAATCACTGCCCACCCACAGACACCCAAAGGGTGGGTTTTTTACAGGTGACTCATCCCGTCCTACCTGAGCAACGTAGAGGTAAAATTTCATTTTTTTATTTTATATTTATTTATATTTATTATCAGGTCTGGGGGCCTTTTCATCAGCCCACAGACATGGAGGGGCTCCTGATTTAATTGGGGGGGGGGGGGGTTCTGGAGGCATTAGGCCAGCCTCGTGAGCCCAGGGGGAAGTTTTTTACTTTTACTGGGGGGGTCCACAGGCATTTCACCAGCCTCCAAACCCCAGGGGGAGTTTATTCCTTTTATTGGGGTTGGGGAGAACCAGGGGCATTTAGCCAGCCTCAGGACCCTGGGAGAGAGTTTATATGCTACTTAATATATTACCTTGGGGATGGGAATCATATGGCTTGCTCCTAGCCCCATTTTTGACTACTTGCCCTGATCCCCCATGTATATATCATCGGGGTAGGGAGCCATTTGGTAGGCTCACAGTCCCGTTAATTATTATATTAATTATTATTATATATATTATATTATTATATATATTATTATTATATATATTATTATTATAGTGGCCATTAGACATTTGTTTTCCATTTATGGGGCCAGCGTTAGTCCACTGGCCCCAGAAGGGCTGTTTATTTAAAAAAATGTAAACATATATTTTCATTATTTTCACTTCAATTCTCCAGTTAAATACTGGCGAATTTAAATGCCAGAAATTCATTTTTGTTCATCACTGGTTTAGGTAGTTGTGGGAAATTTTGGCTCATACTGGATAGGGCGAATGCATTGGATTCACAGGGCTGAAATTCCCAAACCGAATATTGCCAAAAATTGGGCCAAAATCAGCTATAGTGAGAAGCCATAATTCAGAAAAGTCTTAAATGCGGCTATTTTGACCGTTTCGTGCCAGATTGTTGTGTATATATACCCTTATGTCTCTGTTGATCTAACGTAGCCTGTAATTCCCTTTGATGCTCTGTAACATGTGCTTTGTAAATTGTTCGCTCTATATCAATAAATGTAATGTAATGTTAGCCAAAAAGCTGCACCATCCCAGCTCAATTTCCTTCAGTCCAAGTAATGATTCAGATATACTGTCCCTGCTTCTAACAGAAGAGAGGGCAAAATAGATTTTTTAACTTTTGACCAAGTGTTTGACTGTATTGGGGAGAATGCAAATTCAGCATTTTTGTTTTTTAAGTGTATGGCACCAAATAAGGGAAGTGGTAAATATGTTTTAGGTAGTTGATTATATTATATATTTAGAGGCATTTAAAGAAGTGCATTTCAGCTTTGGAAAAGGTAATAATGCTTTCTTAGCAAATGCTCATAGTGTTACACCATGATTTTGGTAAGTGCTGTATACTCTATAAAAGGGGTCCTCAAACTTTTTAAACAGGGGGCCAGTTCACTGTCCCTCAGACCGTTGAAGGGCCGGACTATAGTAAAAATAAAAACTATGAAGAAATTCCTATGCACACTGCATATATCTTATTTTGAACAAAACGAGAACAAATACAATATTTAAAGTAAAGTTAAATCAACAAATTTACCAGTATTTCAATGGGAATAGTGTGCCAGTCAGATGCCCAGGAATATTTTGCCAGTCAGATGCCCAGGAATATTTTGCCAGTCAGATGCCCAGGAATATTTTGCCAGTCAGATGCCCAGGAATATTGTGCCAGTCAGATGCTCAGGAATATGATGCCAGTCAGATGCCCAGGAATATTTTGCCAGTCAGATGCCCAGGAATATGATGCCAGTCAGATGCCCAGGAATATGATGCCAGTCAGATGCCCAGGAATATGATGCCAGTCAGATGCCCAGGAATATTTTGCCAGTCAGATGCCCAGGAATATGATGCCAGTCAGATGCCCAGGAATATTTTGCCAGTCAGATGCCCAGGAATATGATGCCAGTCAGATGCCAGGAATATGATGCCAGTCAGATGGCCAGGAATATTTTGCCAGTCAGATGGCCAGGAATATTTTCCCAGTCAGATGCCCAGGAATATGATGCCAGTCAGATGCCCAGGAATATGATGCCAGTCAGATGGCCAGGAATATGATGCCATTCAGATGGCCAGGAATATGATGCCATTCAGATGCCCAGGAATATGATGCCATTCAGATGCCCAGGAATATGATGCCATTCAGATGCCCAGGAATATGATGCCAGTCAGATGGCCAGGAATATTATGCCATTCAGATGCCCAGGAATATTATGCCATTCAGATGCCCAGGAATATGATGCCATTCAGATGCCCAGAAATATGATGCCATTCAGATGCCCAGAAATATGATGCCATTCAGATGCCCAGGAATATGATGCCATTCAGAAGCCCAGGAATATGATGCCAGTCAGATGGCCAGGAATAGTATGCCAGTCAGATGGCCAGGAATATGATGCCATTCAGATGCCCAGGAATATGATGCCATTCAGATGCCCAGGAATATTATGCCATTCAGATGCCCAGGAATATTATGCCAGTCAGATGCCCAGGAATATTATGCCAGTCAGATGCCCAGGAATAATATGCCAGTCAGATGCCCAGGAATAGTGTGCCAGTCAGATGCCCAGGAATATTATGCCATTCAGATGCCCAGGAATATTATGCCAGTCAGAGCCCAGTAATATTATGTCAGTCAGAGCCCAGGAATATTATGCCAGTCAGATGCCCAGGAATATTATGCCAGTCAGATGCCCAGGAATAGTGTGCCAGTCAGATGGCCAGGAATATTATGCCATTCAGATGCCCAGGAATATTATGCCAGTCAGAGCCCAGTAATATTATGTCAGTCAGAGCCCAGGAATATTATGCCAGTCAGATGCCCAGGAATATTATGCCAGTCAGATGCCCAGGAATATTTTGCCATTCAGATGCCCAGGAATATGATGCCATTCAGAAGCCCAGGAATATGATGCCATTCAGAAGCCCAGGAATATTTTGCCAGTCAGAGGCCAGGAATATTATGCCAGTCAGAGGCCAGGAATATTATGCCAGTCAGAGGCCAGGAATATTATGCCAGTCAGAGGCCAGGAATAGTGCTCGTTATCCCTCCCTCCTCCCCCGCTTCCCCATCACTTACCTCCAGCTGCTGTGTCCCCGGACGTCTCGCGCGGTGTCCTCCTGTGGAGGAGGGAAACAGTTACCGGATCCGGATGTGACGTAACGTCACATCCGGTCGCGGTGATTTTTTTATTTTTTTATTTTTTTTTCTTCCTGCAGCCGCATCCTTTGCGGCTGCCAGAAAGAAAAAAAAAGTAAACGGGGTGGGTGCCGGCAGCACCCCCTGCGGGCCACATAAATGCCCTCGGCGGGCCGCATGTGGCCCGCGGGCCGTAGTTTGAGGACCCCTGCTCTATAATGTTCATAGGAAATTGTAGATGGTGTCTCAAAATGAAGAAAGAATCAAGGAGATGAATAGCTTACCAAGTAGGGGTCTGGTTTCACCCTAGCAGCTAGATAAGACCTATAGTGAAATCAGATCATCATACATGCACTTATTGGCTCGATAAGTAGAACAAGTGTCTTGTTGCAAACTCATAGTCCTTCCAGCTGCAGCAACATTTACAATGAGAACAGCGATAGAGGTTAAGTATTTAGCTCTGTCCATTAACAAAATCCACCTTTAATATATAATAGAAATTATTTGAGCATCATGTAAATATTACTGGCTAGGCATATATGCTCAGCCCATGAATTAACAAGACCGTCTGTCAGCACCCAGAGCTTACCCTAGCACCTAGATGGAACCCAGGACTTAGCCCCACCACGAGTTCGCAATCACAGGACTTGCCCCAGCACCTCCTCCTGCATACAGACTGCACTCACAGGACTTACCTCAGCACTCAGATTGCACTCACAGATCTTGCCCTAATTCCAAAATTTACCCCAGCACCCAGATTACACTAATATGATTTATCCCAGCTCCCAGGACTTACCCCAGCATGCAGATTACACTCACATGACTTGCACCAGCACCAAGATTACACTCACATGACTTGCACAGCATCCAGGACTTACCCCATCATGCAAATTGCACCCACAGAACCTGCCCAAGCATGTAACCTAGAATGCATATTGCACTCACAGGACTTGCCCCAGAACCCAGGACTTAGCCCAGCACCTAGATTGCACTCGCAGGACTTACCCCAGCATCCAGAATGCACTCATAGGATTTACCCTAGCTCCCAGGACTTACCCCCAGCATACAGATTGCACTCATATGACTTGGCCCAACACCCAGGACTTCCCCAAGGATGCAGATTCCACTCACAGACCTTACCTCAGCACCCAGGACTTACCCCAGCATGCAGAATATACTCACATGACTAACCCCAACAATAAAATTGCACTCACAGCCCATGCTATTTTGCACTCACAGGACCCCAGCACTCATATTGCACTTACAGAACTTGCCCCAACATCCAGATTTTACCAAAACACTTATATTGCACTCAAAGGACTTTCCCAGGCACCCAGGACTTACCCCAGCACCAATATTTGATACCCATGACTTGCCCCAAACACCCAGGACTTACCCCAGCATGTAGATTACACTTTGGACTTGCCCTAACACCCAGGACTTATCCCAGCACGTAGATGGCACCCAGTCACTGGTGCATGCTGGTGGAAAAGGTAATGCATATGACTTTATGCCACATCTGACACGGCAAGGCAGGGCGTTATCACAGTGGCAGCGAGAGTGCTCTTTCACCCTCTCGCTGGCCTTTCTGCATCCCAAAGAGGCCGCTACAGTGGCTAAACTTGTTAAAGCTTGTTAAAGTGCTGCGGATTAATCTCCGTTTTCATTTGCCACCAACAGAGGGGATCTTAACTAGTTACTTAACTAGTAACCCCTCTGTTGGTGGCATGTTAAAACACATGTTATTTGGCTGAGTGCTGTGAGTTAAGTGTGTGCCAGCATCAGACAAGCTCTGCCTAAGTTGACAACATTTTTAAAGTATTTAGACGGGGTCTTTTTCATTATTTGTATTTGTGTAAAATATTTTTTCATCATATTTTATGATTTATTTTGTAGTAAATTTTATGATATGATCAAAATAATGCTATCTAAATAAAGTCTTTCTTATGCTGATAACAATAATGTATAATTAGTGTGTGTACAGTAAAAAAGAAGTAAATTACAGCTAAACACAAACACTGCAGAAATGTTGAAACACATGTCACCAAGGGTATGACACAGCCAAAAAGTCGTCACTAAGGGGTTAATGAAACAAGTGTTAAAAACAAAGATTAGTGTCACATTAAAAGCTGAGGGTTAACACATGTGCTGCCGTCATGCTGTCCAAGAATATTCTGCATAACATTAGACAATATATAAAAATGGATCAATTTTTCTTTACTGTGAGACAATGGGGGTCATCTATAAACATGGCGTAATTGGCGTGTACGCCAATGTATAAAGCAGACTCCCCACAAATTTTGGGAGTGCACTATTTACACTGAATGTGCCGGCGCTGCCTATGTTTAACACATTAGGCGCCTCTGCCAAAGACTGTTAGGCGGAGGTCCCTCTCCCTCACTGCAAAGTGTCGGGAGTTTTAAAAAAAATCACAGTTGCCGTTATACATAACAAACAGCGATTGCGCCTTTTTTAAAAACGTTTATACATTATGAGTTTTTATTCATTACCACAAAGTATTTAGGATAAAAAAAAAAAAGCAAATGCAGATTAGGCTGATTGGAGTTACACTTTATAATATGACAATTCCCCTTCTCAAGCAGTCAACTTACCATATTGAATAATTACTATTGTTATTTAATTATAAAGCACCATCCTTTTCTGCATATGCCATCAAAACATGCAAATACTAGTTAACATTACAAGTGTAAGGTTAGAGGTTCCTACCCAAGCAATTATTGGGTCTTTAATTAAATATCATTATTACCATATTCACTTAATTGCATAGATGCCATATTTCACCTAAATTTTCTTTACAGTCATACGATACATTGTATTCAAAGTTTAGGGGTTATTTTTCAAGTATGAATGAGATATATACAGAAATAGATCAAATTACAAAGATCTACCTAAAATTCCACACTGTAAACCTCGCTGTGTAATACCAAAAAACGATGCATAAAAACATGGGTAAATGTTACATTTTAAAGAGCTGAAAATCAGGTTTTTGTTTGTCTGCATTTTAGGTAAAATAACCTGGCCTACACTACTTGTAAATCAAATGTGACATGATGTTGGCAGGAATCAGGACCAGGTTTTATTCTCTCAGCTCCTCCCACTGTCTTTGCTCAAGTTGTTTTTTTTTATGCTCAGTGAATACAATAGTGTGTGTCTGTGACTTAATCTGTTTTCCCTCTCTGTCTCTTAGGGTGAAAGCTTTGCCTTTCAGGCCTCAGAGTTGGAATTGCCCAATAACATGTCTCTCCTTTTTTGTTTATGTTAGCAACCACCCGCCCCTCTACTCTTGTGTCAGCTGCTCCAAGCCAGTGAATCAAGAAATAAATAGACAGCTTTCTCCCTCTTCCAGGAGCAGTCACACACTGTTCATTCTTTGAAAAGGAAAAAAAGGTGTGTTTGTAATTCTATGGATTGTGAAAGACTATGGATATACAGCATATGCCGCATATATTTAGAAGACACCAGCTGCAAAATATCTAGTGGAAAAGGATACTGAACAAAGTAATTGGATTTCACGTTACATTTTTATAGGTATACACTGTTTTGGACATGGTATGGTGGCCTAAATCTCTACAACTTTGCTGCCTATACTTAACAGAGATAGTTTATTGCTGTGTAATTAAGGGATGCACGTTTGGTTTCCCTCAGTGAACAGTGCGAAATCACAGATTTGGCGTTAGTAACAGACTAATCTGTTTACTGCAAGGAAATGAAGGTTGCTGTTTTGGACTTGGGCACTATTTTTGCTAAGATTTTCAAATCTTCAGTGTCCCCTATAACTCCGGGTCCTTCTGGCAACTCATTCTCCCAAAGCTCTGTTCAAGTTACTTCTTCAGGGTCCACAAACAGTTCTTTGGTCCACAAAACATCTTTTCTTCTACTTCCTACCCCTCCATCTCACTTGAACGTTATCAATTCAGCCACCTCTTCATCTTCTTCTTTGCCTCGGGTTTCTTCTGGCAAAGCTTTGACTCATCTTGGTGGACTTTCTGCGCCCAGTAGCCCCTACCATTTGAATAAATCTGAAGGTATTATTTCTCCAGTGAGTACTTTTGAGGGTGCACTACAGCAGCCATACGAAGAATTATGGGCAACTACAGAAACTACAGCTCCTATGTCATCAGCTACAATTTTAGTACGGCCAGCTCCAAACAACAACCTAATAATGTCCACAATTCAACCAGGACATTCCAGTCGCTCGCCAAGGCTTCTTCAGGATAACTTAACTTCTGGGTGGAACACTAAATCTATGCTCCTGACCCTTCCAGACATTGGGGAGGAAAGCACAGATTATGAAGATAGTCATCACAGCCGAGGGTAAGTCTAATGCTGAAGGTTTTAAGCAAATGGCTGGTTTTAAAGTATCCTATTTTATTTTTCAATGAATATTATATTTTGTTGATAAATAAGTTATAATTACATTATATTTGAATAATTACTTAATTGAATAATATATAAACAAGAAATAAAACAAAAAAATAAATAAAATGTAAAAAAAAAATCCTAGGTGATATCCTATTTTCTTTATGTAACCTAAAATTGATTTTTTTTCCTATTTATATTTCGTTAATTTAAATGTGTTCTGTAACCTACATTAGTAGTATGGGTTAGGATAGCACCTTTCTTTTTTAGAAATTCAGTAGATTAGCAGACTTCTACCTTATTACCTAAAAAGTTTGGGACAGGGAAGTTCCATACAAAACTGGTAGTTTGGATCACTGGATAGTAAGATAGCTGGTAAAATAAAAAATATATGAAAGTAAAATTCATATTTAAAAAGTATTTGTTACATAAGCAGCATAAAAAAATAATTTACTTTTTTTTTTAAAAAGTAACATACCACTACAATTACTACTGGCTAGTGTGAAACACTTTCTGTTTTTATCTTATGGAAAACATACACATTTAATATTTTCTGTACACCTGTTAAAATGTAATAACTTCCTCAATATATCTTTATATTGTAGCCATTTTTCTATTTTTGGGTCAATCTACTGTTCAAAAATATATTTACCTATTTGGATTTAATGTATGTACATATTAGGTCTGCTCACTACTAGAAACTGGTGAATTTACAAGTCAGCTGTAACTCAGGTCAAACTATCTGTGTTAAATACATTTTAAACTGTTATTTGTTTCCTATTTAACTAGCTCAGCTACATGTCTTTTGTACTGATATTTGTTGATCTGTTGTCAATTAACTGTTTGTTGGTAGGTGAATAGATTCCATGTATAAAAAAATCACAGGAATCTGCATATTGTGAGTGTATCACAGACTCCAGAGCAATACAATTCACATTAATTTCCAGCATGTATGTGTATTCCAGATTCCACTGCAAAAAACTCACAGTAAAAATATACACTTCGCATTACATACACACACATTCACAGCCACAAATATACACACACAGCCACACATATACACAGTCACATGTACCCAAATACACACACACAGCCACACATACACAAATACACACACATACAAAAATACAGACAGTCACACGTACACACACATACAGTCACATTTACACAGACACACAGTCACACTTACATACTAAATCACACTTACACACAGTCACACTTGCACACACACACTAACATACAGAGTCACACTTACACACACACACTTACATACAGAGTCACACTCACACACACACACTTACATACAGACTTATACACACATACAGAGTCACATTTACACAAAGACACAGTCACACTTACACAGACACATACAATCATACTTACATTCAGAGTCACACTTGCACTCAGAGTGACACTTACACACACAGTCGCACAAGCACATTGGGTATACATACAGAACCTGCCCAACCACACAGTTGTTGTTTTTTTTGGTTTGTTTTTTAATTGGGCCTCACTTCAGATGGGACTGTTCCTCCACTCTTCTTTGCATGATGAACACACTGCTGGTCCGCTTCTACCCTCCCTCTGACTCTTGCACTGACCTCACACGCAGGGTAGAGGAGGGGTTGTGTGCACAGGACCAGGGCCAGATAAAGGCATGGGCTTTAGGGGCTGCAGCCCCGGGGCCTCAGCAAAATAGTGGCCTCAAGGACTGCAGCTCAAGGCCCATGCTTTAATCCATGCAAAGAAAATAAAGAAAATAAATCTTGCCGCAGAGGCACTGGCTTGGGAGATCAGACAATCTTCCCTTGCTAGCTCACTGTTGGCAAGCAGGCAGCATGGAGCCTGGGCGTGCACAGGCAAGTCTCCATGCTGCCTGTCTCTCGCTCCCCGTCACTCTCAAAGCCACAGGTCACGTGATCAACGCGGGACACGTGATCAACGCGGGACACGTGACCTGCCGGCGATCACGTGACCTTCCGTGATGAGAGTAGCGGGTAGCACAGGAGACAACTGGAGACAGAGCAGCAGGAAGGTGAGTACTGGTGAGTATGACGGCCCTGATCTATACCATTTTCCATTTTGTGTAACTCTACACATTTTAGACTAGTTTCAACCATACTCCCACAGTCCCTTAAGTCCATACACTACACTAATTTACATAATGAGAGGTGTACTAGTAATAATAGTAGAAATGTATTAAAAACACATGAGTAATGAACGATCCATTAATAATTAAAAGCACGTCAAGATCATAATGCACTCACAGAAGTGCTTTTAATATCCCTGGGTGGATAAAATAATCCACCTATGTTCAAGGTTGTAATTCAATTGGACGATGAAATGCAGGATGTAGCAAACTCTCATGGGTCTTAGAAAAAAAAAACCCAGGTTCCAATCTTTCCCATTGAAAGTAATGGGAGGCGAAAGAATCAAAGCTACCGGATTTTGGAGACTTAGAGAAATTCGGCACCTGAGCTTGACCTAGTCTCAAATATAGCTTCAATCATTTTGCCTCACATTACTTTCAATGAGGAAGATTGAACCCAGGTTTCTTTCCTAATTCAAACTCAGGTGCTGAAGTCTCCAAATGAAAGTCGACCTCCAAAGTAAATGTTAGTGAATAGACCCATCAGTGTGAGATCCAATAGTAAATGACCAAGGTGTATTTGAAATCCGGAAATAGTAGAAACTTTCAGACTGTAAATCCACAAACTTTGTAGTCTGGTCCTCCAAAATTAGTTTGTTGCTGATCCGCAATGGGGCACAAGGATGGCACTGAGAGTTTGCTATAGCCTGCCTTTTATCTTCCATTTGCATTACAACCTCCAATATAGATGGACTATTTTATACAACCAGGGACATTATATGGACTACCACAAATGGATTTTGATCTTAATGTGCTCTTGATGATTCATGCATTGGTCATTAATCACGGGTTTTTAATACATTTCTACGATTATTACTAGATCATCTCTCATTTTGTTTATTTGGGCGGTTGAGTGTCAGCGCTACATTCTTCGGTGTCACTGAATCCAGAGAATGAAGTCAGGACTACAGGATTGCAGTTATGATGTCTGCATTTACAGTCTTTTGGAGCTACTCTTTTGACTCTCCCAACACTTTGATCATGAACAATATATTTCTGCGAACATGATTTCAAAAGTTTTATAGAAAAGTGTTAATAAAAGTGTTATCTCTAATCTCAAGGATAGAACGCCCCAGTGATTCTTCACAAATCTATATCATTGTTAACCCATTAAGGACACGACTGTTTATGGTATATTGTACGATTTAGAACACAGGCTGTTTTTACACTTCTAGAGTGTTTGTGTTTAGCTGTCATTTTCCTCTTTCTCATTTATCCACACATATAATATACCGTTCATAATACCATAAAACGGGCTTTCTTTAGATACCATTATTTTTATCATGTCACATCATTTACTATACAAAAGTCATAAAACAGTTTTTACTAACTTTTACATGAAAAACATTGTTTTTTTCTAACCTTTTTCTCTTACAGTGACCTTTTGACCCAACCCTAATCCCCCGCAAAATGAGCACTAACCCTAATCTAACACTAGATGCTAACCCTAACACTAGATTCTAACTCTAACCCTAGCAGATAACCCTAACTCCTAGCAGTCTATCAACAGTGAAGTGCCATTGAAGTGATATTGATAATTTTCGTCACTCTTGCCGGCTAAAGGGTAGCGCCTTGTTGGGTGGACATGGTGCCTTCCGATATGGCACCCACAATTACTCCCTGACATCTAGGCATTATAGCAACAACGCCTGAGCAGTGGATGTGATAATCGGTCATATCCACTACTAATTTTAACACAAAAAGTGCATGACTCAGCGCTGTGTTTAGGGTGAGGCAGACAAGGCAAGTGCAAGGGCGACATTTGCCTTGTCTGCCTGGCAGCGGGCAGCATAAAAATCCACTCCTTTTAATAAAAACTAAAAAGAGATCTCCTCTCACTAGCCTCACTGCAGCGAGCAGGCAGCTGGATGTATGTGAAGGAGCACAGACATTCCCATGCTGCCTCTCACTCTGCGTGCACTGTTCAGAGCGTCGTGGGTCACTTGACCAGCTGCGTTTAGACTTCAGAACAGAGCAGGCACTGCGAGAAACAGCAGGAGAATGTATTTGCTCCTTCACAGACATCCAACTGCTTCCACTAGAAGACACCAGTCAAAGGCTGTCCTGGGGTGCAGGGGTAAGTTCTAGATGTGCAATGTGTGTGATGGGGCTTGTATTGAGGTACAGGGGTAAGTCCTGCATGTGCAGTGTGAGTGATGGGGAATGTCCTGCGGTGCAGGAGCAAGTCCTGAATGTGCAATGTGGGTAATGGGGCATGTCCTGTTTCTGCAATGTGGGGTGGGGGCATGTTGTAGGGCAATAAGTACAAGTAGTGCATTAATTTTTATTACCTTTAGTTTAGTGATATTGTAGCTGTAACCTGGTGCTAACCCTTATCCTAACTCTAGCCAGGGCCGGTGCAAGGATTTTTGCCGCCCTATTCACTTTCTCTGCAGTGACAGGCTATAGACACCAGTACCACTACATTGAACTGTAGTGGTTCTGGGACTATAGTGTCCTTTAAATGTGAGGTAAATTAGTTTCCAATGTAGTATTAATAACTAAATAACTAAATAATAAACATATTGAATTGTCTACTTACCACCAGGACATTAAGATGATCTGGTCTCTGGCTGCAGTCTGGCTCTTGGTATGGCTCTGGGGACTGGAGACAAACACCAATGGATTTTGCCCCCCAATATGCCAGGACTTAGCCTCTCAATGTGCCATGATTTTTCCCCTCATTATGCCAGGATTATGCCCCTCAATATGCCAGGATTTTCCCCCACAATATGCCAGGATTATGCCCCTCAATATCCCAGGATTATGCCCCTCAATATCCTAGGATTATTATGCCCCTCAATATGCCAGGATAATGCCCCTCAATATGCCAGGATTATGCCCCACAATATGCCAGGATTATGCCCCTCAATATCCCAGGATTATGCCCCTCAATATGCCAGGATTATGCCCCACAATATGCCAGGATTATGCCTCTCAATATGCCAGGATTATGTCCCTCAATATCCCAGGATTATGCCTCTCAATATGCCAGGATTATGCCCCACAATATGCCAGGATTATGCCTCTCAATATGCCAGGATTATGCCCCTCAATATCCCAGGATTATGCCCGTCAATATCCCAGGATTATGCCCCTCAATATCCCAGGATTATGCCTCTCAATATGCCAGGATTAGGCCCCACAATATGCCAGGATTTAGCCACCCAATATGCCAGGATTTCCCCCCACAATATGCCAGGATTTTCCCCCACAATATGCCAGCCAGGATTTAGCCACCCAATATGGCCGGATTTTCCCCCACAATATGCCAGCCAGGACTTAGCCACCCAATATGCCAGGATTTTTCCCCACAATATGCCAGCCAGGATTTAGCCACCCAATATGCCAGGATTTTCCCCCACCATATGCCAGCCAGGACTTAGCCACCCAATATGCCAGGATTTCCCCCCACCATATGCCAGCCAGGATTTAGCCACCCAATATGCCAGGAATTTCCCCCACAATATGCCAGCCAGGATTTAGCCACCCAAAATGCCAGGATTTTCCCCCACAATATGCCAGCCAGGATTTAGCCACCCAATATGGCCGGATTTCCCCCCACAATATGCCAGCCAGGACTTAGCCACCCAATATGCCAGGATTTCCCCCCACAGTATGCCAGGATCCTCCCCCCTTCCCCCTTACTTACCTCCTTGCTGCTGCTCTCCCGGTGCTCTCATCTGCCCGTCTGTAGCTGTGAGGGAAGCGTTGTGGGCTCCCCTCCAGCCAATGCTCATTCAGTAAAGTTTGTTTAAACTTTTTTTTTAAACAAGCTTTATTGAATGCGCATTGGCTGGAGGGGAGCGCACAACGCTTCCCTCACAGCCACGGACCTCCACCGGAGACAGAGCAGCAGCGACGAGGTAAGTAAGGGGGAGGATTTTTTTTTGGACACAGGGTTCCGGCGCCCCCAGCTAAGATGCGCCCTAGGCAGCTGCCTAAGTCGCCTTACTGGTGGCGCCGGCCCTGACTCTAGCCCAACTTATAAATTGAGATGTATTTAAACTGTGGGCCTAACTGTTGGTGGACTACATATCCCCCTGCCAGCCTCTTAGCTTATACCCCTAATCTAGAGATTAATTAACTTTGACATCTGCCAGATGTTTCAACGTTAATGTGATGGCTGGACTGTCCCTTCACCAGATCTCAAAGGAAATTTTTAGACTCACTTTGCCTGAATAGACGTAGCACTAACTATAAATAATTATCAGTTTCATGTGTTCAAAAGAAGACCAATGCAGGATTGAAAGGGGGCTCAATCATTACTACACAATTAACTTTTAAACTCTGGTAAATTCTTTGAGATGATGTATACAACCTATGATTGTATACATCATCGAATTGGATTCATGTTCTTGTTAAAGCTTCATTGATTAAGCACTATTCATATTTGTACATTGCATTTTGCCAGTTATTAGTCATTTTAAACTCAATAAATGCATCACTTTGTATATCATCTTCCTGCTTTGCTATAAACAATCCACACAATAGACTGTTAAAAGATATTTAGTTCCGATGTCCCATTACACAGCTGATTTCATAAAAAAACAGAAAAGGAATGAGCACGCAAAACAAAATATTATAATAATAGTATAAAAAAATGAACGTTTTGATGCATTATCTGTGTTTCATTGAATGTGTATGTAAACTAATGTTTTATTTATTTCCTTTTTACAGACAATGCAACACACAATGTGTAATATTTATCACACTGTGAACCAGATATCATATATTACGGAACCAAACTTAGCATATGTGCAGCTGGAATATTGTACAGGTTGATGACATCACTAGGTTAGGCTGCTTTGGTAGAAGTCTCAGTAAGGTGATAATTCTGGCTCTATTACACCCTTCTATATGGTTTCATAGCCTTTTGTTACACAATAGGTGAACAGCAGTGCTCAGCCATTTTGCCATTGTGTCACAATGCTTATTGTGGCAAATTATTGTTAACATATGTTTGCGGTAAACACAAGGTTCTCAGATATATTTCACGTAAGGTCATTGTGTAAGAAGGCAAAGTGGGCTTCATTTAGAATATGTCTGTCATTTTTATACACAAGATGGTGTTGATTAGACTTTCCCCCCATGCAACCAGTTCACCTTCTATAAATGGAATGGTAATTTTCACCTCAACCAATTTTTCACAACATTATTGCACTTTTACACCTTATGAAACTAATTTGAATTCTAAAGTCTAAACATACATCCACCATATAATATAATAGTACTTTATCTATAAATAAATAAGATTTTCTCCATATGTAGTAACTGAGACACATGGGTTAGCTGATGCTGTTTTCCTACCTGAGGAAAGTTTAGATGTTTACAGTCTAGTTACAGAAAATGGCATTTTGATGCAACACTGCTTCCTGTATTTGATATGTGATGGTGGTTTAGAGTCTACAGGGATAGGTATTTTACAAGCTATACAGGTTTATATAACTACAGCACTGCAGCACCATATAATTTACATTCTCAGGCATTTTGGTGAAACAATCATACATATTTTGCAGTGAAAGGCTCATTTGTACTTCAGTGTTAAATTGTAAGGCAACAAACCATTTAGTTAAGGTTCATAATAAACTTTCACGTTAATTTGTTTTCTGCTAATATAGTCCACAAATAGAATGACCTTTTGATCTGTTCCTCACATTAGAAGACTTTGAAGAGTGAAATGGATATCGACTTGGGATACACTTAAGACTAGGCCGAGTCAAAGACAATAGTATTTAATATTTAATTATTTTGCTTCTTCCAAATGGAAAAGGCTAATTAAAAAATGCTAACGCAATGGTGTAAGCTTTCCTTCAGCTATATCAGATCTTATTGCTTCTTCAGTGTCTTTTACTTTTTTGGGGAAAACAATACAGGTATTTGCATAATGAATAAAATATGTGTTTGGGTCGGGGCCATACAAAAAAACAAATTAGCACATGCTAACGATCTGGCAAAGAACAAAAAACTAAAGTTAAATGTCTGTTTACTATGTGATTGCATTTTTAGACTTTGACATTTTTCAGATGTTCTTTAACTACATGTTCTTTAACTACATGGAAGTGTTGCAGGACACAAAGGACTTTTCATATTGGCACCTAATCAAGCTTTTTTTTTCTAAAACAAAATGGAACCTTTTTGTTGAGTCGACCCGTTAGACTTTTTTTTTTTTTTTTTTTTACAAATAGCTATTACATAATGTTACTACAAATAAAATATCTGGTTCCGTTAATTTGTGGTATTTTCCTGCACAGAATTAAAGTGCTGTCTAGTGCTCAAAATGCATCTCCCAAATATTAATGCATATTAATGTGCTTTCAAAGTACTTGTAAATGCATGTCTTACATTTTGCATTGCTTAAAATATAAAATACTTACAGCTAGAATAAATTGTGAAATTACAGCAGTTTGCAAGAAACAAGGACTGCCCACACTAGATGAGTAAAAGTCATTTCCTTTTTTTTTTTCTGCAGGAACCAATGAGAATAATGCCATTTAAATGAATGGAATATCCTGTCTCTCTGGTGATGTCATCAGACAATGTGTTGCACGGATCCTACTGTGTACAAGAGCAAGGTCACTCATAGGCCACACAATAGATTAAATTTGAGGAGGACAGGAAGTGACTATATGAAACAAAACTTTATATCCTCTATTTAATCAGTGCTGCCACACCTGCAGCAGGCATGCAGAGTTATCACTGGGGAGGGCTTGAGTTAAAAATTTAAAATGTGATTTATACAGAATGCCTGCATCAAATCACACAGGGATAAAAGCCTGTGCATTATACAAGCAGTGATCTTCATCTTGCACCAAAGTGAGCTGGGGGACTAGACTGTCCCTTTAAGTCACATAGGATTTTTCATGTATGAGTATAATGTTACAAAAACAACTTGAGGTAATTTTATAGTCTCAGTGTAGTATTGCTACTAACAATCTTTGGACAGTGAGTGCCAAGAATTCATTACCTTATCAGCAGGGAAGAAATAACAGCACACAGATCAATAGTAATAAAAAGGAGTATATTCTTGGAATTTAATTACTTTGAAATTCTTATTCCTTTAGGCCTCCTCAATGAACAATATGTTTGGTTAACAGCTACTTCATATACATAAAACCAGAGCCGTAGCGAGCTCTTTTACCAACCCAAGGCAAGATAAGAAAATAGTGCCCCTTTTATGTCATCATTTATGTCAGTTACTTTGCAGAAATATAAAAGCAGATGTATAAATTACAAGTATCTCCCTTCTCTGGGACGATCATTTTTTTTCCTGCTGGTCCCTGGTGGCTCTTCCCACGTGACGTGTCCTAATGAGGGAGCTGCAGGTCTGAATTTTCCAGAAGAGACCTGGTCCTGTTGCTCCACAAGTTCTTCTTGAACGCTGCACAGGGGCGATATAGCTTCATATTGCATGATGTGATTGACACTTGAGAGCAGACAAGATGGGGCAGAGATGTGTTGTTTTGATGCATGAGAAGGCATCAGTCTAGTTATTGTTTATGTAGCTATCACCACTGTGCACCCTCAATTGTGTGCGTCTAAGGTTAGTGCTGTATAATTTCGGTTAGTATTCTCTACTGGATTCTACACTGTTGACCATCAGTGGATTTGCTTGCAGTTTTGCTAAAGCAATGTATAGATCATTTTCAATCATTTTTTTATGTTCTACAAGCACAGTAAAAGAATATTCAGGTGATGCAGTCCCTTTAGGAGAGACATGTCCGTGGTGTCTCCTGTTTATGATATTACCCACTCAAGGGTTGCCAAGAGATAAATGAATAATAGGAAAAGGGGAAACTTAAGTGAGAGAGAAAATCTGGACAGTGGGCATGGATCAGCAAAGTATCCGTGACATGATGTATGAAGCTCCATAGGAAATAATTATATTGTTTGTCACAAACTGCAAAATATTGTGAATACCCTTGAGAGGGGTTACAGGGTTGAAGACAGTGGATGAATAAATAAGAGAGCTACATGGTGAATAATGCTGGCATATAAGACAAGACTACATAAGAGACATCTTCTGAATTATGTTAAGCATTTAGTTGATTATTTTGACATCTTATATGTTTGTCCGTACAAATGGCACACATGCGCATCGTAATGTGCATGCGCTCTAATATCACAATGGTGCCACTAGTAATAAAAACATTTAGGAGTTTGACAGGGCCACTAAAAAATTATAATAAATAGTGTCCTGATCAGATGAATGCTGGTGGCATAAGTCACCTCCGTCCACAACATATTGCACCTTTTCTGTTGGTTATAGTATTAAGTTCTTTTCTACAATAATGTATAGCAAAGTAAATAAAAAAAAGTACTTAACCCTTTAAGGACCAGGGATTTTCCTGGGCCAAGGACCAGAGCGTTTTTCAATTTTGAATACGTGGTTTTTGAAACATAATTTTCCTCTCTCTCATTTAATGTACCCTTACAAGTTATATGTTGTTTTTTAAAGGACAGTTAGAGCTTTCTTTTGATACCCTATACATAAAAATTATTTACATTTTAGTATTAAAAAATACATATAAAAGAGGAAATGTTTGAGGAAAAAAAAGTTTTTCACCATTATTTTCCCAATAATAAGCTACATAACTAATGCAACACTAACCCACTTATCCCCCCTAATTAACTAACTAATAAAAAAGAAAAATATTGGTTCCCAAACCCCCCATAACAAAAAAGACAGAAAAAAACTCTGAAGAGTGCGATGTCAGATCAGTAAAAATCATGCAACAGGCATGCAGGGGTTAAATTTTATTAAATAAATATATTAAAATTACCTTTATTTATTAAAAAAAACTTTATAAATTGTAAAAATAAAAAAAATCTGTTAAAAAAAAACTAAATGAGGGCCATAAAGTTGAAGGAAACTGATCACAGTTAAAAACTGTGATCAGCAATGAAAGGGTTAATTAAAAAAAAAAAAACACACTGACTTTGCATCTAATTTGCATGTTATCGCGGTGATCACGTTATCACCGCGATCACATGCCCGGAAATGCACCAATCGGGTCCAGGAGCTTTGCCTCGGGTGCGAGGCTTAGTCCTGGACCCGTTGCAGACTAGCTGGCGGTGCGCACGGAGCGCACCGCCGGCTAGACTGCATGACGAGTTAACTCGTCATAAGGTCGCTAATGCTGCGGCTCTTATGACGAGTTAACTCGTCATAAGGTCGGGAAGGGGTTAATGTACCGATGGTTGCTAGTGAGGTGGAATGCTGTAGTTCAGCCAGTGTATGTTTCTCTTTGTACTTACAGATTTGAAGTTCTACTCAATAGAAGAGAGACACCTGCAGGGAATTGAGATGGGAATTCCAAACTTTAGACTAAAGTAGCCGAGTTGGGAAAATTCCCCCATTCAGCTGCATTGGCAAATTTTTACAGCTCTTTTGACCTAAAGTTCTAAATTTTAAGAAGAGTCCAGAGTAATCAGGCATTCGCCCTCCAGCTTAGAGTGATAATGGAGCTCACCAGGCAGTCAGGTGCTGCTAATTATGGGCTTCCATGGTGCAGATCCAAATCGAAAATATCTATGAGCATAGGTCTGAAACGGGTCCAGGACTATGCCTCGCACCCGAAGCAAAGCTCCTGGACCCGATTGGCGGATTTATAGGCATGTGATCTCGGTGATCAATAGCGCTGATCAATCACCGCGATAACATGCAAATTAGAAGGCAAAGTCAATGTGTTCACACATTGACTTTGCCTCTAATTCACCTACTGTGCTTCACGTACTTATAGTGAAGCACAGAGAGTGACTTGCAAGTTAAAAAATAAATAAAGAACATTACCTGTAAAAAAATAAAAAACCTTTCTTTGCTGATCACAGTTTGTTACAGTGATCAGTTTCCTTCCTCTTTATGGCCCTCACTTTGTTGGTTTTTTTTTTAATTTAAAATGCCTGTTCCGTGATTCTTATGGATCTGACATCGCACTCTTCAGAATGTTTTTTTCTGGCTTTTTTATCAAATGGGGTTTGGGAACCAATATTTTTCTTTTTTATTAGTTAATTAGTTGGGATAAGTGGGTTAGTGTTGCACTAGTTGTGTAGCTTATTATTGGGAAACTAATGGGGGAAAACATTTTTTCCCCACATTTTCCCCTTTTATATGTATTTTTGATACTAAATTGTAGATAATTTTTATGTATAGGGTATCAAAAGAAAGGTCTAACTGTCCTTTAAAAACCAACATATAACCTGTATGGGTGTGTTAAATGAGAGAGAGGAAAATTATGTTTCAACAACCACATATCAAAAATTTATGGTCCTTGGCCCAGGAAAATCCCTGGTCCTGAAAGGGTTAAAAGCTGTTTTACAAATAAAGATAGGACCTCCCACTAATACAAATAACTGATCCCCACCCATTGGAGAGATAGAAGGCAGTGTATGTGTGAGCCCAGAATGGCATAGACAGACAGGTGTGGGGGATCCACCCAATGCCTTTTAATTGAAACTAAAAATACTAGAATATTTCTGCTCTCACATGGTTTGGGACAACAGACAAGAAACAGCTGGTTGGGATGGGTAAAGTTGAGCCCCTTATAACTGACATGAAGAGGCTGTACTCTATCCAGCTCACCATTATTGTGCTTAATATTTAAATGTGTAACACTTGCACAGCAATAGTGTTAAAAGTGGCATAAAACATTGGGCCATATTTATCAAGACAAAATAGGTGGTATTTCTAGAAAAAGGGCTAAAATAGTAGAAGTTACCATGGAAACCAATGGAAGGTTATGGCAGTTTGCTTCAAATTAAGCATCTAGTAGACATGTGCAAAACTAAAATTTTCGATTCGTTTTCGTCCATTCGGACGAAAATGTTATTTATTTCGTCTAAAACGAATTTCGTTCATTAACCCCTTGATGACAAAGGACGTGCCAGGCACGTCCTGGGAGAAACTCCCTTAACGACAAAGGACGTGCCTGGCACGTCCTGCAGTGAATGAAGCGGTTTTCGCGATCAACGATTGTGAAAACCGCTTTAACAGTGCTGGTCTATTGCCTCGACATTGAGGCAATAGCCAGCACCGAAATTTCTATTTTGGGACCCCCACGATCGCCCCACAGAGCGATCGTGGGGAGCCATATTGACGGAGCATGCTGCTCCGTCAATATGGCTAAGCCCTCTGCCGGTCTGAGCTTCGGAAGTGAAAGTAACTTCACTTCCGTCGCTCTGAATATGCTACTTGACTGCCCCTAGTGGTAGTTTAGTAGCATTGCAATGGAAAATATTTAAAATACATATTTAATTAATTAAAAACAGGTTATTTAGCTATATTAGCCTATAGGGTAAAAATTTCATATTTTTTAGCATAGGGGTTAGGGTTAAAATTAAATTAAAGTAAACAAATATTAAGGGATATAATAAGGATTAGAGCTGGGGTTAAATTTAGTGTTAGGGTTAAATTTTGGGTTCGGGTTGGGGTCAAAAGATCAATATAGGAAAAAAACAAAAAACACTATTTTTGGTTTTTGCCCCATAACTCGCAAAAAAACCCCGAAAAATATGGAAACATGCATATTTTTGAACTCGGGAGAACATTTAGAAACTATTTAGACGGGGTCTTTTTTAATGATTTTATTCGTGTAAATTATATTTTAGGTCAAAGTTAGAAAAAGTGGGTTTTTTTAAATTTTTCATCATATTTTATGATTTTTTTTGTAGTAAATTATAAGATATGATGAACATAATGGTATCTAATGAAAGCCCTTCTTATGACGATAAAAACAACATATAATTTGTGTGGGTACTGTATGTGAGAAAGAAATAAATTACAGCTAAACACAAACACCCTAGAAATGTCAAAACAGCCATTGTCACCAAGGGAAAGTCAAGGTGAAAATGTCTTGTCACTAAGGGGTTAATGCATTCGTTTCAGACGAAATTCGTTCATTATTTTCGTTCCGTTTTATTCATTCGTACGAATCAATTGACCTACACATTCCATAAACCGAAAGTCTATAAACCAAACTTTGTTCAGTTTATAGACTTTCGGCTTATGGAATACATGTAATGCTATTGGCTTTCTATAAACCGAACTAGAGTCCCCATTCATAAGAAAAGTATTACACGTATTCTATAAGCCGAAAGTCTATAAACCGAAGGTCTTCGGTTTATAGACTTTTGGTTTATAGAATACATGTAATTCTATGTATTCTATACATGTAATTCTATGTATTCTATAAACCGAAAGTCTATAAACCGAACGACCCCCCGGGCTGAGCATCGAGTGCCAAAGCTATCAATCACTGGCTTAGTAGTGTGCAGGCAGAGAGACAGGTTAATTGTTACCCATGCTAGATGTAATTGTTATAATACTGTATGCATGAATTGTTTGAACATAAACAATCTTTTTTAAGTATTAACAGTGTCTCCTATCCTCCAATAAATAGACCGTGAATTATAACTCTAAACTGCCCTTACAGTAAATTATATAGGATCCTCTCCTATATTTTATCGGAAATCTCTTTTTTTTTTAATCATAAAAAGACAGTTCTGCCTACAGTGTCTTAACAAACATATTTAGAGAAGTACTACATCAAGTAAAGGAAACAAACAACTCTGTTTTATCAACTAAATCCCCACCTCTTCCTATCTAATAAAAAATACAAATAATGTGTAATAGATGTATTGCTGTTGTTATACCAACAGTCCTGTCTATCGCTCTCCTTATTAGCTATTACTGAATGTATAATTTGCAATGTAAAAACTACAGGAGTACTGTAAAAAGTTCTAAAGTAAAAATACAGTAAATTATGAGGTTCTACTAATTCTCTTTTTATTGAGTAGACCCTATGGTGTTTGAGCACCTTGGGATGTTATGAGAATTACATGGTGATAATGTGTGGTATTTTATTATGCAATCTTTAGTTTGAATTCCACTACATAATGGCTCTTTTATTATATTATGCTGCAATGTTTACTGAGTGCCTTTATGCAATCCTCCTATCAATAAGAAGAAGCTAAATAATCTTGTTGAGTAAAGCTAAGATAAATACTATTATCTCGTTCCCTAGGAGTGAATCTAAATAGTAGTGCATCTGAGACTGTCTAATTCCTTGATGGATTTGAAATATGCATAATAATCTTATGCAGGTCTGAGTGCTATGCTGACAACAGTGTCATAACAAAATCAATACAGCCTGTCTTTGTGTTGGTAGCAGCACACATATTACCACAGTGATTCCATCAGCTCATATGTGTGTCTAAAGTAACCAAAATAACTTTTATAACTCTCAAACAGCATCTTTAGGCCCATCTGAAGGATAGAATTTAATTCTATCAACCATTTAATTATAAGGCTGCAGTAATTCCATTAGAAATGTACCTGCTCATTGTTTCTTACTGTCATTCACCCAGCCAACCATGTCACCCAGCGGTCACAATTACTATTCACACTATGGAACCATAGGAATACAAACTGATAACTACATAGTCATACCAAGTGACTGAGGCATTCAGTTGTGATGATGACTAATAATATGCTTACTAAACAATTGATGGAAATACTATTTCAGTAAAACAGTATGTATTAATTGGTCTTTCATGCCTTAAAGGTGCACCATCACCAGCCTACCCCTGATACATTGGGTATATCAGATTTTATTAAAAACTGTTATTCAGTGGATGAAAACAAGTAAGTTTCTCCCGACCACAAATAAATTTTCACATCCTGCACAGGATCCACTTTCCCCTCCTACACAGTATATGTTACTTCTCTATCTGAATTCCAATGTTGTCAGAGGGAATTAAAGTAATCATTACTACTATAGTTTTCTTTATTAATTGGATGACTTGTTTCTAGATGTATGGATCCTAATTCTATGCAATACTTTAAAACTTCCATTAGCACCCTTTTACTTTTCTTTTACTTCAGACCCTTTGATGTAATACAAGGAGGGCATCATATTCCTGCAGTACAATTCCCCAATTCATTCCCCTTCCCTAAATGGATACATACATTGATGAATACATTGACCTTTGCACGAGTATTTGTTCTTACTGCTCATTCATTAGTTTTTATGATGTTTTCTGCATTAAGTGGGTTAGTATCCATTGTTGACTATTCATATCATAAGCATGTGGCTCACAGCATATCAAGCTTGGCCCTATCTTTCTTAGATGAGAAATAGAAATTGCTTCTTCCATATGTTCCATTTATGCAGTGGCGTCCCAGTGGGGGTGTGGAGCTCAGCACTGCTGAACTTTTTTTTTCTGGTAGCTGCATCCGCTGCCATATAATTGGGCAAATTGTCTGTGGCATATTTATGGGCCAGCTAACACTTGCATATCAATGGCTAAACTGTGACTTATTTAAATTGGCAACGTGATGCTGTGGCATGGTCTGTGGGGAAAAATAATATGTACTATGGGGAAAGTGACACTGGCTTGTTCTGCAGGGGCAGATCTGTGGGGCAAAGTGACACTGTGGTATTTTCTGTGGGACATTGACACATGCCAAATCATGTAGGTGCAATATGAGTGCAAGCCAAGTGCTGTGGGTGCAATATAGGTGCATGGCAAATGCTCTGGGTACTGTATTGTGCTGTGTTAAGTCCTTTAGGTAGAATGTGGGTGCAGGAGAAGCAAATAAAAACAAGGAATGCAATATTTCAATAACATTTTTATTACATTTGAAAATAGTTGAATATAATATTAAAAAGTTCAAATAAGTATAAATGCAAAGAGAGGGCCCACCGGTGTGGCATAATTAAGGGGCTCTTTTGTGTGGCATAATTATGGGGCGCTTGAGTGTGACATAATTATGGGGCACTCGTGTGTGGAGCTCCTGTGTGTGTGGCATAATTAATTGGGCTCCGAGGTAAGGCATAATTAATGGGGTTCTGGTGTGGCATAATTTATGGGGCTCTGGCGTGGCATCATTTAATGAGCTCTTGTGTGTGGCATAGTTATGGAGCTCCTGTGTGTGGCATAGTTATGGAGCTCCTGTGTGTGACATAGTTTTGGAACTCCTGTGTGTGGCATAGTTAATGGGCTCTTGAGTGTGGCATAATTTGTGGGGCTCCTGTATGTGGCATATTTAATGGGCCATCTGACTGGCATTACTAAGGAATCTGTTTGGCATGGTATTGGAGGAAATCCAGGGGGGTGACAACATGAGTTACTGCACTGGGTGACACCAACCCTAGTGACGCCTCTGGTCTAGGTCTTCCTGAGCAGTGTGTAGGTAGCCTTTTAGAGGTATGATGGTTTTCTCTGTGTCAGCAGAAGAGCGGTAAATGTCACCATACATTTCTCAAACTGTTCTATATGACATGCCAGGTGGTTAACGTCCACCTGCAGCTCCTGCTTCCATTCACACAGGAAATGCTTTGTAATCTGTAACTGGCGCTGAAAAATGTAGATACCCAGGAAGGCCCTTCTTGTGAGTTTGGGGGGCGGGGGGGGGGGGGGGGGTTGGGGGTTGGACATCACTGCCACAAAGTCAGTGGGGCACTACCGTATTTGCTTGATTATAAGACGACCCTGATTTATAAGACGACCCTTCAAACTTTGGATATTCCTTTAGGAAAAAAAACTAAAAGCCTGAATATAACACTACCCTATAGGAAACAAAGTTCAACTTGTATATAGTCACATGTAAATTGCTTTTTAATAAAAATTATGATATCAAAAAATGCATTTCTTGTTTTTATTTCCTTTTATGTGCCAATGCTGCGTCTCTCTTTCCCCTCCCCCCAGCTTTGCCTGTCGGGCAGCAGCGGGGGATGTCTGCGCGTATCGAACAGACATCCACCTGCTGTTAGGGAGGGGGATCCAGGTCCCCTGCAGCTCTGCGGAGGACCTGGATTCCAGTCTTATAGTCTGACCTCAATTTGAGGTCAGACTATAAGACGACCTCGAATGTAAGACGAGGGGTCTTTTTCAGAGCATTTGCTCTGAAAAAAACCTTGTCTTATATTCGAGCAAATACGGTTATCATACCCAACAAGAATAGATAAATAGGTTTTATTGCCATTAGCTGAAAGGCTGGAGTGTGGTGAGGAGAATATCCACCTTGATGTCCTGAATGATTCTTATCTGCCAGCTTATTCTGTTTCAAATAGTTTTTGCTTCTACGTGCTATTTATGTGATATAGATCCTTTTCAGCTGATCCTCAGTGCTGTGATTGCCCACTATACTATGACCAAAATATGGAAGACTTGCACACTAATAATAATCTCAACTGAGGCAAAAATATTGAACTGTATAAAAAGAATGCTTATTAAGCAATAACCAAATATACATACCATCAAACAAAAAGAGGCAGACTAAAGAGAGGCTGACCATAATGTAAAATCAGCCAAATTAACTTTTTTCTTCAGCAGGATTTTGCTATGTTTGTGTTCTTTCTATTCCCCTTTATGTTTTGTGTGGATGGGAGTGATGATATCCAGGCGATGCAGTTAACAGAAATTCCAATAATAGCAGTTCTCTTGGACTTTGGTCTACAAGTGATTTAATATATATTTTTATATCCTTGGTTTAATATATAATTGTATAAGTATAATCTCTAAACAGTCCTTTTTTGTATCTAGGGTAGAGAGATCTATATTAAGGTGAGCACCTAAAGTTTTGGCGCAGTATATTTTTTGTTGCTTTTCTTCAGTGTAACAATAATGTTTTACTGTATACACACTGCTTTCTGATATAAGCAGTTAAAAGAGCTCATTGCTATGTCTATTCATGAGGCAACAGTGACACCTAGGGTCTCAGTGGGTGTTTTGTAAAATGGAGCTCACTGCTGTAGAACTACAACACCCATAATCCATGTATCTGCCAAGTTCAATACTACAGGAGCTCATATAAGTTCTAGTTTTGTAACTTTTAGAGTAGCAAAACTTTGATATTTATGGCTCAGTAGCAAAAATAATATTTGGAAAAATTCAGCAGCTTGCCTATTTTTCCAAAACCACTATTATTGCCCACTGTTGCTATTCCCTTGCCAATTCACCACAGTTCACTTTGATAACAGCAATGCTTTTTGTTTTATTTCTCAATGCTTTGTTTGTATCTTCTGTTTCCAAATATAGGGCACTTTTGAATTCTGTTTACCTTAATACTCCAACATAAATGCATATAAAATGACACCCTTGGTGGATTTATAATTATTCCATTATCACTCTTCTATCGCAAAATGTTATAAGTAAGTATATAATCAAATTGTTCACCTGGTTATTCGAGTATATGTGGGGCAGGTTTAAACATAGTGTTTCTTTGTGATTGTTAATAACAGGATTAATAGGGCTTTTTGTTTTATGCTTTTTATTATCGCCTCCCCCTCTTTTTTCACTTTCTTTACTGCTTAATTATTGTTCCTGTGGAGTCCAATTAATACATGTTTATTACTAGAGGCACTACTTATGGGAGATTGCTCTGGGAGTCAGTGAGTTTATGACTAAGTACCAAGGCGGGTATGAAACGCGTCAAGCTTTTTTGTAGCTCTTCTAGGGCCGGGTCTTTTTTGCACTGTGGATACATTTCTATTTGCTTCTGTTTGTTATTGTTTACAATAAATAAGCCTTTTTCTATTTTGCAATAGATCCTGAGCAGCCCGTCTCTTTGTTCTTACCTGTTTCTGGAGTTTTGATTACGGAGCCTCTGATGATCAACTGCACAAACGGAGTTATCCGTGGTCGGAGTCCTATCTTGTGCACGTTTTTGAGCTCTGTACTCCAGGTTTAAACATAGCATTGTGAGAGATTGGTTTGGATGTGGGCTCTAAATGGGCACATCTAAGAGGAATTTGGATAAGCAAAATACTTATGTTTCCAGACCAGTGTATTGTCTCCATTGCAAATCTGGACACTAACTAAATATGGAGAAATAATTTGGATTAGCCGACTATACTACGAAGGTCGAACAAAACTATAAAATAACTTGGTATTCAAACCCAAACTGGATCAATGAGTGTGACATGTATATCACTCTTCCAATTAAAATAACATTTTCTGATGGAAATATCTCTTTATACTGTTCAGAGGTTTCTACTGATGCATAGTACAATTGTAGCACCATATTAACCAGACTGAAGCTGTTTTGATGTATTTCTTTTTTTCCTTTTGCTCAACTAATCATTCAGCAAACAAACCAATAAACTTTTTTTTTTTAAGTGCTGCTTGTAGACAGGGGTGGGCTGGCAAGGCGGGAAAGGCTGTAGTTGCACCCAACTTCCATGCTGCTCTCTAATCTTACTCAATGGGCTGAGGTACTTTTCACTTCTAATTGCCACAGTGTGTCAATTTTTTTTAAATCCATTTGTCTTGGCTGTCACTATATCTGTTTTGTCTATCTATCTGTGTCTATCTCTGATGGGCTTATGAAGTTGCACAATAGGCCACTAAATAGTTTTTGTCCCAAAAGTTGTGAGCCCTGTCTGTAGGTTAACGTGAAACATCATGCCAAAAAAAAAACACACTTTGAGGGTCTTATGAAACAATGAAGGAGTACAATAATACAGTAATCAATATTCCATGTGGGTCATTCTCATCATATATTTCATTTATTAAAAAATAAAATGGCAGGACATGCATAACTCTTCAATGCATGACCCACTTTTATTATTACTCAGAGATCACTGCTGACCTCTTATAACAAGACACAGATTATATGATGTGTGGGAGGAACTACAGAGCTCATTACACATTCTCCTGGGAGTGAATTATTTGGAGTGCTTAGTTTATACCTGAGCTAGTATGACTGAGTTTCAAGTATATTAGGTAAGAACAAGTTATAATTACAGCATCTAACTATACCTTGGATTCCCCTGCATAATTTTTAGTTTTCACCAACTTTTGTTCATGTTCAATTTGTTCATGCTAAACATTTTATAATGCATTGAGAATATAGTATGTCCCTTACAGAGAGCTACTTAACTGGTATAGCAACTGATTGCCTCTGTGCCTCTGGGGATATTATCCAGCTAATATCGTGTAGTGCTGGAAGAAAATACTACAGAGATACCTGATTACCTTCCCATGTGTCACTTATGTTCAAAAACATCTTACTAAGAGCCTTATTAATATTATGATATTACTGGTTATTATTTAACTATTGTCAGAACACGAATTGCTGTACCTAGAACACAACTAAGCTCATAAACTGTATTGACACAATACAAAATCTTCTCTTGCTGTTTTTATCTAATAAAATAAATCACAACCTCTTGCAGTACTAAGGGATGTACACTAAGGGTCTAGGACTCTTCTTCGCCGCATTTTCATCGCTGACAGTTCAGCGCGGCAGTTAGAACGCTGAACTGTCAGCAATGAAGAATAACGCGGCCGTTTCACCGCGGCTGCAGCTATGTAAGAGCTGACAGTTCAGCGCTGAACTGTCAGCTCTTACAATCTAAAAGTAAAACGAAAATAACCCCCCCTTATAAATGATTCCCCCCCCCCAATAGTAACACTAAACACTAAACCCCAATGCTAACACTAAAATTAACCCCAATACTAAAATTAACCCCCTAAACCCTTATACTAACCCCCGACCCCTATTACTAACCCCGACCCCTAATACTAACCCTAATACTAATCCCCGACCGCTAATACTAAAGTTAACCCCCTAAACCCCAATACTAACCCTAATACTAACCCCCGACCCCTAATACTAACCCCGACCCCTAATACTAACCCTAATACTAATCCCCGACCCCTAATACTAAAGTTAACCCCCTAAACCCCAATACTAACCCTAATACTAAAGTTAACCCCCTAAACCCCAATACTAACCCTAATACTAACCCTAATACTAACCCCCGACCCCTAATACTAAAATTAACCCCCTAAACCCTAATACTAACCCTAATACTAACCCCCGACCCCTAATAGTAAAATTAACCCCTAACATTAAACACTAAACCTAATTCTAACCCCCTAAACCATAATTCTAAACCAACAAAAATCGGTAAAATACTTACCTTTAGCGATGAAATGTCCCGCGATGAAATCTCCAGCGACGATCTGTCTTGTGCTGTACTGTCGGCGGTGAAGCGGCTGCGCGGAAGCAGCCGCGATGAAGTGTCCCATCCCCGTACACTAATGGGGATTTACATGCACTCCAGCAGATATTTGAATACAAAGTCATGCACATCTGGACCATCTACACAGATCATGTTTGTGGAGTGCCACCGTGATTTGTATACAAGTGGGTTTATTAATGAAACCTCACCTGCATAGATGGTCCAGAGCAGTGTTTGGTGCAGGGCAGTGTTAATTTCATCGACTAAACATTTTCATAATACTTTTAGTCAACTGTGTGTTTTCAGTTACTTAATAGGACTACAATTATTACTAAACTCCATTGCAATTTTCGTCAACTGACTAAATTGTGACTAAAATGTTAGGGAGGGACTGTTGCATTTACCTATTTGGACTTCAGGTTTTGGTTTCCATGGATCACTGTCAAAGCCTAGTTCCCTAACTCTATCTGCAGGTGGATTGGATGAGACACAGGCTCCCTGTCCCTGTCTGTCCCATGGAACAATGCCCTGCAAAATGCAGAGGAAGAGGGTACTCCTCTATCTGATTCGCCTGGTACTGTCATGTGAGCGTTTCCCCTCCCATCTCCCTAGCAAGTTAACTTAACACTATGTAACAGCCTTCTCAGACCTGATCCCTGCCTCACTACTAGAGTTTTAGTTGACTAAAAGTAAACTAAAACTAAAACAATTCAGATGACTAAAATACGACTAAACAAAAATGGCATTTTAGTCCAAAGACTAAGACTAAATCAATTTGCTGTCAAAATTAACACTGGTGTAGGGAGAGCTCCAGGAGCATTTATTTTCTAGCATAAACTTTTACAACTTACCGTTCAAAGGAATTCAATATATCTTTTATTTGCTTTTATATATTATTTAATGTTTGACATTAATCTTTTTCTTTTATACTAATCATATAAATGAATGTAATATTTATAGTTTAGCATTTATTATTTTAAGGTGATATACCTGCTGCAGAAAAAAATTATTTTAACATGTATTTTCTTAGAGTCTCAATAATCTTGTTTGCATAATTACCAGGTATTTATAGATATATCTCAGGCTGTATTTTATAGAAGGCATTGAGACTTTTTTTCACTGACATATTATAACTGAACAGGCTTTTTATTACTGTGTCAATTTTATAAATTCATCTAAAATATTATTTACTTATTTTGTATAGAAACACCTAGTTGCACTAATAAGAACAGGAGAAATCAATCTGTTTTGCTTACATCTGCCATATTCCCCAACGGCTCAAATAGTGCATTACACCAATTAGTTATTTCCATAAATCATTTCTCATGGGACGAAGATCTGTATTGCCACTGACCATGGTATAATTAAGGCTGTATTTGAGGAAATCGTTATAATCCTAACTCAATACTAAGAAGCTATGTGGGTCTTTGTTTAGACATGTTTACAGAAAAATCATACCATAATATTTTATTTAATTATGGAATTTAAGTTTAAAAAAAATCAATGTAATAAACCTATACATGTAAAATATAAAGTATTGTAACTGCATTAATATACTTTTGATGATCATTGGATAATAGATAACCAAAGTAGCTCGAACAAATAATCTGCAACCACCTAGCCCACTTTCTTTCCTATGACCATTTACATGATGTGATGCTATCTGGCTTTTGTCATCACATTTCTACTGAAAATGCACTCAGATGACTACTGTTACAGCTGAGTACCTTCTCCCTCTACTCTTCATTTCTTTGGTATCTAGGACACAGCCCTCTCCTTATCAGATCTTATATGCTCTTTCAGTGTCTCCTCCCCACTACTTGTTTCTGTTGGAGTAGTCCTGTTGGAGTAGTCTAAAGTTAAAGTCTAGGTCCCATCCTTTTTTATTCTTTCTTGGCAAACACGTTTGTGTTTCAGCATCATCTATATATTAATGACCCCAGAGGCGTCACTAGGGTTGGTGTCACCCAGTGCGGTAACTCATGGTGTCACCCCCCTGGATTTCCACTCAATATGCCAAAATTTGTCACTCAATATCCCAGTATTGTGCCCCTCAATATGCCAGTATTTAACCCCTCAATATGCCAGAATTTGTCACTCAATATGCCAAAATTTGCCACTCAATATGTCAGTATTTACCTTACTTGCTGCTCTGTCTCCTGGTCATCTCCTCCATGCAGTCTTCCCTCCAGCACGGAGGAGGGAATCACAGCCACCGGATGTGACGTAACGTTTTTTGATTTTTTTTCCCGGCAGCCGAATCTAGCTGATGCGGCTGCCAGTAAAAAAAAAAAAAAAAGTTAAGCAGCGTGATGCGCTTCAGGGGGATACTGGCAGCACGGCTGTCACCCCCACTGGGGGTGTCACCTGGTGCAGTTCCCACCCCCCGCGGGATGCCACTGAATTACCCCCTCTTCTACCTTGCCATGTTCTACTGACCTTTACTAGCAGGTCGCTTGATGGTGATATGTCTGGAAAGCATGGTTACTTAAAGTTTTACATCTCAAACAGAGATGGTAATAATGTCTTCTTCACCTTCAACTGCAATACTTGAACACACAATCTCTTTAACGTGTGAAGAATGCTGCCCCTGAGTTACATTCTACTTCAATCTCTTGTTCACCCCATGCAATCACTAACCAGCGTCTGTTACATAACATCTTTTATATTTGGACTTTTCCCTCCACTGACTCTGTTACTTTTAGAATAAAATGGAAACCAATGACCTTAACCTGCAGAGCTGTCTGTATGAAAAACATATGACCCTTATTTCCAGTTTATAACAAAACTACTAAAAACTCTGTCATCTGTATACTGCTTAGTCTGGCTCTAACTGATCCTTTCTCATATTGAGTTCATTCTGATCATTTTCTGTTTCTACCAATAGACCACAAACTTACTTCAGCGTTAGCCTATACTTACAAGTATGTTATGTCATATTTCCACTTGATTGTTACTGCATAATATTGTACATTATGCAGAATTTGCTGGCACTTAATAAAACATTATTTCTGTTCCAAGTAGAAATTGCTAAAGGGTAGCATTTAAAATAAACTACAGTAGTTAACACAATGAACACTGTGCTCCAATGTTGCATCATCAGTTTTGCACTTAAGTATCATTAAGGCAAATTCCCTTTTACTCTTAGTACATTGGTAATGCAAGATTGGTAGATCCGTTAAAAAATGACACTGAACAGTGTTTGTGCTCAAAGCAGCTGCCAATCATAAGCTTTTGCTTGTAATATTGGAGCCCTGAAGAGGAAGACTGAATACTAAACAATGATTTTTTTCATCAAGTAATCATACACCACTTATTGTGAAAGCATATTTTCCCTTATTTAAAAGATTCGTTTTTCTTGAAACATGTTAATAAAAGTGAATGGTGAAGGCTTTTACCAGTGATTCAGCTGCAGGAAATGGACTAGATCCATAATTAACCATTATTTGTGTATGTTTACAGGTACTATACAATATAGACTTTTTGCTAAGGTAGTAATTGATATAAGAAGGCAGACAAGCAGCAATGAATTAACTCCTTCGTGGCCGGAATGTTTTGGCCATGTTGTATCATTCAGGCAAAAGCTGTTTTAACATTTCTGCAGTGTTTGTATTTATCTGTAACTTTCAGCTTTCTCCTTTGCTGTATCCACCAATATTGTATGTAGTTTTCTTCATGATAAAAGAAAGACTTTCTTTGAATGTCATTATTTTGATAGTATCATATAATTAACTATAAAGCAAAATAGCATTTTATGGAAAATTGAAAAATCATTTTACTAATTGTACCGTATTTAGAAAATTCTTTACACATCTACAAACATTAATGGAAGAACCTGCTAAATATATTCTAATATTTGTCCTGAGTTTGGGAATACCCCATGCTTTTAAGCATCTTAGTTTTTTTTTCCAAGTTATAGTGCAATAAACATAAGTGGTGTATTGCTATGGTTTTTTAATTTTTTTTTAAAGAATTACCTGGTGATATTGTAGCCCTAATCCTAACCTTAGCCCAACTGGATTGTTTGTAGTTTAAAAATCCAGGAGGCTTCTCTCCTATCTAATTGTGCAAAAAGGTCTCCCTCTCGCCAATTAGGAGATACAAGCTCAATGGCGAAAAAAGTCAGGCCTGAGTGATTTTTATTGCGGGCAATATGAAAATGTTCAGAGAGACCGTTTTTTGTGATTGTACTGCTAAAGGAGTAAGGAATTTGCAGGTCGCCAGGGTTATTAAAACACAGTGCACATTGGCCACATTTGTGAAAAACCGTATCCCTACTATCAGTGATTTCTTCTATCTTCTTCATCCTTACAGTGGGGGCTAAGATCGATTTAAAGTTTGGAGCCAGAGAGAAGATCAATTGGGGGGCGGTGAGGCAAAATATCTCCTATGACTGGGTCGCCTTTAAGGACCCCCCAGTGTTTGTTTATTATCTGATTGTATTCCCTTTCCCATTAAATCCTTCCGGCACACAATTTATTGTATGCTTCCCTCTGTTGTTCTGCTTCTTAGCTGGGTGGACCCCACTTTTGAGAAGGCAGCCACCACTATACCACAGCATCCTGCCCTTTTCATTATAGAGCTGGTGAGTGATTCCCACTGCCAGCTCTATATAAACTAGTGTACCTACATGTTACATTTACACTTTTTAAAGGACTTTTCTCCCTTATTAAAAAATCCCTAAGTTCATTTGTGAACGCCTATAAATATCGCAGACTATTTACCAATGCCAGGTGCATTGTGCTCATACATATGTATTCTCAATCATTTTTTGAGGAAGACATATAACTTTTACTTCTCCATCTTGCATAACTTTAACATTCAGTTATCAGTGCTTGATGTTTGCAATCACATTTACAGAATAGCCGACATTCACTAACATTCACTACTGCAGCTCCATACAGCAATTGACCAATGGGATTTGTCTGTAGGTGGTAAATTCATTACCATGGTTTTTTCACATATTTTGTTGACAATTAATTTGAATTAAATTACCTTTTTTTTTAAATTTATTTTTTAACTACAGTGTATATATCTCCTATAGGGTATTTGTGTTATAGTATGTTACATGATGTTTGATTTGGGGAAGTGGGTCCCCAAAATACATGAACATTTGACTTCACAAACCTAATTTAATGTGTTATTGTTATATAGTTGTTTAGCTGATACATTAAAATAAGGACAGACGTGTAGGAATTAGGGACCCTTAGGAATAATGAAAGAAGCTCTGGATTTATATAGAATAGTTAACAAAATGGCTGCTTATCTATCTTGTCGATATATAGAAATATTTGGAAAAAATAAAGCACGATACAGTATGGTCATATATGATAATGATCCACTACATTATGATGCAATATTTTGGACAACTCAGATCTCACAGTCTAAGATCATTCCCGCGGCTTATATTTGGATGACATCGTCTAGAAATAGCTATATAGGCGGGTGGGATTGGCGTTTACACAATAACACAATCTAATGCTTGTTGTATTTCTAATATGCTTAGAGTCAGGTGACATTGGTAACCATATAGCAATTTGCACAGTCCACTTCCATGCTGAGGGTAAAGGGCATATAACTACAGGAAATAAAAAGAAGCCAGGTACATCATAAATCACTAAATCACATGCTCTGCAATCCCCTCCACACTGCACGCAGCTTAAATGCTTCTGCTCCAACACCATCTGCACCAGACCTCCCATTTCTGCAAGGGAGGTGCAGCTCCATGGCCATGATTAACCCATTCCACCAATGGCAATCTTCTGGTGCGGCAGGTGTTTGTACCGCTTTCACAAAAGGCATGCCGAGAATAATGGGAAATGTAGTCCAAAACTGCTGAAGAACCGTATCTTTGATGTCACTGATTATTCAAATTCACCCCTGCACTATGATCCCCTTCCTGCCTAAAATAGACGAACCCCTTCCATAGAGCCTACGCCTGGTGTATACAGTGCTTGTCTGTGATCTCAGCGCTTCATCGAGTAAAGGGTTTGAGTGCAGCTGGGTAAAGTCACAAGCTATATATTGTGACTGGGATGTTGACTGCCTCCATCAATGCATATAGCTGCTCCTAGCTCATCATCGTGCAGGATAAAACATTCTCTTCGTCAGCAACATCCTGATCTCACTCCAAACATTGACCTTGTGATCATTGGGTGAGTGCAACCTGGGATTAATCAGTGTATGGTACTTTATCAACTTGTCTGTTATCATTAGGCTATGTCTTGTGTGCTTGTTGTTACCGCTGGACTTGAGACTTTATCAATCTGAATAGTGATTTGTCACTACAAAATGACTCACTGTGCCTAATGTGACTGGGACTTTAGCACTGAGTAAAAATAGCCCTTTATTTTTATCAACTTAATAGTTACAACGATAACAAGCATTAAAAATATAATAATTCTACTTTGTAACTTTTATCACAGATGATATTAATTGTAAATGAAAAATATAATTTTATGTTGTAAGAACATTATAAAATAACAAATCTGTAATGATGGCATAGCAAACCAGAATGTGTTATTGCTGTGTATGAACCTAGCTTATAATGGAACTCAGCAATTTACTCTTTGAATTCAATTTAGAGAAATTATAAAGGGATATCTTTTTTTTTTTAAGTAGAAAACAACATTCACTGTCAAATCCTGTTTTGTATCAGAGGCTCTGTGATTTTTTGATTATTTTCCACTTTAACATATAAATCTAAACGCAAAGGGTACAGTAATGTGGAAAGAATAAAAAAAATATATTATACAATTGTGAAGTACTGTAGGGCTAAGCGATCTAATCGAAAAAGTCAGCTTCATTTATCATAACATAGTGGTTCTTAGGATCATTGGACAATGTATTATATTTGGATCTCATGGTAGCTATACAGTGTCACATTCATTGTCTGTCCAGCTATTTACTGACAGGACAACCCTGATTATAAGACGATCCCCCCAAACTTTGGATATTCCCTTCGGAAAAACATTAAAGCCTGAATATAAGACTACCGTATGGAAAAAAGTTTAACTTGTATATATTCACATGTAAATTGTTTTTTTCATTTTTAATAACAATTGAAATGATAGAGAAAAAAATGCATTTCTTGTTTTTATTTCCTTTTATTTGCCCAGCTACCCCCACAGCCATCTGCCAACCAGACGTAGCCAATTCTGCCCCTACTTCCCCAGACTTAGCCAGTGCTACCTCCCCACTCTTAGCCAATGCTGCCCCCCTACATAACCAATGCTGCCTCTCCCCCTCCCTCCCCCAGAATTGCCCAATGGCCTCCCCCCCCCTCTAGAATTTCCCAATGGTCTCCCTCTCCCCCCTCCCTCCCCACCCAGAATTGCCCAATGATCTCCTTCTCCCCCACTCCCTCACCTAATTTCCCTGGTGCCTAGTGTGGGCAGCCAGTGGATGTCTGACACTTCTGTCTTCTATGACGGACCGCCAGAATGTCATGTGACCTCTCGGCTTCCGTCATAGAAGTCTCGACAGAAGTGTTGAGCAGCATCGGAGGATGTCCGGCTGCCCCAATCTCCCTGGTGGCAACTGGGGGCAGCCGGTGGATGTCTGCATGATGCTGCCCAACCCTTCTGTCTTCTATGTCATGTGACCTCCAGGCTTCCATCATAGAAGTGCCAGAGAGCACTGGAGGATGTCTGTGTGCTTTACGCAGATATCCACCAGCTGTTAGCGAGGGGGACCCAGGCCCCCTGCAGCTCTGCGGGGGACCTAGATCCTAGTTTTAATTGAGGTCTGATTATAAGACGAGCCTCAAATGTAAGAGTATTTGTTCTGAAAAAAACCTTGTCTTATATTCGAGCAAATACTGTATTAGCTAATCATCCATTGTCTTGTTATTTTATGACCTTTTTTCATTTTATGCAAAATAACTGCTATGAAATTATACTGAAAGGGCATAATAGAAACATTCTAGTATAGAAACATTCCATTTTGAAGTTAGTTAGAAAAGAGAATGCACTTGTTTTATTGGGGGTAAAATCCTGACAAAATGTTCTTGTTGTTTGTTGTTGTTGTAGTTAATAGGAACATTTCACAGGTGTAAAGTCATGGTTATTTGATGCCAGATTGAAATGATCTCAAGAAGGTGTGGTGCAAACAGCTGTTCAAAGCAGTATATCAAGGAACATATTCTTTATATGCACTCATTAATTTTAAATCACAATGGAATATTATGTTTCATTCCGAAGGTGTAATTTAATACTACTTTATTGTAGATACTAAAGTGAAACATCTGGACAACTTAGCCCCTTTCCATTATCACCTTTGTTGATGCTGATATAGTCAAATAATTCTAATTAAAACACATAATGGTAATGGGAAAAAAGGTAACACTAAAGTTGCAAAAAGCCTTTGGTCCAATACCCATGGCATGAAACATACAAATGAAATTAAAGCCTGTGCAGTATTATGTCTATATCTATTCATGAACGAGATCAAAAATGAAGGGATTTGAGAAGGTAATTTCAAACTTAAGTCGGAGGAGCGGAGCTGGAAAGATTCTCCTATTCAGCTAAACAGAAGAATGTTTCCAACTATGCTGTTAATAATGGCCTTATAACCTAAGGGTATTAAAAAATGGTTAACTCATTTTCCCAATATAAATTTAGAAGACATAACAAAACAAACCATAAATAACATGTAAAATAATACCAGCAATCACATACACTGAAATGCAATATAAAATTATACATTATACATATTTGTCAACACATAGACAATATCTTATGGGTATTATTCCTATAGATTCTTGTCAAAAATGTGGTTTAAAGAATGCGAACTTAATAGATAATTTTTGGGAATGTCCAAAGATTAATACCTTTTGGAATAACATTGAACAATTCCTAAATATAATTAAAATAGTTAATTATAAAATACAAGCTGAAGAAGCTATTCTTAGTATAATCACAAAGACAAACTATACTATTGAAAATATATTTATATTACGTATTACATTGGCTGTAGCCAGAAAATGTATATTACAACAATGGATAAGTAAAGAAATACCAACGATGTCATTATTTCAAATAAAAATGTTATTTTTATTTAAAATGGATTGGATGGAAGCTACTCCACATAAAGAAAAAAATACAGAATATTTTTTTAAAAAATGGGAAAATTACATAGACATATTAGATAATAATTACAAAAAAACAAATACGAATGGCATTTCAGGAAACAATGTGGGACTCAAAACAATTATTAAGCGGTAGAACACCATGTACATAAATGAAAACGGTAAATAAGATATCTAAATATAAATATATAGAATAAAATGACATAAATAAAGACATTAGAAAAATTAATTAATATTAGAAATATTAGTAAATTAAAAGGGTAAGGGATGGAAAAATAAAATTAAAATACATATGATTGATATATAAATAATATATTGTATTGTATCATTATATTTATTATTATTGATTATAATATTTAATATCATTTTATTGTTAATAATTATATCTAATATATTTAAAATTATGTTAAAATATATAGTGTTATTGATATTATATTATATATTTGTTAAATGTAAATATGTCATGTATTAATATTAACTTGAAATTATAAGATAAAATACATAATATATATTATAAGTTATAAATTAAAATTTGAAATAAAAAGATATGGAAAAATAAATAAATAATGGCCTTAATATTGTATTTCCACTCTCAATTCACTGCAATTCTCTCTTTAATGAATAACGCCCAATGAGTAATTATTGGTGATATCAAGAGAATACCGTAGTAGTTTTTAAAGGTTTTTGATTGTTCAAGGATATTTGATTTTAAGAAACTGCAATACCAGGTGCCATTTCGTATATAGGTTATATTGGACTCCAGTCACCCATATCATCTTCCTGTTCTAAGCAATGTTACTTTGCTGTTCTATTTTTTTCTGTCCGTCACCTGTATTCCTTCCATAAACATCATGGCATGGCCAGCTTTCAAAACTATTTTGCTGTGCGTTAAAGTCCTGTTCTTTTGAAGTGAAATGGTTTATCTCTTGCAACATTTGTGATCAAAGTTCATAGTTGCCTGTGTAATTTACTTGACATACCGTACTATGGACTCCATCTAATTGTCAGACCAATGTTATACCATAACTATAACACATTGCAAACCACTTGTACAATCTCCAGCTTAAACACCACCAAATGCATCAACATTAATTTGAATCCTGGAGTATACCTTTAAGGGTTAAATGAGAGATCTGTGAGTGTGACTTCAACTAGAAGATGATGACAATGTAATTTCAGGTCTTATAAACCTCAATGTGCGGATCCTGATTGTGCCATGGCAAGAGCAGTACAAGTACAACAGATTTAATAAAATACATTTCTCAAATATCAAGATGAAAAGACACTAAATCTTCTATACTTTGTATTATGTTATGTGTCACAAATTCATGTGTATGAAAAGAGTAGAGAAATCAGACATCAGGAAGTTAAGATGTATTACTCAAATGAAACACTATAATTGATCATATTTATTGCTTTATAAAGTGCCAGTGCTGTGCAACAGGCAATCCTTACAAACAAGTAGGCATACAGTGAATCATACACTGTGGTTATAGTGATTTGGATCAAAGCAAACTTTGCTTTATTGTCTATCTACTCCTTAAAATTGATCAACTAATGCGCTCTCCCCTAGAATAATTCACACCGGAGACAAAGTTTCTGATCAGTGAAAAACCTGAGGCAAACCTTTATTTTCCAGAGTGGGGGATTCCTTTTAAAGCAGGAATACGTCACAGTACAGTCATAGTTTAAAGATACAATATACGTTCAACAATTGGCTAAAAGTTGGAGGGTCTTCTTTTAAGCCCACCCTACAGAATGTGATGTCATCTTTATAGAGTTCTCCCACCACATTCCAGCTCCATCTTGGTTACACGATGGGAGGGGGGAGTGAGTAGTTTACTGAACAAAGAGGGGCTCCAGGGGGAACAGTTACTGTTACTTTAACAGTGATTCACGTGGCATGTGATAACTTGTACAAGAGAAAGTGGGAGGAGTTAGTACCGGAAGCTGGTCTTTATAAGAATGTGTTACATGAGACTTGCTCCTTAGCAGGGGGGAAGGGGTAGCTTGGATGGGAGGAGTTTCCATAGGAAGTAGCTTATTTGAACACATGTGTAAAAGATTAAACAGACAAAGGAATGCAATGCTTATACGTAAGCATCTGTAAGAAATTATGACCTTTTAGGGAAGTGTGCCAAATAAGACATAAACACAAATATATAATAGTAAAAGAGACATTGTATCCACAACAATAGGAAACCACCAGCCAGGTAGTGGAACTGCTAGAATGTATGGCTACGTTGCCTCATGGGTTCTTTAGCTATACCTGGCAAGTATGTAGATCATCAATGTCCAACTTTTGACCTGCAGACCAGATTGTGCCCTTTAAGGAGATTTATTTTTATTTTTTTTGTCGGGCCCTATCTGGAATGAAAAGCCCATAGATTCAATGGTGTTATCTCCTGCCCTCAACTAGGGTTGCCACCTTTTTCTTCAAAAAAATACCGGCCTTGGTACTGTCTCCATAGACTTAACATTGGCCTGATGCCATTTTTTTACCGGCCTGCCGGTAAAATACTGGCCAGGTGGCAACCCTACCCTCAACCTAACCATGCTCTCTATATTAAACAAATTGGACTACACTGTCTCACTGCATATTAGAGTTCTTTACAAAACACAATGTCAATATGAATTCAGCACACTCGTAGAACATGTTACTAATATTCTGTCAGACGAAAACACCGATCATAGATGGAGAAAATGGAAATGGATCTTAAAATGAAATGAATTGGTTCTGTTAAGGTTAATATTTTCCACTGCATTACATATTACACATAGAAAGAACTTACTTAAAGGACCAGTAAACTTGTGCTTCTAATACAGAGCAGTGGTCAAAAGCACCATTGTTGTTTGCACAGCACGTCTCAATCATTAACAAATAGTTTTTCATTACACAAACGCTTTTACACAGAGGAATTATTAACTACCACTTGAATAACATCAAAATCACTGTAAAGTCATTTTGAGTTAAAGTGCTTAACTAATATGTTACAGTTTGCAATCTTTTTTTTGATATACAAATGGATCATCGAGTCCCAACTAAATATGATCATTTTTGTGGAAGGGTTTAATTATATATTAAATAGTTCTCAAACTTTAAATTTTCCACATACAAATCACAAAAGTGTAGAGAAAACAGGGAAGTGGGTGATTGTGTGTGTGTGTGTGTGTGTGTACCAGAGCTTGACTAATATTTGTAGACTTTAGGAGACAAACACCAGTTTTAAGCCAGATTAGTTATTTTTAGCCTAAGAAATTGTACTCCTCTAGCGTTTTATGTAAAACAGTCAAGAACATTAGGAGCCAGCAGTAGAGCTTTTATGAGGCAGGGCCAGCCTTTGGGGTGTGCAAGCACAGCCAGCTTGAAAGGGTTCCCCACACAACCCCAGGGACTTAATGAGCCTCCCCAGGTAGGATCCTGGGAGGGAGGTTAATGTTAGCATTTTTAATTAAATTTAAAAAAATAACTCTGCTGTGTACTACTCATCCAATGATGCCCAGCCAGCATCATGGGAGCAGTATGGATGGCTGAGGCTTATGGGAACTGTAGTTAACAGTTAGACACAGATGATACTATATTACAATTATTATGTCATTGAACATCACCACTAGACATGCTCACAGGGCTCTAAATGCAAAGTTTCTCTGCAGCATTTTATATAATTTTCACTTTACTGTATTTTAGAAAAGGATTATCACGAGGAAACACTGATCCATGTCCTTCTGAAAAGGAAGAAGACCCTCTCCCGTCACATTTTACGAGACCGGTACAGGAAGCAATTCACAACTACACATGGTATGTACTGTACTTTGATCCTACACAAATTGAATACATGTGAAGATCCAATACATACCATTCTTACATTGTTAGGAACAGGTGTCTCATAGTCCAGATCCTTCTGGGATCATGGTGAGTGATCGTTCACAAACTTGTAGATCTATACATACAGGGCCGGTGGAAGGATTTTTTGATACACAGGCGAAAGTGCTTTTTGGTGCCCCCCCCTCCCCCCCCCAATCCCATGACCCTCCCCATATCCCTTTTCTATCCTCCCAGAGGTGTCACTAGGGTTGATGTCACCCCCTGGATTTCCTTCAATACAATGCCAAACAGATTCCTTAGTAATGTCAGTTAGGTGGCCTATTAACTAGGCCACACACAAGAGCCCCATAATTATGACACACACAGGAGCCCCATAAATTATGGCACACCAGAGCCCCACTATTTATGCCTCACCTCTGCCCAATTAATTATGCCACACACACAGGTGCCCCATAATTATGCCACACAAAAGAGTCCCTTAATTATGCCACACATGGGGCCCACTAAATATGCCACACACAAGCACCCCATAATTATGCCACATATGGGACCGCCATTAATTATGCAACACACAGGAGCCCCACGAGGTGACAATTGTACAATTCTAAAACAATACATATCTATACATACAGACATCTCTCTCTCTCTCTCTCTCTCTCTCTCTCTCTCTCTCTATAACAGCCAATTTGCCCAATTATATGCCAGTATCATTTTGTCATTAATAAGCCACAGCCAATTTGCCCATTAATATGCCAGTATTATTGTGCCATTCCAATGCCAGTAATATTGTGCCATTCAGATACCAGGAATATTGTGCCATTCAAATGCCAGTAATATTGTGCCATTCAGATGGCAGTAATATTGTGCCATTCAGATGCCAGGAATATTGTGCCATTCAGATGCCAGGAATATTGTGCCATTCAGAGCCCAGTAATATTGTGCCATTCAAATACCAGTAATATTGTGGCATTCAGATGCCAGGAATATTGTGGCATTCAGATGGAAGGAATATTGTGGCATTCAGATGCCTGTATTATTGTGCCATTCAGATGCCTGTATTTTTGTGCCATTCAGAGCCCAGGAATATTGTGCCATTCAGATGCCCGTATTATTGTGCCATTCAGAGCCCAGTAATATTGTGCCATTCAGATGCCTGTATTATTGTGCCATTCAGAGCCCAGGAATATTGTGCCATTCAGATGCCAGGAATATTGTGCCATTCAGATGCCAGGAATATTGGGCCATTCAGAGGCCTGTATTATTGTGCCATTCAGAGCCCAGTAATATTGTCTCATTCAGATACCAGTAATATTGTGCCATTCAGATGCCCCATCCAATTTGCCCATTCCTCCCTCCTCCCCCCTTCCCCGGTACTTACCACCTGGCTGCTGCTCCGTGTCCCTGGCTGGTTATGCAGTGCGGGGGGGATGCCGGCAGCACGAGGTGTCACCCCCTGCTGGAGGTGTCACCCGGTGCGGTCCGCACCCCCCTCGGGACGCCACTGTATCCTCCCTCTCCCCATATCTCTTTCCCTTCCCCACATATATGTTCTCCTCTCCCCATCTGTTTCCCTTCTCCACATCTATTTTCTCCCCCCCCCATCTGTTCTCACCCTCTCCCCATCTGTTCTCAACCCCTCCTACCCCATCTCTGTTCTCTCCCCCTATTTCTTTTTTCTCCCCCTTCACTGTTCTTTCCCCTGTTCTCTTCCCCTCTCCCCTGTTCTCTTTCTCCCCCTCTCCTGTTCTCTTCCCCCCTCTCCTGTTCTCTTCCCCCCCTCTCCTGTTCTCTTCCCCCCCTCTCCTGTTCTCTCCCCCCCTCTCCTGTTCTCTTCTCCCCCCCTCTCCTGTTCTCTTCCCCCCCTCTCCTGTTCTCTTCCCCCCCTCTCCTGTTCTCTCCCCCCCCCTCTCCTGTTCTCTTCCCCCCTCTCCTGTTCTCTTCCCCCCCTCCTGTTCTCTTCCCCCCTCTCCTGTTCTCTTCCCCCCCTCTCCTGTTCTCTTCCCCCTCTCTCATGTTCTCTTCCCCCCTCTCATGTTCTCTTCCCCCTCTCCTGTTCTCACAGCCAATTTGCCCAATAATATGCCAGTATTTGCCATTTAATATGCCCCTGCCAATTTGCCCAATATTATGCCAGAATTATTTGCCATTTAATATGCCTCTGCCAATTTGCCCAATAATATGCCAGTATTATTTGCCATTTAATATGCCACAGGCAATTTGCCCAATAATATTCCAGTATTATTTGTATATTTTAATATGCCCCTGCCAATTTGCCCAATAATATGCCAGTATTATTTGCCATTAATCTGCACCAAAAAATGTGCCCAATAATATGCGAGTATTATTTACCATTAATCTGTCCCTGCCAATTTGCCCAATAATATTCCAGAATTACCGTATTTTCCGGCGTATAAGACGACTTTATAACCCCTGAAAATCTTCTCAAAAGTTGGGGGGTCGTCTTATACGCCGGGCACTGGGATTTACTCACCTATTTTCTGCTCTGTCTCCGCTCGCGCTGTTAAGCCGGTCCGTGGCTGTGAGGGAAGCGTTGTGAGCTCCCCTCAGGCTGCGCGGCTTCAATAAAGTCTGTTTAAACTTTTTTTTTAAACAAAACTTTATTGACCGTGCGGCTGGAGGGGAGCTCACAACGCTTCCCTCACAGCCATGGACCTTGCTTAACAGCGGGAGACAGAGCAGAAAATAGGTAAGGACTGGGGATTGGGGAAAGGGGGAGGAGGGTGGAAAACTCTATATTTTAACCTAAAAGGTTAAAATATAGATGCGATTTTTCCGGCTTATAAGATGACTTAGTTGGGGGGTTGTCTTATACGCCCAGTCGTCTTACACGCCGGAAAATACGGTATTTGCATTTTAATATTGCCCTGCCAATTTGCCCAATAATATGCCAGTATTTTATGCCATTAATAAGCCCCTGACAATTTGCCCAATAATATGGCAGCACTAACCTTTTTCCCTGGTGGCTAGCGCATGGTGTCCTCCATGCTGCCTGTTCGGCTCCCCGGCGGTTGTGCAGAGAGGTCACGTGACTGGCGCACGTACGACATGACAAGTGCGCTTGCATTTTTTTTCTTCTTAAAGTGGCGTTTTTTTTTTCACTTCGTCACCGGCTCTGCTCGCCTCTACCGGCATTTTTTTTTCCCTCAGGGCTTGCGCCCCTGTCACTGCGGCGCTCTAAGGCGGCAGCCTGAACAGCCTTACGGTGGCGCCGGCCCTGTATACATACACTTAATATACTTACTTTATACCATGATTTTTTTTTAAATAAAACATTTGTTAGTAATGTGTATAGAAACCACCTAATCTGTTCTAAAGTGATTCCTTATCATTTTTATATGATATATACAATTTAAATGTACTGCACCTTTATTACATTGCACATGTGTAAATGGTGGGAAAACTATGAGAAATGGACAAACCTAGTCTAAAATAGTAAATCATCATGTTTTTGTTTTATAGTGAATCCATTTCATCTCTATCGTCCAGTGGACAAACTACTCCAACAGACTTAAACAACTCCTGGTCAGGGATTCAGAGCTACACCACAGGCCTGTCAACTGAGAGGAGTTCAGTATACTCTTGGAGAGATGATGTAAGTTAAACACATGAAAAGTTATCACTTTGGTTATCAATCATTTTTCTTCAAAATCTTTTGAAGTTAATTGGTTGTCCCTATGGACTATCATTTCAACATAGTCCAGAAATTCAGCAAATCAGGTAAAATAATAAATATTATAAACAATCTTTTCTAACGAAGTCCAAGTAATTGAAATGTATTGGCCATGTTTAGCAGGAATTGGTGGGTGAGTTAATTAGCAGGCTTTTTTGTATTCAATGAATAACAGAACCCAGTGGTATTCTGGATCTTCCAAACACTGTGATCTACACTGTACTGAACTTTTTTGCTAGGAATTTGATAAAGTTAACACCCAGCGAGTGCATCAGTTATTCTGGGATGTGGATGAAATGCTTTTTGAAGGCAACGTGACTTCCCAAACCAAGAATCTGCAAGCAGAATGCAAGGAGTGGACAAAGCGATCTTTGCACCTGAGGTAACACATGTTGCATGAATACAGCAATTTTACTTATAATAATCCTCTGTTATCCATCAATTATCATGCGGCTACTTAATATGCCAGCGGGGGTTTTAACATTTGTACTCACTACTCACGCCTACTTGAAAAAGGCAGTATACAGGTGTGCAAAAAGCTTTGTTTTTTGGGGGCGATACAAGGCAGTATTGTCTTTCTTTCCCAGCCAGGTTAATTATATATATAAAAATGTTATTGTTTCTATTTCCCCACATTTTTAGTCAACACTTATAGTCTGATTATTGCAAACGTGAATCTAGTTTGAGGGGTACCTTTAAAGAGACACAGGAGAAATTAATGTGTATTTGTTTTTTTATTGGTGATTCAATATTGCACATTAAATATTACAATCCATATATTTTTTAACTAATATTCTCGGTATGTATGTTTTATTTATTCTATATGCATTAAATTATGTTTTTATTTTTTTAACCATTGTGTTTATTGTTGTTATTTTATATAGCGCTGTCCACTCTTTATATTCATATATGTATCCTTTTAGAAATATGATAAAAGCAAACAATAAATTATTTGGATATATTAAGAGTTTGTTTCTTTTTTTTATTGTTTATGTAACTCAAGTGATGAAATAGGAGTTTGTTTTCTACTTGTAGAATACTGGGGAAACAACTTATCTTTCCTAAGGACGAGGGTTTCCAGCACTTTCAAAACAGATCTCCCAGCTCTGTGTACATAAATTCCTTCCCCAGCCTGACGGAGAGCAGTGGAGACCTGGGACAGTAAGTACATGATATCCCTAGTTTATAAAAGTTATACATTTATTTGAAAAAAATTACCAAAAATATGCATTTATTAAAATTCATATATATGTATTCTAAATACCGTATTTGCTCGATTATAAGACGACCCCCCAAACTTTGGATATTCCTTTAGGAAAAAAACGAAAAGCCTGAATATAAGACTACCCTATAGGAAAAAAGTTCAACTTGTATATATTCACATGTAAATTGCTTTTTTAATAAAAAATTATGTCAAAAAATGCATTTCTTGTTTTTTATTTCCTTTTATGTGCCAATGCTGCCTCTCTCTTTCCCTTGCCCCCAGCTTTGTCTCTCTCCCCCCTTAGTGTTGTCTCTCTCTCCCCCTCCCTTTGACTCCCCCCTCGCCTCTGTCTCTTCCCCCCCCTTGTTACTCTGTGCCCCCCCTCCCCTTGTCTCTCTCTTCCCCCCTCCCTCCCCTTGTCTCTGTCTCTTCCCCCTCCCCTTGTTTCTCTCTGCCCCCTCCCTCCTCTTGTTGCTCTGTCCCCCCCCCTCCCCTTGTCTCTCTGCCCCCTAGCTCCCCCTGTCTCTCTGCCCCCTCCCTCCCCCTCACCTGTAACTCGCTCCCTGGTGGCTAGTGGGGGCAGCCGGGGGATGTCTGCACGATACGTGCAGACATCCTCCATGCTGCCCGACCCCTCCGTCTATTATGACAGACAGCTGCCCGATTCTCCATGGTGGCTAGCTGGGCAGTGGAGGATGTCTGCGCGATGAGCGCAGACCTCCCCTGCTGCTGCCCGTCACGACCGCCGGGACTTTTATGACGAAGCCGGAAGTACCCGGCTTCATCATAGAAGTCCGGGCGGTCGTGCCGGGTGGCAGCAGGGGGAGTCTGCGCTCATCGCGCAGACATTCCCCTGCTGTTAGAGAGGGGGATCCAGGTTCCCTGCAGCTCTGCTGGGGACCTGGATCCCTGTCTTATAATCTGACCTCAATTTGAGGTCAGATTATAAGACGACCTCGATTATAAGACGAGGGGTATTTTTCAGAATTTTTTTTCTGAAAAAAACCTTGTCTTATAATTGAGCAAATACGGTATGTTTAATTTACTCAAAAGGTGGAGTATCCCTTATCCAAAATGTTTGGGACAAGACATTTTTTGCATAATGGGTCATTTTAGATAACAGAAATGGCAAATGCTACACTTTATTTCTAAGCACACATACAAATAAAAATGTATACACAGCAAGGATAAAACCCCCTAGTAAAGTAACACGCATCCTAAGTGACACTTGCAAATTATGTGAAGAGATTCTTGCTATATTGTATCTCACTTGGAGGCTTTTTCAACTGAAACTTGAATTACTTACTATACATGTAGTTATCTATATATATATATATTGATAATTACATGGATATAGGGGATTTATAGTAAAGTTTGGATGAGAAAAAGTAAAGAGACATTGATATAGTTTTAGAAAATCTGCAGATAACGGAGATCCTTTAATATGTGATTGCTTTGTATTTGTAACCAAAATGTCTTCTAACCTAAAACAGATCAGTTGCAATGGTTTTACATTTGTTTTAAGGCTTTGTATTTCAGGATCAAAACTAGTTCCTACACCATCACCCTTGCTAAAAGAGGCAACTTATAGTGGGATTTCCTTGACGTCCAACTCATCTATATATTCATTCCTTGAAGAGGAGATATACGATATTGATGGCAGTATTGAGGAGTACCTCGCCTATGACAGCAAAGAACAGTAAATTAAACTTTTACTTCTACATTGTTAATAAATTAGGTATTTCAACTATTTGGTAATCAGCATATACAAATGTATATAATACACATGTGGATGTTTGTGTGTAAGTATGTATACTGTTTGACATGTATTTATTTGGATAGATTTAATTAATTGTGAATTGATGTATTTTTCAAGGGTTTGCGGTCTATCCAGCATCTTTTCTCATCTGTTGTTGCGCAGATAACAGATCTTCCTTTTGGAAGAGTAACACGGGAGACAGGATATAAATGTCTTTGAGTTAAAGTATTGCACGTTGATACAGTAAAGGAATTCTTAGCATATGGAAAAAAAGTACAATAAATATTACATTTATGTGTAGGCAGTATATATGGCCTAATCACAATCTATAATACTGTCTGTGAATCTATGTGTCTGTTCATGAGGGGCTGTATTTGGAGTAGTAAAGCTATATCTACTTTAATCATTAGTGATGATGAAGGTATGGACCAAAAGAAAGCTCAGATTCACAGAAAGAGGAATAAACATGGCATTCCTCCTGTCTCTCCTAATGCCTGTATCAAAGACACAGTAGCTGCAGAAGTGTTTGATGATGTCTGGAAAAACATTGTGGAGTCGGTGCAGGAACTTGTGCTAAGATCATGGGAAAGTGCATCAGGTACATATCTAGCACACACCACTAGATGGATGCTTTTCAGAATCATTCTGTGCATATTTTATACATTTTTCTACTTGGTAATATTGTTGTTGTTTTTTTAATTATTATTATTTATATTTTGGTGCAGATGACGTAAAACAAGCAGAGAAGTTACAGTCACCTGGAAATAAACATCTTCAAATCCCAGTTGCACGAATGATCTCAGAAATGCCCAGTGTTCCTCCGTCCAGAGGATCAGAAGCACGGAGCATGTCATTTGGTTCTCACCTTTTAACATCTCAGGTGCAAAAATGTTTATATTCCTGTAAATTACTGTACATCAGTTAGATTAAAACAATCCTATCAACTGATTAATAGTATTTTATGTTATAAAGATATGACTGCTTTCTATGTGGGTGTAGCTACCATTAATTTTAAAATGGCCTCCTTAGTTACTATTAAAAAAATCACCAGTTAGAGCCTGGTGTTTTCATCATTCCACTCTGCAAAAGGAGGAAATGATGCAGTATGTGCCCTACTTGTACAGGAAATGACAGGAAATACGTTTTTGTTTTAGAAATATCATAGTACTCTATAGTTACCCTCTGGAGGCTGGAGAAGCATTTTTTAAAAGCTGTATTTAAAGTTATGTAGAAATTAATGATAAATGTTCAGTTTACTGTTAAGTGATGTCGCTGAAAATTGCATAATGTATTAAATGGATACTGCACATAAATCTATTCCAGCTTGAGGCATTACTATATGCTGTTGTTAACCTGAGCAAATGATTTACTTTTCTGTTTTGTTTGGGACAGTAGTACAGGTGCAGATACCTCACAAGGGACAGCATAAAGTTACACTTTTTATACGCACTGCCACCCAAATTTGTCCATACACCTCCTATTTTGACCATTTCCCATATACTTTCCACCTATAAACTCATACAGAGAGTGTGAGGGCACAGGCTCTGTTTATATAAATAAGGGCCAGAATTAGTACAGTGATATATCTTGCTTATATGAGGTTTCCATGTAGGGCTGCCTTCTTTTGTAAAAAAAAAAAACGCCAGCCATTCTATTGTCTCCATAGACTTAACATTGGTTGTTTGGGGGCTAAAAGGCCACATTTGGGAGGTGCAGTTTTTGGTTTTCCAACTTGGACATTTGACATGTAGTCAGTCTGCGCCCATGTCCCATTTGGGACATTTTTGAAGCCAGACAGTGTATGTTGCCCCATAAACCCAATTATTTTTTAAAAGTAGACATCCTAGGCCAGGGGCATCCAACGTGCGGCCCACGTGCCAAATGCGGCCTGTGTGAGCTCAGCAGTGGTAGCTGGACCTCCAACTGCTTTTTAAAAAAAAAAAAAAAAATTGTGTGCAGGAGTCGCAGGGCGGCTGTATGACCCCTGCACTAATGGTAGGAACGCCACTGCATGTAGAGCAAGGAAGGGATTAATAGTTCTTATTAGAGCCTTTGTAGTCCTGTACAAAAATGAACCCCTAAAAATGCACCGACAAGTGATCAGTGGCAGGGAAGGGGTTAATATACAGGGTACACTATACAAAGCGTATAGCTTTTATAAAAGCCCTTGGGTCACACAATTTTGTAACATTTTATTTAATTTATTACAATTAAAAACTTACATAATACAGATTTGTCTCTTTCCCTCACTAAAACTCAAGTGAGGAGAGGGACACAGATCCAGATAGGTCAGATCAATATTTACCAATATTGATCTGACCAGGCGAATGGTGATGCTATCTGAGCAATCACCAAACCACCTTTGCCACTGATTGGCTGTTACTGATCACTATACATGCGCTCAGAGAGCTTGAAAAAAATACACGTAATTAACCGCTAGCGAATGTAACAAAAAAAAATGGAGAGAGCAAAAAAAATCCTTCTGCGGCCAGATCGCTGCATATGCGCCAGATCACTGCTTAGCCAGTGATCTACGGCAAGCAAGGGGTTAATTTGCATGTTATCACATGCCAGTTAACCTGACGATCAAGTCCAGGAACTTTTTCTCGTGTACGAGGCAGAGTCCTAGACCCGTTTCAGACTGCCAGCTGGTTGCGAACGCTTCGGCTCTTATGACAAGTTAATTCGTCATAGGGTGGCGAAGGGGTTAATACTACAACTCTCGTCTGCTGTGCAGAATTATATAAAATCACTCCTTTTGTTCCAGGGCATCCGAAGTCATTATAAACTGTTATTTAATATTATACTTTACACAGATATTAAGACTAATCCAGTACCATATGTTTCATTTCATGCAGGCCAGTCGTAATTTTTACAGTGACTTGAATGGGGTAATGACCATACAAGCGAAACCTCTACAACATCGACCTGGTGGATTAGCAGAAAAGACACGGTATGTATCAGCCCAATTTAACTTTAAATAAAGCATGAGTAACTTGTATGTTATTAGATTTTTTTCAATGGAAAAGACTATCCAGAAGCTGGCCCCTGAGTGACAGGTGTGCTGCCAGTCCGGCACATACCTGTCACTCAGGGGCACAATGTATTTTGTGTATTTATGGGGTTTGTGTGCTCCGAACAGATAGCACACAAATCCTGAAAATACACAAAATACATCCAAGCACGGCTCCACACCTAGCACACACGGAGAAGCCGCATCTGCTATCCAGTGATTCTAGTGGTGTGTTGTACCAACATAGGCCAACATGGGTCTTTTGGAGTATTTGCATTGGGCTGAGGGTGCAGCTCAGATTGATTACATATGTGTAGAAATAAGTATACATTTCAAATTATAACAAATTTCTATTTATCTGGAAAAATGCAAATAACCTTCCCTCAGAAGCTTCCCCCAAGTTCCACCTAGCTTGCTTGCTTTCTGTATGTTGTACATGTGTATATGTGAAATGCACTTATTTTTACTAAATTATGTACAGTTCTCATGTAGCTTTCCATTCAATATATATTCATCAGGGCCTCTAAATTAAGTGGGCTTGGAGTAAATCTATCACATTTTATTTGCAGTTTTTACGAGAAATGATTAGACAGTTCTGTTTCTTTTGCTTGACGTTACATGATGCAGAACTTACCTAAAAATATATTTTGTGGAACTGCCCCTTTAAAAATTGCTATATGAACATATTGTATAGTCTTGAAGTAGTACATGAATTACATCCGACCTTATAATAATCATTACTAATCTTTTATACATATTTAAACCCTAATGTTTGTGCAATCTTCTTTCTTCAGCAGTGAACCAGAGGATAAGGCCTTAATCATTGTACCTAATGTACTAACGTCTGCTCGGAACAGACTAGGCCGATTGAGTGACAATAGTGTTCTCTCATCCTCTCGGATACTACAAACACCTTCAAGGAAGACACCAACACAGCGAAGACTGCCCTCAATTGCTTTAGAACCACTACGGTCTAGAACACCTAATGTTTACAGTGATGAAGTCCTCAGGGGCACCAAGCTGTGAGTATGGCATAACTAAATTGTATCAGTCAATGTTCTGTATTTATTCACATTGTTGTGTAACCCTTACAACATGTCAAATGGCTGATATAATTTACATCATTTGTTGTCTATGTTAAATCTTTGTTCTTGGCCTGAGTTTGTTTATAAAGGGTAATTGGGTACGTGAACTATCCTATTTAGCCAGAAAGGAAACTATTACATGGATTTAGAGACGAAGCACAAACATTATGTGTGCTCAGCAATCTGGAAACATTAGTATTTTTTCCAGTCAGGATAGGACTAGGTTAGGCATACATGGGTCAAGATATAGAAAGAACTGGATGGAGCATGGGAAAAAAGTAGCCAATCATCTATTATAGCTGTACCTGGGGGCAGGTACATTATGGACTACTCATTTCTACAAAACCATTAAACAAATGACACTGCCCAAATTATTAGTCTTTGGCATCAAAATGATCAGATAGGTATGGAGGAAGTGTAAGTTTTATTTTTAATTTGTTTTGCTACTGCTTTATGTTTTTAATATTTTGTGATCTCATCGCAGAAACACTGGCTTGGACCGACTGTCTTCACCATACATTCAAGCAAACCGAAATAAATTGCCACCAATTAACTCTGAGATGGTTGAGCAGCACCTGCCAGTACCTGGGTCACGTCATTCAGCGGTAATATAAATATATTTATCAAATTGTTCACGAATAGTAATTTGTCAAAACAAGCCGATTTATCCAAGAAACTGATGCATGTAGGGCATGATTAGTTAACTACTTCTAGTCAGTGGTGTATGAGCTGCCTTAGGCCATCACCCACATTAAATGCCCCATTACATGCCCCCATCACCCTTATTACATGCTCCATCACATGCCCTAATCACCCCATAACCTCCATCCCACAGACAGTAAATGCCCGATCACATGCCCCATCACCCACATTGCACACACATTACATGTTCCCATCACTTCCATTACATACCCCCAGCACCTCCATTACATACCCCCAGCACCTCCCTTACATGACCCCATTACATGCTCAGTCACCAACCATTACATTCCCCAGGACACTGGGCCCTCGTCTCTAGTGGTAGGCAGCATGGTGTCCTAACACGCTTGGTGAGTGCTGACATGCCCTGGCAGCATGGAAGTTTGTCTGTGCTGCCTGCTCGATTCCCCATGCAGTGATGTCTGCTTGCAGTCCCCCAGCAATTGTCTCTAATAGCAAGAGAGCTTTTTTTTTTTAAGGCGAGGCTTCTTTTATTTATTTTTTGCTTCTCCCCAGGCAGACAAGGTAACTTGCCTTGTTTGCCTTGCACTTAATGTAGTGCTGCTTCTAGTTTTAAAACTTTTTGTTACTAAAAACGGATTCAACATTTGATTTAATGTCTGCATAATTGAAAGTGTAATTCACACCAGCTACAGTTCTGAAAACAGTGTTTTATGGCTGTTTGGCTCTATAGCCAAATGATAATCCAAGAGTAGTGTTCTGGGCTGCCCAGGTGGTAACGCCAGGTAATAATCGATGATTTCCAGCTTCACCAGGTTCCGGTGCCTCCTGCAGTGCTTGACCTGCACTAATCAAATGCATAACAGAAATAACGCAGAAATGACGGCACTCCAGGAGCCAATTTAAAGGTGAGTGAAAAAAAGTGTTTTAATCTTAGTTAGAAAAATACATAAATCCACAACGACAGTGCAGGTGTCAGATTTACAAAATCGCTTGACGCGTTTCGCGCTCCAGGCGCTTAATCATAAGCTGATGATTATGTTAGGCTTATGATTAAGCGCCTGGGGCGCGAAACGTGTCAAGCGATTTTGTAAATCTGACACCTGCACTGTCATCGTGGATTTATGTATTTTTCTAACTAAGATTAAAACACTATATTTTTTTCACTCACCTTTAAATTGGCTCCTGGAGTGCCGTCATTTCTGCATTCTTTCTGTTCTATAGCCAAATGACTATTAAACACTGACTGAACAACATAACAAATATAGTTCACAACAGCAAACCTGCCAAAGATTGCCAGTGATGACTATATACTTTGGCAGTCCTGGGCTGAGTATAATGGGATATCCACACCAACCAAAGACATGATTCCCCAATCTCATCCCGCTTGCATACCGAAAAATAATAGCAATAGCCACCATGCATTTTCATAAGGGAATGTTTTACATACAGTATTTTTAGCCATGTACGTAAATTAACCATATATAGTGTCTTAGATTTTTGAATGTATGGCTGTATGTTCAATTAGTTTTACATTTCAGACCTCAGTGGTTCGTAAGAATTCTGGGAGTTAAGGATATCTCTAAGCAAGTGTATGTCGTCAGTCAGTGGAGCAGTCGCTATAAACATCCAAGTGTTATAGTTAAAAGGGATATGATTGGTTACAGTTCAAACAAAGACATTTGAAAATGTTCACAAGGAATTATAGTTTGAGGAAATTAGTACCAATTACATTTTGTCTTAAGTTTTATCTGTTTGGTTAAAATGTCTTCTTTCTGTATTTCTCACAGCCCAGAGGTCGGTACCTTAATGGCCGGGTATCAAGTGCAGTACCTGACACTACAAGACGACGAACTCTGAAAGAACGCACTGTAGTTGGGGAACAATTTTCGAGACCCAACACTACTCATACGTTCAGGGTAAGTTATATTTAAAGAGACATTGCACTTTGTTTAAGCAAAACATGTCATGCATTTTAAGTAAACCCGACGTGTATCTAATAGATAAATGCCGGTTTACTAACTGCTGTGTCTCACATGTGAGACACAGCAGTTCCTGGTTGTCGCATGCTGACAATGTCAGCACGCGCACAGCCAATCAGAACGGGGGCCTCCCTGCTGATCCCATGCAAAAATGAGGGTCTCTCTCTGCGCTAGCAGAAAGAGCCGGTCGCCAACCAGACGGCTGCCGGCTTCCTATAGAAGCATGGCAGCTGTCGGTCAGAGGATAAACTGGCGTGTACTATCAAAAGTACATGGCAGTTTATACTCACAATAGGAACAACTAAAAATTCACTTGTGCTCCTATATTAGAGAGTATAGCAGAAGTGAAAAAAGAAAACGTTTAAGTAACTTGGGAGTATTTTATACAATACATGTGCCAGCATCTGTAATTTAAAAACAAATAATTTCATGAAAAAAAATAAGTAAATATTGTTATTATTTTACTTCAGTCAGAAGCATCGTACAGAAGATCTTTTACTCCCCTTGATTTTGCCAATCATACATGGACTGGACAGAATTGCTTAACAAGTAAGACAAAAAAACACATTTTAAAAGTACACTTGAGGGAAAAAAACAAACGTCTCATATATATATATATATATATATATATATATATATATATATATATATACGTAATCCAAAGCAGGTGCACTCAGCTATTAGAAAAAAATATTCGGTTACAATGAACCATGTGGTCGACGTTTCGGTCCGAATCTCGGACCTTTATCAAGACTACCAAGTCTTGATGGTAGTCTTGATAAAGGTCCGAGATTCGGACCGAAACGTCGACCACATGGTTCATTGTACTTGTAACACTATCATCTGGTAATCGACTATAAAGACCATGATTTCTTCAATTGAAAAAGACCCGTGAGTGCGTGTATTTTTTCTGTTTTTTGGACTGTTATATATGTAGTCTAGAAAAGAGTTACTACCCAATAATGTATTTGATAGAAAGGAGCATAAACTGCCTTCAAAATCACTGGGACTTCAGCAAGTCTTCTAACAAAATACTCTGGATTTTTCTTAAACAAAATCCTATGCTTTGTAAATTATTGAAATCTATATTTAAAAAATCCAGCTATTCCCAATTATCATTGTATGGCTATTCTAGTTTACTTACAGTGGTTACAGCGAAACGAGGACATCTGTGGATTTTCACCACTGAGTTTAGCCATGTGTATTTAATATTAAGCATGTGTAGACAAATAAATAGATGGTAGCAAGGATAGTAAAAGTGCATACAAATATGGAAACATACATATTTCTGAACTGGGGACAACATTTAGAAACTATTTAGACAGGGTCTTTTTTAATGATTGTATTTGTGTAAATTATATTTTAGGTCAAAGTTATAAAAATTGTTTTGGGGTTTTTTCCCATCATATTTTATGATATTTTTTTTGTAGTAAATTGTAAGATATGATGAAAATAATGGTATCTAATGAAAGGCCTTCTTATAACGATAAAAACAACATATAATTTGTGTGCACGGTATGTGAGAGAGAAGAAAATTACAGCTAAACACAAACACCCCAGAAATGTAAACACAGCCCTTGTCACCAAGGAAAGTCGAAATGTCTTGTCACTAAGGGTTTGATTTGAATTTCCGCCACACCACTGTCAATTATTTGCTTTACTTTAGCAATTGTGGTTGGGGAGTCATCTTTAGTCGCAGTCAAGGCAGGAGGCAGAAAAGGGGTAGAGCAGGTCTCCATCAAGGGAGAGTCGTGATATTCGGAGTCTTCTGAGACGTCCGATGTATAACCAGGTGGGGCCATGTGTTGGCTCAGGGATCGTGGGGGTCTGGATAGTAAAACCCCAATATCATGAGAGTTTGGACCAGGCTTGGGCTTTCTGGACTTCTTCCCCATGGCGAGTATAGCCCCCAGGCCAGTGAGGTCACCAAGGTGACTCTTACGAACCACTAATAATCTCAGACCCTTCTGGGTAAGATGTGTGTCCAGAAGAGAGATTAAACTCTCTGTGTGGCTGGGGTGTACTTACACCCAAATGTTCTTTCTGAATGAACAAACAAACTTACTGTGTGTAAGTGTTTTTAGGCCAGGTCAGTGTTCCTGTAGGAGAGAGGGGAAGTCAGTGTGGTGTAGTGACTCTCAGGACTAAAGCCGCCCATGTAGTAACAGAAGCAGGCCAGTCTGAGTAAAAACAGAAATGTCCAGAGGGTAGGCCGCAAAAGCCTAGTTTGTGCACCCTGCGATCAGGTTAGTGTGCCCGCGGTAGTCAGAATTTTTGTCCAGTTGAGAAGGTTTATGATTTACCTGATAAGTGCTGCTTACTTGTGACTCATGATGCCTCTGGTTGTCAGAGAATAACAGGGAGAGGACCGCGGTGAAGCTGTTTGTTCCTTTTTGGGCCTGATAGTGACACAGGACTCACGGTCGGCCGTGGAAAGCCAAGAAAGGGACATGGATCGGTTGCCCTTGAGATGAGGAGCTGCTCTGGCCCGTCTGAAGCTCAGATGGGTGGAAGAAAGCCACCATTTTCAAGGGATGTTGTAAGGCCTCAGGGGAGATATCATGTAAAGCGTCCTGTTATCATGGTTGCCCACCGGAAGTGCCTACAATATAACCTTTTTATTCAGTTTTAATTTGATAAAAATGAGTATAAGTGAATGCAACAAATTGTATTGATCTATAAAAATAGGACAAACACACTCTAGTTGCCAAAATTACCCCACATATCTGGAAAAGACAAACACTGCAGCAAAAAGCAGAGAAAGTAAAGCACTGTGTATTGATAAGAGTTGTAAGCTGCAACACATGAAAACCATTAAAATGTCATCTTGACTGTACACACAAAAGAACAATGGTGGTTGTGGTTAAAAAAAAGTATTAATGCGCAACCACACCGCAAATTGATGTTCGGGATAGGGATGTTTATTTCAGAGTAGCTAGCACCCCTGGACACTGTTCCTAGCACATATACCTTAGTATTTCGGTTTATCTACCGCCTTGATTTTGCTGTCTGGTTGTGTATTAATATCTACTGTGAAACAGAGCGGTAAAGAATATATAGACAACAAATAAACTGTGAAAAAATCGTGCTTCCACTTCATCTGATAATATCTGGTTTAATAGTGCTGGATTAACTATACCTTTTATTATTTGACACGCTTGCTTTTCACACATTATTGCTTTTCTTGCAGTTTATTTGTTGTGTAAATATTCTTTAGTGCACCAGTTTTACAGTACACATTTTGTAATTAATAGCAGGTAAATGATTGCTTTCTTTAACCTGTGTGCTGCTGACTGACACTATTATTTTACATTTGTTTTTTTACAGTTGTATGTTGTAGCACCGTCACTATTGCATTTTTTTTTATATTTTTGGTTGCATATTAATACTAGCTTCAATACAATTGTATTTTATAGCACTGTCACCATCGCATTTTTTATTCTTGGTTGCGTATTAATACTTTAAGTTTAACCACACCCACCATCCGTATACATTGTTCTTTTGTGTGTGTTGTCAAGAATGACTATCTTAGGAAATAATCATATGCGTATGTAGAATGTCCATATGAATTGAATTTACCTATTGTGTGAGATATATTCAAATACGAAGTACTATCTGTAATTAAAATGATAGTGAAATGACTAACACTTCGGGTGACACATTCTTTTTTCAGGTTCACAGTATCAACCTAAAGCTTTCCAGAGGAACCTACCCAATGCAAGAAGAAAATTTCAAGTGGCATCATAAGAACAGCTAATGAAAGAGACATAGATAGTAATCAGTCACTCACGCCTGAAGGACTTCTAATGCTTTTTAAAATATTGGTCATGTTCTTGATTTAGATAAAAGTGTTTAAATAAATGAGTCTTTAATAAAAGACCAATCTGATTCTTTTAAAAAACCCTTGAAAACATGTTTATATAATCTTTTCAAAATGATATACTTACAATCATGCTGTAATGTCTCTGGAAATGATAGTTTTTTGGGAAAACTCCAATCCTTTTATATGTCTGTTTAAATATAAAGCATTTTTTTAACCTCTTATTAAAGTGGGATATATTTTTTAATTATTTGATGCCTTTTTTCCCTAACGTCGCAGTAATATTTAGCAATTGTGAGACACTCCTTGTAAAAGTTTTCACATGTTAATAGCTATGAGCTGTTTTCTAACCTCTAAGTTGAAATAATTGGTTTTCTGTGTCCTATTTATGTGGCAATGTAAAATTTCACCTTATCCAGATAACAAAAAAATTGTAATTTCTACCTCTTTTTCTGTGTTGCATGAGTTTAGTCAAGTGTTTTATATTGGTGATTTCCTGTCATGCTCAACACTTAGCAGTTCGTATTACTTGGTATATTGCAGTGATAAGTGATCACACATTAAACTAAAAAAATAGACTTAATGGCAACCAATGCAATTGCCATTGTCACTGTTTTCTTTTCCCTGAATCCAAGGAATCAGCCAGTGGCATTGGATGGCTTTGCCCAGGCATGGTCTTTCCACCTATTTCCGTGATTTACAATGTAAATGTATCTGTGATACTCATCACTCCAGATTGGCCCAAGGGTGTCTGGTATTCAGACATTCTTCAAGTCAGTGTGTCCCCTCTGTATCATCTTCATCTCAGGAGGGACCTTCTTCAACAGGAAAATCACCTGTACCCAAATCCAGCACTGCTGAAGCAGACTGATTGGAAACCGAAATGCAAATGTTGAAGAAGAGAGGTTTTTCAAATTCTATAACCAATACTTGTGAACAGTTGTAAGTTACTTCCATCAGATACACTAAAATCTGGAATATTCAGGGTGTAGTGAGAAAGGGATTACTTCTGAAGTTAACTACATTGATCCTATCCTAGATTTTCTCCAGGATGGTTTTAAAAGAGATTTATATCCTGCTACCTTGAAAGTTCACATATCTAGTCTCAGTGCCATGTTGTGTTTGGAGCTAGATGGAGATAGACCTATCAAGAAGTTTTAAAAGGCAATAGGAAGGCTGAGAACCGGGAAGCAGCTGAGGTTTGCGCCTAAGAACTTAACTCTTATATTAAATCAACTGACACTAATTCTGTTTTTAACCTTCTGAAGATGTCCCTCTGGCCTATTTACGGTATTTCATTAAGTCACATTCCTGGTTGCTATCACCTTGGCCAGGAGAATTTATGAGCAGCAAGCACAATTCATAAAATAAGCTTTTCACCAGTTCTTATACTACATCCTGAGTTTGTTCCAAAAGTTGACTCCACATTCCACAAGACCCAAGAAATAGTCTTACCCAATTTTTTTCCTTCTCCAGTTTGACCGGAAGATGGCCGTTTACATTTCTTGGTTCTCAATAGATGTCTTGCCATCTATCTCCAGAGAATCTAAGTTTGGAGAAAATACTCAAACCTGTTTGTCTCTTGGTCACTTGCTTCTAAGAGACATGGCCATGCTCTGTAGCAACATTAATCACTCAGACGATACACTCAGCCTATACTACGGCAAGTGTGGAACCTCTCATTTAAAGGCTCACTCCACTAGAGCTATGGCCACCTCCTGAGCAGAAAAAGATAGCAATCCTGGAAAAATTTGTAATCTGGGTTAGCTTGCATACACTTGTGAGGTACTATTGTATTCAAGAGATGTCAGCAGAGGATGCTTATTTTGGCAAGATGATTTTGCCAGCAGCCTGCACTTAAATTTGCTCTTTCCCTCCCTTGGTGTTTTTCTCTTTTGCATATCTTATCTATTACCACCAAAGGTGGCATGCAAACAGAGAGTTATACTGATCCTCAGTGGCGCACTCCAAATAAAGTTTCTTTTGTATCTGATTTTGTTTCTACCTGTGGTCTTGTGGAGAGTTTGTTGGAGGGAAGGAGTTTTTATATTCTGGAAGTCCTGCCCTACTGCAGTTGTTATCTCTCTCTGTGCCACCGAGGATGAGCAAGGAAAGAGAGTTCCCGGTAAGTAGATGCTTCTTAGGTAGGAAAGGTAAGTATGCTGTGAATATTAATCATACATGGGTTAGCACAAATAAACCCTCTTAACGTAGATGATATCTTATCAGTGTCAGGGACGGGTCCAGTATGTCATGGGACCCTGAGCGCCCAATGCAGGAGTTCAATGCGCTGGAAATGGAGACACAAGGCCTGGTGCTGGGTAACTGCAATCCCTCAGTGGTTTGAGACCCCCAAGTTCATGCAGCCACGTTCCCAGGCCCTGTGAAGCAGCTGTGGAATCCAGTGATCCTGCAAACATCCAGCAGAAAGCATGGAGTACAACTATAACAGGTTATAAGGATGTAGCAGGATAAAGCAAACAGATGGGCCAAGCAGAGCAAAACAAGTACAGAGGAACTGAGGCAGAGCAGAAATACAGAGTGCAGGGCTGCAGGTCAGAGCAAGGTGCAAAGCGAAAACTAAAGCATACAAGGTAGGGCAAAGGATGGGACATAACTACATAACTAAGGAGACATAAAGCGATACATATATAACACAGAACAACATACAGAGGACAGGGTAAGGGCTAAAGGAACACGAGGGATGGAGTGAGGAGCCGAGATCCTCAGATGCTTCATAAGGGGAACCAAGCTGGACATGGGGTTAGGGAAGAGGAGCTGAGATCCTCAGGTGCTTCAGGAAGAGCGGATACAAACAAACATGCACGAACTGACCTAACACTCCTAGATTAAACAGTGGGGATTTGGTTAATTATGGCCATAACATGAAGCTTGCCAACCCCGTCAAGGTACCTCACTATTAAGCAAGTCCCTACGCTAAAGTCAAATAGCAAACTAATAACAATACACAGACATACAAACAGAGAAAATACCTGCAGAGCTGAAGAAAGCAAAGCAAACAGAGTAAATGGGTGTGGTTGCAAGAGAAACTAAGCAAGAGGAAACAAAGAAAACCTGGAAAGAAGCAATAGAATAACAGAGAGCAAAAAAACCAGAAATGGATGAGAGCAGAAACTAAAGTAACAGGAACATGAGAGTTTAACAGTGTTCTGAGACAGGGCTGAGATAATACAATGGGGGAGTACCAGTCAGTGGCCAAGCAAGGGAAGGGTTGCCACTCTGTGGGGGATACCACTATGTGGCCTCGCTAGAAAGGGATGCCACTTTGTGGGAGCGCCACTCTGTGGCCAAGTGAGGGAGGGATGGACAAGGTACATGTATGCTCAAAAAGGTAGGAACAAGCTTAGGTAATAAGCAAGACAGAGAGGAAAGCAAAAGCAGGAGCGAGCATAGAAAATAAACAAGCGAGCAAAGCAAAAGAATACTAAAATCACTGGAACAGCTTGGAGGAGTCTGCAAACTGGGTGAGGCCTCACAATCAGATCCCTATCGTCCCAGTTTATAATGGGTGCTGTCTTGCACCTATAGTATAATCAAATGTTAAAGTGGAGACAGGGTTATTAATGACCGAGTGTAGGATGGCTTCAGGTGTGTGTTAGATAAATCACATAAGCTAAGGTGAGGGCATTAAATCAAATCCATATCCACCCTAATTAATTTGTTTGCATCCAATGTGTGATAGAATTCAGTTAGGAGAGACGGTATAAATGTGCTATTAGTATTAGCCCGGTGTGGGGAAGCAAAAATTCCTATCCACAGAGCAAAAGTGGGTAGAAACCAGGAAGATATTTGTGGTTAAACAAGCAACAATGTATCACTTACCCTACGTGATCCAAAAATCCACAATGTGGTGAGCAGTATCTTGGTTTTGTGCTGTCCTAGGCAGACACCCCCCTACCCACGCTGCACAACCACGACAACCACGACATGCCCCATAACTCACATCACCCCATTACATGCCCCCATTACATTACCCCCATCACATGCCTCCATCACATCACCACATTACATACCCCCTATTAGACATGTGCATTCGTTTTCGGACGAATAACGAAAATGCTATGCTAACGAAAGCCGAATGAACGAATGGTTAACACACGAAAATCATTCATTCATTCGTCCATTCGTAGTACTATTGGCATTCTATAAGCCGAAATAGAGTCGGTTTATAGAATACAATAGCATAGTACACTACATTCCACAAACCGACATAATGAACGACTTTCTGTTTATGGAATGCATGTAAGTCTATTGGCATTCTATAAACCGACTCTATTTCGGTTTATAGTACTATAGCACGAATGGACGAATGATTTTCGTTTATATTAAACCATTCGTTCATTCGTTCAACTTCTTAGCTTTCTATAAACCGAAACAGAGTCCCCATTCATAATGATTACATGTAATCCATAAGCCGAATGTCTATAAACCGAACGTTCGGTTTATAGACTTTCGGCTTATGGAATACATATAATCCTATTGCTATTCTATAAACCGAACGTTCAGTTTATAGAATAGCAATAGGATTACATGTATTCCATAAACCGAGTTCGGTTTATAGACTTTCGGCATTATGAATGGAGACTCTGTCTCTGTGTAGTGAAAGCCAATAGTACTATTACATGCATTACAAATGCCGAAAGTCTATAAACCGAACGTTCAGTTTATAGGCTTTCGGTTTATGGAATACATGTAATCCTATTGCTATTCTATAAACCGAATGTTCGGTTTATAGACTTTCGGCTTATAGAAAACGAACAGCAGTAGTGCCATTCTATGAACCCATTCATTATTCTTATGAATGGGTTCATAGAAAGGCACTACTACTGTACGTTTACTATAAGCCGAAAGTCTATAAACCGAAGGTCGTTCGGTTTATAGACTTTCGGTTTATAGAATACATAGAATTACATGTATATGCTTGATTGATTCTTTTGCCCATTTGAAACCCCCCAACTTGGCCAGGGATGTTTTGATCTTGGGGTAATATTACATGTAAGGGCCTCTGACTTTTCCCAATTTACCTTATAGCCTGAGACAGTAGCGTACATGTTAATCACTTGGGTTTTGTAAGGTAAAAATTGCATCGTCTGCATACATGTTTAACTTTAGATCCCCTTTATTTGTGTTTAGTCCCCTAATTTTTTTAATTCGCTCGGCTAGAGGTTACACTGATAAAATTTACAATAGAGGGGACAAGGGACATCCCTGGCGTACACCATTGGATACCTTAAACCACTTAGAGATAAAGCCACTGCTGCATACCCTGGCCGTTGGGTTCATATATAATACCATTATATTTTACAAAATTCTCCTGTAACAACCAAACTTTCCCAATGTCTGACGCAAGAAAACCCAGTTGACCCTGTCGAAGGCCTTTTGGCATCAAGCGACAGGACCAACAGGGGTGTAACGTTACGCTGTACTAAATCCATTGCATCTATCAGCCTTCTTACATTATTTGAGCAAAGCCTCCCCGGGACGAACCCTGTTTGGTCCAAGTGGACCAGTGATAATATTACCTTTTTAAGCCTCTCGGCCAACAAGGAAGCATATATTTTTATATCCACTTTTAAGAGTGTGATTGGTCTATAATTTGCATTTCTACCCAAATCCTTGTTTGGTTTCGGTATTGGGACTATATGGGCTTGTAATAATTCCATTGGGATCTTTTTTTGTGTCCCGAATTCCTCAAACGCCTTCAATAATTTTGTCTTAATGTTCTCTTTCATTATTTGAAAAATAGGGCATTTTATAGTTTTTTAGTTTATTAATAGCATTTTTTAATTCCTAAATCTAATTGTAAATCAGAGATTCTAGGTAATTTTAGGCCTGTGAGGAATAATTCTACCTCAGTTTCTCCTGGCCCTCCAGGGATATTATACAGTGAGTTATAGAACATTCTAAAGGTTTCACCTATCTTGTCTGGATGCAATACTATTTTATCCTTATGTTTAAACCTGGCGATAATTATTTTAGATTTCTCTTTTGTTCATCTATTCGTCAACTCCTTTTCTGCTTTATTTCCGTGGTAATACCAATTACGCTTTAGAAATTCTAGATTCTTATTGGCTCTGTTTATTAATCTCTCATTAATAATTTTCTGTGTGTCTGTAATTTTTTGAGTAATTTCGATCGAAGGTTTCCTTTTACTTATTTGTTCCAGTTGGTCCGATGCCAAGTATAATTCCATGAGGGAGGCTCCTCTTGCTCTCTTTTCTCTCGCCCCAATCTTAATTAGGTAACCCCTCATCACGCATTTGTAAGCCCACCATGTGATAGATGGACACACGTCTTTATCGCTGTTATCCACAAAGAACTGACATCTTTTTAAGATATTCTTTATTTTCTGTACTACGCAGGAGTTGGTCTTTTAGCCTTCATTCTGACCAGGTCTTAACAAAACCCTCTTTCAAATCCAAAGAATCATATTATGATCTGACCAGGGAATGGTAATGATATTTATCTTTTTAATTGTTTTTGCCAGGCCAACTCCTGCTAATATCAGATCTATTCTTGAGTATACTAAATGTGAGCGAGAGAAACACGAGAATTATTTTTCTCTGGGGTGGAACACCCTCCAGAGATCTAACAGAGCATGTAACAGGTTGGCAAAAAGCGTGATTTCTTTATCCAGGATTTTGACCGGTGGCATATGGCGGTAATCCTTCAAAAGTCGTGTCGATCAGCAGGATTGTGCAGGGTACATACCACATCTCGAGGTATGGCTCCTTTCGGACCTCTCAGTCTCCGACCGCGGAACACTGTGTCCACTTCGGTGGAGTTTGCTGGGGACTTGTGTAGGATAGAGTCGAATAGATGTTTGACGTAGTGCGTAAATCTTCATCACTAACTTCCTCAGGGACCCCTCGGATGCGAACGTTATTTTGGTGGCTTTTATTTTCTAGCACCTCGACACGCTGCTGCAGTGAGTAAATCTGATACTCCTGTGTCTGTGCGTATTCAGTGCATCCACCGTTTTACGGGTTAATGGCATTTCCTCCTCTAGGATAAGTACTTTACACTTCATCTGTCGCATATCATGTTTCATCTCTAACAGTTCAGTTCGGAGGGGTTGTATTGCTTCTCCATGATGTCAGCAGTGTAGCTTTTTGTTGGTAGCATGCTGAACGCCATCCTCCAGTCTTCATAAGGGGTATTCCGGCTATCGGAGGCCTTGGTGCAAGGTGGGGTAAGGTCCGGTGTGTGACTGGCACCCGTTTTAAGCAGGCCCGCGGCATCTCCTGAGCTCTGATTGCATCCAAAAAAAGGTTGCGGGAGGTGAAGAGTTTCCTTCTTCTTCTCCGGTTTAGAGGTGGTAGTCTGGCGGTTTTGGGGACCCATAGCAGCGGTACGTAGCCAATTTTTGCTGGAGGACAGTTGATGCTACGGAGCTATGTTAAAATGTGTCTGCCATCTTGGGCTGCTAGCTCCGCCCCCCCTCTTTTCTTCTTATCCGTAAGAGAAGCACAAACCATTAATGGTATACCGCCCCTCTCCAAAATTCTTATCCCTTTTCCATTATAAGTTGAAGGTGTGAACGTCTAATAATCATTCCCTATATGCCCTGTCTAAACTATATACTAGAGTTATCAGACTACACTTAGTGTCATCTGGCTCTTCCCCATCCCCATTCCCTCATTCCCCTCCTGTCAATTGTATATGTATTTTTAGTCCGATTAATTACCCCTTCTTGTGTCTCCTAACCCTAGTTGAATATTGTGAAGCCCGATCTGGTCCGTGATAACAAATCGTCTATACCTAGACCTAATGCAAGTTTCCAGTTAATATTTCCACCCTTATGTGTTCTCCTACCTATGTATAATGTTATGTCTACTGTCCTAAGTTCTACAGACAGGGACTACAAGTGTACCCACCCCTTCACCCATTTCATTCTCGGTATCTTATTAACCCATACTGTCTATTCGTATTATATCTACTGTGAACCTTATGTGCACTTTTAGTGCTTGAGGGCGGCTAATACAAAAAAAACAAAAACAAAGAACAAATGCCTGCGCAAGCTCAGTATACCCATCTGAAAAAATTCTGTGCCTTATCATACATGACACTTTACCAGCATATTCTAAAATGTTTCACACGTATGCCTTATACCACAACCCCACATACGTCTGTGCCCTCCTAGATATAGTATATAGATATATGAGATCACTATTCACTTTTTAATGCTATTTGTATAGTCTTCTTTATAACATGCATATATCTTAGAGCCTAAGCATTCGGTACTGTGACCTTGAGCTGTATCATACCAAATTGAGCAAAGGGGAGAGAGGAAGAGAGAAAAAAAAGGAAACGGGCTCTCTTTCTTGCTATCTCACATGTTCCCACCAAAGCAAGACTCTGTGCTTTACTAGTTATATTATCTGTCCACGTCAGCCAGATGCTCAGTACCAGGCATGGTCTTTGGCTTTGTAACTCTGTGTCATGCATTGGTGACCTTAAGTCATAGAGCCTGTGTTTCAGCGCTCACATTTTAGACTCTCCTTCCTGGTTTTGCAAATATGCTTGCCTGATAAACTCCAACTAGGTCCATGTCTTGCTTATTATAGCACCGGGCCTTGTGAGACAGATAATCATTATCAGACATCATTTTAAATGACATTAGTCCCTGTGTCATACTTTGATCAAAAATGTTCCTAGTGTATGAATTTCAAATCATAGTAACATAGTAACATAGTAATTTAGGTTGAAAAAAGACACAAGTCCATCAAGTTCAACCCTTCTACCTACCATTAGCTTTTGATCCAAAAGAAGGCAAAAACCCCTAAGGAAGCTATTTCGAATTTTGCCTCCTGGGGGAAAAAATTCCTTCTTGACTCTAAGAGGCAATCAGATTTCTCCTTGGATCAATAAGCTCTTGTATTAATGCATATTCAATTATTAATAGCCCTGTATGTTCTGCTTTCCTAAAAAAAACATCCAAACCATTTTTAAATGCATCTATTGTGGTTGATAGCACTACCTCTCTTGGCAGGGAGTTCCATAACTTTATTGTCCTAACTGTAAAGAATCCCTTCCTTTGCTGTCTATGAAATCTTTGCTCTTCTAGTCTGAGGGGGTGACCTCTTGTTCTTTGTACCTTTCTGTTAATGAACAGGTCACTGGAGAGCTCTTTATATTGGCCCTGCACAAATTTATATAATGTTATCATATCCCCTCTGAGATGCCTTTTTTCTAACGTATATAAATGCAATTTTTTAAGTCTCTCTTCATAACTAAGATCCTCCAATCCCCTTATTAATTTTGTAGCTCTCCTTTGCACTTTTTTCTAGTTCCTTAATATCCTTTTCAAGGACTAGTTCCCAGAACTGTACTGCATATTCAAGGTGAGGTCTCACCATTGATTTGTAAAGAGGCAAGATGATATCCTCCTCGTTTTATACATGCCAATATCCTGATCTCTATTGAGTTTTTATTCATTTCAGCTTTTATTTTCAGAACATTAATGTTTTAAAATATTCTGCTGAGGCTCCCTGGGGTTCTGACCAAGCAGTGGTGGATGCTTCTGCGCTGTGTATTTCTGGGATTTCTGTGCTCCTAGCAGAGAGCACACAAACCCCAGAAATACATCCAAAAGGCGACGCCAGCTACAAATTCGGCAACAGAGTCACATTTTCGTATACTTTCGTGCTTGTCGAATTGGCAAGAGTGAGTGACTCTGTTGCCGAATTCATAGCAGCATCGCCTTTCGGATGTAACTTGTGTATTTCCGGGGGGTTTGTGTGCTGGCTGTTCTCACCCTAGTTAAAATGATCTATGCAAGTTAAACCATCATTATGCTAGATCTATAACACCACACCATTATTTATTCAGAATAGATAAATTGCATTATTATAGCAAAATTGATAAATACACAGTTTATAGGATGGACACATGAAAAAGGACATAGTGCTTTATATTTGCTCCTTATGCATACCCCTATTGATACAACCATCACTCTCCCAACAGAGGCACTCTCTCCCAGTCCGCAAAGCCATCTCTCTCAAACTCCTCCAAGCCATCTCTCTCCCAGCCTTACATTCTCTCTCACTCTCACTCCAAGCCACAAATGACATAGTACTTTATAATTCCCCTATTAAAACACCCTCTCACTACAAGGAATATCTCTCCCAGCAGAGGCACTCTCTCACACTCCATCAAGCCATCTCACCCAGCTCTGCACTCTCTCCCACTCTTACTCCTCAAAGCCATCTCTCTCCCAGCTCTGCATTCTCTCCCACTTTCACTCCTCCAAGCCATCTCTTTACCAGCTCTGCATTCTCTCCCACTTTCCCTCCTCCAAGCCATCTCACCCAGCTCTGCATTCTCTCCCACTTTCACTCCTCCAAGCCATCTCTCTCCCACTTTCACTCCTCCAAGCCATCTCTCTCCCAGCCTTGCATGCTCTCCCACTCTCGCTCTTCCAAGCCATCTCTCCCCCACTTTCATACCTCCAAGCCACAAAGGACATAGTACTTTATATTTGCTCCTTATGCATACTCCTATTGAAACATCCTCTCACTATAATGTTTCTACCAGCAGAGGTACTCTCTCCCACTCCACCAAGCCATCTCTCTCCCACTCCTCCAAGCAATCTCTCTCCCAGCTCTGCACACTAACTCCTCACAGCCATCTCTCTCCCACTCTCACTCCAAGCAACAAAAGGCATTGTACTTTATAGTTGCTCCTTATGCATACCCCTATTAAAACACCCTCTCACTACAAGGCATATCTCTCCCAGCAGAAGCACTCTCTCACACTCCACCAAGCCATCTCACCCAGCTCTGCACTCTCTCCCACTCTTACTCCTCCAAGCCATCTCTCTCCCAGCTCTGCATTCTCTCCCACTTTCACTCCTCCAAGTCATCTCTCTCCCAGCTATGCACTATCTCCCACTTTCACTCCTCTAAGCCATCTCTCTCCCAGACTTGCATTCTCTCCACTCTTGCTCTTTCAAGCCATCTCTCCCCCACTTTCACACCTCCAAGCCACAAAGGACATAGTGTTTTATATTTTCTCCTTATGCATACTCCTATTGAAACCTCATCTTACTATAATCCATCTCTCTACCAGCAGAGGCACTCTCTCCCACTCCCCCAAGCCATCTCTCTCCTGCTCCTCCAAGCCATCTCTCTCGCAATTCTGCACACTAACTCCTCACAGCCATCTCTCTCCCACTCTCACTACTCCAAGCCATCTCTAATTCCCAGCCCTGCTCTCTCTTTCACTCCTCCAAGCCATCTCTCTCCCAGCTTTGCACGCTCTCCCGCTCTCACTCCTCCAAGTTATCTCTCATTCCCCGCCCTGCACTCTCTCACTCCTCCAAGCCATCTCTCCACCAGCCCTGCATGTTCATCCACTCCTCTAATATTCAAAATTCAGCAAGCTAAAGTAGCGCAACAATTCACCTTTAAATAAATCCAAAGATCACAGGAGTGTTAAGCAAAAGTAGAAACAAATTTATTGAAAAGTAAGTAAGAACATCATTGGAGAGGCACAGTCTCAATCGTTTTGCCGTGAGGCTTAATCATAGACACTGACCCTAGGCAGGGAGTCTGTTAAAAAGGCCAGTAAAGGACCTCCCCAAAATCCTGTATTGGTCATTATGGGTCAGATCCACGCCCATTAAAAACAGCAATGAGAATGAATTTTACGTTTTAACCCATTAGAGACAATAAACACATATATAGTGGCACTTATGTATAACATGTATTAACAATTTAAATGACTCCAAGCAAGAATTTGTAATGCTTTCCCTTTTATCCATTTTTAGACATATTGCATTGTGTTGTCCAAAATGTAACAGAATAAAATAAATATATTTACCTTGCTTAAAGGTATATTACCAATTATATTAACTTAGCATAAATACTCATATATAATACCAAAATGGTAACAAATAACAAGACACATGGAACTTGTGGCACGCAACACTTACTCATATAGCCAATATCAATCTGTGTAACAGTTCAGTTCCTGCAGTTTATTCATACCTGCAGGTACCCTAGGGCCCATTTTGAAAATCCAATATACTTCCCGCTTGGCTAATAGCATATTTACAATCTACAGCGTTCTATTGCCATATAGGAAAAATATTTAAGATCTCCATTACTACAAGTTTGAAAATGGCAATTAATTGTAGAATTTCAGATGCATGTTCTCTCATACGTTCTCGTAGTTTTCTACTTGTACGGCCAATATATTGCATACCACATTTTCCACATGTCACAAGGTATATCACCTCGCTGGATTCACAATTAAGATAATCTTTCAATATTAACAATATTGAAATTACTACCAGCCCTTTGTCAATAAGTGATAATAACCCTGTAGCCGATTCTAGGGGCCACTATGCGGATCCCTTGAATGAATATGCATTTAGCGGCTCTTATGTAAGTCAACCTATTGAAGCCATGTCTGACTGTGCACTCACTACTCTTGAATCGCTGTATATAGAGTCAGACAGGGATCACACTGTGATTGCCCAAAAGAAAAATAATCTTTTTAAAACAAAATCCAACCAGATCTCATTACAGACTGAGGAAGAATATATTTACAATGATAAACCAATTACCCCAATTTTCCACCATCTCCCTAATATCCATAAAAATAAAGACAATCCTCCAGGCTGCCCTATTGTGGCTGGCGTTGGCTATTTGGGAGAAGGTCTTTCACGGTTTGTAGAGTACCATTTGAAGCCATTAGTTAAGAATCTTAGGGGATACATTCAGGACACAAAACATGTGGTGGTACAATTGGAGAGTGTGGTGTGGCAACCAAATTTTATTTGGGCAACGTTGGATGTTGCCTCCCTATACTCCTCAATTCCCCACTCATTTGGTTTACAAGCAATATATTATTTTTTGAATAATTTCAGAGGATATTCACAGGATCTGATTGACTTTCTTATGAAACTTTCTTTATACTTTTTACTTACTCATAACTTTTTTTCTATTTGATTCTTTCTCCAAATATGTGGGACTGCTATGGAGACATCTTTTGCTCCCTCCTATGCCAACCTGTTTTTGGGGTGGTGGGAATGGTCCCATGTCTTTGGAGAGAATAATCCTTTCATATCATGTATAGTTTGGTATGGCCACTATATAGATGATTTTCTGTTTATCTGGAGGGGGAATACTATGGACTTGGATAATTACGTATTGTATCTCAATAATATTAACATCAATTTAAAATGTACATCTAACATTGATCCACTAACTATTCAATTTTTTGGTAATCAAGTGTTGCACGTTGGTGATAAGGTGAATACCGCTAGCTATAGAAAACCCACAGCAGGAAATACTCTTTTGCATTAAACCAGTTGTCATCCCCATCATGTAGCATGTAATATACCTTTGGGGGAATTTTTATGTGCTAAACGCAATTGCAGCTCGGATGTTGACTCCCGGGATCACGTCACATGAGCCCCGTGATTGAGTCATGTGATCCCCGCGATCCCGTCACGTGACCCTTGCGATCGCAAAGTGGATCTTCCAGCAAGAACATCAAAAGTGAATCATCCAGCACATTTGCCGGGAAAGTCCCTGGATGGTGATTTCCCCGGGACATTCTCCCTCTTGCCGGGACTGTCCTGGCAAAAATGGGACAGTTGACAACTATGCTACATATATAGTTAACCTAACCTAAGTAGCCTACTTCTTCTCCCTTCCTTGCTGCAGGTATAATTTCCAGCGGGGGGAGACCCTCAGACTCCCTGAAATGGATGCCCATAGTAGTACATTTCTTTAAACACTTGTGTAGATAAAAGAAAGGAATATGCGGAGGGAGCCAATTCACTCGATCAGATGGTAATGTTGCAATAATAGTAAATTTATTATAAAGTGACAGTGGCAGGTACAAATGTGCAAAAAACAGCAGCAAAATACGCCTTATGCGTTACCTGCTATGCTAGCACTTAGTCATAAGCAGCTTCTTTAAAGAGATGAGTTTTGGGGGACTCTTTGAGATTTGAGAAGGAGGGAAAGAGCCGGATGGTCTGTGGAAGGGAGTACCGGAGAGGGGGCAGCTCAGGAAAAAAAATTCAAGTGATGAGGTTGGAGGAGAGCTTTAGTCCATTTGAGTGCAGAAGTTGTGCAGGTAAGTATCGGTTAACAAGGGAAGCAATGTATGGAGGGGCAGAGGAGTGGAGGGCTTTTTACGTTAAAGATATAATTTCAAATTTGATCAGAGAGCAGACAGGGAGCCACTGGAGGGCGTTGCAGAGTGTAGCCACTGAATCGTAATAATGAACGAGAAAGATGAGATACTGGAAATACTGAATATAAAAATGCTGAAAAAAATGTTGAAAAAAGTCAATAAACAAGTCAATAAACTTTCTGAATATACGGAACATAACATTAAATATTTAACTTTAACTACACTGTTAATTGACAGTTAATACACTGTTAATATTATTGACAAAATAATACTGGCATTTTATTTTCCAAATTGGCTTTTGCATATTAATAGCAAAATAATACTGGCATATTGAAGAAAAAATACTGGCATATATTTAATGGTAAAATACTGGCATATTAAATGGCAGAGTAATACTGGCATATTATTGGGAAAATTGGTTCTGGTTTATTAATGACAAAATAATACTGGCATATTATTGAGCAAATTGGCTGTGGCTTTTTAATGGCAAAATAATACTGGCATATTATTGGGCAAATTGGCTGTGGCATATTAAATGGCAAAATAGTACTGGCCTATAACTGGACAAATTTGGCTGTGGCATATTAAATGGCAAAATAATACTGGCATATTATTAGGCAAATTGTCTGACTTATTAACGGCAAAATAATACTGGTATATTATGGGGCAAATTGTGGTTTATTAATGACAAAATAATACTGGCATATTATTGGGCAAATTGTCTTTGCCATATTTATGGGCAAACACTGGCATATTAATGGGAAAACTGGTTTATTTTAATTGGCAAAGTGATGCTGTGGCATGGTCTGTGGGGCAAAATAACATGTACTATGAGGAAAGTGAGACTGGCTAGTTCTGTGGTGCAAAGTGACACTGTGGTATGTTCTGTGGGGCATTGACACTGTGGCATGCCAAATCATGTAGGTGCAATATGAGTGCAAGCCAAGTGCTGTGGGTGCAATATAGGTGCATGGCAAGTTCTGTGGGTACTGTATGGTGCTGTGTTAACTCCTTTAAGTGCAATGTGGGTGCAGAGTAGACATGTGCATTCGTTTTCGGACTAATGCATTTTCGGCCAAATATAGCATTTTTGTACATTCGTCCGAAAAACTAATAACGAAAATGCTAAATTAACGAAAGCCGAATGAACGAATGGTTAATAAACGAAAATCATTTGTCCATTCGTGCTATTGGCATTCTATAAACCAAAATAGAGTCAGTGTATCGAATACCAATAGCATTACATACATTCCATAAACCGACATAATGAACGACTTTCGGTTTATGGAATGTATGTAATGCTATTAGCTTTCTATAAACCGAAATAGAGTTGAAATAGGTAAATTCGTATGAATGGGGACTCTATTTCGGTTTATAGAATGCCAATAACATTTACTACATACATTCCATGAACCGAAAGTCGTTCATTATGTCGGTTTATGGAATGTATCTAGTAAATGCTATTTGCATTCTATAAACCGAAATAGAGACCCTATTCATACGAACTGACCTATTTCAACTCTATTTCGGTTTATAGAAAGCCAATAGCATTACATACATTCCATAAACCGAAAGTCTATAAACCGTAAGAGAGGTTAAAATAGGTCAATTCGTACGAATGAATAAAACGAATAATTTCGTCTGAAACGAATGCAGTAATGAACGAAATTCAATTTGGATGAAATAAATAACATTTTTCGTCCGAATGGACGAAAACGAAATGGAAATTTTAGTTTTGCACATGTCTAGTGCAGAGAAAGGGAATAAAAACAAGGAATGCCATTTTTCTATAACATATGAAAATCGTTCAATATAATATTAAAAAATGTAAATAAGTATAAATGCAACTAGTTATAGAGAGAGAGAGAGAGAGAGAGAGATGTCTGTGTATATAGATATGTATTGTTTTAGAATTGTACAATTGTCACCTTGTGGGGCTCCTGTGTGTCGCATAATTAAGGGGCTCTTTGTGTGGCATAATTATAGGGCACTTGTGTGTGGCATAACTATGGGGCGCTTGTGTGTGGCATAATTAAGGGGCTCCTGTGTGTGTGTGGGGGCTCTGAGGTGAGGCATAAATAATGGGGCTCTGGTGTGGCATAATTTATGGGGCTCTTGTGTGTGTCATAGTTATGGGGCTCCTGTGACATATTTTGTGGGGCTCATGTATGTGGCATATTTAACATGACATTTGACTGGCATTACTAAGGAATCTGTTTGGCATGGTATTGGAGAAAATCCAGCGGGGTGACACCATGAGTTACCGCACTGTGTGACACCAACCCTAGTGACACCTCTGCATAAGGGGACAGTGATTGCTATCCTTTAGCACTCCAACTAGGGTTGCCACCTGGCCGGTATTTTACCGGCAACGCCGGCAATTGACCCCTCTGAGCCGGTGTCGGTATTAGTTAAATACCGGCAATGCAAAAGCTTGTTTTGTTTTTTTTTCAGAATTGCAGAGCGCGTTTCTACTAGCCTCCAATATGTAAATGTTAAATTGTGCAGTGGCGTAGCAGCAGCTCCTGTGGTGGGTGCGCTGTGTGCATCATGAAGTGACTCACGTCTTGCTCCACGTCATGTGAGTCACTGGCTGCCGGCAAGTGGCAACGTTGAGGTAGGGAAGCATCGCGCAGCTGTTCAGTGTGGTGTGCTGTCCTGCCGGAGTACATGGCACTTTTCTGCACCGAGAAGGAGAGAATTATCTCTGTCGGCTGTCTATTACTGAAAAATAATCCTGTGAGATCGTAGCCCCTTATAATGTTTGCATTTGATAACTTTCTGCTGCTTCATTCTTTTGATTTTTTTTTTATCTTCACATTCTCTATTTACAATTGTGGTTACTTCTCATTTTTTATGTTCCTGTTTAATTTTGGCTGCTTAATTTGTCTTGTTTTATTTTTTAATGTTAATTTACAATTTTTGTTCCTTCAGTTTTTTTATCTGCTTGCTTTGTATGTTTTTTTTACTTTTACTATATGCAGAATTTTTAGTATATGCATAATGAATATGAGAAATGAGCTCCAGGTACCCGGTAACTATACCAAGGAGTCTGAAACTCAATCTGAGGGACAGTGAATGCACCCCCATTTTGGCTCCGCCCACAACCATGGCCGGTGTTCTGACAAATTTCTGGAGCAAATTCTCCTGCGCAATCGCAGGAGAATTTGCTCACTGCGCATGCGCAGAAAGTAAGTTACAGCTGATCACTCAGCTGTAACTTTGTGACCACCGCGCATGCGCCAGCTGCGCAACCCACCTCCCGCACACCCCTTCTTAACAGATGATCGGACACAGCGGTACACAGCGCATGCGCGCGGCTATCCAGCCGTTTGTGAATGCGCGCGTCCGTTGAATTCAAAACGCTGGTAAGTAACACGGGGCGGGGGGGACATAAGGAGCCAACAGAGAGGTAAGCACCCTGGTGAGGGCTGTGTACCGCTGTGTCCGATCATCTGGTAAGAAGGGGTGTGCGGGGTGCGGGAGGTGGGTTGTGCAGCTGGCGCATGCGCGGTGGTCACAAAGTTACAGCTGAGTGATCAGCTGTAACTTTCTGCGCATGCGCAGTAAGCAAATTCTCCTGCGATTGCGCAGGAGAATTTGCTCCAGAAATTTGTCAGAACACCGGTATTCTTTTATGAAAAGGTGGCAACACCAACTCCAACTGATCTAGTTTTTATCTGTCATCAGTGGCGTCCCGAGGGGGGGGCGGCCCGCCCCGGGTGCCACTGACTAGGGGGGTGCCACCGGTGCTGCCGGCACCCCCCGCGCTGCTTACCTTGTTTTTTTTTTTTTCTCAGGCGGCCGAATCCTCTGGATGCGGCCGCCGGGTGAAAAAAAAAAAAAAATCACAGCGACCGGATGTGACGATACGTCACATCCGGCGACTGTGTTTCCCTCCTCCGTGCAGGAGGGAAGAGAAGACTGCACGGAGGAGTCGTCCGTCCGGGAGAAGCAGCGATTTGGTAAGTGATGGGGGGGGGGGGGCTGGCACTATATTACTGGGTTCTGACTGGCACTATATTACTGGGTTCTGGCTGGCACTATATTACTGGGCTCTGGCTGGCACTATATTACTGGGTTCTGACTGGCACTATATTACTGGGCTCTGGCTGGCACTATATTACTGGGTTCTGGCTGGCACTATATTACTGGGCTCTGACTGGCGCTATATTACTGGGCATCTGGCTGGCACTATATTACTGGGCATCTGGCTGGCACTATATTACTGGGTTCTGACTGGCACTATATTACTGGGCATCTGGCTGGCACTATATTACTGGGTTCTGACTGGCACTATATTACTGGGCTCTGGCTGGCACTATATTACTGGGCATCTGGCTGGCACTATATTACTGGGCTCTGACTGGCACACTATTACTGGGCCCTGGCTGGCACTATATTACTGGGTTCTGACTGGCACTATATTACTGGGCTCTGGCTGGCACTATATTACTGGGCATCTGGCTGGCACTATATTACTGGGTTCTGACTGGCACACTATTACTGGGCTCTGGCTGGCACTATATTACTGGGCTCTGACTGGCACTTTATTACTGGGCTCTGACTGGCACTATATTACTGGGTTCTGGCTGGCACTATATTACTGGGCTCTGACTGGCACTATATTACTGGGCTCTGGCTGGCACTATATTACTGGGTTCTGGCTGGCACTATATTACTGGGCCCTGAGTGGCACAATATTACTGGGCTCTGGCTGGCACTATATTACTGGGCTCTGACTGGCACTATATTACTGGGCTCTGGCTGGCACTATATTACTGGGCTCTGACTGTTACAATATTCCTGGTATCTGACTGGCACACTATTACTGGGCTCTGACTGGCACACTATTACTGGGCACTGACTGGCACACTATTACTGGGCACTGACTGGCACAATATTCCTGGGCACTGACTGGCACAAAATTACTTGGCATCTGACTGGCATAAAATTCATGGGCACTGACTGGCACAATATTACTGGGCATTTGACTGGCACACTATTCCTGGGCTCTGAGTGGCACACTATTACTGGGCACTGACTGGCACAATATTCCTGGGCACTGACTGGCACTATATTACTGGGCTCTGACTGTTACAATATTCCTGGTATCTGACTGGCACACTATTACTGGGCTCTGACTGGCACACTATTACTGGGCACTGACTGGCACAATATTCCTGGGCACTGACTGGCACAATATTCCTGGGCATCTGACTGGCATAATATTCCTGGGCACTGACTGGCACAAAATTACTTGGCATCTGACTGGCATAATATTCATGGGCACTGACTGGCACAATATTACTGGGCATCTGACTGGCACAATATTCCTGGGCTCTGAGTGGCACACTATTACTGGGCACTGACTGGCACACTATTACTGGGCACTGACTGGCACACTATTACTGGGCACTGACTGGCACTATATTACTGGGCTCTGACTAGCACAAACAATAATACTGTCTCTGACTGGCACAATATTCCTGGTATCTGACTGGCACATTACTGGGTTCTGAGTGGCACTATATAACTGGGCTCTGACTGGCACACTATTACTGGGCTCTGAGTGGCACACTATTACTGGGCTCTGACTGGCACTATATTACTGGGTTCTGAGTGGCACTATATTACTGGGCTCTGAGTGGCACACTATTACTGGGCTCTGACTGGCACACTTACTGGGCTCTGAGTGGCACACTATTACTGGGCTCTGACTGGCACAATATTACTGGTATCTGACTGGCACAATGTTACTGGTATCTGACTGGCACACTATTCCTGGTAACTATAATTGTACAATTTTCAAACATTGAAAAAATTGTGGGTGTTTTCTTGTATTTTTATTGTGGGGGGGGCCACACTCGGGGTCCGCCCGGGTGCCAAATGCTCTAGGTACGCCCCTGTCTGTCATATTAGCCAGTCAATTGGGCTTCCCTAAATGGTTGGCTGAGCATCATGGGAAAGGTATACCACAAATCGTAGGATGCTGACCAGTATGTGCAACAAGATTTCTACTTCAGATGGGTAAAAGTCTGCTTTATCCAGATAGTAGAGCTGTAGGAAGTGAATCTCTCCGCCTCCTTTGTGTTGTTGTATTGAAAGGAAGCAGCGGATTGTTCATTGGATACACATGACGGCAAGAGAAGGGATAGGGGTGTGGAAATCCCTTATAAACACACACACCATCCAGCTTCTGTGCCACTGAGCAGAATGTCCCTTATGGATCTCAAGGGAGATATGTCATTTCTGGTATGGGTGGCCGCAGCTGTCATCTTCCTGACCATGCTGGCATTACCCACCATCCCACTGCTGATTGATTACATTCGGAAATGGATTGTCATGTCACCGATTCCAGGAGTGGCCACCAATATCCCTCTTCTTGGAAACGCCCATTTGCTGAAACCTAATGGTGGAGGTAAAAAAATACATTTGTTTTTAGATTCTGTTAGGCCACTTCAGCGTTTCCATATGTTGTGACACGGGTACTGAAGGGTTAACATTGACTTGTTTAGTCACCAGGGACTGCTTGTTTGGTTAAACCTTTGCTGTGCCACTGGAATGCATCACACATCATGTGAAGTGGCCCTTGCAGGAGAATGCACGTGTAAATATTTGTACTGTCAGAGTGCGCTGCAAACTGGCCGAGGTCATGCTGCACAGGATAATGCATACCGAATGGCGATGTTTAACCCGCCGAGTGCCAGGTGGCAGCAAAGTTTTCTGTCATGCTTTAATATTTATAGAGATAATGTAACACATTCTTTCAACTCCTTTTAGCACTGTTCTAAACTGTCTGTAAATTATACTATGCTATAATAACCTGCAAACCCCGAATACAAAGTGTATCTGCCAGATATGGGATATTATGGTCATGTACTATTACAGATGTTTTTGTAATTACACGAACAAAAAGATGGGTAATTATAGGACTGGGTTTGCTGGTCAGGGCACAAATGGAGATTCACCTCAACTGCTGTTGAGCATTAAAATGTATTTATATATCGCCCACAATTTCTGCAGAACTTGGTACAGAGCATGAAAAGGAAATACTGGCTATGGTTTTTATTCATTAAATAGAGAATTGAGGGGAATTTCAAACTGAAGGCCAAAAAAAACTTTTTTTTGTTACTGACACTTTCAATTGCAGGTTTTTTTTTAATTGGAAATAACCATATCTTTCATTGCTGGAATCCATGGGATGTTGTAAAACTGTTTATCTGTTGGAGATATCGGTGCTAACATCAACCTTTTAAGGCAGGTTAAAGGCTGAAGCTAAACTTGTGGTGACAGGTTTTTATATCTCCTAACCAGATTAGTGCTCTGATTTTGGACAAAAACAAACAAATGTAATTCTAAGCAAAATATGAATACATATTTGGACTTTCTTTGTGTGCAAATGTATGTCTAATAATATTGAGATCATTCCTAGTTGTTGACTGTTTCTTTAAGTTAAAAAAATGATGTTAAGTTGTTGCAAAACATAGTGGTCAATGTAGCTTTTATTGAGATAAGAGACCTTCGATGGGGGCTGCAGAATATAAGACACTAATTTAAGGGCAGCCAGGAATCCGAGAAGAGAGTGGTGGAACAGGTTATTGTGTGTGTGTGTGTGGCACAGAGGCGAAATGAATGGACAGGGATAAATGAAGAGGAAAACAAAATCAATAATATATAAAATCATAGGTACCCATACCATGCTAAAGAAAACATTTGGACATGAACTGGAAAAAACATATGTCAAGCTTGTGCCTACCTTTTGTATTTCATATAACCCTATCAGTGAACATTCCTATCAGTGTTTCAATAACAAAGTTGGTATCCAAAGTCCATATTAACTGTAATATTCCTGATTATCTGCAATGTATTGTGTGATGTCAGCAATTAAACCGTAATCTACAGGAACATGTTAATGTTTCATCAAAACTCATCAGAACCTTGTTGTAGTCAGATTATTCTGTTTTTCTAATAATAAAGGACAAAGCTGATCATCATTTACAACCTGTATGTAAAATTAAAAATAATAAATAAAAACTAACCAAAATACACACAATTTATTAAAGTGTCTCTTTAATGTTTAAATGTGTGCAAGTAAACTACTGTTCAAAAGTTTGGGGTCACTTAGAACGTTCATTGTTTTCCATGAAAAATTACATGAAATGAGTTGCAAAATAAAAAGGAAAAACAGTCCAGATATTCACAAGGATATAAAAAATTATTATTTACATTCAAAAGAATACCTGTTTTTATTGGTTCTTTAATCAGCACAGCAGTTCTCATTTGTATACTTTTGAGATACAAGTCATTTATAACTATTTCTGATACCTTCAATGTTGTTTTAATGGCTAAAATTAGCTTTTCTTTCAAAAACCAAACTTTAGCACAGGGGTATATAGTATCCAGCTGTAAACTTTTGTACTGATTAAAGAGCCAAGAATTCTAAATCATTATTTCTAACATCTTTACTGTATTTCCTATTATTTGAGCAACTCAGCTGATGTATGGTTTCATGAATAGCAAGGACATTTCCAAGTGATCCCAAAGTTTTGAATGGTAGTGTATATTCATACATTTAAACCTTAAAGCAACACTATGTGTGTGCATTTTTTACATTTTACATCACATGATAAATTAAGATGTCATAATGACCAGATATTTTAGTTTTTTTTTTTTTTTTTTATTAACATTTCTCCTTATTATGTTTTCATGTCAAATACACAGATTTGGTGAGAAGAAATTAGGTTTTCAAAGCTATTGCTTCCCCTGAGTGATTAATGATACTTAATATGTAGAGTTCGATCGGTGATAGTTATGTGGTAAGATAATAAAAGTCACTTTGCCAACCACACGTTTCTCACTTGATTGGCACTCTGGGACTACTTTCAAAATATTTCTCTTGTGTTTCTTTTTCACGCATGATATTCACTATGTCCTTTGTGAGCTTGTTGATTTCTTCATTGTGAAGATTTTATCTTTTAACGGGACTATGTGTCCTAAATGGGAAAACCAATGGGAATTTAAAGTATAAAATTGGTTTCCAATATTGGCAGAAATACAAGCACATCAGAAGATCCTCTAAGATGGTTGTAAAAGTGGTGCAATCAGCAAGCATTTCAATAGCTTCCATGCTGATTTCTCTAGTTCTAGACCTTTTCTCCAGAATTGCTCTGTAAACATAACTCCGTATCTCAAATATGTGAATAAGTATATAGTTGATCTATTAATCGCGTTCATATTATGTTTTACATTTTCTCTTCTAGATTTCTTTGTCCAAATTATGGAATACACAGAGGTCTTCAGAAGCCTTCCATTGTGGAAACTTTGGATTGGGCCTGTTCCTTTTATTATTGCATATCATGCAGAAACAGTGGAAGTGAGTGTATTCACACATTCACCTTTTTTTTTTTTATAAAAATGGTATATGTTTGTCTTCTAGAAAGAATGACCACTGCTGGATACTAATTGATTTAAAATTGGAATGATATTTTTTCTTATTACAAAAAAGTGCACGCAATGTTTGGCTCCAACAGTTGTCTAATATTGTGTAACAAGGTTATCCATGACAACGCTCCCATTGAGAACTAGTCTCGAATACTGACACAGTTAAAAGTTGAACAGTATCATATGTAATTTATCCACCAGTTTTTATTCACAACATTTTTTAATAGTTATAGGATTTATAAGTAACACTTTTAAATATAAGTGGCACGTCAGACAAAATGTGCAACTTAAAGGGATAATACCATGATTACGCAATTGTCAAATATCTTTTTTCATTCAAGTAACCAGGATATTTTTTTTAATTTTTTTTCTTTATATTTTTTTACATGATATGTATGTGTGTGTGTGTATATATATATATAATTACAATCCTTCTGTACACAATGAGAGCCCATTAAATAAACTTGACAAATGCTCTTTCAGGGAAAAAAAACAACTGAAAAAAGCAATGCATGATGTCTATTAAAGTGTTTCATTTGCACATTCATAAATATCATATTACGCAATGTTCAGGCATAGAAAACAACATAAACTCCCCAATATCCACAATGTCACAACTCAATTTCCTCTTCAGTACCTAGCTTCCCTTATCCCCTTTATAAAGCATAAAGGGAACACAGGATACTGTAAGAATCTTAAAGGGACAGTCTAGTCCCCAAACTCAAGTGCATGTTAAAGACTACTGTTGCAGAGTGCACAGGCTTATTTTCCCAGTGTGGATTTGACGCAGGCTCATGTACACAGGGGGTTAACAGTGCAACACATTGTCTGATGGCATCACTACAGAGAAGGGAAATTCTATTCATTTGAATAAAATTATTTCCATTGGTTCCTGCAGCAAAAAAAAAAAAGAAATTGACTTTTACTCAGCTAGTGCGGCTAGTCCTGGTTTCTTGCAAACTGTAATTTCACAATTTGAGATACAAATTAACAATACAATCCATGTTTCTTTGTTTCCTTGTCTGTTTACTGCCATCCATATAATTTTGTGAGATGGAATAGGGTATTGAGCAGCCCCCTTGTGGCCTCGTGTGCAAATGCTCTAATTATAATGGGAGATATGTGATTTGTTTATTAATTCTACTTTTAATAATAATGCTGTTTAGAATGCTGTAGTTTTAATTGATTGACACTGAAGTTTGAGGAAACAACTGATTGTATAAGCTGCTTTGAAAACTGATCATAATCCATTTTCGTTCTCAAAGTGAGCCTTAAAAATAGTAGGGAACTGTTTGAAAATTTTCAAATATGATGTAGCGCAATTATTATGTGATTAATTGTTATAGAAGTTTGTTTTTTACTCAGGTTTTACACTGAAAATGTGCTAATACCTAATACGCCTTATATTACACATCTTATAAGATATATATTACAGCATGTTTTATGAGTGAGTTAACCTTTTTAGTGAAATGTGACAATGTAAAATAATACAGTATTTTATTTTCGCAACACTTTCATTTTAGCCCATTTTAAGTACTTCCAAACATATGGACAAATCATTTGCATATAAATTCCTTCATCCGTGGCTTGGAAAAGGACTTTTAACAAGGTAAATGTACCTCTTGCTAATAGGATTTTTGTAAACAACTTTTAATTACTGGAACAGTGGCTCATCTGAATAATATTTTCCATAGGTGTCTCCTATTCTCATGATTGTTTTGTTGTGTTAATTAGGTTGATGTGCACATGGAGTAATATTCTTTGGTATTCTCTATTCACTTAAATAAACATGGTTAACACAAATTTAAAACCAGAATTACATTTTGGCTGTAAGAAGCAGTAAAATCAAACCATTGTTTTTTGGGAATACAATAAGTAAAGACATAAACACTAACTAGTGTTATTCTATTTTACAGGCACTGCTATATTCTGCACTAGGAATAACATGTTTAACAGGGATTTGGGAGGGTTTGGACCTGAGATCTTATAGTCACAATATAAAATTTACTCCTGGAGATTTTTCCTTTTGGCTGATATTGTTTCATGTGTACATTTTAATAATTTCATGTGTCGCTAAATTGTTAAGTATTCTTTACTCATTTATGACATCTGTAATCTTACTTCTTTTGAATGCCCAAGGTGTACGCAGTGCTTTGCAGGTTTAGATGAAGTATTTGTTACAGAAATCAGTCTGATAATGTATAAACTCTCAGCACAGGGGAAAAGTGGCGCACCAGGAGGAAGATGATAACCCCAACCTTCCACTTTGCTATCCTGTCTGAATTCGTAGAAGTTATGAATGAACAGTCCAAAATACTGGTAGACAAACTCAGGAAACATGCTGACAAAGAATCTTTTAATTGCTTCATGGATGTAACCCTCTGTGCTCTGGACATAATATGTGGTAAGCATGAAGTGCTATTAGATAACTTATTGATGTATGGACAAGATAAATATATAACTCTGTTTGCTCGTGTATGGGAATACATATGTATGCGCATAGGTTGACTGTGTATATCCCATATCTCTCTGCTGCCAAAGAGTAGAACTCTTTGTCACATAACACCCTGCAAGGCAGTGTAACTATTGAACAACCCACAATCTGAGACTGGTTTAACTGAATTTAGGTTTTAGTTCCTCTTTATTTTGAGGCATTCAAGCTTTAGATATTATTTTGTTCATGCACTTTTCTTTGATACCTAATATTTTGTTTTGTGCATTTCATATATTTTGATTTTTCAACTGCTTCAAGAAAGGCATACAACTTTCTGAACCAAACCTGTATTCAAACATTTGGCAATGCCGGTGTGTGCATGTGAGGTCAAACAGCAGCGAAACATATTTACCATATCTGCATACTTTATATATTAAGCTGCAGCTATATGATTCACTAAAAAAATGAACAGAAGGTCTTCATTAAATTGGCATCTTGTTTTATACTTCCATATTTAATTTGTTTTGTTTGTTTACCTTTTACAGAGACCGCAATGGGAACCCAAATCCATGCACAGACCACAAGCGATTCTGACTATGTTCGAGCTATTTATGAGTATGTCTTTTTAATTATTGGCAAAACAATATTTTAGCTGTTATATTCTGTAAAAGAATATCAATGTCCATAATAAGTAAATAAAAATCTGTGAAAACAAATACTGTGGAAAATCCTCAAGCAATAACCTCCTTCAGGACAATGGTATTCTTTGTTTTGATGCCCGTTCTGGACAATAACTTTTTTCTACTTTTAGCTATGTGTGCTTTTAAATTAAAGTGTAAGCTTGCCATTTTAATGAATCCCCACATATAATATATTGGGGGGTTTTTAGAGGAAAGATAGGGCTTTCCTTTGAATGTTTTTATTTTTTTTATTTTTTTATTATATTTTTTTCTGGAACACAGTATATATATTTCCTCTCTGATACAAGATCAAGTGTATCAGTGAGAGAGGGGAAGAATTTTGACAATCAGTGTTCTTACAGCACTGATTATCATTTAATGTATTCTTTGCATTTATTACTTATGATCAAACTTTTTCATTGTTTCACTTTTTATTTAAAAAAACTTGGAAGTGTTCAATTTCTTTTTAAAAGCACATCATGTACAAGCTAATATTTAAAGTGTCACATTCTGCGACTTTTACCTTTTTATTAATGCCAATAAATAGGACCCATTCACTATAAACCTTGAACTGGTCATTGGTTATTCCTAAAATTATAAATGTAATGCATTCAATATTAAATATTGTGTCATGGATAGGTTCATAAAAGCCTCACTTAATCAACTGTTTCTTCACTGCTAATTGTTTTCAAATCTTTTTTTTTTTTATCCCAGAATGAGTGATTTTGTGCACCGTCGGCAGAAAATGCCCTGGTTATGGCCAGACTTTCTATTTTCACACTTGTCAATTGGAAAGAAACATGACTCAAACCTGAAGATCCTTCACTCGTTTACTGACAAGGTACCAATTGTCGCCAATTACCTTTTGAGAAAGAAACGAGAGCACTACACATTGTTCTTGAAATATTCTAGTCTGCTTAAATTCCTTACATCAATTTCTGCTTAAATTCCTAAATTCTTTGGCTTTGACCAGTGGTGGGATTCAAAAAATTTAGCAACCAGTTCCGACTTTCAAGCATGGTGCAATATGTTTTTCTCTTATGTCCAAAAAAACAAAATAAAAACTACTTGCTTTTTGCTAATCAGCAAAACAAGTTAAAGGGACTGTCTAGTGCCCAAAATGCCTCCTCAATATTTTAATGCATAATAAAGTACTTTCAAAGTACTTTAAAATGCATATTTTATATTTTGCATTACTTAAAAAATGAAGATATTACACTTAGATGAAAAGCACATATGCAGAGGTTCAGGACAGCCCACTCAATGGATGGGTCACTTGGGCTTCTAAGGAAGTTTATTTTCCCTGCAGCAGCCAATAAGAATTGGAATATGATTTCCTGTTAGGTGATGTAATCAGACAATGTGTTGCATTAGAGATCCTTCTGTATACAAGAGCATTATAAGTTAGTGCCCTGTCACTTTATAATGTCAATCATATCATCCAGCACTGCCTATCATGTCAGCTTGGCTGAGCATGATAGGCAGTGCAGTCCCCCTTAAATGCCAGCTTGGCTGAGCATGATAGGCAGTGCAGCCCTCTCATAAATTACAACTTGGCTTTGATAGGCATTGTGATTTCCCCCCCCCATAAATGCTGCCAGCTGGCAGAGCATGATAGGCACTGCAGTCCCCATCATAAATGCCAGTTGGCTGAGCATGATAGGCACTGCAGTCCCCCATATTAGTACCATCACGCATCGCTCTCAGTCATGCATTCTCACACAGACTCACATCACACTCCTAATCACACCCACATCACTCACACCGCAACATGTCCCCTACCTGGTCCAGGTTTGTATTGGCGGCGGGGTGACGGGCAGGCGGGGGGGTCGAGGGTGATCCTTGCTCCCGGTACTTCACCCTTTCATGGGTGAAGAGGAGCAGCAGCAGCGGTGAGGGAGGCTGGAAGTTCAGGAGGCACACTGAGCTGTCAGTATACGCGACCGTATGTATGCAGTACTGAGAACTTCTATAGGTAAGTACCGTATAAACTCGAGTATAAGCCGAGTTTTTCAGCACATTTTTTGTGCTGAAAAATGCCCCCCCTCGGCTTATACTCGAGTCGGTGTCTGGGGGGGAAAAAAAATCTAAAACTTACCTCGTTCCTGCTCAACGAAGTGTGTTTTTTTTAAACAAACTTTATTGTTCCGTGCGGCTGGAGGGGAGCTCACAACGCTTCCCTCACAGCCACGCACCTTCAGAGCACCAGGAGACGGAGCAGGAACGAGGTAAGTACTGGGGTCTGGGGAAGGGGGGAAGGAGGGTGGCATAACGAGAATACTAAGGGGCAATATCCTGGCATATTACATGGCATATTGGGGGCAATATCCTGGCATATTACATGGCATATTGGGGGCAATATCCTGGCATATTACATGGCATATTGGGGGCAATATCCTGGCATATTACATGGCATATTGGGGGCAAAATCCTGGCATATTGGGGGCAAAATCCTGGCATATTACATGGCATATTGGGGGCAAAATCCTGGCATATTACATGGCAGATTCAGGGCAATATTTAACAGTAGCTGCCTCATTTCCCACCCTAGGCTTATACTCGAGTCAATATTTTTTCCCAGTTCTTTGTGGTAAAATTAGGTGCCTCGGCTTATATTCGGGTCGGCTTATACTCGAGTATATACGGTATTTTTTTTTTATTTTTATGGAAAATAAAAAATGAAAGTGACAGTCTAGTTGTTGCCTAGAAGTTGCACCAAAATCATAAAGGTGAATAGACTATACCTTTAAATAAACAGCAACTCCCATCATACTTATTTTTTTTTAAACAGTTGAGCAGCACTATATAAAATATATTTTTGTGTGTGTAATATAATATAATTTTATTATGGGAGTTACAGTTTATTTAATACCAATATGATTATGATGGTAAGAAGAGAGCCTGTGTGAGGAATTATAGTTATAGTGTGATGGGAATTTAATTATTAAAATGTAGATACTGGTGCTTTTTTATTTATATTAATATTATACTTCATGTTCCCTTCATGAGTGAGCAGGACACCCTTTAAACGGAAAGGAACTTTTGTCCCTTCCCCCGTCCAGCTCACTCTGCAGGAAGCAGAGAGTATACAGAGCCTGCCTGTTTCCATGCAGACACTCGCGTCTGAGAGAAGGAGATTAGAGGAGGCCTGGGGGATGCTGGGAAATCCTACAGACAGCCCAGTGATTGATGGGAGAAGCAGCAACTGCGCTTGCGTTAGGGCATACGGCCGCACCGATGTAGTACTTGAAAACGGCCACTAGTGACCACTCTTTCAAAGCTAAGTAGAATCTCTTTTTTTTTATTTTTTTTTTTTTTTTTTTTACAGAGAACTAAAAAAAACCAAAAAAAACAGTGCCAGTCTAGTCTACCCTGTGCTGCCTACAAGTTGCACCAAAGTTAAAAGGGTGACTAGACTGTCCCTTTAAGGCCAAAGTAGACAAGCTGGAAGAATTCTCTAACCAAGCTATGCTTTCATTTTGGATACTCTGGTCTTAAATTTCAAATTCCAGTTCGCTAAAGACACACACACACACACACACACACACACACACCACCCAAATAGACAGACAGACACACACTCCCACTTGGACACACACTCCCACTTGGACACACACCCGCACACACTCACACTTGGACACACGTGCATTCCCACTTATCAATGGGCCCTGGGCAGATGCCCCGTTTTTTTTTTGTTTTTTTTTTAAAGGGATCACCGGCTTGCAAACTTGTTACATTTTAGTAATAGGTTCGCGCATACCAGCTGAACCCCCACCACTGGCGTTGACCAATCTGGCCCTTGAGACGGTCAGAGTCCACTGATGTGCTTCTGTTCACAGGACCATGCTTTTGAGAATGGCATGGCACGTCCATCTGCAGGAACTGGTTAGAGCATTTCTATTTAGAACATCTACACTTGATGCAATCTGTTAACTAAACATAAGCTAATATTTTACCTACAGTTGTTCTTTATGACAATCTCTAATAACAAGAATAAAATACCAGCATATTCTGGCAATGGGCATATGAAACATACAAGTAGAAGTACATATATACTGAAAATCTTTAGTCAATGATCCATACAATGTCCAACAGCACAAAAAGAGAAATTGATTCATAATTTGTTATTAAATTTAATTATGTTTACTTGTCTCCTAAACGATCTCCTAACCGTAATTTGTATTATATAAAGCTCAGTGGGTAACCTCTCCACCTCTTGCACTACAATCTAGAGGGCTTACTAGGATTATCAATGTTTTTGTAATTCAGCAAACTGTTTTGAGACTAAAAAAAATTACATAAAAACACTACCAAAAACACCATGTACTGCTATATTATGTAATGTTTATACATTCGTTGGTATAGTTTGTAAATATATTATCAGTTTACAACTTTGTATTAAAATGTCTATGAGCTGAAATATTTACATACTTACTGTGTTTAAAGACTATTTTAGAAAGAGCAGAAGAAATGAAGAAATCAGATCTCACCTCAGGACAAACCGATGATTCCAAAGAACATAAACCTAAAAAGCGAAACGCCTTTCTGGACATGCTTCTAAGAGCAAAAGACGATGCAGGCAATGGGTTGAGTCATATGGATATTCGAGAGGAAGTGGACACATTTATGTTTGAGGTAAAATGTAACGAAACCTAAATTACTTTAGTATAACACTGTAAAAAGAAAAAAAGACCTTGAGTACCTGATAATTAAAATTATTTAAACATTTTTCTATATATCATTGCTCTATTCAGGGCCGGTTTAACCAGTGGGCAAACTGGGCACTTGCCTAGGGCCCGCTGGTTAAGGGGGCTCACGCTGGCCAATGGTGTCACCCAGCGGGGTGCTGGTATCTGCACAGCGAATCATTGCTCACCTTTTTTTTTTCTTTGCAACTTCCGCGGGATGCGGATGCCGAAATTTTTTTTAAAAAATTTCCTGTGGCTGTGTTTCCCTCCTCCTGTGCAGGAAGGAAGACTGCACAGAGGAGACAGCCGGGGACAAATAGGCTGGGGCATATTAAATGGCAAAATAATACTGGCATATTATTGGGCAAATTACCTGTGGCTGTGAGGGATCGGAATACTGGATAGGGACCACGATGCAGGATCTGTAGGTTAACCCTGAGGCAGACCTATACAACAATAATGAGGATAAACTGCGTATATAATTAGGAAGGAAACAAACCTTGAACCAGTGGCTTGATGGTGCAGTAGTTCATAGTGCAGTATGAGCAAGTGACAGTTCGTATTATAGAGTTCAATAACCAAGTAGATTAGGCAACGATAGAAGTACACAATACTTGAATTCAGCAACGAGATGGTTCAAGCAGGAACACGCCACACTTGCAATCCAGCACTGAGATAGTTAAAGCAGGAACACAGCACACCTGTAATAGTCAAGATCAGGCTCACCAGATAAACAGCAGAACGATACAAACAGTCCAGGATCAGGGGTATCAGAATAACGGCAAACGATTATACAAGCTAAGGTCAGGGTTACCAGAATATCAGCAGCATAGTTAAACAGTCCGGGATCATGGGGCACAGGCAATCAGGAGAATGGTCAGGAGGAACCATTCTCCTGATTCTATTTGTTCAGCAACAAATAGGTAAGAAATACAACGCTAGGCTTCAAATACATGAGAATCACCAAGCAATGAGTGCCTGGTGATTCTGCCTTTTTAAATGTTCCCGCGCCTCGCGGGTATGTGACGGGTGTGATGTCATCGGGAGTGCTCCCCTCTAATGCAGGGAGGATCATTGGCGTCAGTGGCGTGTGCTCGCTACAGGCGCGTGCGGTGGAGTTCTCCGTTGGATCCGGATAGGTAAGTAGTAACAGATATGTGGGGAAGCTACTGTGGGGCGGATCCTGACAGTGGATTATTAATGGCAAAATAACACTGGCATATTAATGGCAAAATAAAACTGGCATACTGATGGGTGAATTGGCTGTAGCATATTAATGGCACAATACTGGCATATTAATGTCAAAATGGCTGTGGCATATTAATGTCAAAATGGCTGTGGCATATTATGGGCAAGCTGTGGCATATATTCATAGGCAAACTGACTGTTGCATATGTTAATGACAAAGTGATGCTTTGTCAATAGGGGCAAAATAACATGTACTATGGGGGAAAGTGACACTGTGACATGCCAAATTGTGTATGTGCAAAATGAGTGCAAGCAAAGTGCTGTGGGTGCAATATAGGTGCATGGCAAGTGCTGTGGGTACTGTATGGTGCAGTGTTAAGTCCTTTAGGTGCAATGTGGGTGCAGAAAAAGGAATACAAACAAGAAATGCAATTTTTCAATAATTTTTATTATTGAATAATATTTCAATTTATTATTGAATAATCATATACAAATAGTTGAATGTGATATGAAAATAGTTGCATATAATATTAAAAAGTTAACATTTACATACAGTTTTTTACAATGCGATTTTAGAAAAATTGGGTTAAGGGGGGGGGGGGGGGGGTGACCTGCTAAACACTTTTTGCCTAGGGCCCACTAGAGTCTTAAAGCGGCCCTGGCTGTATTTCATGGCACTTTTGGACAATAATGTCTAAGAATTTATTTATATTGGTTATGTCACTTTTCCCCTCATATTACATTAACATTTATTAATATCCCAATAATTTATTCAGTACCAAAGGAAGTCGGTGCACAACCATGCACCATAATATATTTAACATTTTTGGTAAATAACATTTAAAAAAAAATATATTTTTTAAGCACCTTAGATTTAGTCACATCATATGGTCATATCAATCTTAGCACACCACTACGCCAATGTACTCCATACTTGGTAAGACCTATCTCTATATCGTACGTACATGGAACTGAATCTCTCAGATAATCCTATATTGATAATCCTATATTGAACTGTAATTTATGCAATTTCACTAGACATGATATGGCCATATTATGTGACTAAATCTCCAATATTTTCATCTAAGATAGATGCTTTTGGAATTATTTAAAACCATTTTTAATTTCGATTTTGTATTTTTGTATAACTTGAATTCAAATATTTATATGTGATATGATGAGGAATTAACTGGAATAGATTAATATTCTTTTTTTATAATGTGAAAAAATAAATACATAAATTACCATACATATGTACCAGCAAACATGTATGAATAAAAATCAAATTAAAATATGTTACAATAGACCAGAAACAAAAAGAGTACTTTTTAATAAACAACAGAAGTAAGAAAAATGCACACATAATGTACAAGACTCTGTATATACCGCAGTTCCAAGGGCATTACTTGTGTGTTAATGTGCAGCGCTTCATTGTGAACATAACCACAACTGTGTTTCACTTTTATGGGTTTCCTCACATTATTGAAAGATAATGTTGTTTGCTGTGGTTTTAAAAAATGTGTACATACTAAAATGAGAGAGATTGAGTTTTCTCTTTACAGGATGTGGGTTTTTTTTTTAAATTGTTGGTTAAATGGCTGACAACCAACATATAAAAATAATGAACATAAGGAATCAAAGTCACGATTTTTTCCATTAAGTGATCTATTTTATGTAGCACAATTATTAATAAACTTATTACATCTACTAGCAAAGCCAGATTTTTTTTTTTTTTTCTAAAACGGCTTCCTTTATAACAGTGAATTTTTGCAGAAACATTTCCCCCTTTGTCATGCGCTGGTTGCAACAACTTAACTTGTGATTTCTACTGTATAAATCATATGTAAAGATTTAGTGAATCAGCTTCCTGCTTGTGAAATTTGGTGTGGGATACTAACCTTTCTTTGAATTTCTTTTACTATTAATTTTAATCATTAACCCCCGTGATGCTATGTCAACATATACATGATAGGTTCTTTCCATACAAATGTAAAAAAAAAAAAACTTTAAAAACCTTTCCTAAAACATTTGACAGTATGTACTTAACTACCGGGAACAGGGTTTAAAACCTGAATATTTCCACCATAAATATTTTATTATTTATTCACAGATTATGAGGTTATCATGTAGTTGTGTGTTTTTTTTTTTTTTTTTTTTAAAAGCTATCACTGGTTAAGTAGGTCATTTACTTGCTTGAGTCTATGCCCCTTGTCTGATAATGACAGATACACCATCATGTTGGTCTGTCCAACACCCACCCTGACAAATGAGCTCTGAGTCTGTGCGGGACCTATCATACTTGGCAAATATATATATATATATAGCTTGTGCTTTAATAACATCAACAAGGTATAAAATGTTACTAAACATTGTTCTTGTCTGTCGGATTGGCAAACGTTAGACACAAAAACAATAAGTCGGGTAAGTAGATCTCCTATGCTTGTTTTCACCTATACTTAACTTGTCATGTAATTCTAACATAAAATGCAATAAGGGTCTACTCAATTACAAGGAATTGCGATGGGGAATTTCAAACTTAAGGCCAATGTAGCAGAGTTGGAAAGATCCACCCATGGGGCTAATAATTATTTTATTTATTGTCAAGTATGGTTAAGTAGAGTTCCATAACTAAAGCTTCCAACTTTTCTTGTATTATACTTTCAGCTATACTTCTGAAACATATGTTATTGCTCCATGCTCTGTCCTCCATATCAGTTATCTTACTTTCCAAGAGTGAGACTCTGGAGTTATGACTTCTTTTCTTCTTTCCGTTCCAAATCTTTTTAAATTTAGGTGTATATATGTTGTCCATCGTACTTGATAATTGTAACTGTGATATAGTATGTGATTCGGGTGTACTCTGAAACTTGTCAGATATTGAGAACCATAAAAATATGAATACAGATTATTAATTATGAATCATTAAAAATATGAAAAATGTTTGTTTCATATATATGGGTCTGACTAAAAATACCCATATAAAGAATTTATGTATATAGAGAGTTTGGATGACGTTTTTACAAAAGTAAATACAATGCAACAATTATTAATTAATAATTAATTTACTTAAAATAAAGATCAAACGATAAGCAAAATAGTGTAACAACAAAATACAATATCAATAGACGTTAATCATAACTCGCATATATGATTTAAAACATATGTAAATAGGATAAAATATGAATTATGCAGCTCTGTAGCTGTATTGACATGCATGTAGTATAAATTACTATGCAGTTACGTTTCTGACCTTAAGATGGCCACGCATTTTATTTATATACAATCACGCCTACATTCATAATGATTAGTAGTTAATGATAGTACACCATAATTGCCTACAATTTACCAGCATATACTCTGCTTAGGTAAAGTAATATTACTAAATCATATAACTACTCAAGGTGGCTATTTCTTAATCTGCCCGGTAAATGACAATGTATGTATTCTAGTTTAGACTTTAAGAATGAGAATCTTAGATAATCTCTGGAGATTAGATATTACATATTTGGGTGAATAGCTAGACTATAAGAATTCATGGTTCTTGGTAATATCTATAGGCTATTCCTCTGGCTTCCTACTGCAGAAAGGATGACGGATAAATGGCAGGTTAAAACATACAGATCTCAGAAATTGTGGGATTTAAGTTTAATTTACCCAAATATATATGCTAATTTTTTTCATAAAAATAGACATTATGCTAGAAACAAATTACCACATTTATACATTACCGGCAGAGGTTGGTTTGCAGTTGAGACTCCTTCCATTGAAGAATTGAGTGATGGGAGTTAATCCTGGGACTTAACTCAATACTATGTGTATGGAGATGTCTATTGTTATAGTGAACATGTGCTATTAAAAGCCTCATATTCCTGAGTTCTCCCCAGAAGGAGAGAGACTCAGCCCTTTTCTAAAAAATTCCCATCTCTCACCCCACTAGTGGCAGCTCTCCCGCTCTTCCAAAATCAGTGTCTCCTCAGGTCTCTCTACTTGTCAACCAAACCTTATCTCAGACTCGCACACTGTTCTCTCTAACTGTTAACCAATTAAAGTGAATGGGTGGGTTTAATTTAAATGAGATGTCATGATTTAAATCTATAAATGGATTGTGAGTACAATGTGAGAAAATATATATGTTGAAATGTATAGAACTGTTAAGAATACTCTAATTTGAAATTATATTATCATTCCACATTAGATTAAAACTCAAAATAACATTTATACCACACTAATAAAACAATATTCTAATTAATATGTAGCATTAATTATACTTTACATGTTTATGAGTGAAGGTGTGATTATAATTATATATTTTAATGAGCGATTTGAATCAACTATGTGTGTTTTTTATAATAACCCTTTATTAGATTCTTCAAATCTAAACTCCAAATAATCTGTGTGTCTGTGTCTGTCAGTTTCTGCCAGTTTGGGTGGGCTAGCAAGTTGAAGAGAACCCCCCTTCTCCTCTTGTAGGTATATAGACACAGCTGTGTCTACATCAATACAATGAGATGTGGCTTAGAGTCATAAACCTTCCACTAAAAATGGCCACCATATCTGTTCCGGTGATACTATGAACTTATCAGTAAAATATTTGGTTTCAGATAACAGAGTTAGGAATGTGGAAGACTTTCTTATATCCTCAGGGTCACAGAATAAGATTTAAACACCCAGAAGAATGTCCAAAAACTGAAACCAAATGGAGGTTGCTTGCATCCATCTTGTTATCCTTTGCTTCTGCTTTATTCATATGTACCAGTCAATACCTCTGACAAACTCCAAAGAATTTTAATGTATAGAACCTTCTTAACTATGCAGTTTTTCAGAGAATGTTATGCTATTCTTGTAATATGCTGTGGAGACATGTTGGAGGTCATTGTATACAATCTAAGACGTTAACTTTCTAGAATACAGAAATGTAAAGAAAGGTCAATATGTCAGGCCTGTTTAGTAATAAGGAAGCTGACTCAATTTGTTTTTACATATGATTTATATAATAAGCATCACAAGTTTATTCATTGGAACCATTGTGCAATAAAGTTTGGATGTGGATTTATTTTTATTTTAACATTTGGTACCTGTACCCATTTTTTTGTGTGCAGTGGCAATATAACCTGTAAAGCATATGTTAGCTCTCTGTAACATTGTATTTATCATTATGACACTGATTTAAAGAGTAAAAATAACTTAAAAGTCCTTTTTGATGGTACATGTGCATTTCAGGGTCATGATACTACAGCTGCTGCTCTTAACTGGTCTCTATTTTTATTGGGATCCCATCCAGAGGCTCAGAGAGAAGTCCACAAAGAACTAGATAGCACATTTGGTAAGTTTCTAAATGTTGTTGTGTATGATGTGTACGAAGGATTAAAAGATGCTCATAATCCAACCCAAATTTAGGAAAGGTGAACTTGCTAGAGATACAATAACATTACTGTTTGAGTGTGGACAATGCTCGTGTGTATGCCTTCCAGTCAGTTGAACACAAGGACCTATTGTTGAGGCAAATTGTTGCTTTTATCCAATGCAATACAAATAATGTCTTGGATCTGCTTTTATATTGGATAAAATGATAATAAAAACATCTGTCTTCTATTTACTGTACATTGCTCATATTCTGTAATCACTCATCAATACAGTGAAAAGTACCTTGGGCTCAATTTATGGCTTCCAAGTAAGAGGTAAGTTTATATCCACACTCATGTTGTTGTTCATGGCATAAGATTCGAACCGGGGTTTATCACCGAATAGTTATTACATTTTATAGTCTGATAAGTTTATTAAACACATTCTCAACCTATTACAAAAAAGTAGATACAGCTGTGACAGGGAGAATACTGGCACTTTAGGGTCTTTGTAAAATAGCTGTACTGATGTATTTCTACAATAAAAATCTTGTGAACTTTGTTCACAAATCGCCTTGAATTCCAGTCTTTTTCCTGCCACACTTTTTTAGATTTATATTTTGGTATTTCTATACCTGGATGAGCTCCAGGGTAAGAAAACATAGTTTATAGTGCTCAATTTCCACCATTTCCAAATATGTGTATATCTATAAATGTATGTATGCATATACATACTCAGCCAACTGACTCACAAATGTTCGAGCTGTAGTGCAAATTTGATCTTGACCTTAGACATTGCTCCCTACAGGTCAGTCTGATCGCCCTGCCACGACGGATGATCTTAAGAAACTCCGCTACCTGGAAGCAGTCATTAAAGAAGCATTGCGACTGTACCCATCAGTTCCTTTTTTTGCACGTACCATTACTGAAGACTGCACTATCCGTGAGAACTAATGTTTATATATAAAGCTACAAAGTTAGGTCTTTTACGCATTCGACCCGTGATTTATATTTTTTTTGCTGCCCCTCAGTTCAGTTGTATTTCAGTGTGCATTCAGTTTCTAAAGCATTTGGTCATGATGGCCGAATTGCGAGGTTATTGAGCATTACATCGGTGAATGTTGTATAGCTTGAAATTCGGCTTCCGAAATGACCCCGGTATCCCTCAAATCTTTCCGAACTTAAGGCCTATTGGCTTTTTCTTGCTCGCGCTGTGAAGTTGATGGGTCATTGTTCTACATCGCCAGTCATTTTGATATCTATAATAAACATTTCTGAAAGTTTCTCCATATTTCTACTAATGCAATAGCACCACAGCATATGAGATTTCTATCCTGAAGACCTTATGTCATAGGCTTCAAAGGTTCTGAGAGGAATGGACGAAAGGAGATTATGCAATCACTGGTGATGTAGAATTGCTCCTCGCTTTCAGTAACTCAAGTTTTTATTTTATGCAAATTCTCTCTCAAGCACACACGCACTGATAATCTCTGCATATAGAGTACCTCCCGTTACCTTGGTGCTCTTCTCCTCCATCCTGACGACAAACTTCGGGGACATTTCGTGCCATGACTATGAAGTACAGGCAGACAACCAAGGCTCGGACCTGTCACACTTTCATGGTCCGAGCCCTCTAGCTATAGGCTGAATCCATCTCACATGACCTTGCTGAGACACCATGCTGGTTGGGGCGCATTGCTTTCTAGGTCACTTATAAGTCTGTTTGTAGCAAACTTTAACTAAATTCTGCATTTTCTGTTTCAGGAGATTTCAAGGTACCAAAAGGTGTGAATGTAGTAGTTGTTCCATATGCTTTACATCGGGACACAGAATATTTCCCTGAGCCAGAGGAATTTAGACCAGAGCGTTTTCTCCCTGAGAATGCCAGTGGACGCAACCCATATGCATATATACCTTTTTCTGCTGGACTAAGAAACTGCATTGGTATGTATAACCAGAAGAAAAGCTGGTTATCTTTGGGAAATCAAAAGATTTTGTTTGTTTTTTGTTGGTTTAATAGGTGCAGAATGCTAAATTAAGCTTGTACTAATGTTTTGTCGACTAAACAACATGTTCTTCATAGTTTTTTATCAACTTCTTGTTTTCAGTGACTAAAACTAAACAATAACTAAATAAAACTAAATTAATACGACTAAAACTAAGACTTAAATCCGTTCTAAATTTCGTCAGCTGACTAAAATGTTAGGGAGGGACTACTACATGTACATATTTGGACTTCTAGTTCCCATGGATCTCTGCCAAATTAGCTGAGACGCAGGCTCCCTGTGCCTGTCTGCTGCCTGGATCAATGCCCTGCAAACCGCAGAGGAATTTGCCTGGTACTCTAACTTGAGTGTTTTCCCTTCCATCTCCCTAGCAAGTTAACTTTACACTGTATAACAACCTTCTCAGACCTGTTCCCTCCCTCACTGCTGGAGATTTAGTTGACTAATCTACAACTAAAATAGCATTTTAGTCAAAAGACAAACTAAATCAAACATTTTCCATAAAATGAACACTGCTTGTACTAGCTATCAGTTATGGATAATAATAACTTGTTCCACCCACTGGAACAATTTTACAGCATCAGAACTGTGCATGTCCACAAATTCCCCTATTGCTATGAACTTGGTAATTACTGGATATGCTGTTTGTGTGTGTGTGTGTGTGTGTTTGTGTGTGTGTGTGTGTGTAACTGAGGATATGGGACTTTGTATTTGACAGTTTGTATATGTGACACCAAGGACTTTATTCATGAAAGAGGGAATGGCAGGGAAAGGAGAAGGTCATTTCAAATGTAAGGCTAACGTAGTCGAGTTGGGAACACTCTTCATGAAAGAGGATTGTAAGGAGATCCTAGGATGGGTAGTCACCTCCTTTAGCCCATCAGGAAAGCCAGCAAGTCCGAAATAAAAGTCACGGTTCCCTCTGTTATTTGTCCCAATCATCACACTGACACAGGTCTCAGGTACAGCAGAAAACTAAGAACAAGGGGAATATATACAGTCAGGCATCTGATAACGGAGACTAGACAGTAGAACAGTAAACGGATTACTTTTACATACAGTGGGAAACACAGTTGGGACATACCGGGATTAATTTAACATTCAATCCAAGGCTCTTGAGCACTTTGAAGCTGGACAAAAGAAGTCACGAAAGAGATTTTAATCCACAGTTCTTCACAAGGATATTAATGGGAATTGCAAATTTAAAGCAAAAGTAGCGATTTGGAAAAATGTTGCAATTCAGCTATACTTCATACTCTGCCATTTTAGGATTAATTATGCAATTACTTCCTCACTGGATAGGCGACTCTATTAAGACTTAACTGACAAGTGAAACGCAAAAATCATATATCATTGATATCTAAGTTGTAAAAATGCTCTGGTCTATCTTCCCAACTCCACTATGAATGCCTAATAGTTGCAGTTCACTTGACTGTTTTAGTGAATAGCCCTGTTCGTGTGAATGAGTATGTGACACTATGTATTTGGTACACTACGTGTGACTTTGTGTGTGGCTAATCAATATTACTTTTATTTAGACCCTTGCTTTTATTTTTGTCAAAATCGGGAAGAAATTTATGACCCTGTTCTTTTAGGGAATGTGTGACAAATAAAATAATAACAAGTGTATAGAAAAGGGTTAATATTGAATTGGGTTACTGTCAGAGGTTATGAAAAAATCAATACGTAGTATACATTACCCACAAAATTAGTTCATAATCAGTAGATAACCAGACCACCTGTCTACCTGTAGTCTGAGCACCAGCAGGTCATGTGACCCCCAAAGATCTGACCTCAGAGCAGGCTCGGGGGGGTGCGAGATGCAGCGTGGCAATGTTTTTTTTTTTTCCCCTGTTGTCCAGCATGGTAAAAAAATTGGCAAACAGGTCATGAAAGGCTTATTACACTATAGGCAATACATCTTGAGTTTTTGTTGTTATCATTCGTTTTTTAGGCCAACGCTTTGCTTTGATGGAAGAGAAAGTTGTCTTGTCGACTATCCTACGGAATTTTTCAGTACAATCAAGTCAGAAACGAGAAGAACTTTGTCTTGTTGGAGAACTTATTCTTCGTCCACAAGATGGCATATGGATCCAGCTAAAAAACAGATAAAATATTATGTAATTTCTTGAAAACACGTGTGACCAAAAATGTCATAGCTTTAATTGTTATAAACTGTGTGTTGTATCATGATACTTATAAGTTTATGGAAAAGACACAATTAAGTGGAAAATTGTTAGCTGGGGAATAGCAATAAACATAAAGGGCTTTATTCATGGAATAGAGAATTCTGTTGATTGGGAGCATATTTCCAACTCTGCTACTTTGGCCTTAAAGTTTAAAAATTCCCTGCAATTCTCTTATTCATGAATAAATCCCATAAGTAAATGGGTGCTGATGCAGAGATACAGACAATCATAGATAATATTGCAATGGATGCACACCATAGAATACACTACGAAAATACTATGCATGTGAAAAAATGTATTTACCCAAACGTAGTCATTTCAATGTTTATTCTGCAGTGTGCATCCATTGTATTACTAATAAACACAAAATATATTGCTATATTATTTTTCATACACTTTGCTCTGTTTTTTTTAACATTTTTGCATTTTACACTATTTTATGAATACTTGCAGTGTCTTACAGTGGTTTGTCTGAGTATAATACAGTTCAGCATAGATTAGTTTATGTAAAATTATTACTTTACACCATACAGGACTGCTATGGCTACACAGGCATGATAGGAAATAGAAAGGAATTTTGGGGGTTATTAAAAATACACTGCACAGGCAGTGTGATGGGCAATGTTCTTCTGGGAAACCTTGTGTCCTGCCATTCATGTGGATGTTACTTTGACACGTACCACCTACCTAAGCAGTGGTTGTGTGGCAAACAAAGTAGTTCAATCTATTATTGCTCTTTTTTTATATCACATAACTATTTTCTACAATAAACTGACCCAGAGAGAATATTCCTAGCAGATTCCAAATGTTCTGGACAAGTGTTGGTTAAGGCAGAACAGGATCATCTTGAAAAATCATCTTGTTGCTTGTAATAAGCAACCTGTTGGTTAGATTACTATTAATAATGTTTAATACTTTCTATTAAAAAAGGGCTTGACAATTTGTTTTTGTATAATGTATTTTTTACTGGAAAAAGTAGAACATGCAAACAAAGGACAGATGTTATTGCAGCATGGATACAATAAAGGCATTGATTATACAACCAAAATACTGTGTTTGTGTCATTTTTTTTTTAAGTGGGGGGTCTTTGTACGTAGCAGAGAAAAAGTGTGAATAGAATGAAACAAGTAAAAGAGGGGACAGAGAGCGAGCATTGGACATGGAGTTTCCAACTAATACATGGAAGAATAGTAGTCGATGATAGTGGAATGTTGCTGCAAGTGGAAAATGGAGATCGGGTGTTTAAGGTTGTATTCTGATTTGGATGTGGATTCCACAAATTCTAGCCATCAGAACCAGAAGTAGGTGGAATTATATGCATTATGGCCGTATCATGCTTTTAATATTAATACATTGTGCAAGTATCAATTAATTGGGTAAACTAGTCTCGGATTGTGTGTTTTTTTTTTTTTTAAGAAACATAATGTTTGAGTTGGAAGCATCTGAGTTGGTCTAGAGATGACAGAGTTGGTGTAGAGAGAGCATGGGCCAAAAACAGTTGACTGTTGCTGAACTTTGAGAAGTCAGGGCATGCAATGGTAATTTTTGGAGTCTGCAGATTTCTCTTCTGGACAGCAAAAGTGGTTTGTGTAAATGGAGAGAGGTGAGGCGCCAGTTTGTGGGCTTTGTTAAGCCTGTGCCAAATCTGAAAAGTTGGGGCAATGGTAGGGTGAGGAGGAGGTAGTTGGGGGTGCCTAAGTTAGTTGGGAGCCAAATGAGAGATTGTAGTAAAAGTGGGGAGTCTGTGTTCTCTAGGTTTATGCAGTGGTGTTGTTGCAGCATGGAAGACTACTCTGTGACCCTCATAGTAGCCTTTTAAGTGAGGAAAGCCAGACCCCTTGGAATGTTGGTAATATAAGAAGTTTGTATTGCAATACTCCCGACCCAGCTACCTCATGAAGATATATTTGAGATGTTTAAAATGTCAGCATGGCAGTGAGGTAGGTAGGCATTGAAAGAGGTATGAATTGCAAGGTAGAATATTAATTTTTAGGCCTTTAAGATTACCGGACTAGGTGATATAAGGTAGCGCCCAGGTGTCCAAGTCAGAAGAGATTTTCGAGGCCAAGGTCAAGAAGCTCATGGAGAATAATGATGCCAAGTCTGCTGTGAGCCAGATGCCTAGGTATTTGATTTTTTTTTTTTTTATTTAAGTTTTTTATTGAGTTACCAGAGAAAACATGTAACAGGTTACCAAAGAGGTACATTTTTACAAAAATAATATAACAAAGTCAAGATATCCACGATATCTAATAACGGTGGTAACTCAAAATTTTTACATTTTAGGTCACAAGGAAACCAAAACTAATTAAAGTCATCGATTAATCAAAAAATCTGTTAGCGCTCTATAGTTAAATTTAAACTGAGGGATTTATCTCTGTTGTACTTAAAATAAAACAATAACTAGGTATGGTGAACCCGTAACAATACTCCTTGTTCGTAATTCAAACACCATATTTCGTTCTTCCTTACTAAAAATCGGGGGGCGCAAGACGAACAATAATACGAATATAATGATGGATCTAGTAAAGCATTCTAGTAGTATATAAAAATAAATTCTGTACTTCTGTCTATAGATCCCTATTTCAGAAATGGCATGGGCCTAGGAGATGATATCAGAGCAAAGATGAGAAAGTACAAGAAAAAAGGGGGTAACAAGCAGAAAGAAAAGAATCAGTGGGGAAAAGGGTAACCCTTAGTGTAGGGGTACCGACGGTACGAAGGGGTACGTCAAAATAAGCGGGCTCAAAAAGATGGACCTCCATCCTCGTGGGGGGATGTGGGGTTCATGACCCTGGGGGGGTCACCTATATGGACTAGCGGAAAAACAACAGATTAATAGCACTGTTCAGCTTGTAAAAACAAATAGACACTTTGTCCCGGAGCGTCAGCCGTTTCAAGGACCAAAGAGTTAATGTAAATCTGAAGGAATTATCGGCCAACTTCTGTTACTCTGTGTGGCCAATGTTTTATCCGATTTTGGGTGTTGGTGCTGCAGGGGTCTCCTGGGTTTCCTGTGGCAGGCCTGGTAATCCTAGTGTTATGAGGGCATCTTCTGCCTCCTCCATACATCCAATCGTAAAAAGACGCCCATCCTTGTGGATAGTTAGAGTGTGCTGGTCCCCATCGGAATCGGATATCCAATGCATGTAGGTGGCCAGTTAGGAGGGACATCGAACGGCGCCAGAAGAGTGTTGCAGGAGGTAAGTCCTCGAATACTTGAAGAATATGGTTCTGGTAGGGTTCTTTTTGTGCTTTACGCACCGCTGCTAGTAAAGCCAGTTTATCCGCAGCACTTCGTAGTTTCAGTAAAACATCTCTGGATGCATCACTTGGGGCTCGGTTCGCTTTTCGCAGCCGGAATGCGTCCACTATAAGGTGGTCAGCAGGGACTGGTGATATACGAAGCGTAGTTAACCAGCCTGTGAGGTATCCCCGGAGGTCGGCGGGCCCAACCGCCTCAGGGATCCTGTGAATCCGTGCGTTACTTTGCCTTGATCGTGTATCCTCCAGAACCAACTGCGATTCCAGCCGACATATATGTTGAGACATCATAGATATTTGGTCTCTGTTTGTGGCCAAAGTTTGGGTAACTTCTGTGACGGCCAATTCTAGGGTAGAAACCTTCGTTGTAACTGCTGTCACCTCTCGTTTGACAGCTGTAACATCTGCCTTCAGCAGATTTTGTAATTCCAGTAAAAGTTTTTTAAGGTCTCCTCGTGTAGTCGGGGCATCGTCATCGCAGGTAATCTTACCCGGTACAGGGTTTTGTAACGTATGAGAGGAATCTGAATCTCTGGCAGAATCCTCAGCCTCACTTCTAGGGTAGGCCTGCCCTGCTGTCGATATGGACGGAGTAGGCCTCGGAGGCCTGGTCAGCAATTGGCCTATATCTGGGCCTCTCAAGATTTGAGTTTTCTCCCGTTTCTTTTTTTGTTTTTGCCCCATCCCGTTCCTGTTGCCGGGGGAGCTCGATATCAGTGGTGTAAACGGTGGTGTCATGCCCGAAAACAGGCTCTGATGTTGTATTTCCTCGGGAGCTCATCCGCCATGCGTCCTCTCTCTTTGCCTGCTAGCTCCGCCCCCCCAGGTATTTGATTTTACCATCTAAAGGAGTGGCGAGAGCGTAGTGCAGAGGTATATGTCGGGGGGTAAAAATAGTTGAATTGTGAAAGGTTGATTTCAAGGTTAGAACGTAGGGAGTCGGCTATGGTCAGGCCATGGATATTGGGGCTCTGTCTAATGGTAGTGAGAAAAGGTTCTACAGTTGAGATAAAATGTAGAGTAGATAGTGGACAGCCCTCTCTTGTGCTATTTTTGATGGGGAAAGAGTTGGAGATTATACCATTAACTCTGACTTTAACATATTGGCAATATTTTTTCAATATTAATAGTTTGTTTCTCCTATAAATAAATTAGTGTTCACCTCATCATACATCTAAATTATAACCGACAACTGGTAATAAAATTAAAATAAGGTTGTTTATAAACAGGAATGATAGAAGTAGATAACAAAACTCCTGACTTTACCTCAATCAGATAATATGATCTCATGGAAACTAATATAATATAAAATAGTCTCTTTTTTTTTCACATAAGACCGACTATAGTTTATCGGAAATATAATTTTAAAGACTATATGTATATAGATATACGTACTTATTGAGGTATAGTTATCTATCTATTTATGTGTTTATAGTGAATAATTGCTCTATATCTGTAGTAAAATTATTTATTCATTCATTTAGAGTGAATGTTTTTATATTATTATGTTGTATGTATACATTTCATATTGTCATATTGCACATTAACAGTTAAAATCTGTCTTTGAATATTTGCATTTATGCATCTAGACAATTGCACTTTAAATGTTTTATATTTATTGGTTGTTCAACTCACGTTTTCCTATCATGCAACTAACCAGTTTGACCTTTGCACTGATTGGTTCTGACACATTTAAATACCTTGTTTGTCACATTTCCACTTCACTTATGAGTAAGCGTGTATTCACGCGAAACGCGTCAAATGTTTTCCCACCACGTTTCTGCTGTTTATCATGTTTATTATTAATTTTTGCCATGAAAACATCACCTACTTTTTGGATATCCTGAGTGCGAATTCCTCTCTTTTCTTCTGGTTTATCGTCTTGCTGTAACGCTTGGTTGGTGTGTGAGGATGGCACCTGGATTACACACACAGTCAGACACCCTTCCAGTGCTGGATAAGCACTACAACTAAAAGCGGTCTTCGTTTGAAGAGAGAAGGCTGCACATTGGCAGTTCATTTTTCGCTATTCGTCTTATTTTCCACTGTATCTTGTAAGTTACTTTTTTTTTATGCGCTATTAAACCTATTTTTATGGTACACACTATTTTTTGTTTTATTTTCTTTCAGGTTACACATTCTTTTGGAGCAAGCTATTGAAGACTATTTTTTGGACTTTATTTATTTTGTATCATTCTATTGCATGATATTGTAATATTTACATTTGTTCTATTATCAGATTATATCTATTGCTAGATTTGCCACATTGATATTTATAATTTTTTCACTACTTTTTTCAGTCTATATTGCACTTTATTCCAAGTACTTCTATTGCACTATATTTTAGTGTTTTATTCACACAAGTGCTTACAATTTATTTAGCCTTATTGTCTCTCTTTTTTTGGATATTTGGGAATGTATTGAGTGTATTCACAGATTTTATTCTGTATTTACACTTTTCCTCGCTTCTTCAAGGTATAGTGTAGTATACCTATACACAATCCCATCCAGATAAGATCTAACTGTTGTTTCCTGCCCTCCTTTCTATTCCCATTTTTGGGGGTAGTCCCTTTCGCATTCTTAATTTTTACTACATTGGGAAACAATTACTAGATCGAGAGCATGACTGGTATTAAGTTTCATACACTTAAGAGCGACAGGAATGCCTTTTTAAAGAATTTTATCAGCTCAGAACCAATTGCTGACAATTGTATCATTCCTGATACTCCTTTTAATTTCTCACAGAGTCTATATGAGCTAGGTAGACTCATGGAGAAAGAAATTAAGCTATGGTGGGATATAGCTTCTTTAGAATTCTATTTGAGTAATAAGATTGTACCAAGAGGTCTACGTATCTCTAAGAATACAGCCTATAAGGCTGAGGATTCTATCTTTTTGGGTAAATGGAATAGTATGCTGAATAAATGCTCTTGTATTCTGACCGATCTCCTCCTCACTGAGAAGATGATTGATCTTTGCACTTTAGAAACAGAGATTAGTAAACTCCAGTCATTACTGACCCCTTATACACAGGAACCCGAATATGTCAGGATTTATCGTGAAATCCATGAACATGCGTACCAACTAGAGCTAGACATCCGTAGAATTAAGAAAAATAAAATAGATAGAGATCGATACGATTACGAAAATAACCTACAGAGAGATTGGAAAAAGAAATTCTCTAGACAAGACCCAGCCAATAAGACCACATCTTCATATTCTTCTCGTCCAAAATCAAATAATCAACGAACCAATAACTCAAACTCACATCATAGACATAGACTGGATTCACAGTCTGCCACTCAGAGGGAGCTAGAACGCCCTCAAAAACCTCTCTATTCAGATGTGGTAAATAGAGACAGAGGTCGACCTTTAATCCAGTCACACTCTAGTAGGTACAATTCCTTTAAACCTCAACCAGTTAGGAAATATCAAGAGCCTTATACCCAGTCCAGGACCCTTGATAATCCTCGTTCCCAGTTTACAATCAATTCTCCTTTTTTAGACAGGAGCCCACGTCCCTATCTCCCATACAGACCAAGGGAGAGGGACGTGGGAACAGAAGGAAACAAAAGGAGAAGAGAAGAACGCGAACTAAACAGGCCATCACCTCCCAGAAAAGTATTAAGAAATTAGGTTCTAATATCTTTAACCTCTCTAGTATAGAACTAGATGACAAACAACTCGCTGTTCTGGACAAAGGCCTGAAATTTGCTCCCATGAACAAGACCTCTCCATTTAATGCTTACATCGACCTACACAAATTCATTAGGAAATTAACTTTGAGAAAATACTTTAGTGAAGAATCTAGAACAGTGAACACCAAACACTCTATATTTGACTATGAACACACTAACCTCCACCCCAAGTCAGGCTTCTATCCTAAAGAAAATAAGGGCCCATTTATAGAAACTTTCCAGAAATTAGTGGAAGGGGAACTAAAAGCCCTTAAACCTATGTCCCACACGAGAGACAATCTCAGCAAACAAGAGAGAAAGGCATTGAAGTTACTTATGGATAATAAATCTATAATTATTAAATCAGCAGACAAGGGTGGAGGGATTGTAATTCAAAACACAGAACAGTATCACTTCGAATGTATGCGTCTCCTAAGTGATACGAATACTTATCAGAAACTTCCATCTAATCCCAGCCAAGCTTTTAAAGTCGAATTAGAACATCTATTGCAGGATGGCCTTTTTCAAGGCATCCTACTCCCTAAAGAATTCAATTTCCTTATGATAAAATACCCAAAAATTCCATTATTTTATCAGTTACCAAAAATACACAAGTCCTTAACACAACCACCTGGACGTCCAATCATATCAGGCATCAATTCCCTTACAGCCAATTTGTCACTATATATAGACAAATTTTTACAACCAGAGGTTCAAAAATTAAAATCCTATTTGAGAGATACGACCCAAGTTATCAACATCTTAAGGGACCTTGTGTGGGAGGAGGATTACATCCTTGTCACGGCCGATGTGAGCTCTCTGTACACGGTCATTGAACATCTACAGGGATGCGAATCTATACAATACTCTCTGGCCAAATATTCGGACCTACACAATAGCCAAATTGATTTTTTGGTTAGATGTGTCGCTTTTATCCTCTCCCATAATTCTTTCTGGTATGAGGATAGCCATTATCTCCAGCTCGAGGGGACAGCCATGGGCAGTAGGTTTGCGCCGAGTTATGCTAATCTTTTTATGGGCAAGTGGGAGGATGAGTTTATCTGGGATGAATGCCCATTTGGCGCAAACCTAGTGCTCTGGCGCAGATATATCGATGACTGCCTTTTCGTTTGGAAGGGTGACTCTACCCTATTAGATACTTTTTTAGCTTACCTTAATAATAACCATTACAAGCTTGTATTTACTCACAAGAGCTCACCAGTCTCGGTGGAATTTTTGGACCTGGAAATATATATTAAAGAGGGCACTATCCAGACCAAAACTTTTAGGAAGTCGGTTGATTGTAATGGGTACATACCGTGTGACAGTTATCACTATGCCCCGTGGCTCAATAACATCCCCTATGGGCAATTTAGACGCATCAAAAGAAACTGCTCTGAGGAAACTGTACTACAAACACAACTATCAGAAATGGCACAACAATTCAGGGATAAGGGCTTTAATAATCACCTTCTAAAAACTGCACGAGATAGAGTTCAGAGACTCCCTCGGAGCGAAATTTTAGCCAAAAAACCTATCAATCCTGTCGAACAGTCCAAAGATATAATATCTTACATCACTGAATATAGCGACCAGTCCTTACACATTAAAAATATAGTTAAGAAACATTGGAATGTCTTGAAAGGTGACCCCATCCTTAGAGATATTTTGACTCCCACCCCAAGGGTCATATTCTCCAGGGCACCCAACCTCCAATTAATGATTGCCCCAACAGATAATCATTGTCTTACTTGCCATAGAGCGAACCTAACAGGGCTAACCTTCTTGGCAATTGAATTAGTTAAGAATAATTGGAGGGGTGGTAATTTTGGTGACCAATTAGATAGATTTGAGGCCAGGTGGATATATAGACTGGATACTCTTTTTCCCAGGGGTTTAAATTTAGACTTTGAACTAAAAGCATTCACTAAAGATTCCTGAATGTTCATCATATATTGTCCCTCTATTTCATTCCCCTTATAACAATCTGTCATTTGTAGATATGTATGGCCATATAAAGTCCCTTTTTTTATACACTAATATTTTATGCTAACATTTTTTCAGTCTAGCATTCTCATTGCTGTCTGTTTTAATGTTAGTTCTTTCCTATATTTATCTATGAACAAGCATGCACAACAATTTTATACCTACTGTTCCCTTTATGTATATTTTACTATATTTATTGTATTCATTTTTTGTAATAATTGTCCTTTTTTTATATTTAATGATTTATATTTTGTGTTTATTTACCTATCTTTCTAACTGAGAATTGATATGTATTTATATATGAATATATGTATTCTTATATTTTTAACATTTCTATTTGAACTATACTGAATAATAATTGCGTTTTGCTTGCTGTAACAGTTAAAAAACTGAACCAAGCAAGCAACGAGTATCCTCACTCTCTGTGCTAATTGATTTATTTACATCACCTGATCGCAATAGACACGCATTGAATGTGTGCATATATAAGTTCTTCATTTCCCTACAACTCCCATCGCCCCTGAGGAAGTGACGTTGTCCGTCACGAAACGCGTAGGGTGGGAGTGTTTTAAGCGTTTCATGAACTCCAAGCCTCTTCTTCAACTCCGCTACCTCTTTCCATCTACACGGTGACTAGTCCGGCCGGCTTATCACCACCAGCGCTTCGTTTGAAGAGAGAAGGCTGCACATTGGCAGTTCATTTTTCGCTATTAGTCTTATTTTCCACTGTATCTTGTAAGTTACTTTTTTTTATGCGCTATTAAACCTATTTTTATGGTACACACTATTTTTTGTTTTATTTTCTTTCAGGTTACACATTCTTTTGGAGCAAGCTATTGAAGACTATTTTTTGGACTTTATTTATTTTGTATCATTCTATTGCATGATATTGTAATATTTACATTTGTTCTATTATCAGTTTATATCTATTGCTAAATATGCCCAATAATATGCTACAATTATTATGGCCACTAATATGCCACAATTAATATGCAAAATATTATGCCACAATTAATATGCCCACTAATATGCCACAACTAATATGCCCACCAAGATGCCACAATTATTATGCCCACTAATTTGCCACAATTAATACGCAAAATAATATGCCACAATTAATATGCCCAATAATATGCCACAACTAATATGCCCAATAATATGCCACAAATAATATGCCCAATAATATTCTACAATTATTAAGCCCACTAAAATGCCACAATTAATATGCCCACTAATATGCCACAATTAATATGCAAAATAATATGCTACAATAAATATGCACACTAATATGCCACAATTATTATGTCCAATAATATGCCACAACTAACATGCCCACTAATATGCCGCAATTAATATGCCCACTAATATGCCACAACTAATACGCTCACTAATATGCCCAATAATATGTCAAAATTAATATGCCCACTAATATGCCACAATTAACATGCCCAATAATATGCCACAACTAATATGCCCACCAATATGCCACCATTATTATGCCCACTAATAAGCCACAATTAATATGCAAAATAATATGCCACAATTAATATGCCCACTAATATGCCACAATTAATATGCCCAATAATATGCCACAACTAATATGACCAATAATATGCTACCATTATTATGCCCACTAATATGCCACAACTAATATGACCAATAATATGCTACCGTTATTATGCCCACTAATATGCCACAACTAATATGCCCACTAATATGCCACCATTAATATGTCACAATTATTATGCCCACTAATGTGCCATTATTAGGCTGCTAAAAAATATACTTTTTACCACCCTCTCCAGTACTCACCTTCCTGCTGCTCTGTCTCCAGTAGTCTCCTGTGCTCCCCGGAAGGTCACATGATTGTCGGAAGGTCATGTGATCGCCAGCAGGTCACGTGACCCACGTCGATCACGTGACCTCTCACTTTGAGAGCAATGGTGAGCGCTAGACAGGAAACATGAATGCTTGCCTCTGCGCTTCCAGGTTCCATGCTGCCTGCTTGCTGACAGGGAGTTGGCAAGGGGAAATCTTCTGATCTCCCCAGCCAGTGCTTTTGCGGAAAGCTTTTTTTTTCTTCTTCAGCCGGATTAAGGCATGGGCCTCGAGCTGCAGTCCTCGAGGCCCCTAGTTTTCCAAGGCCCCTGGGCTGCAGCCACTAAAGCTTGTGCCTTAATCCGGCCCTGATTGAACCTGTAACTTTCTTCCAAGAGCAAGACTCCTTAACATAGAGTCAAAATAAACAGTGAATATGAAAAGAACTGTTATAATGTTCATTTTTTTGTGACAGACAAGAATGAATAATAAGGCTAGCATATTTTGTTACAAAACCATTACATTGCTGTGTAATAAAGGTTTGTAATAAAATAATCATATTGATGTTGAACCATTTGGTTGAGGGGTTGCCTAATCAAACTGATATTCCTAATATCACCCAAAGAGTATGCAATTTGTACCTATGGTTTTGTAAAGGCCTAATCTTGTAGTAAAATCCACAGGGGTTGGCTGCTTCAATCACTCCAGCTGGTGTTTCACAAATAGTTCCATGAGTAACAGCTGGGTTGGAAAAGTCTGCAAATTCCTATCGTAGTATTATTTTCCAGAATTAGTGAAGCTTGTATAGGGCTCCAACAGAATATCAATTATCAGAAAAATATAACAAATCACTTATTGAGTGTTTCTTTTTTTTTTATGCAAAGGCTTTAATACTTTGAACCATTTGAATGTAATAGATTTAGTTTATTTGTTCCATACTGAATATACATATAACATAATGAGTATGAGTGATCTCAGTTGCCAAAAGTTAGAAATGAAATAATCTCTGTAATTAGATGAATTCTTATTAACTTTTAATGTGATATCATTGACTGTGTAAACTTGCTGTACCATTTCTTTGACAACAGATGGCATCAGGTTTGTGCAGAGCTTAGAGCTTGTTTAGAAATTGTTTAACCCCTTCCTATATTAGAAGGTATTAGCAGTAGGAAGAGGGAAGTGCTCATGCCATTGTACAGAGCACTGGTGAGACCTCACTTGGAGTATTGTACGCAGTACTGGAGACCGTATCTCCAGAAGGATATTGATACTTTGGAGAGAGTTCAGAGAAGGGCTACTAAACTGGTTCATGGGTTGAAGGATAAAACTTACCAGGAAAGGTTAAAGCATCTTAACATGTATAGCTTGGAGGAAAGACGTAACAGGGGGGATATGATAGAAAGATTTAAATACATAAAGGGAATCAACAAAGTAAAGGAAGAGAGTATATTTAAAAGAAGAAAAACTACCACAACTAGAGGACATAGTCTTAAATTAGAGGGGCAATGATTTAAAAGTAATATCAGGAAGTATTATTTTACTGAGAGGGTAGTGGATGTATGGAATAGCCTGCCAACAGAAGTGGTAGAGGTAAACACAGTCAAGGATTTTAAGCATGCGTGGGATAGACACAAGGCTATCCTAGATATAAGACCGGGAACGGGGGACTAATAAAAGTACTCAAAAAAAATTGAGCAGACTAGATGGACCGAATGGTTCTTATCTGCCGACACATTCTATGTTTCTATGTTTCTATGTTTCCTGCTTGTCAAGTGTTTTCTTATTTCACTCAACTACCTAATATACCTAATCTCATTAGCCTTATAAATGTGTACTTTTGCTTCAGTGGGTTTTACTGTATTTGGACTGTTTTCCAAACATTTTTCTATCTCTAACATTCTACTTGCATCACAATTCTACAAAAAATGTTATGTGGCCCATACAAACATGCATTTCTGATCATGTGGCCTATTTCAGAAACAAACTGTCCATACTGTATGATAGATAATGCTCTAAAATTATCCATTACATAGTTATTTTTATTTAATGTCTAAGAGAATTTAGTATTATTATGTCCTTTCTCTTTTCAAATATTGTAACATTTGAGGAGGAACAGCCTATCCCCCTGACAAATGTGGATCCCAAGACAACAGTGCTAATTTGGGGTTGCCTCTGGTCACACCAATTTTCCTCCCCAGTTGGACTCCAAGTTTCTGGAGCCAATTAATTGTGCCAGTAACAGTAAAAACATGGTAGGTAAGTCAGATTTGTCTTCAAGGTGAGGTGACGCAAGTCAGGCAGCTGGGATGGGAGTATTACTTTTATGTTATGCTTCAAGTCTTAAGGATTATAATTCTATCCTGTGTAACCTTGAAAGTTTCTGTACAGAGAATTTGTTGAGAAACTATGGCACCATGCCTTTCCACTCAGACACTTGGGATTGCCAACTTTTCAACAACAACAAAAACTGTAAAAATGATTGAGTATCCTGCAGTTTGCATAACTGGTTTTAATACCAAGTAAGTGGTCAGAGGCATGTGGCAATGTTAATGTTGATGAATATGTTTGGGGACCTTATATATGTAGAGTAATCCAGAGTTTTCAATTTCTGTTTAGGTATCTGTACTACACTGATTAATGCACAGCTTAATTTAAACAAACAAAAAAAGTGTATCCCAGCACTTGTTTAACTTCATATGTCTGGCATCGGAAAATACTGTACAGCTTCCTTTGCCGCATTACTGGAAATTATTGTAACTATGGTGGTAACTTTAATTCTCCTTACAGAGTTGCATACCATACTAATGCACATTGCAGATTGTGATCTGTAGTGAGATTACCAGATACATTGGAGATGGGAATCATTAATTCACTTTTCCTTTACTTTTAGTGATATGCTTCTGAGACACCCTTGTGAGTGGGTTTTCTCTTGGCTGCTTTCAATATATGGTTCAGGAATTCATTAACTCACTGCCCATTCTTATTGTTCCTGTTCTGTTTGGGCTTTTTTTGATTTCCTTCCATTGTCATGTCAAATGCTAGTCACTTGAATTTGACCCCTTGGACCAGCGCTGTATTTAGCGCAAGGCAAACAAGGAAAGTGCCTAGGGCAGTACATGCTTTCTATGCCTTTAAGGGGCAGCACAAAACGCAAAAAAAAAATAAATGTAAAAAAAACTAGCCACCAGGGACAAAGGTAAGTCCTGGGGAGATGGGGGAATGTATTGGGCAAATTGGCTGGGGCATATTAATGGCAAATAATACTGGCATATTATTGAGCACATTGGCTGTGGATTATTAATGGCAAATAATACTGGCATATTATTGTGCAAATTGGCTGGGGAATATTAATGGCAAATAATACTGGCATAGTATTGAGAAAATTGGCTGGGGCTTATTAATGGCAAAATAATACTGGCATATTATTGGGCAAATTGGCTGGGGCATATTAAATGGCAAAATAATACTGGCATATTATTGGGTAAATTAGCTGGGGCATATTAATGGCAAAATAATACTGGCATATTACTGGGCAAATTGTCTGGGGCTTATTAATGGCCAAATAAAACTGGAATATTATTGGGCAAATAGGCTGGGTCATATTAAATGGCAAAATAATACTTCTATATTATTGGGCAAACTGGGGCGTATTAAATGACAAAATAATACTGACATATTATTGGGTAAATTGGCTGGGGCTTATTAATGGCAAAATAATACTGGCATATTATTGGGCAAATTGGCTGGGGCATATTAAATGGCAAAATAATACTGGCATATTATTGGGTAAATTAGCTGGGGCATATTAATGGCAAAATAATACTGGCATATTATTGGGCAAATTGGCTGTGGCTTATTAATGGGAAATAATACCATGACCTGGATCCCCCTCTCTAACAGCAGGGGAATGTCTGCGCGATGAGCGCAGACTCCCCCTGCTGCCGCTCGGCACGACCGCCGGGACTTCTATGATGAAGACGGGTACTTCCGGCTTCGTCATAAAAGTCCCGGCGGTCGTGCCGGCAGGCAGCAAGGGAGGTCTGCGCTCATCGTGCAGACTTCCTCCGCTGCCCCGCTAGCCACCAGGGAGAATCGGGCAGCTGGGGGATGTCTGCACGATACTTGCAGACATCCTCCATGCTGCCCGACACTGCCGTCTATTATGACGGACCGGCTTTCCGTCATAATAAACGGAGGTGTCGGGCAGCATGGAGGATGTCTGCACATATCGCCCCCACTAGCCACCAGGGAGCGAGTTACAGGTGAGGGGGAGGGAGGGGGAAGAGAGACAGGGGGAGGGAGGGGGGCAGAGAGACAGGGGGAGGGGGGGTACAGAGCAACAAGGGGAGGGAGGGGGGCAGAGAAAAATAAGGGGAGGGGGGAAGAGACAGAGACAAGGGGAGGGGGGAAGAGATAGACAAGGGGAGGGAGGGGGGCACAGAGTAATAAGGGGAGGGGGGCAGAGAGAAACAAGGGGAGGGGGCAGAGAGAAACAAGGGGGGAAGAGACAGAGGCGAGGGGGGAGTCAAAGGGAGGGGGAGAGATAGACAAAACTAAGGGGGGGGAGAGAGACAAAGCTGGGGGCAAGGGAAAGAGAGAAGCAGCATTGGCACATAAAAGGAAATAAAAACAAGAAATGCATTTTTTGATATAATTTTTTATTAAAAAAGCAATTTACATGTGCATATATACAAGTTGAACTTTTTTCCTATAGGGTAGTCTTATATTCAGACCTTTAGTTTTTTTCCTAAAGGAATATCCAAAGTTTGGGGGGTCGTCTTATAATCAAGCAAATACGGTAATACTGGCATATTAATGGCAAAAGTAATATTGCATATGGCAAAATACTAATGGGCAAATTTACTGTGGTATATTAATGGCACAATAATACTGGCATATTATGGAAAAATAACACTGGCATATTAATCGGCAAGCTGAGGCATATTTTATGGACACATGGTGGCATAATTTAATAGGCAAACGGACTGTTGTATATGTTAATGACAAAGTGACTGTGGCATGTTAATTGGTACCTGACAGTGGCTTATTTTAATTGGCAAAGTGATGCTGTGGCATGTTCTGTGGGGCAAAATAACACATACTATGGGGAAAGTGACACTGGGGCTTGTTCTGTGGGACAAAGTGACACTGTGGTATGTTCTGCGACACTGTGCCAAATTGTGTGCGTGCAATATGAGTGCTAGCTAAGTGCTGTGCATGCAATATAGGTGCATGGCAAGTGCTGTGGGTACTGTATGTAGGTGCTCTGTGAAGTCCTTTGGGTGCAATGTGGGTGCAGAAAAAGGAAATAAAAACAAGACATGCATTTTTTCAATAACATTTTTATTACATATACAAATAGTTGAATGTGATATGAAAATAGTTACATATAATATTTAAAAGTTTACATTTACATACAGTTTTTTACAATGCGACTTTAGAAAAATTGGGTCGAGGGGGGTCCACTGCTAAAGACTTTGCCCAGGCCCCACTAGGGTCTTAAAGCGGCCCTGTGATGGGGACATGTTATGGGGGCAAGTAATGTGTATCTAATGGGGTTATGGGGGCATGAAATGGGGTTGATGGGGAATTTAATGAGTGGGCATGTGGGTGATGGTGCATGTCCTGGGTGTGCAACCCAGGGTTATGTCGTGGGTGTGCAACGTGCCAGGGCAGCACAAAACCAAGATACACCACTGCCTTGGACTGTATTTTTGATGCCAACTTCAACACTTGGGAGTACAATCCTCTGGGGTTATAAACTCTACAGTGTTTTTTCCAGTATGAGTCCAGTCCAGATCCTGTAGTCGTTACATTTAGCAGAGGCGTCACTAGGGTTGGTGTCACCTGGTGTGGTAACTCATGGTGTCACCCCCCTGGATTTCCTCCAATACCATGCCAAACAGATTCCTTAGTAATGCCAGTCAGAGGGCCCATTAAATATGCCACATACAGGAGCCCCACAAATTATGTCACACGCAGGAGCCCTTTAACTATGCCACATACAGGCACCCCTTAATTATGCCACACACAAGTGCCCCATAATTATGCCACACAAAAGAGCCCCTTAATTATGCCACACATGGGGCCCAATAAATATGCCACACATGGGACAGCCATTAATTATGCGACACACAGGAGCCCCACAAGGTGACAATTGTACAATTCGAAAACAATACATATCTATAAGCACAGACATCTCTCTATAACTAGTTGCATTTATACTTATTTGAATTATTTAATATTCTATTTAATAAAAATTTTATTGAAAATTTGCATTCCTATTTTTTATTCCCTTCCTCTGCACCCACATTGCACCTAAAGGACTTAACACAGCACCATACAGTACCCACAGAACTTGCCATGCACCTATATTGCCCCACAGAACTAGCCAGTGTCACTTTCCACATAGTACATGTTATTTTGCCCCACAGACCATGCCACAGAATCACTTTGCCAATTAAAATATGCCAGTATTTAACCCCTCCATATGCCAGGATTTAGCCATTCAATGTGCCACTCAATATGCCAGGATTATTTAGCCACTCAATATCCCATGATTTAGCCATTCAATATGCCAGGATTGTGCCCCCCAATATGGCATTTAATATGCCAGGATTGTGCCCCACAATATGCCATTTAATATGCCAGGATTTTGCTCTCAATATGCCAGGATTTTGCCCCTAATATGCCATTTAATATGCCAGGATTTTGACCCCCAATATGCCATTTAATATGCCAGGATTTTGCCCCCAATATGTCATTTAACATGCCAGGATTTTCCCCCCAATATGCCATTTAATATGCCAAGATTTTGCCCCCAATATGCCATTTAATATGTCAGGATTTTGACCCCCAATATGCCATTTAATATGCCAGGATTTTGACCCCCAATATGCCATTTAATATGCCAGGATTTTGACCCCCAATATGCCATTTAATATGCCAGGATTTTGCTCTCAATATGCCAGGATTTTGACCCCAATATGCCAGGATTTTGTCCCCAATATGCCATTTTATATGTCAGGATTTTGCCCCCCAATATGCCATTTAATATGCCAGGATTTGCCCCCCAATATGCCATTTAATATGCCAGGATTTTGACCCCCAATATGCCATTTAATATGCCAGGATAGAGCCAATTAATATGCTAGGATTTTGGCCTCAATATGCCATTTAATATGCCAGGATTTTGACCCCCAATATGCCATTTAATATGCCAGGATAGAGCCAATAAATATGCCAGGATTTTGCCCTCAATATGCCATTTAATATGCCAAGACTTTGACCCCCAATATGCCATTTAATATGCCAGGATTTTGCCCCCAATATGCCATTTAATATGCCAGGATTTTGCCCCCCCCCCCCAATCTGCCATTTAATATGCCAGGATTTAGCCCCTCAATATGCCAGGATTTTGCCCCTCAATATGCCAGGATTTTGCCCCCAATATGCCATTTAAGAGCCGTTTAATATGCCAGGATATTGCTAATTAATATGCCAGGGTATTGTCAATAATTATGCCAGGGTATTGCCAATTAATATGTCAGGATATTGCCACTTAATATGCCAGGATATTGCCAGTTAATATGCCAGGATATCGCCCCTCAGAATGCTCATTATGCCACCCTCCTCCCCCCTTCCCCAGACCCCAGTACTTACCTCCTTGCTGAAGTCTCCCGGTGCAGGTCCGTGGCTGTGAGGGAAGCGTTGTTCGCTCCCCTCCAGCCACGCGGATAAGTAAAGTTTGGTTAAAAAAAAAGTTTGAACAAACTTTATTGATCCGCGCCAACAACACTTCACTCACAGCCACGGACCTGCACCGGGTGGCGACAGCAACGAGGTAAGTTTTTGATTTTTTTTTTTTTATGCAGGGGGTGCCGGCAGCACGGGTGTCACCCCCGCTGGTGGTGTCACCTGGTGCGGCCCGCCACCGCCCCCCCCCCCCCCCCCTTGTGACGCCACTGACATTTAGAATGTGTTTTAGGTTATTACTTTTGCTGAAAACCATTTGCATTTCTTTTTCTCTAGATTCTTACTTGAAAAACTTTTCTCGTTTCTCCACTGTACCAATCCTCTCATAACATATAAGTTTAAAAGTCACGTGATAGAGAGTTTACAATAACAGGTAGATACCGGAGAAAGTGAGGCTAACAGTCATGTTTCCATATTCTTTTTAAAATGTAGGGTCATACTCACTAAACAGTGAAAACTGATGGATTTCCAACTTATTGCAAAAAAAAATTCAGCTATACTGATTGACCTGATTATTTAAATTCTCTTGTCAATTCACCACAATATACAGTTTAGTGAATAAACCCTTTTTATAAATGTCATCCATCAGAAATGTACTCCATGCTTTGTACCAGAGGTTACAGTGCTGCTTTCTGGTCTCTGAAGAGCTGTGTAACAGATCCTTATAAATGCCAGTAGAAGTTTACATAGCTTCTACACCTGGCGCCATTTTTTTTCAATAAAGTATATCATACCACCAATTTTTTTCCATTTCCTTTATATTGTACATTTTATAAACAATGGATTCTGTGGAAACATTTAATTCCTTTTGAAGGTGTAGTCAAGGCGAAAACTTAAATAGAACTGGCACAACAATAGGAAAATGTGAGTCCCTGAACACAAAATGTCAGATTCACTTTGTCAGTAAGTTCTTGTTTAACTTGTGAGCACGGTTTATTTTAACGGTAATACCATAAAAAAAATAAACGATATAAATATTACTTGATAAACTGATGGGAAAATTACATCGCGCAAGATTTGTTCTGAAAAGACTTTCTCCTTACTAAGGCACAAAAGAATCCTGTGTATAGTTTTTTTTACAATGAAACAAACAATAATTTACACTTTACCACAGGCAGGAATAATATTTAGCATCCCTATTTGCTAGTTTATTGTGTATTAGATGGGACAAGGTGCATGGCAATATGCTTTAACGCAAGACTTATGTCACAGAGATGGCTATCGTTTTGTAAATTTAAAAAAAAATGATATATATATATATATATATAAAATATATATTACTTTTAATAAATATCCCATGGACAACAAATGCCCTGAAAGCTAAGAAGACCTAAGAGTCCACTAAATAAAGAGTCAATTGCCGGAAATTGAGAAGGGAATTTCAAACTTCTCCAGCGCAGTTGAATGGGACCATTTTTCCAACTTCTAAAGCTACCTTGGCCTTAAGTTTGAAATTAACATCTCAAGTCCCTATATTTGTCACTTTATTGAAAATAAAGTGTATTTCCAGAAAGATTTGTTCAATACACAAAACTGCTAGATCGATTCTTTCTTTATTTTTTATTTCTTAAATAATCTGCAGCATAAAAAAAGACTTCATCATTACTTGTTTCCCTTAAATCTAATGTGGGTTCCTGCAAATAAAATTATTTTGCAGTGAAATATTTTGCATTAAATCTTGAGTCCTGAGTTCTCGCTAAACTTCCATTTTAACGAGGAAGTGAAAGTGATGTCCGGTGCCCTCCTAGCTCCATGTTAATTAATATCAGGCATTATAAAAAGGAACTGTATAGCGTTATAACAGGATTTACATGTAGTTAGATAAACCTAACCTATAATAGGCTATATGTAAAGCATACTTTTTAAATGAGGTCTAATGGTTACTGTGGCACCAAATTGCTCATACAAAAGCTATCCTGAATTGCTGGCTGTTTTGGCAATCAAAAGGTTACATGTAGCCTTCGATCAGTTGAAGTAATGGTACATTGGACAGAAAGTAACAGTAGAACAGACTAGTACGCTGGCAGAAAATCAGAATGGAGGATCAAATGGCGTCTATTGTCCACAAAAATCCCTGAGGCCAAGATTTGGAAGAAAACTGATATGTTTGTGTTTCTGAGCATCTCAGCAGATGTTTCACTGCTTCTGCCATGTATTTGAATGCTTATCACTAGCTTTTATTGAATCTACTGCATTCGATTTGCATAGTCTGTACAAAAACAGACTTGTTGCAATTAGTTTATGTATCTTAACATAGGTAAATGGTTGTGTTACAATGCCGTGCTTGCACTCTGAAGCTAAAAGGATTACTATGGCCTACAACATGCAGTTTCTAAGTCTTGAGGTGCTGCTGTTATTGGAAACCTCCCATTTATCCACAAATCCGAAACAGGCTACCTGACAACATTTGAGGGCAGTTTTTTTTGGGCAATATTAGTTAAATATTAGGTGGATTCTAACATTAAAATAATAGTCAATAGGACTGTGTTTATATACAAATCTCTCAGATCTATCTATTTGTTTTTATGAAAAAGGCATCCTTTTTGGCTCCACGGGCTAAAATGATGACTGCAGACTGATCTAAATTTTACTAATTACAGCCATAGAGTATACTTTTACCATAAGTGTCTGTTAAGTGGTCACCTTACAAAGTGTTTGTGAGCAATAGACCACATGGGATCCATAATTCATTATGGTTCCAGAGAAGCAGTGTTGCCAAATAGGCTTGTTCCCTGCGTCTCCATTACAATGTGTCATTTTTAGTTAAATTTCTATAGTACATCCATCGAACATTTGATGCTTGATTTTATTTTGACTATATGTTACAGAATGTTAAAAAAAAAAAAAAATCCTTGGAAAAGTAATTTTTAATATGCCCATGTTTGAGCCAAGCTACTTTTTCATAATTTTAGCCCCTTGATATTATGATATATTTTAGCTTTGTGATTGACTTCATCTAAGAAGATTTTGGTATTCGCACAATTACTTTATGCTGCATGGAATGAGAAATAAATTGCAAATTATTGCATCACTCGCCACTCTCCTAACTTAAAAAGTATTAAGTGAATAGAATTTAAGATTGTGAGCTGTGGAGTTGCAGTGGGGTAAAGGTAGAGCACCTCAGAGGGATTAATAGGGGAAAAGATTCTAGGTTAATGCAAATATGCCTTGTAATTAAAACAATATTTTATTAATGAAATATATTGATAATTAATTGTTTGAATAAGAACATCCCTCAAGTATGCTTACACATTGTGACCATACACATCAAACTAAATGAGTAAAGTGATTACCAGTGTTAAACAAAAAAACATTTCTAAGATTAAAAAAAAAGAAATCAGTAATTGTCAGTGTGTTGTTTAGACCAGTGCTCCTCAACCTTTTTTCATCCAGGACACACAAAAGCTCTTCCCAGATGTCCGTGGTACGCTACAAACAAAAATATCTAAAAATTAAGGTATAAAGTTAAGTGCATACACAGAGCATAAGAACTAGATGCCTTTATTTACCTTTAAAATAAATACACAAATGCACTTCAAAGTCAAGTGCATTATAAATTATAAATAGTTTGTCAGTTTATCATTGGTAATGCACTTGTCTTGGTTTGTCTGTTTATCATTGGTAATGCACTGGTTTGGTTTGTCTATTTATGATTTGTAATGCACTGGTTTGGTTTGTATATTTATGATTTGTAATGCACCTGTCTTGGTTTGTCTGTTTATCATTGGTAATGCACTGGTTTGGTTTGTCTAAGACAAGTGCATTACAAATCATAAATAGACAAACAAAACCAGCCACAGCCAATTTTCCCATTACTATGCCAGTATTATTTTGCCAGTAATATGCCAGTATTACTTTTGCCATTAATATGCCAGTGTTATTTTTGCCATTAATAGGCCAGTGTTATTTTGCTATTAATAAGCCACAGCCAATTTGCCCAATAATATGCCAGTATTATTTTGCCATTAATAAGCCACAGCCAATTTGCCCAATAATATGCCAGTGTTATTTTGCCATAAGTAAACCCCAGCCAATTTTCCCAATAATATGCCATTTGTATTTTGCCATTTAATATGACACTGCCAATTTTCCCAATAATATGCCAGTATTATTTTGCCATTTAATATGCCCCAGACAATTTGCCCAATAATATGCCAGTATTATTTTGCCATTTAATTTGCCCCAGACAATTGCCCAATAATATGGCAGTATTAGTTTGCCATTTAATATATATAAATAAACAAACCAGGCAGCATGTCCTACCATGCTGCCTATTCGGCTTCCCCGCGGGGTGTGCAGAACGGTCATGTGAACCGGTGTGTGTCTTGCGTCAGCGCACCAGTCACATGACCTGTCAAGCACTTCCCCATCACACTGCACGGGGAGCTGAACAGGCAGCACCGAGGTGTCTCTGTGCTGCCTGTTCGGTTTCCCGTGCAGCCTGCTTGCAGGTGGGCCTTTGGGTTTTTTTTGCATTTTATGTCAACCCTTCAAGGCACTTGCCTTGTTTGCCTCACACTAAATACAGCGCTGCTTCCAACACAAAGAGAGGATATTGACCTGAACAAACAGGATCATAACTCCATAGTTGCCAACATCATCCATATTTCCAGGGACAAATATTTGTTCCACATGCTGCAGAACGACCATGCAAAGTGCAGCCCGGCAGTATGTAGGATTGAAACATGCACAGACACAATCCAATTAATTAATCAGGGTGGAGATCTCATAGGGCCTACCATGATTAATTAATTGGATTCTGTCTGTGCATATATATGCATCCTACAGATTGTCGGGCTGCACGTTGCATACTCTGCCTGCAGCATGTGGAACGAATATGTGTCCCTGGAAACATGACCTATGTTGGCAACTATGTAACTCTGTCCCCTTGTGATGTAATATTTACATTACCCTCCCATTCAATGCAAGTCTATGATCAGAATTCTGACTTTTAGACTGCATTCTGTGTCCCCAGCCCCAAAGTGAGATACTAGTGCTGTAAAGTCAATGGTTGGGTGGCACCCAAAAACACTATATTTGACAAAATGGCGGCACCCAGTCACACTTGTTTAGTAACATATTTTATTAAATATGGTCACATAACAAAAACAAAAGACATATCTGGAATCAACAATACAAAATAAAACAGGTTCTCCTCTAAAACACCATTTTAGTCAACAGAAAGGAACAAATTATAACTGCTTGATACTTAGTATCAGATTAGTTGCAAATAAAAATGAACGTGTTTGGTCAGCTTCACATTAGCTCACTAGTATTTGAGGGTCAGATTCTGCAGTACATGCACACAGAGCAGTTTTACCAATCTGTATTTAATTTTCTTATTTAGCTGATACTCACTGATAATGTGCTTTAAAAGAAGACCTAGTGTCGTCCCCCCCCCCGGCCCCCGCCCATTGCCGGCGGGTGGGGACCCTAAAAAGAATGAGGGGGGCTTGGGGGGGGGGGGGTCATGGCCGGCGGGTGGGGACCCTAATAGGAATGAGGGGGGGACCTAGTGTCCCCCCCCCGGTCCCCACCCATGGCCAGCGAGTGGGGACCCTAATAAGAATGATGGGGGGGACCTCCTAGTGTCCCCCCCCCGGTCCCCACCCATGGCCGGCGGGTCGCTACCATGAAATATAATTGTGCTGATTATTCTAACTGATCATATGGAGATACCAGCTCCAGATGTAAACACAAAATTGCCAGGATCAGTTTAATTGGCCCATGACCTACTTTGTAAATGAGAAAAAAATGATACAGCCCCTAATAGGTTTTAATGATGAGAACCACACATGTACAGCCTAGACAGAGCCGGTGTTCTATCACAAAGTCCGGATGTGCACGATCACTCAGTGTGTGAACTGAGTCTACTGCGCATATGTCTGATCACAGAAGATGTGATTTTAGTGATCGCGCGCATGTGCAGATCACCTGATGGGGACTTCTGCGTTCCTGAACTTTGTGGGTGTTCTACCAAAGCTTACAGGGTGTTCTACCAAAAAGTCCAGGAACTCATAAGTTTCCATCGGGTGATCACTGAGATCATACCTACTGGAATCGCGCACATGTGCAGTTGACTGTAATCACACATTGAGTGATTGCACGCATGCACAGTTCACTCAATGGGACTATCTGAGTTTGTGTGCAATTGAGTCTACTGCACATGGGCGCGGTCACAGAATGTGTAACTTGAGTGATCACGTGCAGCCCGGACTTTGTGGAAGAACACCAGGTTTAACTTGAAGAAGCAGAATAAGTCTGTGCAAAATGCGCATCAGTGTTTTACTGGCGGCAGGGGCGTCACTAGGGTTGGTGTCACGGAAACTCATGGTGTCACCCCCCTGGATTTCCTCCATACAATGCCAAACAGATTCCTTAGTAATGCCAGTTAGATGGCCTATTAACTATCCCACACACAGGAGCCCCATAACTATGCCACACACAGGAGCCCCATAACTTATGCAACACCAGAGCCCCATAACTTATGCAGCACCAGAGCCCCATAAATTATGCCACACCAGAGCCCCACTATTTATGCCTCACCTCTGCCCAATTAATTATGCAACACACACAGGTGCCCCATAATTATGCCACACACACACAGGTGCCCCATAATTATGCCACACAAAATAGTCCCTTAATTACGCCACACAAAAGAGTCCCTTAATTTTGCCACACATGGGGCCCAATAAATATGCCACACACAAGTGCCCCATAATTATGCACACATGGGACCGCCATTAATTATGCAACACACAGGAGCCCCATGAGGTGACAATCTTACAATTATAGATACCAGGAATATTGTGCCATTCAGATCCCAGTAGTATTGTCCCACTCAGATCCCAGTAATATTGTGCCAGTAAGAGCCCAGGAATATTGTGCCAGTCAGATACCAGTAATATAGTGCCAGTCAGATACCAGGATTATTGTGCCAGTCAGATACCAGTAATATAGTGCCAGTCAGATACCAGTAATATTATGCCAGTCAGAGCCCAGGAATATAGTGCCAGTCAGAGCCCAGGAATATAGTGCCAGTCAGAGCCCAGGAATATTATGCCAGTCAGAGCCCAGGAATATTGTGCCAGTCAGATACCAGTAATAGTGTGCCAGTCAGATACCAGTAATATAGTGCCAGTCAGAGCCCAGGAATATTATGCCAGTCAGAGCCCAGGAATATTATGACAGTCAGAGCCTAGTAATATAGTGCCAGTCAGAGCCCAGGAATATTGTGCCAGTCAGAGCCCAGGAATATTATGCAAGTCAGAGCCCAGGAATATTATGCCAGTCAGATACCAGGAATAGTGTGCCAGTCATTGCCCAGGAATATTATGCCAGTCAGATACCAGGGATAGTGTGCCAGTCAGAGCCCATGAATAGTGTGCCAGTCAGATACCAGTAATATTGTGCCAGTCAGATACCAGTAATATGGTGCCAGTCAGAGCCCAGGAATATTGTGCCAGTCAGATACCCAGTAATATAGTGCCAGCCAGATGCCCAGTAATATAGTGCCAGCCAGAGCCCAGTAATACAGTGCCAGCCAGATGCCCAGTAACATAGTGCCAGCCAGAGCCCAGTAATACAGTGCCAGCCAGATGCCCAGTAACATAGTGCCAGCCAGAGCCCAGTAATATAGTGCCAGACAGATGCCCAGTAATATAGTGCCAGCCAGAGCCCAGTAATATAGTGCCAGCCAGATGACCAGTAATAAAGTGGCAGCCAGAGCCCAGTAATATAGTGCCAGCCAGAGCCCAGTAATATAGTTCCAGCCAGATGCCCAGTAATATAGTTCCAGCCAGATGCCCAGTAATATAGTGCCAGCCAGAGCCCAGTAATATAGTTCCAGCCAGATGCCCAGTAATATAGTGCCAGCCAGAGCCCAGTAACAGTGTGCCAGCCAGAGCCCAGTAACAGTGTGCCAGTCAGAGCCCAGTAATATAGTGCCAGCCAGATGCCCAGTAATATAGTGCCAGCCAGAGCCCAGAAATATAGTGTCAGCCAGATGCCCAGTAATATAGTGGCAGCCAGAGCCCAGTAATATAGTGCCACTCAGAGCCCAGTAATATAGTGGCAGCCAGATGCCCAGTAATATAGTGGCAGCCAGAGCCCAGTAATATAGTGCCAGCCAGAGCCCAGTAATATAGTGCCAGTCAGAGCCCAGTAATATAGTGCCAGCCAGAGCCCAGTAATATAGTGGCTGCCAGAGCCCAGTAATATAGTGCCAGCCAGATGCCCAGTAACAGTGTGCCAGCCAGATGCCCAGTAATATAGTGCCAGCCAGAGCCCAGTAACAGTGTGTCAGCCAGATGCCCAGTAATATAGTGGCAGCCAGAGCCCAGTAATATAGTGCCACTCAGAGCCCAGTAATATAGTGGCAGCCAGATGCCCAGTAATATAGTGGCAGCCAGAGCCCAGTAATATAGTGCCAGCCAGAGCCCAGTAATATAGTGCCAGTCAGAGCCCAGTAATATAGTGCCAGCCAGAGCCCAGTAATATAGTGGCTGCCAGAGCCCAGTAATATAGTGCCAGCCAGATGCCCAGTAACAGTGTGCCAGCCAGATGCCCAGTAATATAGTGCCAGCCAGAGCCCAGTAACAGTGTGCCAGCCAGAGCCCAGTAACAGTGTGCCAGTCAGAACCCAGCAAGAAACTGCTCGTTGTAAACTCCCCTCCTCCCCCCCTTCCCCATCACTTACCGAATGGCTGCTTCTCTCTGCTCCCGGAAGGACGCCTCCTCCGTGCAGTCTTCCCTCCTGCACGGAGGAGGGAAACACAGTCACCGTATGTGACGTAAAGTCACATCCGGTTGCTGTGATTTTTTTTTTAAAAATTTTCTTTCAGGCGGCCACGTCCAGCGGATGCGGCTGCCAGAAAAAAGAAAAAAAACTTAAGCAGCGCGATGCGGGGGAGGGGAGGGGGCCGTGCCGGCAGCACGGGTGTCACCCCCGCTGGAGGTGTCACCTGGGGCGGTCCGCCCCCCCCTCGGGACGCCACTGACTGGCGGTGTTTACCACAAAGTCCCTGAACTCAGAACTTCCCATTTGGTGAAATGCGCATGTGCGTGATTACTCAAGGATAAATATTTTATTACTTATGTTTTACATTATTTCTTTATCCCAAATATTATCCCTAAATCTTCCTAATTTACTATTTACTAAAATAATTCAAGATTGCAATGCATTATCTCGACTAGTTAAACAACATTCTATTTCTCCATGTAATATGGAAGTTAATTTAGTGAAGTCCTGCTATCTCCAAGCACTGGACTGTCTTGTTTTACACAGGATTAGGATTACAAATGATGGGAAATGAACCTCTTCATTTTTCTAGAAAAAGATGCTTGGACGGCATAGAACGTTCAGCGTTTAACAGCTCATCGCAGCTCCCCACAATGAGCTGTGCGAGATCTCGCCTGTCAGATGAGGCCTCTATCTGACAGGGAAAATGTAGCCGATACTCAAAGCGAGTCAGGGACTCACAGGGTCTATTAAAAGCCTGATTAGGTCTCTTCCATTGTGTTCCTGGCTACCGATCACCTTATGATAGGTGACCAGGAACAAAAAAGCCTACAAAGGTTTTTTTTATAATTAGTTGCCTAAACATTTATGCCATTAACAATTTTTTTTTAAATATTGCATGATGGGGTAAATAATAAAATGTATATATGATAACAATATACCTTAAATTGTGTTTTTAGGCTTGTTTATAAATGTTTTATTGGAATTCGGCTTTTGGCACATTAGAAGTCAGTTTTACATTATTGTGTTTATATTTTTCATAAGCGTTTCTGTTGAAAAGTAAATCTGGAAAAATCTCTGTGCTGTGTACCCTCCTTACAGGGTAGGACTTATCTTAAGGTCTGTAAAACTACCAATGTAATGTGATGGTTTTAAAAAAAAATACCATAAACCACCATCAAAGTATATTTAAAGTGCCATAGCATAATCTGAATTATGGAAGCATTTTTGGAATTTGTATGTTATGAATACTAAGATGCTGGACAATTTTTGGTGTTTTATTTTCTAGTAATGCACAAACTAAATCCTAAAGGGGCATACATGGCTACATTTCTGTCTCTTCTAAATTAAGAAGACAATGGCCTGTATTCAATGCTGATAGTTAACCAATGTTAAAGCACTAGTTCAGCGATAGGATAATAACAGCATTTACAAATAAATAATTTTATTTAAAAAGAGAATGTTATTCCCCATAAAAACGTTAAATTGATACTAGGGGACTGGAAGTGTGATAACCATCAGCAGTTCACTCATGTTACACTGTCAAAAAAATATATATTTTAGTCATTTGTTTCAAATAAAGAAATGTGAATATCATATTTCTTATTTTGAAATACCTCTTCATAAAAATATAATTAATGGCATATATGAACTGTTCAGCCGATTTTGTACCTGCTGTAAAGCTTTAATCCTTATTTGGTCTTAGTCTTACTATAAATTTATATGTATTACATACATGCAGTGGTGTATTTCAGTTTTGTGATGCCCTAGGCCAGATTAAACTCATGCATTCCAGACCCTCATTGGTCACACCCTTCCTCTCAAGGTTGCACCCCTTCCTCGCAGAACCTTTCCACTACACCAGATTGCTCCCCACATACCTTTCCACTGCACCATTTGTCTGGACATCACTTTCCACTGCACCACATTGTCCCCATAGAACCAGATTGATCCCAGGGAATCTATTGGGGCAGCCTGGATGTCTATGTAGGCAGCACAAGACAGTGAGGGAGGATGTACCACCGACAATGGTTGCTCTGGCTCTGCTATCACCCCCTTCAGTCTGCTGTCTGAAGCCACCTATTTTCCCCCCGAAAATGTCACTTAAAAAGTGATGTACAGTATGTAGATGGCATAACAATCCTTTAACTTTGGCCAGACTGTTTCCTCTCACCTCTCCCAACTGTTTTAGGGATTAACCCATGATAGGAAATTACTACGATATGTGCTGTACATGCCCCAAAATCATACCAACATGGGAATACATCAACAACATTTTGTAACTGCTACTCCAGATAAATTTTAAGCTCCCACCAATTACAGCATTACTCGATCACCCACCACTAGAGGGAGCAACAGAGAAACGAAAACATAATTTAACATTCGCATTTGTACAGCAGGTAGGATGTGCATTGCCAAACAATGGAAGTCAATTCCTCCATCACGCACTCATATTATATGCTAAAAATTAGACACATTCTGTAAAATCAGGGATCCCTGACCAAGCGAGATACCACGGGGTAAGATTAATATGTTAACTATTTCTTAGCTCAAGAATACCCTACAAGATGTTCAACCAAAATCATAATGCATGGCAAATTAAACATCGAGCCTACCCACGTGACATTTCCCATTGACCATGGGAATTTAAACAGTAACTATATTTATTACTTTGTGGAGTATGTGATTCATATCAAACACTTATTATTATTTTTGTCTGTCTGTTTTGTTACAAGATTTATGTTTTGAAACTGAAAATCAATAAAATTATTATTTGAAAAAAAAAAAAATGATGTAATCACCAGTCCGTTATATAAATAACTGTGATCATTACTTGTTTCTTTAGTAATGGTTCTCTCATGTCTCTTGCCTCAATTTCACAAAAAGCAGATTGAAAAAAAATCAATGGATTTCACTTAATGACACAAATAGAACATATGCTGTATATATATAATTACAAAGCAAGCTAACATGTATATTACAATTAGACATCTCCTTTGCTAATTTTCAGTTGATGTCCTCTTGCTAATGATATGTTAAGATTGATTTTAAGACCTTGATTTAGCACTTGTCAAAGATAAATTATCTAGCAAGTTAATATTAAAAATATATTGCTTTGATAATGTTGGTACTTCTAAAATACTTTTTTTCTCTAAAAAAAAAAAAAAGTAAATAGTTTAGGCTCTTAACAAGTTTAATGCCCCAAACTCACCCGATTAGCAATGAAGAGAAGCTACAGAGTTACAGAAGTGTTTATCTACCTAATAATTTGGTTCTATATGATCACAGGGAAAACCTTTTTTTTTTATTTAAATTTTTTTATTATTTCTTAAGTAAACAAACAGAAACACAACATCCATTCAGCTGGAAAGCTGCAGTGGAGAAAGGACTGTACCTTTAAATAGCTGGTGCAGTAAAAGCAATTAAATAAATAAATAAAATCAATTCAAAATAATGTGCAACGCTATAAAGTGTTCATATAAATATATATATATTCCCAAAAGTCCATCCAAAATGTTTAGTAGCACTGAATGCCAATATAAGATGGAAACAGAAAAAACATAGTGCAGACTGTATATAATCTTAAACAGACACACAATTGAATGCAAGGATTCATATAAACACAGGATTATATGAATTGTCAGGCACATCAAATGAAAAAATACAGCAGCTTTGGAGGTTCCCAGTTTTGCAGTTGCTATAGTCCCACGGACATACTCCATAACAGGATGGTATTCAGGAGTCACTTTGCAGAGATGGAGAGACAGGGCCTAGTGCAGGATAACTGCAGTTCCCTTTAGGGGCAATATCCTGCAGACATTATTGAACAGGATTGGAACATAACACAACTGATAAGCAAGATGCTGCAGGCTGAGACAAATGAAGCCAAGCAGAGCAAATAAATGACAGAAAGCAAAGGCAGGAGACAGGGCTCTAGACTAAAAGGGCAAAACAGGAACATGGTAGGAGCAATACTAGGAGAGGGGGCATAGGGATGGACCAAATGCAGAAATGAAACAGACTCAAGCAGAGCAACACAGAAACAAGACAGACAATGGATACAGACATAATGCATGGAAACAGAACTAAAGGAGACAGACAAAACATAAAAACAGGAGTAGTCTAGAACTCTAATATAGAAATGGCAAGGGTTTAGTTACACCAAATGGCCATAAATGATAGCTTCCCAAATACTTCAATGTACCCTACAGTATGGCAAGTTCCTAGCACTAACCTGCCTACATAATAACTAATAAATAAACTAAACAAAAAAACAGACATCAAGATAAATTACATACCTGTAGCAGGACTGACTGGGGATAGAAACACACAGAACAATTGGGTGGGGCACATTTATATAGAAGAAAAATAACAAGGCAGGAGAAAACAATGAAAACCAAGAATGGATCAGAACAAGATAAGGCAAAATTCAAAACAATACGAAGAAGGGGCAAGAGCAAGCATGAGGCATAATTTTTGCCTAATTTTGGATCAACAGTGATACTGGTGTTATTCACCCTGACCCTGACCTGTGGTTGAGCCTCAGATAGTAAGGGTCAGGACTTGTGCGGCACCATGCATACACCCCCAGAAACTCAAAAGGACCCCAAAAGGTAAAGCGAGTTACCAGATGGAGAAAAAGATCCATGAAACACAGAGCAGAAAACTGACAGCTTGGGACTGGCACTGGGACTTGTCCAAGCTGGCGGCAATAGAGTTGTCACACTGCATGGGTCAAGGCTGGTGGCAAACAGAGTAGTCAAACAGGCACAGTTCAAGGCTGGCAGCAAAGGGTAGTCAAACTCTAGCCTGGATCACAACAGGAATCAAGAAGTAGATAATTACCTTAGACAGTGCTCAAAGATGTTAGGAACGATCACAGGCAGTGTCTACATGGAAAATTAAGAGTTTAAATAGCTCTCCAACAAAAACCCCTTCCACTAACCAGAGGAGGAGGAAGGGAGTGGATTTCTTCTTACTGCACATGCGAGGCATATCTAGGAGTGGGATGCAAGTATTCTATTCACTCTCTGAGTGGCTACTTGATGCCATCAAGGTCGTTTGCTAGGAGTAGCGGATGCATTGGTGCAACCTGCTCCTGGAGTAAGAGAGGAGTCGCTGCAGGCCTCCATGAACAGATTTATAGTACCTTTTTGGGAATACTTCAACCACAAACATTCAGTGGTATATGGTAGTTTTATGCAAAATTTCTTGAAAGGAATATATGCAATGTTTGCATCTGTAGCTTTTGTGTTAAGGCATGTCAGTATGTGTATAAGGCATCTTTTATTCCAATGCTCTCATTCACTAGATCATAAAAATGCTTTTATTAGGGGAGTGGGGATATATATCCTTCACTAAAATTGTGTTGGTATTCCCATGTTAGAAATATTATCCTGCCATAAATGTTAAATGTCTCATTTCTTAATGCATCGTGGTTAAATACTTCAAGTAGTGTTTACACTGTATTTCACATATGTATTAGTGCTTAATTAATTAGACATTTGATGGCTTTGCAACAATTTTGTACATAGTATAATCCTGACTTCTGAGAACACGGTTCAACAAACATTTATAGACATTACGAGACAGACCAATTCATGAGCCAGTATAGTTATAATTGGGAGTCAGTGAAATGACACATTCACAGTTCTGTGTAAAACAATACCGAAAAAAGTTAGGATACAGCTGTTGGGGTTTAATGCACTTCAATGCAGTCATTAGCATTATTACCGTATTTGCTCGATTATAAGACGACCCTGATTATAAGACGACCCCCCAAACTTTGGATATTCCTTTAGGAAAAAAACTAAAAGCCTGAATATAAGACTACCCTATAGGAAAAAAGTTAAACTTGTATATATTCACATGTAAATTGCTTTTTTAATAAAATATTATATAAAAAAAAATGCATTTCTTGTGTTTATTTCCTTTTATGTGCCAATGCTGCCTCTCTCTTTCCCTTGCCCCCAGCTTTGTCTCACTCCCCACTCCCCCCTCGCCTGTCTCTTCCCCCCCCCCACATGTTTCTCTCTGCCCCCCTCCCTCCCTTTGTTGCTCTGTCCCCCCTTCCTCTGTCTCTCCCCCCCCCTTCCTGCTCTGTCCCCCCTGTCTCTCTGCCCCCCTCTCTCTCCCTGTCTCTCTGCCACCCTCCCTCCCCCTTACCTCGATCCCTGGTGGCTATTGGGGGCAGCCGGGGGATGTCTGCACGATACGTGCAGACATCCTCCATGCTGCCCGACACGGCAGTCTATTATGACGGACAGCTGGTCCGTCATAATAGTCTGCCGTGTCGGGCAGCATGGAGGATGTCTACACGTATCGTGCAGACATCCCCCAGCTGCCCGATTCACCCTGGTGGCTAGTGGGGCAGCAGAGGATGTCTGCGCGATGAGCGCAGACTCCCCTGCTGCCGCCCGGCACGCTCGCCGGGACTTCTGCGACGAAAGCGGAAGTACCCGGCTTCTTCACAGAAGCCCCGGCGGTCGTGCTGGGCGGAAGCAGGGGAGTCTGCGCTCATCGAGCAGACATCCCCTGCTGTCAGAGAGGGGGATCCAGGTCCCCTGCAGCTCTGCTGGGGACCTGGATCCATGTCTTATAATCTGACCTCAATTTGAGGTCAGATTATAAGAAGATCTCGATTATAAGACGAGGGGGATTTTTCAGAGCATTTGCTCTGAAAAAAACCTCGTCTTATAATCGAGCAAATACGGTAATATGATGCTTGTTTTTTCTTTTCCCATCAAAGTGCAGGGCGTTTTTGCCTATAAATCCTAGTAATTATTTCCAGTGTTAATTCCACCCATCTGCTGTTCTCATTCATATTCAGTCCGGTACATAAAGGGACAGTCTAGTCCCCAGACTCACTTTGGTGCAAGTGGAAGACTACTGTCTGAATGCAGGCATTCAGCATAAATCACATTTTTAATATTCTACTCAAGCCCTCCCTGCATCCTAGCCTGCAGCTACTGTTTGTGTATAGTCACTGAGCATATATCTGTTTTGTTTCATTTAGACACTTCCTCTGCTGCTATGCTGGTGGAATAGAATGCATTGTGTGGAACTAATTAACCTTGCTCTTGTACTCTGTTGCCGAATTCAGTGTCGTCTTTCGGATGTAACATCGTCACTCATGTATTTCCTGGGGTTTGTGTGCTTGCTGTTCTCAGCACACAAACCCCCGGAAAAACACGAGAGACGTCTTGCCTCCAAGTGACAGGCATGGTTCGGGCTGGCAGCCTGCCTGTCACTCAGGGGCACGATATGCCCCTGGTTACCACATGCAGTGAGGCCTGAGAAGGGCAGAGTAAGAGCAACTAAGCAGGAAACCCTAGAGAGGGCGACTAAGCAGGAAAAACTAGAGAGGGCAACTAAACAGGAAACCCTAGAGAGGGCAACTAAGCAGGAAACCCTAGAGAGGGCAACTAAGCAGCAAACCCTAGAGAGGGCAACTTAGCTGTAAATTATGATGAAGCAGAATTATCTCAGGAGATGCTTAAAAACTTCCCCTGGCTGGTTGAGTCCTCCAGGTTAGTGTTCCCGGTTCCTGGAAAGGGCAGAAGTACAATTCAGCTTTAGCAGAGGATCAGGAACAGATGAAGCTGATCTCAGAAGTCAGGCAACCAACTTCAATGCAACTGTAGGTATTTAACAGACTCGGTTGCACCAGCTAACAAGGCCAGCTGAGGAGAAGAAATACATGCAAAAGTATTTAGTATATAGTTAATTTTAAATGCATGTGTCAGGAGGTCAGGCTAGAACAATGTAGAAAATGTCTCCAACTCAGCTATTGGCGCCTGATTTTTGCAGTTCACTTGTCAGTCAGCCACAGATCATTGTGAAATGAAATGACCCATTCATTTTTCTTTTTTACCATGTTTCAATTGGCGTGTTATCACAACACTGCGCTAATATATACTTACGTAGTAAACCCTGTCTTATGTATCACTGGTCAGATGGGTCCGTTTTTTCTTCATCTGAACCAATGTGAGTGAAGGTCTGACCCAAGATTCTAAACAACATAGCTGCTGTCTGAGAGAACGATATGGAGTATAGAAGGCTCAATAAGGAACTTTATTTGTATTCCTTCATTAAGGATTTTCTTTATAAATCATTTACACTTAATAAAATCATTCAATTAAACATAAAATGTATTTTTTTGCTACAGTTGTCCTTGAATGACAAAATATCCTAACTACAAAGCAGAGTTCACAGTTATAGTTAGGATATTTGGTTTTAGCTGTCATTAATGTCTGAAGAATGGACTAGCAACATGGTCTTGAGGGTTTGCATCCCAGTTAGCCAATAAATGGTATCCCTTGAACTCTACATGCTTCCTGTTTTTCCATTGCTAATACGGTACTACCCTTTCAAACGAATGAAAAAGCAATGAAATCCTAGTTGGTGTAATTGAATATATCTATTTATATTTTGCCTTAAGCTAATATAAACCAATTATGTAATTAAATCTGGCGTGATTTTTTTTGGACAGCAAATTGACAGTAAAGATTGTAAATAACTGCTGTAGAAAATTCTGTTTTTAGAGACTCTATATTGGGATTTTGGTCAGTGTAGGATTATTTCTCTTTGGTTAAAAGTACGTCATTGTAGTCTCTAGTGACACAGTGATAGGTTTTCTCAGGGTTGAGAAACTGTAAACATTAAGGAGTCTGTAATATATTATAACTCTCTATATAAAGACAAGAAACACAAACTGACGAGTGACAGTATAACATTACAAGAATAAATATTTCCTCCTCACAGGGCTATAAACTAGCCATTTTAGGAAGAAGCCTTTTTTAGACAAATATCCCATGAATATACAACAACATGTTCTATATTTTGTGAATGAAAACATATATATGTTACTACTGTATCCTCATCACAAGCAAGAAAGTATTACTTTTGCTTCTCATCTCCAAACAAATGGGACCAGTTTTGTGGGAAATCACCAAAGTTTGGTTTTACTTGCTTTTCATTGTCACGTTGGCTGAATATACTAGAATTTCTATACATTATGAAAATGTATCTTTTAATGAATTAAAATTGATATGTTTGTGTATATGTGCCTGCAAGCGTCTGGGTGAAGAAAGTTCCTGTATTTCTCACAGGAAATAAGTAATAATAAAACTGAATAAACTACAAGATTGCGTGGAGAGAGAATTATCAGGTCTCTATAAATTTACTCATGGAATTCAAATTGCACAGTTCTGCAGTAACTCTACAAGAGTCACGGGTAGACTGATTTCATAGCAGCTGAAAATACTTATTTCTATTGCTAATATTCAGATTGGAGATACACAAATTAAACCTATTTAAAACTTGTGGAACATAAAATACAAAATATTGAGGTCATGGTGAAAGAGCAGACCCTTAACAGGGACTTAATGAGTAACTGCAAACCTGTCTGAAACTTAATGAGTGTGATTTGTTTTGCCCCTTTGTCGTGAAGGTAATTAAGGGTCCCCTGCTATGTTCCACCTGCGCCTAAAGACCCTCCACTGTCAATATAAACGGACTTTCATTTGATAAAACTATTCAACACAAATATTACTCTCACCACAGTCTCCATGTTCAAAAGAGAAATAGCAAAGTATTATATTAAATTACTTAATAAATGAGGATTCCTGAACGCTATTAACATGAATTTACGTGTAACATGTGGACTTTCTGATTTGTAACATATTCCTTTTGAATGAATATTCACAACATTCATTTGTGGTCATCAAGATACAATCCTCAGATTCACAGACCATTACTCAATATCAAGAAAAATACCAGCTCAGTGCATTCTTGTATAGAAATAAAGTGCTCTGTGTTGCCAGATTACCCAACTGCTCCCTACATCCAGCAAATAGATATGACTTGCCGGACTGGCCAAAATGTAATAGGAACTCACTTTCCCATAGGGTAGGATTGACTGACCTCATTTGGACTGAAAATTGATGACTCTATCACTACTCTACTACCCAAACCATTTCTGTTGTAAAGGGATGTATAAACAGGCTGATTAGGGATAGGTTGGTTGTGACATTAGGTTACAGGTTAGCCATTACGGATAGAGTTATGTACAGACATTCTAGTTATTCACTAGGAGTAGGGTTAGGCAACAATAGGCATTAGGGTTACAGTTAGCTTACACTAGGGGTATATTTAGGGGGACATTAGGGATGTTGGCATATATACACAATCTTCTAAGATGCACATAATTATGCTGATGCATTCTAATGTCTTCAGAACATTTAGAATGCATAACACATAAGGGATAAATCAGGTCATATAATGCTTAAAGAGGGATTAAACCCTGTAACGGGATGGCTACCCAAGTTTTGGTAGCACCTCTGCCCATTGTAGGAAATCATCCCCCCCACAAGATTAAAGCTCAGCATTCACCCAGCAAGTCTTCTCTGGAACTTTGCTCTTTGTCCCCAAATAGTAGACAGGACAACTAGCAGTTAAGTACAGCAAGAATGAACATTTATTTGTGAAAAAGCACAGACTTATATACAGACAGATATTACATCAAATAGAGGGGAGGCCCAGGGGAAACTAATTATAACATAGTAAACCTCAAACAATAGAAAATGTAATTTAAAACAGGTAATTAAATATAGTATAACTTAACATAATTAAACATACAGATACAGACATCCAGACTACATGAGACAATAGATGTCTCAAAGGACAGTAAACACTTATGGATTAGATAAGTACACATTTCAACTCTAACATATAATAACATTGCACACACTACTTGGAATAGCATTGCCTGGGCACCTTGTGTTGAAAGTCTTGCTGCACTGAATGGATGCCTCAGGTCCCCGCCAAAGTGTGTACAGGGCAAAGGCCCTGGGTAGTAAACGGCTCTTGGGACTTTGGGAATGGGGGAGGGGGGGGGCACGACGACATTGAGCTAGTCAAGGGGAAATCCAGGGTATAGGTGACCACCAGGAGCAAGCGGGGCAGTGATTTGTCCTTTGGGGATGCTATAACCCCTTCCAGTGTCAGAGGAGTCAGGGCACGCAGGCTTCCATGACACATAGCTCCTTCGGGAAGGGGTTGTCCTTGACCCTATGAGGGTCCATAGTCCACAGGGAGGTATTTGGCCTACAGGTCCTTCCAAGAGCCCCAGTCACGCAGACTGTCATGATTCACTTTGTGACAGGCACCATGACAAACCCTAAAAATACAAATTTGCCATATAAAAGGGTTCCCTTTTATCCTGGTGCTGGAACAAACAACTGACCTCTAAATGTTCAGCATTTTCTGCACTCTTTCTTTGACTACATTGCAGACATCTTGTATCTGTCTCACTGTCTGCCTGTCCCTCACACTGCAGTGTCTTACCTCCTAGCTAAACAGGGAGAAATTGCCCTTTTCTCTCTCTTTAATCTACTAAAAGTGGTCATTTGGCATAGTATTGTGCATATACCAGAGATCTGAGGAAAAATCTGAGGAGACAGCAGCTGTCCTCACTAGAATTCATACACTATTTTGTATTTTCTATACCCATGTTTGGTAATTAATATGTAATCAACAAATTAATTTGCTATGGTAGAAAACAAAAACAACACTTCATTCTTACGTTTTCTTATTTTAGAAAAGCAGTGACATCACGAAGATTAAGGTTCCCGCATTAATTTAGCTTGAAAGTTATTTTAGTTATCCTATTGGGTCATCTCACATTTTATATTCTGAGACTTTTAAGGCAAGACAAACTTCCTTTGTTAGTTTCTACAGATTCACAATGATGAGCCCAGCTGACCCTTTCCAGCTGTGTGAACCTAGAGGAAATTACGATAGTGACCAAGAAATGTAAACTAGTTCTGCCCCCATTGTTATTATTGCTGCTTTTTATACAGATCTCTGCAGATGGAGAAGTTCAATATATATTAAAAAAGCATTAAGGATGAATAAAGTGACGTATTTCACTGAACACAACGTAAATAAACCTCATCCTGTTGTCATTACAAACACTAAAGTAGACATGGGAACTCTAACTGTTGGGACTAATGATTTGTGCATTACATCCACGTTATCTCCCCACAATATCAGTTCAAAGCTTTAATCATTAACAAAATAAAATGCTCAATGACATATAGTCATGTTTTAAAAAAGGACAGAAACAATGCTTCAGCCAATGTTCCAGTTAACACAGGCTTGTTAAGGCCAGTCAAACACATTTTAAATAAATTATTTTTAAAAAATTACACTTTATCTTATAAAAAAAGAAGGAAACCATTACCGAGCCACTGTTAGGAAGGTTAGATCCCTCATGTCTTAACTTTTTCTTTACAGATGGTCACTGATGTACTATATTGCCATGCTTTTCAACAGGGGTGTCCATTTTTTTTTTCTGTACTCTTTCATAGTCTTTTTAGATGCAGACTAAAGGTGAAGACAAGGTCAGAATCTTTTTTTTTGTTTTCATGAAAAAAATGGGATCAATGAAAGTAATCATTTCTACAAAATAAATGTATTACAAATTTGGGTGGAGCCCTTATACTGCTCAAAAACATGGAAATGTATATATATATATATATATATATATATATTATTCTATGTAACAGGAAAATTGGAGATTGTAAGTTTTAAATGTCGACCCAATATGTGCCTGATAACCAGCACCAAAATGGTGCCTCTGAATTGCAGATGGATTTGGACCCCATCGGTGGCACATCAGTACCCAAATGTCAATAGTCCCAATTTTCCAATAAATTTGTTTTCAAATTCGGAAATCTTAGCTGATTCCCCACTAATACATTCTAAAAACGAATGAAGCCGAAACATGTCCAAAGAGCACAGAAGTTATAGCCTCAAACGCCCTATTACATCTTATGTGATGTTTTGGACACATAAAAAATTGCCCAGAAATACCAAAAGAATTGGAAATAAAAATTTTTTTAAAAGCATCCATAGGAAATCGTCCCTGGTTCATGAAATCAATACAAATGATAGATGCAATGAACTGAAACCCAATCACTGTCAAGAAATGTTTGCTTAACTATTGCACACATGTCCATGGGAGCTGGATCTGCAGACAACAGGATAAAAAAACCAAAATAAGAATGGAAAACATTATTTGCAATATCTGTGAGATGCTCTCAAATTCTACATTTTACATCACAAGTAGCGCAGCCACACTACTCATGAACTAAAATGTAGAATTCAAGAGCATCTCACAGACATTGCAAATAAGGCTTTCCATTTATTTTTTTGCAGTAATACTAATTTAAAATAGTTTATGGTGTCCGCGATTGAGAAAGTCATAAAAGGTCCTAGAGGAGGAAATACTTTGTGTGTGTGTGTGTATGTGACAAACTGACTGTATGGATGTATGTGACTGACTGTATGTATGTATGTATGTATGTGTGAGTATATGTGTCTGACTGACTGTATGTGTGTGTATATGTATATGTAAGGCGACTTAGGCAGCTGTCTAGGGCGCATCTTAGCTGGGGGCGCCGGAACCCTGCGTCCCCCCTCCCCCTTACTTACCTGATCGCTGCTGCTCTGTCTCCGGTTGAGGTCCGTGGCTTTGAGGGAAGCGTTGTGCGCTCCCCTCCAGCCAATGCGCATTCAATAAAGTTTGTTTAAACAAACTTTATTGAATGCGCATTGGCTGGAGGGGAGCGCACAACGCTTCCCTCATAGCCACAGACGGGCATATGAGAGCACCGGGAGAGCAGCAGCAAGGAGGTAAGTAAGGGCGAAGGGGGGAGGATCCTGGCATACTGTGGGGGAAAATCCTGGCATATTGGGTGGCTAAGTCCTAGCTGGCATATTGTGGGGGAAAATCCTGGCATATTGGGTGGCTAAGTCCTGGCTGGCATACTGTGGGGGAAAATCCTGGCATATTGTGGGGGAAAATCCTGGCATATTGGGTGGCTAAATCCTGGCTGGCATATTGTGGGGGGAAATCCTGGCATATTGGGTGGCTAAATCCTGGCTGGCATATTGTGGGGGGAAATCCTGGCATATTGTGGGGGAAAATCCTGGCATATTGTGGGGGAAAATCCTGGGATATTGAGGGGAATAATCCTGGCATATTGGGTGGCTAAGTCCTGGCATATTGTCGGGCATAATCCTGGGATATTGAGGGGAATAATAATATGATAATGTGTGTGTGGGGGGGGGGGGGGGGGGAATTCTGGGATATTGAGGGGCATAATCCTGGCATATTTAGGGGAATAATCCTGGGATAATGAGGGGCACAATCCTGGGACATTGAGGGGCATAATCCTGGGATATTGAGGGGAATAATCCTGGCATATTGGGTGGCTAAATCCTGGCATATTGAGGGGCATAATCCTGGCATATTGGGTGGCTAAGTCCTGGCATATTGTGGGGCATAATCCTGGGATATTGAGGGGAATAATAATATGATAATGTGTGTGTGTGTGGGGGGGGGGGGGGGGGCAATTTTTATTTTGCCTAGGGCGGCAAAAATCCTTTCACCGGCCCTGACTGTATGTGTGTGTATATGTGACTTACTGACTGTATGTGTGTGTGTGTTCATATGTGACTGACTGTGTGTGTATATGTGACTTACTGATTGTATGTGTGTCTGTGTAGTAGTTACAGTCAGCGAACACTTGTTCCGTCCTATACACCTAGCTATAAGGCTTAGTCTGTTCCATCTGGATTAGTCTGTTCCATCTGGATGGGTCTGATTTTCCGCTTTCTACCATTTAGAATACATCCCCACACCCATCCCTGTTTCTATCCCTTCCACCAGAATGGCAGGTCAACATGCCATATTTTCTAGTTTAGTAATGTAGTACTATATCATTCAGAACTAAACATTCAATAGGATCTTTAATAATTAATAGGTTCAGTAAGCAAGTTTAAGTCAAGTAGACCTTTATTCAGCACGTTATAAAAGTAGGGGAAGAAATTTGTGAAACTGTGACATTAATGGATATATGATGCTGGAAAGGAAGTCGTTGTTCTGGAGATTAGGATAATATTTGATGAGCTGTTAGTTTTAGTTGGTTTGAAAGACGGCTGTGAAGACAGATAAAGGACATGTTTGTTTTTATACAGAGCTATACTTAGCCTTTGGGTATATAAATAGTAATTTTTGGGTAAGTCTTTACCAGTTTACTCTTCTGTAAAAACATAGGGCAGGATATATGCAGGTCTATGGTGTTCATAGACAGGGCATAACATGGATGCTTAGTACTATGTACAAAGCAAAGTTTATACATATGGCATGTGACACTAGGCTAAACTATCCTCAGCATCTCTTAGTTATTAATTCCAATACATTATAAAAATTCAAACATTCAACATGTGAATGTTTGGTTCACTTGTTTATTATAAAAATAGTAAGTAATAGTGGTAAATGTAAACACATTAAAAATGTTTTTTTTATTGTATTCAAGTACTTTACCACATTAGTCTATCTATTAATCTGTCTGTCTGTGTATCTATTTTTTGTTCTCTCTGTCCATTTAGTTATCCATAATTATGCATATATTTATATTTATTTATAAAATAATTCCAAGGAGAATCCATTAAAATGTAATTCTTTGTCATGTATCTTATAGGGAGCAAGTCCAGTGGAACATATTTATATACGGAATTTAACCCCTTCACGACCGATGACGGTCCTGGACCGTCATAGGGAAATCTCCCTTCGTGACCGATGAAGGTCTAGGACCGTCATGCAGGTCTGATCGCGGTATGCACGCTGGCATACCGTGATCGCGCTACCAACGACATGGCTAAGTGTCTCGGTACCGAGACACTTCAGCCATGTCGGTTGAGGACCCCCCCGGAAACATCCGGGCACTGTGACAGCCAATCACAGCGCCCAGATGTTAATAGCTGTCAAAGCAGGTGCCTGCTTTGACAGCTATAGTCTCTCCCTGCTCCACGGTGATCGTGGGGCAGAGAGAGACTAAATATAGTGTGTGAAGTCTCCCCCTGGTCCCCCCCAGTAACAACCAGCTCCCCAAAGGATTTATTTAATTTTTTTTTTTACATTTTTTTTCCCCTATTGTGCTAATCCTAACTCTTGGGTTAGGGTTAGAGTTCATCAAAACCCTAATCCTAGAGTTAGAATTAGGGTTTGTACTAACCCTGACCAAAGGGTTAAGGTTAGAGTTAAATAAAAATAAAAAAAATCTAAAAAAAATAACAAAATTAAATAAATAAAAAAATTTAAAATAATAATAATAAATTGTATAAAAATAAGAAGTTATTCCGTAGTGGACCAATGACATGTTATGTCTGTCTGTGGTCCTCTAGGGATATTTTATTTAAAAAAAAAAAAGACTGCTAGTGGGGCCAGTGCTTTGCATTGGCCCCCAGCAGTAGATAGGGGCCCGCAGCAGCTGGATATTTGATCCATGCAGCCGCAGGATAGCAAAAATCGGTGCTTCCTACTATAGACTACATTTCCTATTCTGCTACGTAGCTTTTGGCTGGCTGACCATGATAGGAAAAATAGAACAGCCCCTTTAAATTCATACCTAAGTTTCAAAGTGTGTGGAAATAAAACACACACAAAATTACTACGCCAAAACTTGTCAAAGATTGGTGGTAAAATGACAGAGTGAAAAGTGTCAAATTACCCAAAGTTGAATGCCCTGGGATGTCTACTTTATAAAAATGTGTACATGTGGGGGGTTATTCAGTGATTCATATCAGATATCGGTGTTACAGTGTCACTAAGGCTAATTAAAAAAAACAAATGGTTTTGAAACAGCTAAATGCTACTTGCATTTATTAACCTAAAACATGCAAAAAAAAGCAAAAAAACATATAAACATTGGGTATTTCTGAACTCAGGACCTATAGTCGAATCTATTTAGCACGTTTTTTCATTAGCTTTTGAAGCTTAGTAAAAGAATTTACAAAGAAAAGTCAGGAAAAGTGCTTATTTTTTAATTTTAACCATATTTTACTAATTTTTCACAATACAATAAATGATATGAACAAAATAATGTCATGAAAAGAAAGCCCTTCTTGTCCTGAAAAAAACAATATATAATATGTGTGGGTACAGCAACTGACAAAGAAGAAAATTAAAGCTAAACACAAACACCTCAGAAGTGTTAAAACAGCCTTGGTCACTAACGCACAACATTCCAAAAACAGTCTGGTCATGAAGGGGTTAAGAAGAGAGCATACAAAACAAGACTACATATATATTCACACATTAACAGGTCCCTTCTGGGGTTATTACTGAATGTGCCAACGTACAACCTCGTAAATTATGACTTTTGTCTGGAGTAAAGAATTTAGTGTGCTAATATGCTGTTCTGATTTGCACACAACTATCTTTAAAAGTGTTGTAAAAACTCCAGCAACTCCATTTTGGAAAAGACACAGCTCCAGCAAAGTGTCTGGATTTATAAAAAGACGCAAATGCTTTTATAAATTGGAACTCAACAGTTGCACCGATTTTATCATATACTTATATTTCGCTCTGTGAGAGTTTTATGCATAAGCCCACTGTAGAAGCAGAGATGGTTTCTGGAAGGTTGTTCTACATATGAATGAATTGTAGTATTATTTTAAATCTTAGTAACAGAAATAATTAATCAATAAAGCTATTAATATTTTTTATATATATATTTTAACAATTCCTGGATTGAACTATGTTTCCAAATGTTATACTTTAAGGAAAATAAGAGCCTGGTAAAGACAAAGCAAATCAAATGGCATTTGTCAGAAACATATCAGTATATATTTCTATTTGTATCAAAGTTCACTTATTTTTGGGGATTTTATTTTTTTGTGTTTCCATAATTTCCCATTCATTAAAGCCTGGTGTCTACAGGTTTATAATTATGTAATAAACATCTTCTACAAATACACATTTAGCTTTTTTATATATATTCATTAAAGCTCAGATATTGAAAATACATTTTGTTGGGTTTATTACAAGTACAGGCAGTTCTCATTTTTTACTGATGCAATTTACAGTGATTCACATTCTAATCATGCCCTCATTTTATAACTGGTTTCCATTATAGCAGAATTATTGCAACACCATGCTGTCTTCCACAATTTGACTTCTGTTAGAACTCAAAGTGATTCCTCTCCATTTACTGCTCTGTGTTATATTTAATGTAAACCTGTAACACTTGAGGTGTGTTCATGCAAAAAGGGAAAAATGTGGAGAACGGACAAGTGAACTGCAAAAATCAGACATTAATAGATGTGATGGTGGAATTGGAAAGATAGGCGAATTGCTTGATTCTTGCAGTTTCCTTGTCAGTTCACATTTTAGTGAAAAGATCCATTCTACTACATTTAGCTGCTTTATAAACCTTAGAAAATGTTGCATTATACTGTACTGTTCAGTGCCTTCTGTTTAAATAATTGATTAAATCATGTTACTGACTATCTCCAGTGGTGTCCCGAGGTGAGTGGGGGGTGTGGACCGCACCTTGTGACACCCCCAGCTGGTGTGACACCCGTGCAGCCAGCATCCCCCCACAGCGACATCACGCTGCTGAACTTACTTTTTTTCTGGCAGCAGGATCCGCTGGATTCTGCGGCTGGAAAAAAAAGTTTTAAAAAATCACTGAGACCGGATGTGACGTTACGCAGGAGGGAAGACTGCACGGAGGAGATGTCCGGGGACATGAAGCAGCAGCCAGACGGTAAGTACTGGGGAAGGGGGGAGGAGGGTGGAATAACGAGCACAGTAACTTTAGCATCCTAATGGGCAAATTGGCTGGGGCTCAATATTACTGGCACCTGAATGGTACAATATTACTGGCATCTAAATGGCACAATATTACTGGCATCTGAATGGTGCAATGATACTGGCATCTGAATGGCACAATAATTATGGCAGCTTAATGGCACACTATTACTGGCATCTTAATGGTGCAATAATACTGGCATCTTAGTAGCACAATAATTATGGAATCTTAATGGCACAATATTGCTGGCATCTTAATGGCACAATATTGCTGGCATCGTAATGGTACAATAAAACTGGAATCTTAATGGCACAATATTACTGGCATCTTAATGGCACAATAATACTAGCATCTTAATGGCCCAGTATTACTTGCATCTTGATGGCATAATATTACTGGCATGTTAATGGCACAATATCACTGACATCTTAATGGCACAATAATACTGGCATGTGGATAACAAACTATTACTGGCATCTGAATGGCACAATATTACTGGCATCTTAATGCCACAATAATACTGGCATCTTAATGGCACAATATTACTGGCATCTTAATGGGCAAATTGGCTGGGGCATCTGAATGGCACAATATTACTAGCATCTGAATGGCACAATATTACTGGCATCTGTAGTACACAATAATTATGGCATCTTAATGGTGCAATAATACTGGCATCTGAATAATGCAATAATACTGACATCTTAATGGTGCAATGTTACTGGCATCTTAATGGCACAATAATACTGACATCTTAATGGCACAATATTACTGGCATCTTGATGGGCAAATTGGCTGGGGCATCTTAATGGCACAATATTACTGGCATCTGAATGGCACAATATTACGGGCATCTTAATGGCACAATAATACTGGCATCTTAATGGCACAATATTACTGGCATTTTAGGAAAATTGTCTGGCTTATTAACGGCAAAATAATACTGGCATATTATTATTATGTGTGACATAATTTGTGGGGCTCCTGTATGTGGCATATTTAATGGGCCATCTGACTGGTATTACTAAGGAATCTGTTTGGCATGGTATTGGAGGAAATCTAGGGGAGTGACACCATGAGTTACACCAACCCTAGTGACGCTTCTGACTATCTATACAAGTAATTGGATTTAAAACCCTTTGTAAGGAACACACCTTTACTTATATAATTTATTCCTATGAAATATTCAAACCCAGATCCTATAATTTCAATTTACAACGCCTTTTCCTGCAACCTAACCCAACATGTATGGTGAGTACTGATATAAACATAGTATAAGGACAGTACTATTGTAATTATAAAAACAGCACACTCCTGCGAACGCCACAAGCATGTAGATTTAGTGGTACAGAATGTTGAGCTAGAAGTGGGGGCACGAGGGCCAAAAAAAATTAAGATTATTAGGATGGTAAGGAGATAATCCAGGTGCAGCATCATGGGCAGGCTGAAATGTTTTACTAGTCGATGGCAGGCAACATGTCAGGAAAGGAGGCAGACACACACAGATGAGAGAAGGCCAAAGATTGGGACAAGAGTCATGTGGCCACAAAGCCAGTGGTCAGGAAATGGAAATCACAAAACAGTAATCAAACCAGCAGACTAGAAGGGACCAGGGAAACCAGTAGCTTCATAGACCTTGGCATATCTATCAGCAGAGGCCTGGTCTGCACAACATACAACAGCAAATATTCCCTAACATGGCGCACAGAACCACACTTAAAGCTTGGTTGTTGCAGTCTAGGATGTCGCAGCCTAGTTCTCCAGTACGAAGACCCAGCAAGTCCCCAGGCAAGGGGAGATAAACACCAGATTGACAGTTTAGATGACAAATTGAAAACACACAGGGAAAAAAAAACATTTAAACACCAAATTAATAATGAAATAATATCTCATTTTTGATGAAAGTGTTGTATTGCATTTTGATTTATTTTTATTGACTGGCAGGTAGACTGCTCTCTATGAAACAAAACAAAATATACTAAAAAGAAAATACCTTTGACATTACCAAGCAGACCATTGGATGTTCAGTAGCCTCTAGAAGGTTCTACAAGTTGAACTGTAGACATATTCTAACTGTTAAAGTCTGATGTTTGCTATTCGTGTCAGTTCACCACAGTTCACTGTGAATAGACCTTAGTCACATTAAAAAAAATATACAGTATGAATATAGAAATTCTCAACTTAATCTGTGGGTTAAGAACAAAAAGCATAAACTGCACCTGCAAAATCAAGAAAATGTATATTTTATTATTATATTACATCATGTTTTACATTTAAAACGCCTGCAACTCTAATTGCTATCCAGACTGAGGAAGGAAACATTCATTATGAAATAATACATTTAACAGCTAGAACCAGTAACGTAAATGGAAACATGAATAAACCTGGTTATTAAAAAAACCTTTTTTTAGATTCCAAGTTTCAATCAGTACATCCAGTTGAACTTTGCTGTGGTTTTTATCATTTTATTAAGACATTAGGTAGAAATGGGTTAGTGATGCGTTTTACTACGCATTCTTGGTATGTAGCTGTTATTCTTTTATTAAGCTGGTATATTCAAAAAGAGATGTGTGTCTAAAAATACCCTTATACAACATTCACAATTCATGTTTTAAAATATAATAAGCAATGGCCCTTTTGTAAAATAATTTAGCCCATTATCATCGTTTTAAAAACTGAAAACAATACTAGTTAAATGTAGCACAAGTTCAATAAGTTTGTAAATTGAACTAATCCCCCCCCCCCCCCCCCCCAAATATCAGGCATAGACAAAAAAAACCATCGAAGTGTTGGTTAATAATACTTTCTTTTTCATCATGACTTTATAACTGACACTACGCTGCCTGTATTCTGATACTATCTGTGAACCAATAAAAATAAATAAAAAAGCAAATAGTTCCAAGCTTGGAATAAAACAATATATATAATGTGTAGATTTTCTATCTGTGTAGATTGGATTGATGGGATAATGTTGTGTGTATGATTCCATTTACTATTCTAGTTTTTCTATTCTTAGAAGTAATAGTAAAACAGATATTTACTAGAGGATATATATGTTTTGTATCTCCACCTGATGAAGCTCTTAACATTTACGTATAACACATCTACATATGCCCTTTGTTCAATAAAATAATATATCTCATAAATCTATCTGGAACATTAGGGGCAAAGTTTACACATTGAATCTTACTTTGTAAATCTTTATATATAAGAGCTGATGTCTGCAGGATGTGTTATTATATATTGTGTAGTCTAGCAATATCTGGATTGTATACAGTTTACTTAAGTTAATATATACTTTCATTTCGTTCCTATTGCAAGTGTTTTTCCTCTACATGTTTACATTTTCAGTACTTCTGACAAAATAAATATGTCACAACTGCTTTAACAACCTGTCACCAGTTAAATATATTTTTATGAATAGAAACTATTACTGTGATGTAGTCTTTTATGTATATAAATTGTGGTGCATGTTCTTAAAATGATTTGGATGCAGTTTTTATATCGAGTCTATGTACACTGAAATATGGTTCGTTTAATACATATCATAATTAAAACTAAATTGTAACACTAAAGCATTTTATATTATGCATCAAGTAAATGCAATGTTATACACAATGTCCTATTGTAGTTAAGTATTGTACACACTATACTGTAGTAGTTTAGTATCCCTCATAAATTTTATATTAATATACGAAATACACAGAAACACTGCAATGAAACAAGAGTTCAAAAAATTATTGGCACGGATTTTATGGCCCCGGAAATTAAAAAATGGGTGCCAAGACCAGGCAAAAAACCCATACCTTCGATTTGAAAACACTCAGGCCCACAGGCATTCTCCCATGCTGCCTCTTTCGTGTGTTTGCACTCTGCGCACCAGCAGCTCAGATGGCCCCCGATCCTCTGACTGCAGAACACGCATGGGGAGCATGAAAGACAGCATGGGAGAATGTCCGTGCACATGGGCAGTGCGCAGATATCCTGCTGCCTACTCACATGCAGAGAAGCCTGGTGAGGCATTTTAAATAAGGGCCCCAACAGGCCCCTCAGGACTGCTGGGCCCCTTACAACCGTTAGGGTTGTACCACCTGATGGCGGCCCTGAACAAAATTGCCAATACAAGTGTCAATATGGAGAAAATGATGTTTAAAATATGTCTATTGCCTGATAATGACCCCAACTAGTGCACCTTTTATTAGGCCACAATGTGATGTCATTAATGAGATTATGAAATGTTTTGGTAAACTGACAAGTGAACTACAAAACTCAGGCAGAGTGGGATAAAATGTCCAACATTCGAAACCTTTCAAATCAGCTGTTAATCCCTGATATGTGCTCTGAAGTTCACCTTCAGCTCAGTTATTAGTTCACTTTCAATGAATAGCTCTAAGCTTTGCATCCCACTTGCAAATTGACAACAGGTCACTGGTGAATAAATCCTTAGGTATAAATCATTTCTAGGCTCCCTTAACAAAGTAACATTGCTTGAGAGGAAAGGTCAGTGGAATCCCAAACTACAAAACCAAAATAGAACAACAATCAAAATTGACATAAAATATGAAAAAACACAATAGATCATCTCTTCCTTTACCCATTCTGGTTATTGAAACATGATTCCTTCATGAGAGGAAAACTCATGCCTGTCACTTCAGCATGCTAAAAATACATCATTTCTGACCAATGTTTCTCCTCTTCTCCTCTTAGATCTGCGGATGTCTGATAATAATACTTGTAATAAAACTAATAATAGTACAAACACCTTTTTGAAGATCTCTTTAGAAATTGTACTTTCCAGATAAAACTTGGGCATCACTTAAGACTGGGAGAAAGGAGTTATTGTCTTAAACATATTGATGATGGTGGAATAGACTGTCATCAATCAGTATATCTAAGAAATGATTGAACGTTTTGCTAGCTATAGAATGCATACAGAGTTATCTCAAGTAAAAGTAAAATAGGGAGTGTTGAGCCAGAGATCCACTGCCTTGTAGAAAAGAGAGATCCCCCCCTCCCCCCCCCTTTGAGATTACATTATTAATGTGTTTTTTAGTTTGTGTGAAAGGGTTGGATTTGATGGACTACATTTCTTTTTTTCAACCTAATTATCTATGTAACTATGTAAGTAGCAAACCTAAATGGGAGACAGGGGAATGTCTGCTCTATCCTCTCTCTTTGTCATTGTTTATTTTGCAACAGAAAGCTCATCCGACTATCGCAGGAAACTTATGAGCATCTTTATATGCGTATTACTCTCTGTCACACACTAGGGATAAGCGCAGACTGGAGTATCTGCCAGCTGCTTGAGAGCACATACTTATAGTATGGTTATTTTTAGAAGGGCGGAATATCAATATATCAATTTTTTTTTTTTTTTTTTTAACAACAGCAGTCCCATATGCATAGGCAATGAAATAAGAAATCGAATAGACTATGACCATACAGAGTAAAGAGCCATAGAATGGCTTGGTACTATAGAAATAAAATAATTATTGAATCTTTCATCAAGTAAGTTGAATTGCTATGGGAACAGTCAATAATGGAAGACATCTTGTGAAGCAGGATTGTTTTGCTTGCCACTATAAGATAATACAATATGAAAAAAAGTAAAAACACACAGATTTAAGCTTTATCTCATAATATATATTTTTTAAATGATTTATTGTTTATGGACCTGTGTGTTTGCCATGGCTTGGTGATGGAGCATTTTAGGCAGACTTGGTGGCAACTTGTATTATCTGTTTAAATATAGATACATTTATGAGGTGTTAATACTAACCTTTTGTTCAGCTGTGAGATCACTGTATAATTATTGCAACAATAATGAGTTAGTCAGCATTGTTGTGTTAAAAATGTGAAGAGCCAAGACTAGTGAAAGCTCAAATGAAAAGTTTGTTTTAACTGAGTCTGATGAATCCCAGCCACGGTTTCCAAAAGATCTGACACAGTGTATACATTTTTCTTTTTTAGTTTATTCACAGAGACGTCTTTGTATCTGCACGTAATTTTTTGAGACCAAGCTGTGTAGATTTAATGGTCCGACTAAGGCTAAATATAAAATAGGTCCGTGCTCGACACTTTCTAATTTTTATACTTGTCTGTCTGTTGTTACATAATTATCTATGGTAGAGATTTTTATTAGCTTCAGATTTAAATACATATTAGCATGTCAGTGCTTGCAATAACTGTGGTTGTCTTTGCTGAAAGTTTGATACAGACTAGTATCAATACTGGAATTGTAGAAATTAATTTTAGGTTATTTACTGAGATATGAAATGCAAGATATTCCATGCACCCACTACCCTCTCCGTAAAGTAATACTTCCTGGATACTAACCTTTGCCCCTCTAATTTAAAACTATCTTCTCTTTTTGTGGTAGATTTTCTTTTAAATTTACTCTCCTCCTTTACTGTGTTGTACCTTTACGTATTTAAATCTTTCCATCATATCCCCACTGTCTCATAATTTCTCTAAGTTAAACATGTTAAGCTCCTTTAACCTTTCCTGGTAAGTTTTATCCTGCAATCCATGAACCAGATTAGTAGCCCTTCTCTTAACTCTCTCCAAAGTATTAATATCCTTCTGGAGATATAGTATCCAGTACCGCGAACAATACTCCAAGAGCATTCTCACCAGTACTCTGTACAATGACATGGACACTTCCCTTTTTATACTGTTTATACCTCTCCCTATGCAACCAAGCATTCTGCTAGCATTTCCTGCTGCTCTATTACATTGCCTACCTACCTTTACATCCTCTAAAATAATTACTCCTAAATCCCTTTCCTCAGATGTCGAGTTTATGACTGGATCAAATATATTACATGGAATAGGCTTCCAGTGGAAGTGGCAATGGTTAATACAGTAAATGAGTTTAAACATGTATGGGATAGGCATGAGGCTATCTTAGATATAAGATAAGCCCAATGAATAATGAAAGTATTTTAATATTTTTTGGCAAGAAAATATTTGTAGACGGGCCGAACGCTTCTTATCTGCCGATACATGAAAATTGTGTTTATAATCAGATAGAATTGCTACTGTTATTTGCTCATCCATGAAAAAGAAGAAAAAAGAGGTGTAGTGATCATAATGTAAAAAGATATTAATATCAAAATTATATATCAAGAAATAGACTCTAAAGCAGTATTATCTGGAGAATTCAATAGAAATGCTAATTGAATAGAAAAGTGTGAACATAACAAAAATATTTATATACAATTATAATATGATTTATAATAGTATATGTTCATTAATATAAGAATGTTTAGATTTTAATTATAAAAATATTTTCTTTTATTTCATGTTCATTTACTTTATTTTTTTGTGCTTAATATATCATGTTATCATTTTTTTTCTTTACATTTTTAATGTTTTTTAATTTATTACATTTCAGATCAAGTTGGGAGGATTTTGGCTATTTTGGCTATAGCCAAAGTTCTCCCATTTATCAGTGAAAGATAAGCTCCTCGTTGGACATTTAAAGATTTTGTAGAACAGAAGGAAATACCAAATTAATAACTCCAGAGCCAAAACTTTCCCACTTGTTAAACCAGGTAAAGACCCAGAGGAGGTAGCAAATTATAGACCAATCTCTCTGCTAAATGTAGATAAAAATCAATGATTCAATACTGGCAGAAATAATGAAATCATCAATCCCAAATATAGTACATACATACCAGGTTGGTTTTATATCAGGGAGATCTTCAAATAATAATATTAGAAGATTGGTAGATATTGTTGATAGGAGGGATGCTTCCCTGTTCTTGCCCTGTTGTTAGCTGCCAAAGAGGCTTTAGACAGGGTCAGGTGAGAATTCATGGAGCAATCACTTTTAAATTTTGACCTAGATGGGTGGGTACTGAAAGCAATTCTCCTTTTATATACTTATCCCTCTGCGAAAAGAGTGGGGCCAGAAATCACATTTGGTTGATTTAAAATCATGAATGGCACTTGACAAGAATGCCTGCTATCTCCCTTGCTGTACATTATATCTATAGAAATACTGTCAAAAGAGCTGAGAGAAAAATGATTTTGACTTCACGAAAAATTAGATTTAAAATATGTTTATGATCCTGATGATTTCTGTGACTATTCAAATCCAAGGGACCAAATTAACTAAATTGATAGATATAAAGGAACACTGTCACAAAAATCGACTTATTGCAGAGTCCAACACATAAAGGACACTCCAGATTCCTGCACATCCGTTGTGCTAGCAATACACTTATCAGAAAAATGTATACAGAGCTGAATAACTGCACAAAAAATTATAGAGATATCACCCATGCACATATGGAAGCTTATCGCCAGGAGTTCTGAGTCTAGTGATCCCCTTAGGTAATCTTGCAAAATACCCAATAAATGAAACTATACAAAGAACCAGAGGTCACCCCCTCAGATTGGAAGAGCAAAGATTTCATAGACAGCAAAGGAAGGGATTCTTTACGGTTAGGACAATAAAGTTATGGAACTCCCTGCCAAGAGAGGTAGTGCCACAATAGATGCATTTAAAAATGGTTTGGATGTTTTTTTAGGAAAGCAGAACATACAGGGCTATTAATAATAGAATATGCATTAATAAAAGAGCTTATTGATCCAAGGAGAAATCTGATTGCCTCTTGGAATCAAGAACGTATTTTTTCCCCCAGGAGGCAAAATTCGAAATAGCTTCCTTAGGGGTTTTTGCCTTCTTTTGGATCAAAAGCTGTAATGATAGGTAGAAGGGTTAAACTTGATGGACTTGTGTCTTTTTTCAACCTAAATTACTATGTTACTATGTTACTTTGTATTATAGCACCCTTTACAACTTCTCTCAATGGCTTTTGGAATGTATTTGCAAGATTATGCACCTTTGGTGTAAAAACCCAAAAGCAGAATATAGGATATTTGACACAAGACTATCCTAGATATAAGATAGGGAACTGGGGACTAAGAAAAATAAAAGTATTTAGAAAATTGAGCAGAGTAGATGGACTGAATGGTTCTTATCTGCTGACACATTCTATGTTTCTATTTGCCAATTTTTATCACTGTACTGGTTTGATGTATTTTTTAAATGTTATATGTACTGTATATTTGTCTATATATGGTGCCTCCAATTTTGCCCACTTTGCACTTGGAGCTGGTCTCAATGTATTAATTTATTGTAAGCTTTCATAATAAAGTGTGTTTATAATATGTTATACAGATTCACACTATGTTCATCTCCTCCTGTTCTTTTATATCCACCTGAGTCTCCGTCTGAGACAACCAAGTCCAATAATAATAATTTTAAATCTGTTCATCTGCCTTGAGAGGTTCTTCTTTCTACTTTTTCATCTGTTGCCTAGGATCTGAGGCGTCCATGAAGCACCTACACATTACTGCATTTGGGAAGTACATCTCTTATTTATATTATTTATCTGTTTTTTATTATATATATATATATATATATATATATATATATATATATATATATATATATATATATATATATATATATATAAATAAATAAAAACAGATAAATAATGAAAATATATATATTTATATATTTCTTTTATTGTCTATTTTTTGAATGGCCATAAAACAGATTTGTTAATGGATTGCACTATAGTTAATGGATTGCATTATAGTTTGTACTTTTTTTATTTGCTGTCCACTTGTAAATAAGAGTGAGATTAAAGACTAAGAAAAGATCGAACATCAGAAATGCCAGGAATCCCATCTTTATCCATCCTGTGGCCAGTTTATGAAATCAGAAATAAGACAACATTCACAGTTATTGTAAAAGTGCAGTAGTCATGACAGCGTTTATAAGGACCTAAGCAGTATGGTAGTCACACGACAAGAGGAAGCCCAATTAGAGGCGAAATGCGTAGCGTTCCTACCAATACTGCTATCACTACGGACTTTTGCACTTTGTTTGTTTATCTTTTGGAGATCAACAGCCCTCCATCAGATTTTTATTACTACGGAGAAGTTTGATGCTGTTTACATCCCATGTAAGATGCTATTGTCACTTTATTAAATATCTGTTTTATCTGTTAAATAATTTATCTCCTCGTCTTGTTCTATTACTTATGGGCATTTTATGAGGAAGAGAGAAGATTTTGGACAGAAACAGATGAGCTACCTATATCTACATCGTTTGTGAGTGCAATTGTCTATACTGCATTATTATTTATTTATAAACTGGATTACACTATGGTCTTTGATCACTCCTATTGTTTGGGTTTATTCTTCTCTTGTATTTTTTCACGTGTGTTTTCAGAGTAACAAATAGATCGGTGCTGCTTTGTTATAGTTTAAGCGCCAGAATCTATTCTTTTTAGTCATGATATGTTCCTCTTTAGAATACCTGAAGAAATGTTATATGTTATTAGGGTTGCCACCTTTTCCTCAGAAAAATACCGGCCTTACTACTGTCTCCATAGACTTAACATTGAGCTGAAGCCAATTTTTTACCAGCCTGCCGGCCAGATGGCAACCCTTTATGTTACACATATGAACAAGGAAATCTGACTTTATTGGAGGGACACAAAATGCATGCCATAATTAGCAATATGGACAATCCAAATCTTATTTGTTATGTATGGTAGCTCTAACGAAAATGGGCAAGACTTTCTTTCTAAACAAATACATCATAAAAAGTACTAAATTCGTTTTTGGTTTTTTTATTTGTGAAAAGAGAATAAATTGATAAGCCCAAAATGTTGATAAAATGTGATTTATTCTCTCCTTAGTTTAACTCTGACCTAATTTACAAGGAAGCCATACAGATGGTTTTGCATTTACACAGAAAGGGTCAACAAACAGTTAGGAAAATAATATAAAAGTAAAATATTATTATTTTTGTAAAAGTTCCTGGCTCAAATGTCCTCATTATTCATTTAAGGTTGCTCCCAAAAGTATATGTTCTGCTTAATTGTGGTTTAATAAGACAAGAAAGCTTTCTGACTAACATTAAAACTTTGTGGGGGGAGGGTGGTTGTGAATATGAATATTGTGAGGACCTTGAAATTAAATTTGCAAATCAAGCCGTTAATGTTGATTAAACGTGGCATCAATGAGGAAATGGGAATAGACATGACATGATTTCAGAATGTAGGAAAATATTATAAGGGAGAAGTGGGGGAAAGCGGTCAAATGTGCTTGGGGAGGTGCAGAGTTTAATCCCATGACTCTATACAGATAAGAATGAGAACTTTGTAGTGAAATATATTTAAAATATAATTATCTTAAATAAATCATTGTACATTTCTATTTCATTTAGTACCAACAAAAATAGCCTATTGTGAAGACACCTGCTGAAACCAAATAAAAATTAAAACATTCAACAGTTGCTTAGTGCTAAATAACACAAAACTGAGGGAATTAGCAGAGGCAGGTGGGATCTCTCATTCTATGAACGCAGCTTAAGGAAGAAAAACGATCTGGCTTTTACCAGTCCAATAAATGTTGGCTGTGCACCATTGGATAGGCACTGTAGAACAGATGGAGTGCCAATGGATTATCCTAGCAGATGTGGACTATATTTCCCATACTGCTAGAGTGTCTATTGCTTTCAGACACTAATGAATTTAAAGTAAAATTTTGACTGGTCTGAGCCTTCCTCCTCTTTGCCTACCTGTCTATTTATGAAAGGGGGCAGTTGAGCTATTTAATCCTGGCAGCCCTGCTCTGAGAGTGATGACATGCCTACTTTGGCGCAGATCTCCATGAGGGTACAAAACATAAGGAGCGCCATTTAAAAAAAAATTGAGTCACATTTCCTTTTACACTCAGAACAGCTTAAGTTAACCCAGGCATGAACTCTACAAGGTGTCAAAAGCATGCAGGCCCATCTGTGTTCAAACAATTATATTAAGTCGTCCCATCGGCATTAGATAGCAGCAATTAGGATTTATCAGATTTGTTTAGGCTTTATCAATATTTTCCTTAATTCACCTCAACCTCCCTTTTCTTGTGTTTTGCTAAAAGAATGTTCAATATATGATAACCCAGTGCTGTACTGGAATGCAAGTTCACCACCTGTCGTGCTGCACAATCAATTTCCGAATTTTGCACTATTTTGTGTAACTGTTTCCCATCCTTTTCCTGGTACTTACACATTTCCAGAACAAATCACCAAACATAACTAAACTCAGCAATCAGTCATTAACTAATAATGCTCTGTAAGGGACAAAACTGAAATTCTTTCATTTATTTTGCTCTGCAACCATGTAAGGACACAAGTGTCCATGGCAAGCTCTGCTGTGAAGATCCATAGAACATCATTAACTTAGAAACATAGAAACAAATCATTTAGAAAATTGGGCAGACTAGATAGGCCGAATGGCTCTTATCTGCCGACACATACTGTGTTTCTATATTTACATTAGTGAGCTGATCCTAATCTGCTGCCTCAGTATACTGTGTACTTCTCTATTTCTATATTTGTATTTCACCATATCAATCTCTCTGTCTATCATGTAAACTATTAAAGGGAACCGGTAAAGCTAAATATTGCTTATACAGTGAATGTAGAGAATGCAAAATATCTATATGTTGTGTTACCGGGAACGGGGGACTAATAAAAGTACTCAAAAAAAAAAAAAAAATTTGGGCAGACTAGATGGACCGAATGGTTCTTATCTGCCAACACATTCTATGTTTCTATGTTAGCAGAATAGCAGCAAATGCCCAAAATAAGAGGAAAATCTGTTTTTAATGTCTGTGGTGTCTCTTGCTTATACTATCACCTATGGCTTGATATGCAAATTACACATTCCCCATTCAAAATGAGTTCATTTGCATATCAATGCCAATGTGTAGATCATTTTGCATCTTTTTTTATTCTCTACATCCACAGCATTATTGAGGTTGACAGAATCCTTTAAGCTCTGCCAATTTAAATGCTGTCATTTTTAGCAAAGAGTTAATCTTAAAAGAGAAATAAACAGTTCTGATAGATGCAGATTCATTTAAATCAAAACATCCAAGTGTACATTTAGGTCACAATCTTTTTTTTTTTTTTTTTTGGTAATCATTAAATATAAAGTAATTAGTTAGGAAACCACTGTGTTCAGTGGCCTGTCAAAAATATCTTAGTTTAATTAGATGCTTCCTCGATAGGTTGACTAATGTTGGAGTCTCTCGACAAGCTATAGGATGAACCGCACAAAGTATTTAATGGGTTGTCAGGGCTGCATAGGAGATTGTTCACTGCCTGAATGGATTAGTCTGCTATATCTGATAGTTCTTAAATGACAAGACACTGAAGATATAATTAGAGCTTGGAACAAAATCATCAAGAAGAATGAATACATGCATTGAAAAGGTATGTTAAAATGGATAGCTTATCCTCTTTTTTACCTATGCGTGACTTGCCACCATCTCACATATAAACATGACTACAAAGATTTTTGATGGGCAAAGAAAATTGGCAAACCACAAAAATGTCCTTAAGGACAGACCCTTTGGAACATTTATGGTCATTCTGGACAATGGCTATTTTAACATTTCTGTGCTGTTTGTATTTAGCTGTAATTTTCTTCTTTGTCATTTGCTGTACCCAAGCAAATTAGATAGATCTTTAGATACCATCACTTTGATCATATCATATAATATACGATTACAAAATAATAAAATATGGTGAAAAATAAATGTTATTTGAAAAATCTTTTACTCACCTACAAAAACGAATGAAAAAACTGCTAGAATAGATTCTACTGACTACAGTGATACCACCCATGCATAGGTTTGTTGGGTTGTTTGGGGACTTTTTTGTTTTCTAACTTGGAATTTGGACATTCAGACAACCTGCACCCATGTCCCGATTGGGACATTTTTGAAGCCGGACAATGTATTTTACCCCATCATACCATATAATTTTGAAAAGTAGACACCCCAGGGTATTTCAAATGGTGGTATTTTAACACTTTCCATGCAGTAATTCTACCACCAACCTTTGTCAAAATTTGTGGTAGTCATTATTATACTGCATAGAGGCATTGTAGCAACACCTTTGGTTTCTTTATTTACTCTTTTAGTACATTATGTGGCAGGCACATCAATTGTCACTAATGCTATGTTATTGTGTGATGTGCCTGGCACGTCAATTGTTGCAAGGGGGGGAAGAAAATATGATGTGATAGTTTGCAGATTACTAAGAAATTCATCAGGTTATGGTACCATTTTTGAAAAAAGTCAAATTTTTCAAGTATACTTCAAAGGTAATTTGTTTGTAAATGAATTTTAAGTGATTACATTTTTTTTAATAAAACTGTTACTTACATTACCATTTCGAACCCTGTTTAACTATCGTTTGTTTCTCACATTACAAATCAAAAAGGATTTATTTAAAAAAACATTACTTGATAAAACATATGTATATCATTAAAAATAATCATTTTAATTAGCTTATAAACTTGTCAACTTCTACAACGAAAAGAACCAATACAATGCACATCATTTTTTAATGAACATTATGCAACACAGGCATGCCAATGTGAAATGTTAAAATGGCATATGTTTCAAATTATGTCTGAAAATTGAGAAACAGGCAGCAGCGGGATAGGATTATAGACTTAATAGTATAAGAAGTAGTGCTATAGCCAGAGTGTTACCTTGCTGTGCCCAATAATATTTGCAAGTTATTGATATAGTTAAGTTATTCATATTGTTAATTATGGGTTTTATAATTGTTATTTATCTAGATTCACATTGAAGGTTTTATTCTTCCTAAAAAATCCAATCTTTGTGTTCATTATGCAAACCCCCCAAGCCATATCTGATCATTTGGACTCTAACCAGCACTTTATTTAACACTGCAAATCAAAGTGATTGCCAATCAAGGTTCTAATAACATTGTAGAAAGTTCTAGATCCATGCAATGTACAAAAAATATATTGTACTGCCCTTCAAAAGCCTGGAATAGATCTAAATGTTTATTCTATATGTCCTAGTCGTGGATGATCAGTTGAAATAGCCGTATTTCTGCTATTCAGTATGGCCTCATACCATATGTGATACAAAAAAATAATAATAATTGCAATATGTTTTTAAATATTATATTTGGCTAAAATAGTGAAATTACCACATCAGTCACTCTTAATGTCATGAATCAAAACACGTGTATCACAAACACCAATGGACCAGGGTCCATGTTGCGACAAGGTTTGTGATTGAACACATGTTTAGTGTATTCAAATCTCGCTTCTGTTGCCTTGATGCATTTAGTGGGTATCTGTTTTACCCTCTGATGAAGAAATTGAAGATCATCTTCTCCTGTTGTATATTGCATAACATTGCACTGTGCACCTATAATAGGGCGTGATGATATAGCTGCCGAGGAGGTAATGTTTACTGATGTGGATGACGAATACAGGGGTCCAGAGATCAGGGCACTGCTGATAGCCACGCACTTCACTGTATTGGAACCTTATAGCTAACCATGTTGCTTATATACAGCCATATAGCTACCTATTGAATATTTTCAATATACCTGACATTCCCAGAACACACTGTTAAAATTATGCTTGCATACCATCTGGCACACAATTCCCTTTTCTGCAGACGAGGTAGTACATTTTATTAACATTTATTTATATAGTGCCAACATTTTACATAGCACTTAGTACAAAACATGGAAGGGAACTATACAGCAGTGTATCTTCCATAAGGCAAACAAGGCACTCGCCTAGGGCGGCACTTTGCCAGAGGGCGGCACTTTGCCAGAGATTGTTAAAGCACACTTCTGGTGCTTCAAACATTTTCGCTCTCTCACCCACTATTCAGCAAGCTTTAACTTCTTCCAATTAATTGGGGTGATGGGGGCATGTAATAGACGTGGTGGGGGTATGTAATGAGTGTGATGGTGGCATGTAATGGGGGTGATGGGGCTTTTAGTGTGTATGCAATGTGGGTGATGGGGGCATGTAATGGGGTGATTGGGCATTTAATGTGTGTGCAATGTGGGTGATGGGGCATGTCGTAGGTGTGCAACATGGGTGTGGGGGGGTGCCCGAATTTTGTCTGCCTAGGACAGCACAAAACCAAGATACACCACTGGAACTACATACTATGATGAACAGAGAAACACCAAATAAATGAGGAAGAGAGCCCTGCTCGCAAGCTTACAATTCAGAGGGCGTGGGGGACAGGAGACACATAAGCTAAGTGAAAAGGTCAAAGGGGAAGGTAGTGGTTGTATCAGTATTTGAAGACATTTGGAGCTAGGTGGGTTTGACCAGAGGATTATTAATGGGTGTTCTAGTGGAACAAAGATTAAACTTCCTTATCCTAACGGTATTTCGGGACAGGGACAGCTGTGTGGGTTTGGCCTGAGGTTGTTCTAGCTGGATGAATAGTAAGCTTCCTTAAAGATGTGATTTTTGAGGGACTTTTTGAAGACTGAAAATAAGGAAGAGTACTGGAATCTGTGGCAGTGAGTTCCAGAGAATGGGGGAAGCTTGGGTAACGACTTTTATGTGCAAACAGGAAGATGTAGTAAGGTGGGAGGGGCAGACGAATGGAGGGCTTTCTGGGTTAAAGACATAATTTAACCCCTTAGTGACCGAGTACTATTCTGCATTTGATGTGCCTTGAAGACCAGAATTCCATTATTTTTGTCAAATGTTTACTGAACTGTGAATTTCTTTCTTTGTGTTCAGTACACCCACACAAATTATATATCATTTTTTAAAGGACGGATAGGGCTTTCATTTGATACTATTATTTTCATCATATGATATCATTTACTATTAAAAAAAATATAAAATATGATGAAAATATGCCATAAAAAACACTTTTTCTAACTTTGACCTGATTTTTTTTTTACACAATTACAAATGGTAAAAAAGACCCCTTCTATATATTTCTACTATTTGTCCTGAGTTTAGCAATATCAATGTTTCCTTGTTTGTCTATGTTTTATTTCACATAATAGGGCAAGACCTTGGTCACCGGGTGATCGCGGTGCCCAGGGCCCAGGTGTCCATATGCGTTAAGGGGTTAAAATGTTATCCTACAGCACACTAGAAGCCAGTGAAGCGCCTTGCACCCGGAGTGGAGTAACAAGTGAGAGATGAGCCTGGCAGACACATTTTTAATAGATTCCATTAGTGAAAGATTAACTAAAGGAAGACCAGTCAGGAGACTAGTACAGTAGTTAAGACAACAGATAACAAGCGAGTGCACTAGGATTTTGGCAACCTCTTCAATGAGGAACTGGTGAATGTGCACAAATGTCAAAAGGTGCAAACTACAGAATTTGACCAGGGAATGAACATGGAGGACAGGTGGGAGCTGAGTTAAAGACAATCCACAGTGAAGTCAAGTACAGGAACAGAGCGTGAAGGAAGGGGACAATTAGCAGCTCCATTTTACAGAGATTATCTTTTAGGTATTAATCAGACATTAAGATAGAGATGGCTGACATACAGTCCACAGACCTCTGATCACTTCCTATTGGACTACCAGAGAGAAACTTGCTACATCCAAGGCCTCCTTAAAAAGAAAGGGTTAAGCAGGACAGGATGAGAGAGAAAAGCTTCAATCTGAAATGTGCTTGCCTGAGCATCAGGGTAGTTCACAACAGCTTGAGTGCCAAAGGTTAACAATCACAAATCTCTTCTTGTCACCTAATCTGCAGGCACTCCAAAAGTAGTGGATTCTATTTCCTATGATGCTTGTTCTGGCCTTCTGTAGAACAAAACCAAAATACATCAGTGAGTGTGGGAGAGATAAGTCCCAGGGAAATTAAGAGTTCCTAAAGTGAATTCCTCACTTTTATAATGCTGGTTGTCTTTTTATAATGTTTCTATAACCACACACTATTCTTACTCAATGATATATTTGGTAAAGTGTTGCGCAATGTGAAATTATATATATAAAAATACTTATCAGTAATAAATGTAACAGTCCAGTCAGAGCTACATGTGAAAAAAGAAATACAAAAATAATATGCAGTATTGTCAATGGACTGGAATAGTAGAGAATATCTCCCCCTTTGGAAGTATACTCACACTATAGAGAGCCTGGGTTACCGGCTCTGGGTGTGTCAGGCATTTAGACTATAAGTCCTATGATCCCCAATCACAATCTAGGATCTTTCGATAGGATGCTCGTACATCAGGGGGTCGCGATGATATGGATAAAGATGTAAAAAGAGGAATACAATATAGTATACCAAATATAAACACTATTTACCACTTTTTAATTGATTTATTTGTGCTCTTCAGAGGGAATGCACTAGTGTTTGGTGCACTTTATTCACTTTGTAGCGCTTGTCACTGTATACATTTTGTTCTCAATGATATATTTGTTTAGTATAAATGATCCAGGGCTGATTTGTACTCCCAGTCCAACCCTGGTATTGCTGAATGCAAAAATACACAAATCAGGTGTCAATTCAAAGAACCCATTGGCAAAGACCAAATACATTCAACACCACACACCAACAATAATAAGTAAAACCATACTGCATCGCGCAGACATCCACTGGCTGTTAGCGAGGGGGATCCAGGTGCCCTGCAGCTCTGCGGGGGGGCTTGGATCGGAGTTTTATAGTCAGACCTCGATTTTGCTCTGAAAAAAAGCTTGTCTTTTATTCGAACAAATACGGTAAAAAGTCTTGCACATCGTGTGTATTTTGTCATAGAACCCCTTTATTTTATTGCAAATGTCTTACTAATGCTTTCCTTCATCCTATAATGTAATTTTTGTGAGAGTAAAAGCTACAAAGTGTCAGCCAGTGTGACTGTCACATGGGGAAGTAAAGGTGATCTTATTATTAGCTAATTTAAGTTGTTTTTTTTTTTAAGAACATAGTAACATAGTAACATAGTAATTTAGGTTGAAAAAAGACACAAGTCCATCAAGTTCAACCCTTCTACCTATCATTACAGCTTTTGATCCAAAAGAAGGCAAAAAACCCCTAAGGAAGCTATTTCGAATTTTGCCTCCTGGGGGAAAAAATTCCTTCTTGACTCCAAGAGGCAATCAGATTTCTCCTTGGATCAATAAGCTCTTTTATTAATGCTTATTCTATTATTAATAGCCCTGTTTGTTCTGCTTTCCTAAAAAAACATCCAAACCATTTTTAAATGCATCTATTGTGTTTGCTAGCACTACCTCTCTTGGCAGTGAGTTCCATAACTTTATTGTCCTAACCGTAAAGAATCCCTTCCTTTGCTGTCTATGAAATCTTTGCTCTTCCAGTCTGAGGGGGTGACCTCTTGTTCTTTGTACCTTTCTGTTAATGAACAGGTCACTGGAGAGCTCTTTATATTGGCCCTGCAAATATTTATATAATGTTATCATATCCCCTCTGAGACGCCTTTTTTCTAACGTATATAAATTCAATTTTTTAAGTCTCTCTTCATAACTAAGATCCTCCAAACCCCATATTAATTTTGTAGCTCTCCTTTGCACTTTTTCTAGTTCCTTAATATCCTTTTTAAGGACTGGTGCCCAGAACTGTACTGCATATTCAAGGTGAGGTCTTACCATTGATTTGTAAAGAGGCAAGATGATATCCTCCTCCCGTGAATCTATACCTCGTTTTATACATGCCAATATCTTATTGGCCCTTGCAGCTGCTGACTGGCATTGGGCACTGTTGCCAAGTTTGTTGTCTATAATTATTCCTAAATCCTTTTCATTAGTAGTTTTTCCCAGGGAAAAACCATTTAACGTATATGTTGCTTTGTTATTATTTTTCCCATAATGCATAACTTTACATTTGTCTATATTGAACCTCATTTGCCACTTTACTGCCCAGTCCCCCACTCTGTCCAAATCTTCCTGTAAAGAAAAAACATCAAGATTAGTCTTTATTGTCTTACCTAATTTAGTGTCGTCCGCAAACACGGAGACATGGCTCTCAGCACAATGTGGCAGATCATTAATAAACAAATTAAAAAGAAGAGGGCCCAAAACAGACCCCTGAGGTACTCCGCTTAATACCCTTGTCCAATTTGAGAATTTTCCATTTACAACAACCCTTTGTGTTCTATCTTTTAGCCAATTTTCAATCCACATACACACATTTGCCCCCAAACCCATTTCTCTCAATTTGTAGAGTAACCTTTTGTGTGGAACTGTATCAAATGCTTTCGCAAAATCCAAATAGATCACATCAACTGCCACACCTAGATCTATATTTTTACTGACTTCTTCATAGAATGTTATTAAGTTTGTTTGACAAGACCTGTCTTTCACAAAACCATGTTGACTTTTACTAATTATATTCTGGTTCAAGATGTATTCTTGAGTGTATACCTTTAGCAATCCTTCAAATAGTTTCCCCACTACAGATGTCAAGCTCACTGGCCTATAATTACCTGGCAGAGATTTTGATCCCTTTTTAAATATTGGAATGACATCCGCCTTTCGCCAGTCTGTTGGCACTGTACCTGAACTGAATGAATCCCTAAAGATCATGAATAGTGGTCTGGCCAGAATTATGCTTAACTCTCTAAGTACCCTTGGGTGTATACCATCTGGTCCTGGGGCCTTGTCTATCTTAACAGAGTGTAATTGCTTAAGCACTTTTTCCTGTGTCAGCCAATCCCATGTTTGCGGCGAATGTCCCATAACTTCCTGTAGCAGGGGCTCGTCCATCTGCTCTTCCTTAGTATAAACAGAAGAAAAAAAAGTATTTAAAATGTCTGCTTTCTCTCTGTCCTCACTTACCAAATTTCCCATTTGGGATAACAAGGGCCCAACATTTTCCCTCTTTAGCTTTTTTCCATTTATATATTTATAAAACATTTTGGGGTTAGTTTTACTCTCCTTGGCAACCCTTTTCTCATTTTCCAATTTAGCCATTTTAATTGCCTTTTTGCAGGCTTTGTTGGCCTCTTTGTACTCTATAAATGATAATGCTGATCCCGTGTTTTTATAATGTTTGAATGCCATTTTCTTGTTTTGTACTTCCTGTTTCACGTTACCTGTAAGCCACATTGGTTTCGATTTGTGTCTTTTGCATTTGTTTCCCAAAGGTATATATTGGGATGTGTACTTTTGTAATGTGTGCTTAAAGGCATTCCACTTGTCTTCTGTGTTTAGTCCAGAAAACAATCGTTCCCAGTCTAAATGTTCAATCGATGCCCTTAGTCCATCAAAGTTAGCCCTTCTAAAATTAAGTGTTTTGGTGGCGTATTTACCAATTTGCTTTTTTGCATTAATCTCAAATGAGACCATATTATGGTCACTATTCCCCAAGTGTTCTCTTATTTGGATGTTTGAGATAAGCTCCTCATTGTTTGTTATTACCAAATCCAGACAGGCATCCATTCTAGTTGGGGTGTCTACTAATTGTGCCATAAATTTGTTATTAAGCAGGTCCAGAAACTTGCTGCCCCTAGCTGAACTAGTTGTGCCACACTTCCAATCTATATCTGGGTAATTAAAATCTCCCATGATTAGAACTTCATTCATATTTGCAGCCTTTTCAATTTGTAATAAAAGCTGATCTTCTCCATCAATGCTAATATTTGGTGGCTTGTAGCATACACCTACAAGTAATGTGCGATTCTTTTTAGCGTCTAAGCTAATCTCCACCCACAGTGTCTCCACATCAGTTCCAGTTACATCATGTACACCTTCTTTAATACTGGGATTTAATTTAGGATTTACATACAGACAAATCCCTCCCCCTTTTCTATTTACTCTGTCCTTTCTAAAAAGTGAGTAACCTTGTAAATTAACTGACCAGTCGTGGGTCTCATCCCACCACGTTTCTGTGATTCCGATTAAATCATACTGTTCAGCACTTACCAGTATCTCCAGCTCACCCATTTTGTTTGTCAAGCTTCTTGCATTTGCTAAAAGACATTTAAGATTACTACCCATTTTCTGTTTAGTTGACAAACACTTAATGTGTGCAGGTTTAATTATATGGACCTCCCTTTGGTCTATGTTAACCCCACCACTGCTTTCCTCCTCTCCCATAGCTAGACCCACCTTCCAATCTACCCTAGCTACCATTGCTTCTTTTTGATCTTGACCCTCCCTCCCAGAGCTTAGTTTAAAAGCTCATCTAATCCTATAGCCATCCTCGCCCCTAATACTGCAGCCCCCTCATCATTGAGGTGCAGCCCATCCCGTCCAAAGAGTCTGTAGCCGACTGCAAAGTCTGCCCTAACATATAGTATAGTCTAGTTGAAGACTAACATATATTTACTTTACCTCTTTCTTCCTTCAGTATTACTGAAGTTTGACAAATAATCTTTGTTCTTATGCTGAGCACACACATTACTAGTTGTCTTGTTGATCACAGGCAGAAGTTAACCAGGCCTTCATAATATGTAAGGGTTTCAATTATTTAATAGCTCAGTATGTCTTCTCAGGGATTGTGCCAGAACTTTTTCAAGGGCTAGGCTTTAGAACTAAAAGTCAGTAGTGCATTGTATTTAGGTCAGCTGCAAATCATTGACACAGAAAGTCATTTTCCATTTGTAAATTGTCTACAAAGCTTGATAGTGAGTGGGAACACATCTGACTGCAATATTCAATATTTCTTTTATTTGACTCCTCATCGAAATATTATTTATAATGTTAATGTAGACAATAAAATATAATCAAAACTGATCTATACGTTGTGTTAGCTGAGTTGCATGCAAATATGTAAATTAATAAATATGTTTGTGGTGTCTCCTGTTTCTGATATCACCTTTGGCTCAACATCCAAATAAACTACTTTTCAATGAAATCTGTATTTTAAGCCACAAGGTGATGTCATAAACACAAGCCACATTTTTCTCATTAGAGTCTACTCAATAAAGAGATAATAAAGTTATCTACGACATCACCATTTCCCTGTGACTTTGTTGCTGGGACACATACTCGATATATCCTGGGACCATGGTTCTGTTGAAATGTTTTGTGTTTGAACCCTCTCCCGGCTCTCTCCCTCCCCCCAGGGCACAGTCACATCCCTTACGGGACAGTGACATACCATGGCCACAAATTGTGGAGCCACAACCCCGTTTTTTTGCCGGATATCTAGTATCCTGCCAGTGCTCCCTCTCTTGGGACACTCTACCCCCCACTATCCTCTCTCCTTTCCTGCTATTCCCTTCCTCTTACCTCTCTCCCCATCTTTCTATATCTCATTTTCCAATTTCCTCTTTTGTCTACTTCATATGAATAATACCTCAGCGAACACTGTTTATTCTCCTATTAAATAGCACTTTTACTGTATACTTATATTACTGATTAGACATGTGCATTCGTTTTCGGACGAAAATAGCATTTTCGTCCATTCGTCCGAAAAACGAATAACGAAAATTTTAACTAACAAAATCCGAATGAACGAATGGTTAATAAACGAAAATCATTCGTTCATTCGTCCATTCGTCCATTCGTGCTATTGGCATTCTAAACCGAAATAGAGTCGGTTTATACAATACCAATAGCATTGTACTACATTCCATAAACCGACATGAATGACTTTCGGTTTATGGAATGCATGTCATGCTATTGGCTTCCTATAAACCGAAATTGAGTTCCCATTCATACGAATAGGTCAATTGACCTATTCGTATGAATGGGGACTCTTTCGGTTTATAGAAAGCCAATAGCATTGCATGTATTCTATAAGCCGAAAGTCTTTAAAACAAACGACGTTCGGTTTATAGAATACATGTAATGCTATTGCTGTTCTATAAGCCGAAAGTCTATAGACTTTCGGCTTATAGAACAGCAATAGCATTACATGTATTCTATAAACCGAACGTCGTTCGTTTTAAAGACTTTCGGCTTATAGAATACTATTGGCATTCTATAAACCTAACTAGAGTCCCTCCTCATTCATAAGAATTTCTTATGAATGGGGCTCTCGTTCGGTTTATAGAAAGCCAATAGTATTACATTGTATTCTATAAAACGAACGAATAATAATGAACGAAACGAAAATAATGAACGAATTTCGTCTGAAACGAATGCATTAATGAACGAAATTCGTTTTAGACTAAATAAATAACATTTTCGTCCGAATGGATGAAAACGAAACAAAAATTTTAGTTTTGCACATGTCTATTACTGATGGAGTACAATTTAGTGTCTATGTGTCTGGAGAGTTGCATATGACTTTAATATGTCCTCTTGAAATTGATACGACTCCCTAATCATCTCACTGCCTACTAGTCTTTGACCGCTGTAGAGCACTTGGCCCGTACTGCTGATTTTCTATTGTGGTAATAAGATCTTCCATTGGCTATCGTGTGTACTGATCCTGATCTCTATATACACTAGGCATCTCCATTCATGCATTTATTGTTCTATGCCTTTCATGTGTTCATTCTGTTTAAGAGGTTCCTGGATTGTTCCCTAATTATGTGTATGTGTTGTGTCCTCATACTTCAGGATAGTTAGTATATCATTAAATATACCAAAAATGGGATGCATACGTTCATGCCAAACAAGATTTTGTTATATATTCTGATGTGAGAAGGTTGTATTGTAGTTTATGTATAGTTATCCACATATGTTATCTCTCTATATTTGGCAATTATTTTATTCTTAATATGTTTATGTATATGGCTAATGTAACCATGAAAAAAATAATAAAAATATAATAAAAAAAAAAAGAGATGCTCCTCCGTGCTCCTCCGTGCAGGAGGGAAGAGAAGACTGCACAGAGGAGGCGTCCGTCCAGCGACACACAGCAGCCAGCAATATTACTGGGCACTGACTGGAACACTATTACTGGGCACTGACTGGCACAATATTATTGGGCACTGACTGGCACAATATTCCTGGGCTCTGAGTGGCACAATATTACTGGGCTATGACTGGCACAATATTACTGGGCACTGACTGGCACAATATTACTGGGCACTGACTGGCACACTATTACTGGGCTCTGACTGGCACACTATTACTGGGTTCTGACTGGCACAATATTACTGGGCTCTGACTGGCATACTATTACTGGGCTCTGACTGGCACACTATTACTGTTCTCTGACTGGTACACTATTACTGGGGTCTGACTGGCACAATATTACTGGGCTTTGAGTGGCACAATATTACTGGTATCTGACTGGCACAATATTACTGGGCTCTGAATGGCACAATATTCCTGGTATCTGACTGGCACAATATTCCTGGGCTCTGAATGGCACAATATTCCTGGTATCTGACTGGCACAATATTGCTGGGCTCTGAGTGGCACAATATTACTGGTATCTGAATGGCACAATATTACTGGTATCTGACTGGCACAATATTACTGGGCTCTGAATGGCACAATATTCCTGGTATCTGACTGGCACAATATTACTGGGCATTTTACCAGCCTCAGACCTCGGTGGAGGATACCTTTAGTGTGTGTGGGCCAGGGAAAGTAGCCCTGGCTGAGAGTGCTGTCTCAACAGCTGGAGTATTAACTCCATTTTTATTTTAAAATCCAGCTCTCTTTAGTTGGTTTGGCATGAAAAGGGTTACAAAAAAATGCTCTTACCAGTTAACAGCTCCTGTACAGGCAGAAGAAACATGAATAAAGTGGAGGGAATAATCAATAAGTCAAAATAAGATTAAATATAGAAGTGTACTACTCCCTTGTTTGCCTTTAAAGATCTTAATGAATGTGATTAAACCTCTAAATGTATCTATATATAGAGAGATAGGGGAATTATGAGAATCTCTGACTTAATGAAAGGGACAGATATTAATTCTTTCAAGATTTAAGGGGTGAATTCCAACTACCAGGAGGAGAAAAATTAGAAAGAATTTGTCTCCAGAAATGTAGTAAAGACTCCCATGTCTAAAGAAATGGAGTTCATGATGAGTATATTAAGGCAAGATGACTATAAACATGATTTCCAAATGCCATACACTTATAAGAATGATAGTGAGAGACACGCCACTCCCTGCACTTAAGAAATGGGAAATAGACCTTCATGTAATGATGTCCGCTCCGCATGGAACCACTCATTATATTTATAATATAGTGGAATTCACTGCTTGAATTTGAATGAAACACATTTTAAAATTCTTAATAGGTGGTGCTGGAGATCAGTGGCGTAGCGTGGGTTGTCAGCACCCGGGGCAAGGCAAGTAATTTGCGCCCCCTAACCCGTGGATTTTAGCACTCGAGTCTCTTCTACTAGATTAGTTAAAGAAACCCTTACCCCCCAAGCACATGTATTGTTTGTTATGAAAATACTTATGTAATTAAAGTAAAATGCATCTAAATACAAGTTTATTTTCCAACACTTTATTGAGTGCGAACATGCATTACACACATTCTCCACATCATGTGGCACCTGCCGCCGCTGCCAGCTTCTTCTTGCTGCTGCCTGGGCTGGTCTGGTGTGGTTCTCTCCCGCGCTCAGTGCTGCGCTGGGCGGCCGCTGCACTGTCCCTCCCCCAGATAGTCCCTCGCTCTCTCTTCGCACCAGGGACTGGAAAAAATTACATACCAGCCCCATAGCATTGCGGAGTCATCAGAATTCAGCTTAACAGCCCATTAAAATGCGGACGGCATATAACGCCCTAACAGCGTTAAAGGGACACTATAGTCACCCAGACCACTTCAGCTCAATGAAGTGGCCTGGGTGCAATGCCCCTCAGGTTTTAACCCTTCACATGTAAACATAGCAGTTTCAGAGAAACTGCTACGTTTACATTTGCGGTTAAGGCAGCCTCTAGTGGCTGTCTTCCGGACAGACACTAGAGGCGCATCTGCGACGCTGGAGCCTGGAGGCACATTTCGCCTCCATCGCGCAGAGTGTCCATAGGAAAGCATTGAGAAATGCTTTCCTATGGACACTTTGAATGCGCGCAGCCATGCGCATTCAGCTCCAGTGACGTCGGACGGGGAGCTGACGTCAGACAGGGAGGAGAGGTCACCAGCACCGAGGGAGCCTGGCGCTGGATTAAGGTAAGTAACTGAAGGGAATTTAACCCCTTCAGCGCCACGGGAGTGGGACCCTGAGGGACCCGCTTTGTTTTCCTGACACTATAGTGATCCTTTACGAGTTTAAGGGGTTATATTGGCCTGGGGAAGCCAAATGGTTATACACCTATGCTTTAAACCAGGAGTAGACATCCTTTGCCACTCCAGATGTTGTGGACTACACCTCCCATGATGCTTTGCAAGCCTTAATGGAGATGTAGTCAAAAAACAAAGGGAGTGTCAAAGGTTACCTACCCCTGCACTAAACCAAAAATATATAATACAGTTCCTACCCCATAAATATAATATTTAATGTTATGATATTTAATGCTCTCATCCAACCCCCTTCCCTCCACAGTTCCTAATAAATATATTACAAATATAATTCCCTCACCCCTGTAGCCCCACCTATTTACATTTCCTTCTACATACACACATATATATAGATTATTCATTAGGCCACAAATGTAAAAAATATAATCATTGCCTCATCTCAAATTCCCAAGTCAGATCTTTCCCATCCCCCCCCTCTTCCCCTAATACACTGCTGACCCCCCTCCCCCTAATACACTGCTGACCCCTCCCTCCCCTAATACACAGTTGACCCCATCCCCTAATACATTAATGCCCCCCTTCTTCCCTTCCCCAATACATTACTGCCCCCCTTCTTCCCTTCCCCAATACATTACTGCCCCCCTTCTTCCCTTCCCCAATACATTACTGCCCCCCTTCTTCCCTTCCCCAATACATTACTGCCTCCCTTCTTCCCTTCCCCAATACATTACTGCCCCCCGTCCCCAATACATTACTGCCCCCCGTCCCCAATACATTACTGCCCCCCTCCCCCATACATTACTTCCCTCCCTCCCCCATACATTACTTCCCCCCCTCCCCATACATTACTTCCCTCCCTTCCCCATACATTCATTACTTCCCCACCTCCCCATACATTACTGACCCTCCCCTCCCCCATACATTAAATGACCCCCCTCCCCTCCCCCATACATTAAATAACCCCCCCTCCCCCATACATTAAATGACCCCCTCCCCTCCCCCATACATTAAATGACCCCCCCCTCCCCTCCCCCATACATTAAATGAACCCCCCTCCCCCATACATTAAATGAACCCCCCTCCCCCATACATTTAATAAACCCCCCTCCCCCATACATTTAATAAACCCCCCTCCCCTCCCCCATACATTAATGAACCCCCCCTCCCCTCCCCATACATTAATGACCCCCCTCCCCCATACATTAATGACCCCCCTCCCCATACATTAATGAACCCCCCTCCCCTCCCCCATACATTAATGACCCCCCTCCCCTCCCCCATACATTAATGACCTCCCTCCCCCATACATTAATGACCCCCCTCCCCTCCCCCATACATTAATGACCCCCCTCCCCCATACATTAATGACCCCCCCTCTCCAATACATTAATGACCCCCTCCTCAATACATAATACAATAGGTCCCCCAAGCCCCTTTATTCTTACCTTTACAAATTCCACTTCCAACAGCAGCCGCCGGATGTGACGTCACGCCGTCATTTGCCGCTCACATCCGGCGGCTGACAGGAAGTATCGCGCGGTTGTGGCTGCGGCCGCGCGGCCGCATAGGGCTAGTGCGCCCCCCCAGATATTGCGCCCCCCCAGATATTGCGCCCGGTGCGGCCAGACCCCCCTGCACCCCCCACGCAACGCCCCTGCTGGAGATGTAATGATCATATAGGAGATTACATGCACATTTGGTGGAATTGTATAAAAATAAGGCGCCTATGGGAAAAGGTGATGCGTACAGTCTCAGAAGTATTGGGTTTCAGATGGACATTGACCCTGATAAGGGCCCTGTTACATTTTAATTTTCCAAACACAGGGTAAAGAGAACTGAGTATTCTGATACACCTCTTACCAACGGTAAAATTAGCCATAGCTAAAAATTGGAAATCAACCAAGGTCCCAAAATGGACAGCTATAAAGGGAGTCTCATATCAGCTCCATCAAAGGGAATATACCCCATAATTTTGGTCCAAATGGTCCATAATCTTTGAGGATCTCGGATTAATCAGACTCTTTTTCTCTGAGCAAGAGGGGGGAAAAAGTAGTTTTTCTAATCTTTAAATTTCTGCCGCCTGTCAGACCTAACTGCCGGGTCCATAAATTTTATATGTTGTATACACCTCGCCTGATGTATATTTTTCCTGATTGAAAAAAAGAGGGAAAAGGGGAAGGGGATCATGGGGATTTGATTCTTAAATGAGGTGCTTAAAAACGGGAGGAGGCAGCTTAACCTCAAGAAGGTGAGACCACAAAGCAGAGCCTTAAACCTACCACTCCTGGGTCCTTGAATAGTTTAACAAGAGGGAGCTACACCTAATGTGTTAATGTCTTGCATCTATATGTATTTATATTTTGTATTTTTCTATTATCTTTTCCTTTAAATATTTAATATTTATAACTAAGTTAAATACTGTTCATAAGCACTAGATATGCTTCAATGTTGTAAGTTTGTACTGATTTTAATAACCTAACAACAACAAAAACTATAACTAAAATCCATTGCAATTATGGTCAATTGACTAAAATATTAGAAAGAAACTTTTGCACTTAGCTCAGGACTTCTGGTTCTGGTTCCTATGGATCTCTGCCAAAGCCCAGTACCCTGACTCTTTCTGCAACTGGACTGGCTGAGATGCAGGCTAACTGTGGCTGTCTATTTCCTATAACAATGCCCTGCAAACAGAGGAAGATTCACCTGGTACTGTCACGTGAGTGTTTCCCCTCCCATCTTCCTAGCAAATTAACTTAACTAAAATCTACTGGAGGTTTAGTCGACTAAAACTAGACTAAAACAATCCAGATGACTAAAATATGACTAAAACTATGTATAGAAGTAGCTAGATGAATATAATAACCCAATGTGCATACCTCCAAACAGTGTCAATTAAAATAACAAAAAATATAATCCATTCCTTAAATCTTGTAGAGATGTTCTATAAGCTTTTATACCGCTGGCACTTAACTTCATTAAGAAATGTTGAAAAAAATATACCCTGAATGTATTTAAAACTGCTGGAGATGTCAAAATGAAAAGGTACAGTGATCCACCTGTGGTGGAAATGTGAGTTAGCTGCAGATCTCTGGAGAGGGGTTATAGATATGTTAACTGGGATAATGGGCACTGAAATAACATATGACCCAAAACAATTGCTGTTCCATCTGTAAACAAATAAATATGGGATATTACTTATACGTGCATTTTTAGCAACAAAATTAGCCATAGCCAGATCATGGAAATCAGTGGGACAAATAAATCTAGATTTAGTATATGAACTATTAGATAAGCAATACAAAATTTGTCCTAACCCTCAACATCTGAGGAAAGGGATTTAGGAGTAATAAATTCAGAGGACTCAAAGGTAGGCAGGCAATGCAATAGAGCAGCAGGAAATGCTAGCAGAATGCTTGGTTGCATAGGGAGAAGTATTAGCAGTAGAAAAAGGGAAGTGCTCATGCCATTGTACAGAGCACTGGTGAGACCTCACTTGGAGTATTGTACGCAGTACTGGAGACTGTATCTACATACAGAAACATAGAATGTGTCGGCTGATAAGAACCATTCGGTCCATCTGGTCTGCCCAATTTTCTAAATACTTTTATTAGTCTCCAGTTCCCTATCTCCAGAAGGATATTGATACTTTAGAGAGAGTTCAGAGAAGGGCTACTATACTGGTTCATGGGTTGAAGCTTAAAACTTACCAGGAAAGGTTAAAGCATCCTAACATGTATAGCTTGGAGGAAAGACGTAACAGGGGGGATATGATAGAAACATTTAAATACATAAACGGAATCAACACAGTAAAGGAAGAGAGTATATTTAAAAGAATAAAAACTACCACAACTAGAGGACATAGTCTTAAATTAGTGGGGCAACGATTTAAAGGTTATAGTAGGAAGTATTAGTTTACTGAGAGGTTAGTGGATGTATGGAATAGCCTTCCAGCGGAAGTGGTAGAGGTAAACAGAGTCAAGGATTTTAAGCAAGTGTGGGATAGGCACAAGGCTATCATAGATATAGGATAGGGAACTATCTGCCGACACATTCTCTGTTTCTAAGTAAGATGGAAAGGGAAATTACCTGAATAACGTAGAAAATGGACCTCTATTATAAAATCTTGTCACCATGTACAAACAGATAAATAGAACGTAAGAACCAAGGAGATGTGAAAGTGCATGAATGTGTAAGAATGAGTGAAGGTGGAATATAAGAATGCAAATTTTGCTTGATATCAGGTTAAATAAGTAACTATTAATAGGTTAAATGTATGACTACCAAGGAAACGTGTATATTTATTAGAATTGCTGTAAACTTTTAATATTTTTTAAGGATTATTTTAATTTTACTGGAGCGCAAAACGGGACAGTTGGTAGGTATGCAATATTGTCAATGTTGCCCATTGCTAATATTTGGCACCAGTAGTATTTAAGGGTATACCTAGATAGCTCCAAATTGATCAATGAATTCAATGATCCCATGATGCAGATGAATTCATGCTATTGAAAAAACATAGAAGTGCTCTCAAATTGGCGCAAAGCCATTCCTATGGACTTAGATTTTTATTAGAAATCCATGTTGTGGTAAAATGTCCGAAAAACTACCAAATAATCAGCAAAAATTGTGAAAATTGTGAAAATTCAGGCTATATTGGGTAGACCCTATTATATCCCTGTATTATGCACACCTTCCTCATATATAATGCTATGTCAAGACAACATACAAATATATACTGTACATATCACACATGGAGCACCTCAAAATAGTTTGAAAAAATTGGGGGACTTTTTTGTTAATCTGGACCATTACAGATTTCTAAAGTTTATGTATATACCTGTGCCAGTTTATTCAGTACTTTTTGGGTCTTTGGGTATTATTTTGTTTATTCCTTTTGGTAAAATACAAATTCCATTTAATTGGGAAATAGCTTTATTTGCCCTATAATCATTCTACTTTTTGCAAAGTGCAAGATTCCTGCTTAAGATTTTATGAACTCATAAAATACCCAAATTAAATATCTATTACATAACTATGTTTAATTTAACATAGATGTATACTTAAAAGTGTACTATTTGACATGGTATCTTGCAATTTGTTTACCTGTTTTACAATCCAAAACTAATGTAGCCGTTCAATTCTTTGAAAATTCATCCTTTTAGCTATTAGTGCATTTTTTTTACTGCCAGCTACTATCATTTTTATGTGCTCTTAAAGCTGATATGTTACTTATTTTTATTAAAAGTTAGTTTGTATTGGTGCCAAAAATACATATTACAAATAATGATATAATGTGTTGGTTTTGGGCAGAATAATTATTCAGCTGTGTATTGCTGGAGACACAGCCATTATTAGGTATATTTTGAAATATATTTTGAAATTATTAAAACAAATGACAATATCAGAATATACTTATATAAAGGAGAACAATAACAACAAAATTAGTTTCTAATAAGAAGAAATGAAGAAACAGAAATAAAAAGCGCTGGGGGAGCAATATCGGGACTAGGAGCTGCCCACCTACATCTGGTCTCATTAAAAAATAAATATAGCACCTGGGGTTAGGGACCAGCAAAATTACCTAGCACCATTAATAATAATAAGGTTCAATTGGGACAAGGGACTGGTGATATGCCTCCTCCTTAACAAAAATAAATCAGTGCCCCATCTAGGGCCCGGATCTGTGAAAATGCCTTTAGCCCCCTACAATAAAATGAATACTGAAACCAGGGCATATCAAATTTGCCACCTGTGGCTGGCCAAATGTCCAATGTCCCATCAAATAAATATGTATTATGTCTTTGTTGAGCAAGTTGATGGTTAAATGCTACTGTCCCCCACACCTAGGCTGCTTAATATCCCAGCTCCATATAATAAATGAAATAAATAAACATCAAATACATTCATACCAACCACCCTACCTCTACCTTGCTCAGGTACATGGAAATGAATCCCAAATAATGTCGAAGCCTGTTAAAAATGAAAGCCATGGCGGGGGGGGGGGGGGGGGGGGTGCAGTGAAAATAACTGCCCACCCCAGGCACACAAAGGGTGTCCAGTAGAGAAACACCTGTATAAAATGTCAATCGGCAATCCACAATGCCTTCAAACCTCATATATGGCCCAGGGACAAAAATAAAATAATAAATCAGTGATGGACATTTTATACAGGTATAATTTTCTCCACAGGGCACCCTTTGTGTGCTAAGGTGGTGGGCAGCCTCATGGCACTCAAAGGGTGTTTTATTTACAACTTTCTACATTTTTATTGACTAATCCCCCTCTGAGCACAGCATGTTCCCTACACCACTGAAAGGGTGTAACCACTGATGAAGGCTTCAGGATGCAAGAAATATCATAGGAGGTGCCAGGTTAAACCAGTTGCAAAGGCTTTTGAGTGGCAAGAGAAAGGTCTTCTGTCCAAACCAGAGTGTTAACGAGAAGGCCTGATTTTAATTCTCGTTTTGTAAGGGATTCGATATCTCCTCAGCCCAAGTCCTTAGGAAGAGAGTATCAGCTTTCTCGTCAAATGCCTGGATTTCAACCAAAATATACCGATCCCCAGAAGTAGACACAGCTACCAAGGTTTGTCACAAGCAGGAAGAACAGTTTATTGTAGACAGTACAGCACATTTATACAGTAACATCTTGATAACAGGGGAACGATACACTTGAAGGTATTAACTTTCACACAATGGGTAATACAATTAAACCTGTCACCAGTCTGGGAGGTGGACCAATGAGGATACACAAGCATACAATCACAGTTTAACACACCTTTCCCAGCTGGCTTCCAGAGTCACAGTGTTTCGTGACACAGAGAACCCCTTGATTGAGCCACAGACACAAAGAACAGGTATTATGCACCTCTACCATTCTCCGGACACCAGAATGGAATGCACAGGTAGTTCACAAAACTGGAACTGCTGTATTTGGTAAGCAGAGGACTGGGAACTGACAATAATAAAGTCAAGGAACGAGCCAGGAACAAGGAATCAGAGAGGACAAAATGATATGAGTTGAGGTCAAGGGCAGGAAACGTCAGCAGAGTTACGCGGGCCAAGTACAGAAGAAGAGGTAATATCAGGAATCAGAGATGAGGGATAATAAGTAAACACTTACCCAGGGCCCACTGGTTAAACAGGTCCCCGCTGGCCCAACATGCCCCGTCACTGCCTTCGTGACTGTCTCACACAGAGAAAGTCACGTGTGCAGCAGCCGGCAGCCGCATCCAGCAGATGCGCTCCGGCTTACTCTTAGTGCTTCCGAATATGACAGCAAGTCGTATCCGGCATATTAAGGGGCATACTGGCTGTGGCATATTAGTGGGCAAATGAACAGTGACATAATGGGCAAATTGATTGTGGCATATTAATTGGCAAATTGGATGTGGCATATTAATGGGAAAACTAACCATTGCATATAAATTGGCAAACTACCTTGTAGTGGACAAACTGTGGCATATTTTAATTGGCAAACTGACTGTTGCATATGTTAATGGCAAACTGTTTGTGGCATGTTAATTGATAAATGACTGTGGCTCATTTTAATTGGCAAAGTGATTCTGTGGCATCTTCCGTGGTGCAAAATAACATGTACTATGGGGCAAAGTGACACTGTGGTATATTCTGTGGGGCACATTGACACTGGCATGCCAAATCATGTGGGTGCAATATGAGTGCAAGTCAAGTGCTGTGGGTGCAATATAAGTGCATGGCAAGTGTGATACTGTATAGTGGGTGCAGAAAAAGGGAATAAAACCAGGAAATTAAATGTTTCAATAAAATGTTTATTACATATACAAATAGTTGAATGTGATATCAAAATAGTTCCATATAATATTTAAAAGTTTACATTTACATATAATTTTTTACATTGCGACTTTAGAAAAATTGGGTTGAGGGGGGCCCACTGCTAAAGACTTTGCGAGGGGCCCATTAGGGTCTTCTAGCAGCCCTGAACACGGCATTGGCTTAAATACAACATTTGCACATAAGAGAACTGAGGTTGTGGAGAAAAGTCCATATAAGAATGCTCCTTTAATTGTTGGCTCACGCATGCACAGAGAGCCGCCGGCTTGGTGGCTATGTTGGAGACCACTCTGCTCTGTTCCTGCCACTGGAAATATTGCGAGTATCAGCCCTGGTGACCGTGGATGTAGTGTGAGTAAGCGGAGGTAAGGTGGGGGGCAGGGCCGGTGGAAGGCTTTTTTGCTACACAGGCGAAAGTGCGTTTTGGTGCCCCCCCCCATCCCATGACTCTCCCCATATCCCTTATCTATCCTCCCTCTCCCCATATCTCTTTCCCTAACCCCATATTTCTTATCTCTCCTTCCCTATATTGCTTTCCATCTCTGTTCTCCCCCCTATGTTTTCTCTCCCCTCTTCTGTTCTCTCCCTCTCCCCCATCTGTTCTAACCCCCCTCTTCCCCATCTCTGTTCTCTCCCCCATTTCTGTTCTCCCCCCTTCCCCCCTCTTCCTCCGTTCTCTCCCCCATCTCTGTTCTCTCCCCCTCCTAACCCCCATCTCTGTACCCTCCCCCCTTCCTCTGTTCTCACCCTCCTCTGTTCTCTCATCGGATTTCTGATGTCCTGCATTGTCATTCCACACCTGGTGAGTTACGCCCCCTCCCACTCCCCCCCTTGCGCTCTGCACGCTGGTGCCCCACCTGCGGCGCCCTAAGGTGGCTGCCTAAGCAGCCTTAGGGTGGCGCTGGCCCTGGGTGGGAGTGACATAATGTGGATATATGTATTTTTGAGGACTTACATTAATGGGCAAAGACCAGTGATTTTTTTGCCTGTTAATTAGTACCGATCCTCAATGAAGCAGAGTTTGTGTGGTAATTACTGTACAGAACAGTGTTTTTTTAATGGGTGTGGTAAAGGTTCATTGCAAGTATATGGTTTATTTTAAACGGGTGTGGTAATTTTTTGGTTTTGGATGTTGGCCATTATCTCTGCTAGTATTCGGGTGCAATTTGTGTTTTGGTTTTAATTATATCAGTCTTCCAAAATACTGTGTGTGTCTGTAATACACTGGTCAAACTCCAACAGTCACACTAAAACAAATCTGTTTGTGTTTGGGTGATACTCAATAATTCATCCAAAGCTACAACCACAACAAATGGCATAGTCAGCAGGGTACTGCAGGAGTTATGAATATTAAAAATTGATAAACAAACTGACTGATTTTCTAATATTTTTTTTTAAATATTTTTTTTTAATATTTTTTTATTCGTATTTTTCCTGCTCAATTTAGTCAGTAAGCCTCTAAAGTTATTTTTTGTGTGTCAACACCACCCTGTGATGACAGTGATGTATTTGAGTGTTGTAACATTGGAAGGGGCTTATTCACTACATAGGGATTTGTATTGTGAATATGCTGACAATATTCTCACATTATAATAAGTATCTTTTGAATGCATTACTTAAACCTTGTGTACCTGTATCGGAAGATCCCCCCTCACCATCGCTCTGCCTGCCAGGCTGCACGGGGAGCCGAACAGGCAGCACAGAGAAACCTCCGTGCTGCCTGTTCGGCTCCCCGCGCAGTGTGCCGACACGGAAGTGCCGACAGTCATGTGACGGGCGCGCTGACGTCATACGCGCGCCCGGTCACGTGACCTGTCGGCACAATCGCCGGGAAGCCGAACAGCCAGCATGGAGGTACCATGCTGCCTGCCTGCCAGGGAAAGGTAAGTGCTGATGGGAGACTGTGTGTGTGTATGTGTGTGAGTGACTGAGTGTGATGGGAGTCAGAGTGTGTGTGATAGGGGACAGTGTGTGTGACTGAGTGTGATGGGAGTCAGAGTGTGTGTGATGGGAGACAGTGTGTGTGACTGAGTGTGATGGGAGTCAGAGTGTGCGTGATGGGAGTAGGAGTGTGTGACTGAGTGTGATGGGAGTCAGAGTGTGTGTGATGGGAGACAGTGTGTGTGACTGAGTGTGATGGGAGTCAGAGTGTGTGTGATGGGAGACAGTGTGTGTGACTGAGTGTGATGGGAGTCAGAGTGTGGGTGATGGGAGTAGGAGTGTGTGACTGAGTGTGATGGGAGTAGGAGTGTGTGACTGAGTGTGATGGGAGTGTGAGCTTGATGTGAGTCTGAATGATGGGGCATGTCTTAGGTGTGTAACGTGGGTGTGCAGCTTGGGTAGGGGGGTGCCCAGATTTTGTCTGCCTAGGGCAGCACAAAATCAAGATACACCACTGGTTACAATTAGTGTTAAGGTAACAGATGAGTTACGGTTAGTATTAGGGTTGATGCAAGGGTTAGATTTATGGTCAGAGGTAGATTTAGGATAAGGGTTACATTTAGGGTTAGGGTCAAAAAGGAACTGTATGAGAAAATGGTTAGGAAACAAAAAACACTACTACCAGTTATTGCACTATATCTTGCAAGAAAACATGTAAACATTGATATTTGTAAACTCAGGACAAATATTAGAAACTATTTACCATTTGTAAAAAGTAGTTAGAAAAAGTGTTTTTTTGCATATTTTATGATTTTATTTATAGGAAATTATTTGATTTGATGAAAACATTGGTATCTTAAGAATATTAGTTATGGTGATAGAAAGAGAATATAATATGTGTGTGTTTACTAGATGAGAAAAAGGAAAACTACAGCTAAACACAAACACTGCAGAAATGTTAAAACAGTAATTTTCCAGAATGACCAGAAATATTATTAAATATTAATTACCCCCTCCAAAAAAAAAAACATACAAAGTGTAAAAGTAAAATACAAACCAGTCAAAGGAATGGGTTTAATACAGTTTCCAGATCAAAAAAAGTAGTCAGAATGCAGCTTTGTCCTGAAGGAAGAAAAATATAATAGCCTAAAATAAATGAAGAAAACTCACAGACACCGCTGTATACATAAAAATATACAATTTAATAGATAAAAAATAATAAATAAAATATAACAAAATGCTGACAAAACAGCTATCAATAATAGATAAAGAGCACCCAGGAAAAAAAATTATAGATAATCGGTACTCTTAGATACCAATAAAGCTATAAAAACAACAATTGATAAGATTAAATAGTGAGCAACTTACCAAAGACAATCTGTGGCAATTGTATATGTTTATATAAAGTGCTGTCTCTTGAGTTTTCTTAACTTTAAAGTTGTGTCTTAATTAAACCTTGTGGAGTACTAACATTAAAACCGATCTTTAATTAAGACTTGCGTGTCCTTAAACTGAAAAACTAACTTTAAAGCAGATAGGAAATCATCTGACATATGTGTGGATTGCATAACTTTGCTTGTTGCCCGTGGAAGCATGGTAGATGCCGGTCAGAGGACAAACTGGCATGTGTTATAAAAGTTTTTCACTGCCCACCTCCTTGATATTCAAAGGGTGTTTTTCTTTTTTTTACAGGTTTCTACATTTTTGAAAAAAAATCATTAAAAAAGTCCCCAGATACTAAATTACTTAACAAGTGTCATACAGCGGCACTAGCGGATTGTCTGTTTTTTTTTTTCTCTCTCTCTCATCTTTTGGTACTCACTATGTAGGACTCCAATGGTCAATTGGTTAATTATTGGAATTTGTATCACACATAAGATTATTTGGGGTTAATAAATATTGCAAGTAAATTATTTTTGTGAAGGGAACTTGGGGAAGATGCAGCTGTTCTCAACTGCTTAAGGGGATGGGACGATACAATAGCGAAGAATTTTAAAATGGTAGGAGATGGTTGATTATAGGGACTGGGAGACAATCTTACACCAACTGTTACGTGGTATGTTTATTTTTGATATCCCCCCTTCCCCTCCCAGATATTCACCATTATTCATTGTTATTTACTGGTATTCACCCCCATTCACTGTTATTTCATTTTAATTCATTGTTTAATTTTGTCCTCTCTTCACCCTTTCCACATACCCCCTTTTTTTTTTTTTTCTTCTTTTTTCTCTCTTTCTCTCTTTCTTCTTTCCCCTCACGTCCCTCATTTGTTTGTTTTTCTTTGTGGTCAACTGACCTAGTGGAAGATAAGGAGATATTGCGCTCACTTACCCACAAATGGGCTCTCATTTTAGAGAGCCAAATAAGTGTTCAGTACTAATTGGAGGGAAGAACACGACAGTGGGTGGGAAATGGCAGACTCCTTATGGGAAGGGGCCTGGTCATATTTTAAGCCCATAGTGGCTTTTTTTGTCATTGTTAAGTGTTTATTGTTTTTATGTTGTTTGTGTGAGGTAGTGCACCACCGCGCAACGGGCCGCTCTTGGGAATATGGTTAATTTAGTCTCTTCCAATGGTCAAAATCTTGACACTTAACGTACAGGGACTGAATACGCCCCAGAAAAGACATTTTCTAACTAGATATATTTTTGAGAATCATATTGATATAACTTTCTTACAAGAGACACATCGGAAGGAAGAAATTCTCCTAATCAGAGATAGAAGCCTCCCAATAATTATCCACTCTCACTATATGTGATGATATGGGAACTGGATGGAGACCAATATGCAGGGCAACAATATATATAAAGGTATAAACGTAATAAATACGAGAGATGATCGACCTTGCACTGATATAAGGATATAATCTGTAGGAATCCGTTAGCATAGAGTCCTTACCAACATAGGTAGAATACAGGTACAGTCACTAGAAATCCGCAATAACAGAGGTGGTAAATGAATAACTATATCACTTGTAATCCACAGTAGCAAGGTTGCTTGGAGGAAGATGTACACTTGTAATCCACACTGCAGGGGTGATTGGAGATTAATGAGGATAGCAATGGTCAAAGGAAAACAGACAATCTTCAGCATGATAAACAGTCCGGGATCAGGGGCAATAGAGAGACAGCAGAACGATAAACAAGCCAGGGTCAGAACCAGAGAATCAGCAAAACGGTAAACAGTCCAGAATCAGGGGCACAGGCAGACAGAAGAGTAGTCAGGTAAATCCAAGGGTCAGTAACGATAATCAGGAACAATAAACGCTAGGCTTCAGAAAACACGAGAATCACCAAGCACTGCTTGTCTGGTGATTCTGCCTTTTAAATCCTCCCGCGCCTCGCGGGTATTCGACGGGCGTGACGTCATCAGGCGCGCGCCTCTGTGTAGAAGGATAAACTAACGGTGTGAACGCGCTAGCAAGCGCGTGAGACGGATCCTGGCTGCAATGCAAGGGGGTGTACTCAGGAGAGTTGCTGCGGGGAAGATCCTGACACTATAAGACAAAAAAACGAGGTGTTGCTATTTTAATCTCAAATAAGCTAGATTATGAAGAAATATATAGGGAGGTGGATAAGGAGAGTAGATTTATACTGGTGATTTGTAAAATTGATGATAGACTGTACACACTTCTAAACATATATGCCCCCAACAAGAGACCCATAGCCTTTATGAATAAATTGGTTAATAAATTGGACAGGTTGGCACAAGGTGTTACTCTTATAGGAGGAGATTTTAATTGTATTTTTGATGTTGAGTTAGATAAAAAAACTTCACAGAGGAATAAAACAAGTAGATCAGTTAAAAATATCTCATCACAATTCCAGAGGTTGATTGAGCGCAATGGGTGGTATGATTTGTGGCGTACGCTGCATCCAGACGAATTAGACTTTACTTTTTTTTCGAGAGTTCATCTGTCATATTCTCGCCTTGATTATTTTTTGGGAGATCAGCGTTTATTACGAATGTGTGAAAAGTGCTCCATAGAGGACATATCCTGGTCAGACCACTCGGCAGTAATATTGATTATTGATGCATCGAGGGTACAGCAGAATAGGTCCTCTTGGAGATTAAATGACAAATTATTAAGGGTAGAGGGTAATACAGAACTATTGACAAATTCGATTGACCTCTACTTTAAGGAGAACACTAAAGATGCCTTGGCTAAGTCAACTGTGTAGTGTGCCTTTAAGTCAGTAATGAGGGGTCTTCTTATTAAGCTGGGGTCGGAACTAAAACGTAAACAGCAAACGCCCCTTAATCAGCTGTATTTGGAACTGAGTATCCAACAGAGAATTAATAAAATAAGTCCGTCTCGTTCCACTACCCAAAAAATTATAGAAATAAGTCCAAGATCTCTGATTAAAATGCACTCACAAGTGGAGCTCCTGATAGTCAAGGAGCATGAAACAACAGCCTATGGTATTAGTGGAGCAATATACTTGCCGTCCCCCCACTAATACCATAGGCTGTTGTTTCATGCTCCTTGACTATCAGGAGCTCCACTTGTGAGTGCATTTTAATCAGAGATCTTGGACTTATTCCAAGTGTATTTTGTACTGCACCATCGTTTTTTACTGTTTTTATATCTTTTCAGATCTAACACCAATTATGCAGTATTTAGGACCGTAATATGAGTTTGTATATGTTTGGTATTTCATGTTTTTAGGGTCATTTACACCAGTTTTCTAGCTGTATTAACAGCACATTGTATTCCTAAGTACAGCATTCACTCACCTGGTCTAAGACCAATTATCACAGAATTTGCACCATTTATACTGGTTTGTTTTTTACTAATTGCTGTAAGGTCACTATATATTATCAACTGTTATTTATTGTGCCATTTGATAACATTATTTATTGCTTATTTGCACAAATTTTTTTTGAGACTTTGCACTTTTTTTGCACATTTTGCATTTTTGAATATTTATTTTTATTTGCACATTTGCACAGCTACACTTAGAGTGTCACATATAATTTATTGTTTAAAAGTGTCCATGCATTGTGTGCCGGTTTCACTCTCCTTTCCACATATCATTTACACAGTTATTAGAGGCTGTCTGTAAGTTTTTTCCGGCTGCCGATTCTCAGTGGACACCATTCATTTATTTATTCATCTATAATTTATTTTATATCAGTGCCATCGGCTAGATTCTGTGCTCATCCATCCCCCTTGTACACACATTTAGCTATATCCCCTATTTTGAAACCTAATAAAGACGCTACCAATATAGCTAATTATAGACCCATTTCCCTGATAAATAGCGATCTAAAAATTTACTCCTCAGTACTAGCAAATCGAGTCAAAACAGTGATCCCGTCCCTGATCCATAAGGATCAGATAGGTTTCGTTCAGGATCGCCAGTCCAATAATAACATCAGAAGGCTGCTGGGGATATTCGAGGAAGTGAACAGGATGTGGGTCCCCCAGCTGACCCTCTCGTTAGACGCCGAGAAGGCGTTCGATAGGGTCAGCTGGGGTTATATGAGTCAAGTGTTGAGTGGATTCGGATTTGTGGGTTCTATTCATTCGGCAGTAATGGCTTTCTATTCTGCCCCCTCGGCTAGGACGGTGGGGCAGGGTATAGAGTCAAGCTGGTTCAAGGTGGCAAATGGTACCCGTCAGGGCTGCCCATTGGCCCCACTTTTGTATATATTAACGCTTGAACCCTTTGCGATAAGAGTTAGACAGAATTATGCTATTGCTGGGGTGAGGATCGGAGATTCCGAGTTTAAGTTATGCCTCTATGCAGATGACGTGGTGATTACTCTGACGAATCCGATGGTCTCGATGAAGGCCTTTTTACAAGAAGTGGATAGCTACTCAAAAGTTTCAAACTATAAATTAAATCTTACTAAAACAAGAACTATCATGTCAAATTTAGACACGGAAGAAAAGAAGCTAATAATGGAGACATATCCCTTGGAGTGGACGCAAAATGGGATAATACATCTGGGCATACAGATATCAACTAATATTCAGGAGGTGATGGATAAAAATGTTGATTTACTATTTCAAGATACACAACTTAAATTAAGTAAAACTTGGCGATATAAAGAAATTTCCTGGTTAGGCCGAATAAATGTAATTAGGTCATATGTGTTGCCAAAATGGATTTATTTGTTCAGAATGTTGCCTCTGAGCATCCCTAAATTTAGGCTTCAGATGGTTCAGAAACTATTTATGAGTTATGTGTGGAATGGGAAGAGGCCCAGAATTGGTAAAACCCATTTAATGAAACACTCACGGGAAGGGGGTACAGGTGTACCAGATATTGTAAAACATTACGAATCCAGCAGGCTATACCATATACACAAGTGGCAGGATATTGCTGAGTCATTGGAACCTTGGTATCAAATTGAAATAAATTTACTGGGAATGGGAGATCCTTCAATAATATTATGGTTAAAAAGTGGAGTGGAAAAAAAATGCATTAAGCAAGAAGCGCCAAACTATTTATGGGACTTGCTAAGCTTCTGGAATAGTTTTAGGAAAAAACATAAGATTTTACATAAAATTGTCAAAATAGTGCCAATTAAAATTTTGGAATATAATATGGAAGAACTTTCATTGGAAAATTGGGATACACAAAAGAGAATAGTGGATTTAATGGAGGGAGAACAAATAAAATCTTTCTCTCAGTTACAAGCGGAGATGGAACTATCTCCCAGGGAACTTTTTCACATATTTAAGAGTGAAACATTACTTGAGAAATAGGTTATTATCCCATAAAGGGAACTTAATTGAAAACGAAATTGACAAGATTTTTGATCAAAATTCTAAAAAGAAGGTCTTGCCCAGACTATTCAATGTGTTGAAATGTAATATCATTGATAAAAAACCAAAGGCATGGGTCTCCTGGGAGACAGATATGGAAAAGAAATTAGACAAGAGCTCCAACAAAAGAAGTCGCTCTTTTCCATATAGTACCACTGTCTCTGACTTTCCAAAAGAAATATCTCCTAATTCGTGTCATGATGGCTACCAAGATGGTTATAGCTCGCAATTGGAATCAAAACAAACAACTATTATGGATACAGATAAAACGCCAAATTGAATATCAGTATATAATGGAAAAAAACATAGCACATAATGGTGGTTATATTGGAAAGTTTAAGAAAAGATGGGCCCCGTGGTTCGCACACTTCCCCCGAGGAGAATTAGAGCCCGTATAGAATTATGGCCTTTACAGAGACCGATAATAGATTAATCGGGCTACAAAGAATGGAAACAAGGGGAGTACATATAGGAGTACGAAGTGTCTACTGTAGAAATGGCAAGAGCGTGACCGTATGAATGCGCGGTGGTGCACTCCACGTATACTGTATGTGTGTTTAATGTGGGAGAGATAGGAGGTAAAGTGAGGTTTGGTAGTCAATAGAGTATCTATTTAGGGCAAAAGGGGCCTTTATGGCTCTCAGATATAAAGAGATATGTATGTATAAGTATATAATCTATTCTGATTTCTGTTTAATTCCCTTGTGGTATACTGATCAGACCGTTTCATCTCTTTCCTCCCTCTAACTTGGGAAAAATTGTATGGTATTTGTATTGTATGTAACCGTAATTGTATAATGTTATATATAAAATTAAAATAAAAGAAATAGAAAAAAAAAAAAAAAAGTCCCCATCTAAATAGTTTCAAAATTTTGTTCCAAGTTCAGAAATATGTTTGTTTCCATATTTTTCTGCAGTTGTTTGCAAGTTATAGGGCAAAAACCTTTATATAAACCTATATATATAAAAAGACCTTTTGACCCCAACCCTAAATTTAACCCCAACTCTAACCCTTATGCTGACCATGAATATATTTTAATTACATTTTTACCATATCCCTTATGCTAACCCTAATTTAATTGTAACCCTAACAACTATTTTAACCCTATCCCTAGATTTTAGCTAATTAAGTCTTTTTTTTTTTCATTGCAATGTTGCTGACTAGGGGCAGCCAAGCAACAGATTCAGAGCGTCAGAAGTGATTTTTTTTTTTTTTTACTTCCGAAGCTCTAACCACAAGAGGGCACAGCCATATTGCAGGAGCATGCTGCCATGGTCACGCCAGGATAAAAAAAATAAAAAAATTCCCTTGTTTAAGCCAGTCCGCGGCTTTGAGGGAAGAGTTGTGCACTCCCCTCTAGCCGCGTGGCTTCAATAAAGTTTGTTAGGAAAAAATGCGACCTGGTCGCATTTCTTTTTAGCAAACTTTATTGAAGCTGCGTGGCTTGAGGGGAGCGCACAAGGCTTCCCTCACAGCCCCGGACCTGCACCGGGAGACAGACAGAGCAGCAAGGAGGTAAGTAGTGAGGAATGGGGGAGGAGGGTGGCAAACGAGCATTACGCTGGCACATTGAGGGGCAAAATCCTGGCACATTGAGGGGCAGAATCCTGGCATATTGAGGGCAAAAGAATGGCATATTGAGGGGCAAAATCCTGGCATACTGAGGGGCAAAATCCTTTCATATTGAGGGGAAAAATTCTGGCATATTGAGGGGCAGAATCCTGGCATATTGAGGGCAAAAGAATGGCATTTTGAGGGCAAAAGAATAGCATATTGAGGGGCAGAATCCTGGCATATTGAGGACAAAAGAATGGCACATTGAGGGGCAGAAAATTGTTCAGTAAGGGGCCCTGAAATTCCTGGTGGCGGCCCTGTTAGTGCTGTAAAGTCACTGGGGGGTGGCACCCAAAAACCCAATATTTTCCACAATGGTGGCACCCAGTCACACTTGTTTAGTAAAATATTTAATTAAATAAGCTCACATAACAAAACCAAAAGATATCTGAAATAAACCTTTGAATTTTTTGGTAGGAGTGTCCCTTAAAGAAAATTGACAATACAAAAATACAAATATATTCATCGCATAAAATATATCTATATAAAGATTCTATGTGGTTCATATCTCTCTGTCGTTCATACATCACACATACAAACAAAAATAATAACACATTATGCCTTGATCCCTGGTCCGCGACCAGCTATACCCTAAAAGAAGCCAAGGGAGGGTCTTGGGGGAGGGTGCGGGTAGTACGGCCAGTCCCATGGGGGAAGGTTGCGACAAGGGATCTGTCTTGTAGTGATATGGTTATAGGGTGGATTGAGGAAGATTTTCAGATTCTATTTGTTTCCATTTTAGCCATACATTCTAAAACGTATCTATTTGGTTTATAGATCTGAAGAATCCCTCCTCCATAGAGCACTGAAAATGTATCTGCCCCAGAATTTCCTGCCAACAGGGAGGGTCTTTTGATTTCCATCTACGAGCTATACATCGTTTTGTAGCCATTAAGATCTAAATTAGTAGGGAGTTGTCATTTTAATTACTCTTTGGGAGATCTAGATGGAACAGAAATATTGTAAGTTCATAGTTAGTGTTGTAGATATATTTAATAAGAGTATTTATTTTATTGTGTTATAGTTCTTAATGGCTTTGGCAGTATGTTTGGAGTCGTAGTCATGCTGCAAAAATTTTTTTAGGTCAATCAGATGCCTTCTTGGTGGTTTCTGTCTGTACTTCGCATCATTGAGGAGACCATTAATTCTAACCAAGTTTGTAGAAATGCAGTCCCAAACTTGCAAGGAACCTCCACCATGCTTCACTGTTGCCTGCAGACACTCATCTTGTGTACAGCCAATTATTTCCCATTTTCACACATCAGTCCAGAGCATCTGCTGCCATATTCTGTGCCTGTATGTTCATGCACAGTTGTAAACTTGGCCTTTTTTCCATAGTTTTTTGGATACAAGACTTCCATGAAGACAAGTTTTTACCAGACTTCTCTGCACAGTAGAATGGTGTACCAGGGTCCCACTGTTTTCTGGCCATTCTGAGTTGATGGCACTGCCGGACATCTCCTATTGTGAAGGAAAGTAAGCATGATGTGTCTTTCGTGTGCTGCACTAAGTTTCCTTTGCAGACAACTATGGTATTTAAAATTGCCTGTTTTTTTGTGCTTCTGCAAAAAAGCTTGGGCAGCACATCTAGAAACCCTTGTCTGCCTTGCAATTTCTGCCTGAGAGAGAATTTCCTGATGCAGAGACACCATGTGTCTTGTTGCTGTACTAAGTCATGCCATGTTGTATGACTTTTGACATTAGACTGTCATCTTGATAGCTACGTTTGGCTGTTCCTCACACAGATGTCTACGTTTCAGTTAATGATGGTGTTTCAACCTACATAGTGAATTTATTATCATGTACACCTGTTTGGCAAAATTATGTAATTATACACTGGTCTACACCTACATCCCTGACTTTGTGCAGAATTATTTAATTATACATTGGTCTTTACACCTACATCTCTGGTGTTGTACCTAGGGTTATGCTGTTTTGAATGTAAAGGGTGGTCCTAACAATCATTGATTTTTCTTTTTGTTAATTGGTAAAAATAAACTATTAACATTTATTTTAAGTAGTCTTACTTTTTCACACCTGTCTACAACTTTTGCACAGTACTGTATATACTTCCTATCCAGAAGCAAATAATTTTGGAATAAGACTTGTAAAGCAATCAATATATACAGGTACTTACCTAACCACCCACCTTACTAGTTACATTGTAGGGTTTACTATTAGATAAAATCAAAGGATGCCTTAACCCACAATGTCTGCTTCCAGTTGTTAAACATGTCTGGGGATCCATAATAGTGTGGGAAGCCATCTTGTGGGAATAATTCAGTCAGATGATTACTTTGCATGGTCATATAAAGGAGAAGGAATGAGGAGAGTGGTGTCCTGAACATTAGGATGAACTTGAAAATGTCTCTTCCAGTTACTACTAGATCTAAACAGCATTAAATATTTATGTTCTGGAGCGCAAACTGCAACCAGATTTCCATGAAGGGATTTTAACCTTGTTTTCACTTGTGCTAAAGGTACCTCCTTATTTCCATCTCCACATTTTCATAATAATCATAATCTTATTGTATTTCCTCACCCACTCTCATTTTGTTTCACTTCCTTTCCTTGGGTAAACTCCAAACATTGACTGGCATTTCCTGCTCGATTTCCATTCCTTGAATATGTGTCGTGTTTGAGCTGCAGTGTACCACTTTCAATGATAACTTGTCTCATAGACGTCCGTGCTAATTCTGAAACCTGCCACCATAGAGCATGTTTTGAGAATGTATTTATTTAGTGTTTGTTACATTAATAAAGCCTGTGCACCAGGTGGCTAGCTTCTCGATCACTTTCTGCTCATTAACAAAATTATGCATTATACTGCACCATTTTTCAAAATCAGGTACCTAAATTCGAGCAAGGGTGTTCCAGAATAGTGTATCAGTGACAGAACTAGAACTTGACAGAACTTAAGTCTGGGTCAACTTAATAATACCTTTCTATCAAGCTATCTAATATTTTTTTTTTATTACTAATGCATAATGGAGCCAGAAGCTTGGGGCTAGTTCATGCAATGTACCACCAGTAGTGGGCAGCATGGAAGCCATCTTCTGTACCTCATGAACTCACCTGAAAGTCTATCCAGAAGAAGAAGAGCAGCACCACCAGTGGAGGGAAAGAGTAGCTGAAGGAGGAGGGGGAAGACTTCAGTACATGGTACAGCCAGTCATGCTAGGGACAGCTGCCTTTTCCCCACAACTCTATTGCTCCTGCCTGTCACCCAGAGTTACATGGCGAAAGCACAACACCCCCATGGTAGTCTTCCACAATCTGACCACTCACAGACAGAACCCTAATTAAAGCTATTACAGTTTTCCAACAATCAGAGCAACAAGTCAACCCCTGCTACATTGTGTTTGGAAGCTTGTAGTGAGTTGTGTGCCTTGTTTTGCTGTGTTATCCTCCTCCTCCCACCTCCTCCTCCTCTGCAGGGACAGACCTCACACACCATGGAGGGCAGCTGCAGCCTGCAAGCCCAGGATCAGGAGGGCATAGAGTCCTGGCTGGACGATCACTGGGAGTTCACACACTCTTACTTTGTTAGGAAAGCAACGAGGTAAGAAAGAGGGATACGCGCTGGGTAGCATGCCCTTATCTAGTGCATAATAATGGGGTAACGATAGAGGGTGCACATGGAATTAATACTGTCACTTGAGAGCCAGGCGTTTCAAGGTACGGCAGAGATCGGTGTTTGAATGCATGCTAAGAATAGTCTGTGTTAGTGCTGGTTAACCTTTGGCACTCCAAATGTTATGGGCTACATATCTCATAATGCCATGTGGCCATCTGAAAATAATGTGAACTGTAGTCCACAACAACTGAAGTGCCAAAGGTTAGCCATCATAGGTCTATGTCTATCGCGCATTAGGTAGGCAATGAAGCACTATTATGAGGACTTTACAAACTGATAGGAAGGACAATACTTACTGATTTGCACATGTATGATATGTTCAGAGCTGTTCCATTAATGATCTTACGACGCTAAATGGAAATACCTGCTTGTTTTCTGTGGTCATTTCTGTTACTGACCTACCTAACTAGAGTAGACTTCATCCTTTATGTGTCTTTTTCTACAAAATAATGTAGTTCGTATTTTTCAGTTGTTTTTCTGATGTTAAGTATTATATCTTAATGTGTTCTGAAAGTCATAGGAGATATGTATAGATAATTCTGGGGCAAAGTTGAAATCTCCATGGAAACCAACGGAGTATTGCTGCTGATTACTCCACTATATGAACTTCACCCCAAAATTAATATTCTATACATTTAGATTTACATTAGATACAGTGCTCTCAGTTATTATGTGTGTGTAAAAAAATAAATTTTTTAATGAGGCATAATATGAGCTGCACATGATACACTCAGCCTTCGCAAATAGGTCACTGACCTGGGATCTCTAGGAATATCTACAGTATCTGTATCACTGATCTAAAGATTATTTGGACTACATTTCTCATGATGCTCAAACGGCTCAAATCGTGTCAAATGTTAGTTAGAACTGCTGTATGTGTCCATAAGCACTTCGTGTACTGTTATTCAGTTTATTCAATCTTAAAATTAATGGATTAAGTTGCACATTACGCATGCAAGTTCTGTGTTTTGTAGGCTGTAAGGTACACACTGGATACATTTTTTTTACACAGATGAAGGTGTGCTGTGTTAGGATGCACTAAATACACTTTTCACTTTGATACACTTCTCCCTTATACACCATTGTGGCCATGGAGCTGTAGGGTGGACTTAAAATATAAATAAAATATATTCTAAGTGTTTCCTACTTGCACATGACTTCTAAATTACCATAACTATTTACGTTTTGTAATTTATTTTGAGGGTCGTTAACACATTTGGTGGGCGTATAAATACAAGTCAAAATATGTTAGATTAATAAAGAATTATGTAAAAAGAGCAATTCAGTGGCAATCCTTTAAAATTTCTAAAAGTGGAACAATAACTCACTTTACATTGGTTTCCATGGTGATTGCTCCACAATCAGAAATTACAATGTATACATTACCCTCTTTGTGGGCAGATTGAGACTCTATGGAGGTTATGTATAAAGGTCAGTTATGTAGCAAAGTTCTAAAAGTGGTCTAGTCATCAGTGAAAGATCTTTTTTTTTAACTTTCCCCCATAAATGACCTTTATACATCCCCATATTACTAGTAGTGTTTTCATTTTGTAATTGCAGTTATGGGTTACTGTTTAAAGCAATGATCAAACTGTCATGTGTGAATATATCAGTGTGATCTTGGATCAGTTAGTTGGCTTACACACAAAACATAGATTGGGGATAATATATAAAGGTCAACTGTTTGGCAATGCTCTTAAAATAGAGTAATCACCATGGTAACCAGTGTACATTGTTTCAGTTTTTGTCCCATAATTAACTGTTTGTAAATACCTCCATTGTTATTATGTAACACACAGAACTTTAAGATCAATAGTTAGGCCAGCACATATTGATATCAAATAGTTTGCTATATCATAGCATGGGTTAGTTTGTTTATAAAGGTATGGTCCAATGCAATATACAGTCCAGTGCACAATACACACTATACACATGCATATTTCAAATACAGAATATAGGCCAAAGTATCATAAAGTCTCTAGTTTAAAGCACTTTAGCTGCTAAGTTTTAATACTGTTATGCATAAATATTTATGCAGTACAGTAATCTAGTTCACTGAATTATAGGATATGCATAATACAGTTATAATTTATTCCACAATGTGCTTCTATTTTCTTTAGCTTGGGATGCACAGAATATACTTGTTTAGCCAGTTTAGCCCATTATATGATCCATAGGTTAGGCTGCAAAGATTTATGTTACAATACAGTGCAGTGCATTCTTGGAACTATTAATTATTTCCATGACTACATTATTTATTGGAATGTAACAAGAGATGTATAAGATTTGATACATGCAGTACTTTCATGATTGCCAATACAAGAATATAAATTGGTAGAAACTTAATGCTACAAGTTTTTACAGTTTGGCATCCATGCAGATAATTGATAGTTTCACATTATAGACTATCTTTGTATGGTTCATTATATGGTCCATATGCTTACATGTAAGACATTCATGCAGTGTATTTTTCAAATGTAATAAAAACTTAGATACATATTGTAAAATGCTTAGAGCTCATGCATTGCTTTCCTATACTTTGTTTCATCTTTGCATTAATTTATACATTGGGATTGTGGATAACATTCAATACTTTATACTATTTAATTGTATCTATCAATTTGTATTGTGTGTTGGGAGCTATAGAATAAATTGCATTCTTATACCGTCCATTGTGTATTTTATGTTTTTGTGTGTATGTAATATCCTATGCACAGGGTGCATACTTTGCATGTAATGCTTTTATTAAATATTTCACGCAAAACACAAAATAATAAGTGCATTGTCCACACTTAAATAATGCATAATGAAAAATCACACATGAGAAACAATATACAGGTAATACTTATATTGTTCTTCCAAAGGATGTCTTCCGATAAACTTATAAAAAAAATAATACAAACAGATAATACAATATATAGTGCAGTATGTTTGTAGTGTATAGAGTGAAATAAAAACAGGTGAGAATTTTACACTCACTTATTCCAGAGCATAAGACCTGCTCTGGTATAGATGGCACTCTAATTGTGTATTTACTCTCCTCAAGGAGTAAACTGTGCACCTTATATAACTGTGCACACAGGATATATCTGTGGATGAGAAAATCAAGTTAGTAGTACACAAACATGTAATGTATAGATATGAATCTTACATTTAAAAGGAAGTATTAGTTCATATGCACACAAGAGCAGATGGATATGCAGTCTCAGTACATTCCCATGATGCCAAATAAGTGCAAAAGTGGTTGGATCCAGGTAACCAACATATAAAAGTGAGTCCTAAGTCAGAGGATTCCAAAAAACACAACAGTACAAATAGCTTCATCAGGTGAAGATCTAGACACGAGGAAGCCATTTTTACTGTATGTGACAAAACTATTTTTATAAGTTTTATGTACTTTACTGTTTGGAGGATTTTGAGGAGTGCTCATCTGCTTTTGTGCTCTAGCTGTTTTGTTACATTTATTTATTAATTGATGGATCTTTACAAGTGGTTTATGGGATTATGTATGAACAGAAATTCTGAGTCTAAAGTTTGAGCAATCACCATTTAAAAAAAATGGAATGGCCCTGCAGGTCAGCTTTGACCCAGAATGACTCTTTATACCCAGGTCCATAGGGCTATATGTGTTTATCCAGTGTAATCTATCTGACCGGGGCAGTGCTGGAGTCTCAGCGTAGTAGTCTGTGACATCTCCCTGCTGTTGTGCAGAGTACAGTATGCCTTTCTTACTTCCGTCTGCTGGGGTGGATCCGAAGGGCAATCGCACAAATGCATTTAGGAAGTTGTGGGAAGCCTCACTTGAGAGCTGTCTTTTTATATACACACATACATATACTTTTATGCACGACTCCCCTCTCCTCCCTTCTTTTTTTTTTGGTTTCTGTTTGCTTTCTTTTTTTTTTTTTTTACTCCAAGACTGATTTGGGATGATGTGGAAGGGAAACGTTTGCCGTAAAGCTGCAGTGAGTGCTACTGGTTTGCCTGCTGCCCCCGATCTGGGGGATAGCCCCGGGCCGCAACCTGAGATCTGGGGTGCTGCTCAAGCACTCACTGAGAACTCCAGCCGTAGAAAGGCGCATGCGCAATGCACACTACAGTAAGTGCTCAGCAACTGTGAGTAGCTACTTAGAGCTAAGGGGCTAACAATAAATCAAAGCGTACAGGCCAGTGATTACTTTTTTCAGCATTCAGTCTATTTTGGACTACGCATCCCATGATGGTAAACAAGTTAATGGGGTGTATGGTCCACAAAAGCTGACATAATAGATATAAGTCATCGCTGGTGTAGGCTGCATGCGCTATTCACTGCTGCTCCTCCTTGACGTTCTATTTATTACCAACTTTCAGCCTTTTAGTGCCTGGCATGATTCACTCTGTCTTTCTTATATCAAAGCCTGACTTTATTAGATCACATCTCTGCTTACTTTCAGTGGTCACTGAGATTTAACTCTTTCAGCGTCGGGGATGGGACATGCTTAGTGGTTCTTAAAGGGACAATTTTTTGTTAATTTTAAATATGTTGGAGAGGGCATGTATAAATATCTATTCTAGGGGCAAACTCCTGCACTTTTAGAACCTTTCCCCAGAATTACTGTTTATATGTAACCCCTCCATATAAGATGTGTCTGTTTCTATAGAGCGAATATACATTAATTCCATACACACACGACCTCTTTGGGCAGGTTTAATTGGTATAGTCGATTTGGTTGGTGTGAGCACAAGTATATGGCTAGTTATCTGAGACTGGATTATTCTGTCCTAATAAGGAGAGGAAACGGAGCAGGGATCTGGTGTTACTAAGTAACAAACAAGAGAGAAACTACATTAAACTGACTGACCCACTTTCATACAATGCTCACATTAAAGTCTCACTTTGGTAAAATGACTTTAATACCAGATACGATTAGGTGTCACGATTACCTAAAATATCAATTTTGCTAACACACATTTTATTATATTTGGAAGAAAGGCTGAACTTGCAGATAGATGCTGTACTTTATTGTTAGGTCTGTCAAGTGTTCCTTGGCAGTAATGCACAGAACAACGTTCTGCATGTTAATTATAGCACTCTGCCTACAAGCAGTCCATGCTATACAATATGTGTACAATGTTAAACTGCATATCTAATATTATGTACAATGAAGTACAAACAATGGGCAAATGGTAATTTTAAGAGAAAAAAATAATGGGAGACAACATTTAATTTAATTACATTCTAAAATTAAACACCATTAAACACGTGCTGTTATATATATTTATATGTTAATGCCATATTTATGTGTGTATATATATATATATATGTGTAAACAAATTCACATTAAAGTACTCTGTATGCACACACACACAGACAACAGTTGGTTTCCATATGCATTCTCCAAAACCCTGTAACATGCCTTTATAAACACATTACAAATGGCATTAAAGAGTACCAGATATAAGGATATGCACATGTAAAATATACTCACCAGGCCAGTATGAGTTATTTGTCAAGCTGCATTATTTATATATGAAATGTCAGGATTTATTTGCAGTTCCTTGCTATATTATTTTACTTAGCATATGCAAATTGAAATAGTTAATCAGCTTAACAAACCCCAGGAGCAATTGCTCACAAACATATTTCTTCTAGCTCCAAAATATTTTTGATTATTGTATATATAATTTTACAACTGTACCGATTTTCCTGGCTCATAAAAGAAAATCGGACTTTCTCATTAATATGTCTGGCTCCTGTATTCTACAAATATTTTTTCAACCCATGCTGAATGCTCCACAGTCCCAAATAAACATCGTTGTAAGATCCACCATAGCCTTTTGTAACTGGTTTTCAAAGTTCTTGTTTATCATTGTGACTTTAGGTTTTGAAGGATTTTAACACTGTTTGCAGGGCCTCTTTTCTTTCGCTTGCACATCTGTAGCAAAAACAGGCTTGTATAAAGTGCATCCAGAGACAATGTTGAGACAAGATCAGATTAATTATTGACTAAAATTAGTGAGGAGGCCTTTTATACCACCTGCCTCTCTAAAACCATCTGTGCCGATCTCCCGTAGTGCCTCTGAAAACATATGGAAATGTCTCAATGTGTTTCAAGTAACAAATCCCTTTTTTCTTTTTTGACTGATTAGTAAGTATGATTTTTGGAGTAGAACATATTGCATGCATTGTCCCCAAGGAATGCACAGGAAGCATATAGAATGTCTAACCCTGCAACTGAGATGTGGATTCTTGTTTTGTATATATTCCGGGTTCATATTGGAAGCACTTTGGAATAGATGTATGGAGTGTATCTGATGCAATGAATGAACTCATTTTTTACAGGTCATTTTAATTATACTAAAGGTTTTATTTTACACATACAAGTGGCTCATACAACTTGTGAGTCTAAAACATTGGGCCATCACAGATCCAGTTATGATCTACATAACTTCATGTTTTACTATAAAATATTTTCACAGTACAGGTATGCAGATCCATTGTATGTTTGTTTTGTGGACCATGCACAGTGTCTTGTCATTGTTAGTTGTGCTTTACTCATATCTTCATCCAGAACAACTTAACTGGTCATAACGATCTTTGGCTAATGGCTGGATGCTAATAAAACATCTGTTACACATACATTAAGCATGTCTTTAACATTGACTTATTTGATTACCTTCAAGTTAATGCACTTAAGAACATTGCACTGTATGTGTGCTCAAATCTTTACAGTTTAAGAACTTTGTGACTCATAAAAAAAGTGTTTTAATTGAATATAGTACTCAGATTCTTTTGCCTTGAATGCCGAATAAAAAAAAAATAAAACTATTATACATCGTTTTCTGAGGAGAGAAATATGATGACGTCAGCTGGGGGGGTTGTTAAATTAATTGATGCTGGCAGATACTTTCATTTAATTTAAATAAGGGACATAACTGTGTTTCTATGTGGTTTTCTTTTTAATTCCTAAAATATTGTTCCAAAAAAAAACTAAACTTGCCTGTTCTATCCACATACTCTTGTTGACATTAGATGTATTCATAAGAACAGGTTCTCTTGCTTGAACAAGTTCAGGGACCAGCTTTGTTCCCCAAATACCTGTTTGTTTTATTTTTCAGAAGTGAATGGGAATGGGAAAGTTGTGTTAAATTGATGGCATTGGCATCCTACACATGTGCAAAGGACATCTCCATGAATCTCTGTAAGTGTCCTCTGATCGGGAGATACTGGGGGTACCCATTTTTTGGCGTACAGCAGTAAATGTCATTGTGGGAGAGGACGACAGAGGGGAAGAAAATAAACATTTTATACATATGTCAAAGGGAAATAATATATATTGATGTCAGCTATGGGCTGAAAGGCTTGTGAGTTAATTTAATGTTGGCAGATATTTCCACTGAATATTCAAGAGAATGCCTTTCATTATTTTTCATGGTAACTATTCAGAACACTGAAACTATAATAATAGATACCATATTTATTTTTGAAAATGTCAGCTTTAAAGTGCAATAAAGGCTATTTTTTTTACTGTTGCTTAACCAATAGAGGCAAAAGTTAAACATCTTTTGCTACTATTCTGAAGTATATCCGACATGTAGCCATGGGAAGCATCAGGGCCACGGCTGTCACTGACTGTTTTTAAGGACAGATTTTGAGACTTATCCCTTTGTGTACTGTATACTCTATAATAAGAGTGTAAAAATGTTTTTCTGGGACACAGTATATATCTTTCCTCTCTCTCTCTGGCACAAGATTAAAGAGGAAGAATTTTGACAACCAGTGTTCACATAACACTGATTGTGAATTAAAGTCAACTTTCCCCCTATCCCCCCATATTTGGGAGAGGATGGCAATAGCAGTCCCTTTTATGGGTGTTTTAGACTTGCCTCAGTCAAAGCCTATGCAAATCAGGAGTCTCACTTTAAGACCATCCATGAGCAGTCCAAGCAGCCATTTTGTTTTTGTTTTTTGCTTTCACTTGTGAAGGCGATGTTTTAAAGGCAGCACGTACAGTACGGGCATTGTCATGATGGAGTTAATATTCCAATACTTAAAACTTCAGCTATATAATTAGTTTGTTATCACCGATCTGCAAATGCAAACTGAATAAATCATCCTGTGTGTAAACATTTCTCTTTAGCCAATCATTAATAAATCTCTCTAAAGTAATATTTTCATCCTGTTGAAAAACGCAGAAAGATATTCATAGTGTTTGTCTATCTCAATTCATTGAGGGAAATCCAGCAGAGAGAATTCGAATAGAATGAGTCATGACTCAAATATCTCTAATTTAACCAGGGTCCAACTCTGTGGATTGTGTCAGTTGAGCTTGGTGGGGTCTGTCAGGCTTGGAAAAAAAATGCATTAAACATGAATTTACTAGTTCCCTACTGAGATCAGTAGAAGAACAAAAGTAAAAGTAATTTTAATAACTGTGTTCATTTTGGACATTAATATGTAGTCGTATTCAGACAGAGATTCAAAGTCAAATACCTAACACTAGAATTTTTGTATCTGTTAATATATTTAGATTTTTTATTAGTCACAAATCACTCAAACACTTGAATATTTTATATTGTATAATAAAGTATAATAAAGCGCTAATCCATGCTTTCCAACAAGTTTGGGACAGTCCTGATTTGGGACCCCTGCCAGCCATATTTGGTGGGGGAGAATCTTATATAAAATGTTGTAAACACGAGCTTATAATGGAAAGCACTTGCACATGGGCAGTGGATCAATGGATGTGCACACACTTCATTAGTATGACCACACCTCCAGCTCCATGCGCAAGCCTCCCAGTTGCAGGACCACTCTTTCCGCTTGCTTAATCAATCGTGCATACAAAAGCCTAAACAGTGCCTTTAATCTAAGTTAGTACAGTATTTTAAAAATAATCCTTACATAATGCTACCAGCATTTTTTATCAGAAACGGTATAGATCGTTAAAAGCACTGTATCACCTAAACATTGTTTTTACTTGTTGAAAATAACACAATTTCCCATTGAAAACCGGTTAATTTTTATATTAAGCCACAAGTGATGTCATACACAGGAGACTCAACAGACACATTTAAAATACATTTCTCTAAACAATGTTTAGGTGCTACAGTCCCTCTAATAAATTAGTCCTGTGCTGGTTACTCTTAAATCATGTCTATCATGTCTTGTTTAGAGATTATCACTGGTATACTCAGTGAATCATTAGGAAAGTTACATTCTCCATTGACAGATAAGTAGGGGCATTGGGGGCCCCTCAGGATATACAAGGATACAAGGATAGATGGTGTGTGTGGGTTAGTGCTGTGATATTAGAAGCTTTTTTTTTTTTTTTTTTTTGCCTTTCTATGGGATAAATCTCTGCATGAATATTTATTCCAATAAGCTTACAAAATGTTTGATTATTAGTTCAGTTCATCCAAAATAAATGAAAAGTTCAATTTCAGGATAAGGCTTGGAGCCAAGCTAACATGATAGGCCTTCAAAAACAAAGAGCCACCTCTACCGCGGATTAAGATAATTAGAAAAGGAGAACATAATTATGACGATAGGTGATTATTTATTGTAACACTTCAAAGGAATGGCAGTGAATAATCGTGCTTTAGTTAGTATAGCCACGTGCCTTTTATCAGCACCTGTTAAGGTCCTGGCTGCAGATGTCTTGGCTGTACTCAGTTATTATTTGAATACACACATTTTAACACCTTTTACTTAATTCTGCATATAAAGACCATGCAAGCGATGTCCCTTGCTAACTCCACCCTCACAGCCTTTCTCTCCGCTCTATATTTCTGGATCTGAGGTAGAGAAAGGGTGATAAAAGGCAGATAGGAAATGGGGGAAAAAACATATTTTGTCCCAACCACTGCTCAATATGTCTGTCTCTCCTTGTGGAAACAGCTTTCAGAAGAGGCATTTAGTTTGAAAAGACCAATATAGTTAGGGTAAATTGACGATGAAAAAGAAAATAAAAATTACATATAATCAATCATTGTTAGTAATAATGCTTAAGCATCCTTAGATCGTCTATGCACACAAGCTCCTTTCCTTCAAATTATCTTTCGTTAGAAAGAGTAGTACAAGTCATTTTATAATGGCAGTTTTAACATAAGGTACTGTACCTAAAGTGATCACTGTAATTAGGAAGGTAGAACAGTACCTTCTGTACATTAATGATCATGATGACAGGCCACGTGTCCTAGGACAGAATCAATGAAGTAAATCTCAAGATGTTGGGTTCTAGCCTAAATAACTTTAAAAAGAAATTAAATCTGCAGAACCAGGCCAATTTATTAAAGCTTTTAACATTTTGGCATCTCCGTCTATAATAAAGCATCACAGGATAGAACGATATGTACTACATTCGATGCATTTTCAATTTTTACTGAAAGGTTAGTTACCATTTAATATGGGACAATTAAAAAATATATATACCATCAAAATAAAGGCATGTTTCATTATTCCACAAAATAGAGCAACTCTAGCTAGGCAGTTCTTCTTTCAAAGTATAGTGGGGTTTTTTTTTTTACGTATTTACTCATGACAGTTCAGTTATAAAATGTTAATGTAATGTTAAAACGTTCTGCATACCTTCTAAGAGCTTTATTCATGAAAGAGGGAATAGACAAAGGAATTTCAGACTATTGGAAACATTTTCCAATTCAACTGAGTTGTCGATTTTTTCCAATTCAGCTACTTTTGGCCTTAAGTTTGAAAGTCCCCTGTCAGTTCCCTGTAGTTCCCGGTCATGTATAAAGCCCTAAGTGCCCTGCTGAGGACAACATGGTACAACATGGTACAAAGTATCACCGTGTCATCACAAATTGACTCATCCCTAAAAAGCCCCGTGCTGCTCGTTTGAAAATGCAGTGTTATCATATTACCTGCCTGCTGCACATAGGTGATTTCTATTTTGTTCCAAAATAATGCATTTGCTGGGTCAGCTGACCAGTGGATAATGTGGAACTGTTCACTGTTATATTATTGTCAACACAAAAATAAAGTAGTAATTTTCCGTGGAGGAAGTTAAGATCCCCTCTGCTGATGGCCTTCAAAAACAAAGGTCTCTATTTGCGCAGCCCTGATGGCTGCTGGTCAGAGGATAAACTGGCATATACTATAAAAAGTACATACCAGTTTGACCTTATACTAGTGCCACTCATTTGTTCCTTTATGCTTCTATATTAGAAATGCAAGTGAAAAACACAGATTAGACAGACATTGCTTTTTTTTCTACACTAATTAGTTATAAATGTGACAGGTTTCCCTCTTTGAGTAATACTGTGCACATCAACACATTTCTTTTGGATAATTTCTCAATGATTATATAAATAAATCACAAGGTCCTAAACGCACTTGATAAAGCTTGAAAGTTTTTTTTTAAATATACATATGGTCTTGTGAAACAATCCAGAAATGTTCATCTGTTCATACAGAGATGCTTTATCTCAGTGATATCATTATTATTGGAAAAAGGGGATAGTTTTAAAGGGACACTCCCACCAAAAAATTTAAAGGTTTTTTTTTAAATTTTGCATTGTTGATTTCAGATATGTCTTTTGTTTTTGTTATGTGAGTTTATTTTAAGAAATTTTTTACTAAACAACTGTGACTGGGTGCCACCATTTTGTGAAATAAAGTGTTTTTGGGTGCCACCCCTCAGTGACTTTACAGCACTAGTATCTCACTTTGGGGCTGGAGACACAGAATTCAGTCTATAAGTCAGAATCCTGATCATAGACTTGCATTGAATGGGAGGGTAATGTAACTATTACATCACAAGGGGACGGGGTTATGATTTTGTTTGATCAGGTCAATCACCTCTGTTTGTGTTATAAGACAGGTAAAAAAGGTTCCTGCCCACTATGATACACTGAAACAGGGGATGTATCTTATGATCATGCAGTTGTAAAGTGAGACTTGCTGGAAGATTTTGAAGACTGTTGCATCAGGGGTAAAATTCTCAAAATAGATGCTGGAGATAGACACCTAATTATATTTCTACTTTTATATGCAATTAATTCAACCATAGAGAAAAAAAAACCTATGTCTTATATATGTGTTTGTTTAAAAAAAAAACAAAAAAACATAGGTAATCTAGTTACATCTTATGTTAGTGGTGGTGTCCCTTTAAATGCATACTAAGCCACCATATTGGCCAGTGCAAAAAGTCTATGTATTTTAGGCACAGAATTTAGTACCCTCCCACCCATCCCAATATGTCACTCCCAAAAAAAAACTAAATAGAAATAAAAAAAGCTACTCTAATGCATAGACAGTTTGGATGAAGAAACTAGTTTATCTTGTTATTTAAGAAAAGACTGGTTCATTTTAATTTTCGACAAGAAGACAAAAAGTATATTTAGAAATACATGGGAAAAAAGCACCATAATGGCTATGTAAACATTCCCCATCTGTTTTACAAAGACATTGCTTCATATGAAAAATATTTGTTGCATATCATTCTATTGTTAACCAAAATCATCCACAAAACAAACCTTTGAAGATACTTAGGCAAATAAATAGAGGATTCTTTTTCCCTCTATGTGCTGTAGAGTAGTGTTTAAATGTGAAACTTAAGTAAAGAGTTTGTTTATTTTGATTGCTACAGGAAATGTTTCCCGTATTTTGATTTCCTGCTATGAGTTAGACCCTACTGTGGATTTTGACAAAACCTGAGTATATCAAATTAAAATGCATTTTACAGGATTCCTGGAGGTACACAAACATAATATACCCCGCAGCGGTCAGTCTGCGCATTGATGACGAAATACTATTTTATTTCTAAAACTATAGTCTTGATATTTGTTGCCATGTTCACATATTTGTCCACATGTAAATAAATTGAAATAAGCTTCTTCTGTGGTCTTGTAACCACAGAGAGCATGTGCTAAAAAACAAAAAAAGCGGAGCCCAAACAGCATATTAACTTAGCTTTTGCAAACTTAGCAAAACTTCTCTATTTATTTTAATATTTTAATCTTTATTGTATTTTCATATAAAAATTAGCATTGGAACATACAAAACAATACATAATTCAAATACATATCCATACAAGAAGAAGATAAAAAAGAAGAATATTAAGATAAGTTCCTATAAAAACAAAGCATCAAGGTCAGAGATATTACATATTCTCCATATTTACTTCAGGGGGTCAGATGTTACATTTTCTAAAAGAGCTTTACCTATTACTCTTTACCCTTTTATTTTTACCTCTTTTTTACTATTAGTATCTCCCCTCCCCTTTCCCCTTCTCCCTCAGTCTTGATGCTTCATCTTTTCATTTTGTATGCCTTGATATTACATGAATACTGTAACAAATATTATAATTTCATTAACCTTCCCTAATAGTCAGGGATAAGGTATTAACATTTTACTACAGTAAAAAAGTAAACAATACAATAGACATGCTACACTCAAAGAAAAACATCTATCAAACCTATCTTCTCATATTTATCTACATCTTCTCTATTTAAATGGCAGCAACCAAACAGCTATCATATGCTGCTTGCAATGCACTTAAAAATGCTAATCAGTAAATTAGGACATATGCATTTTGGAACAAATCCTAGATCTGTGGAAGGATTTACATTTTAAAAATGGTTGTATGTATCACCAAAAAAAAAGTACTGGTGAGCAGCGGCCATGGAGCATTGGCCATGCTACTCAAAATTTTAGGGACTTTCTGACTACAATTACAACAGCCACAATTTAACTTTCAAGCCTTTTTCAGTGTATTTCTATGGAAGTTTTTATTAAATAAAGGCTTAAACATTACCACCAGTTTTCCAGACAGCTGTTTGAAGCAAAATGGAAATTTGACCCATGCAGCTTTTCATGCCACTGCAAAACTTGAGAGTCTACTCAATAAAGAGAGGATTGCAGGAAAGTGAGATGGGAATTTCAAGCTGAGTTGGACAAATTCTCCCATTCCGTGCATAGAAGAATGTTTCCAACTCAGCTACATTGGCCTAAAGTGTGAAAATCTCCATCTCAGTTCCCTGAAATTCTCTCTTTATAGACCTTTTGGTATTTATGCTAAAAGTTTAAGAATTACATTACCATTTATTTATATAGCGTAAACAATTTACATAGCGCTCGGTATAGAGCATAGTCGGAACTACATATTAAGTTAGACAAACTAGAACCAGACTGGTACATGAGGTAGAGAACCCTGCAAGCTTACAATCTAGAGGGAATGGGGTCGATAAGACACACAAGGGGTTTAAGAGGTCAGAGGGATTGAAGTTGTAATAACAGTAGTGTGGATGGGTGGCACTAGGTGAGATAGGCCAAAGATGAATTGTGTGTGTTTCAGCTAGGTGGGAACTGCTAGAGGTGAAGTGACAGGTGTTCTAGTGGGTTGGGTAGTAAGTTTCTTTAAAGAGGTGGATTTTGAGGTACTTTTCAAGATTTGAAAAGGAGGGAGAGAGCTGGATTCTCTGCAGAAGGGATGCTGTGCAGAAGAATTAATAAATAAAATGAATAAGTATGTGGCACTTCATTTTTGTGATATACCGTATTTATCGGCGTATAACATGCACCGGCGTATAACACGCACCTCATTTTAAGAAGGAAATTTACGGAAAAAAAACTTAAATTTAAAATAAAGAACTTTGAAGCCCAATATGCCATTTTAATATGCCATGATATTGCCCCCAATATGCCATTTAATATGCAGGATATTGCCCCCAATATGCCATTTAATATGCAGGATATTGCCCCCAATATGCCATTTTAATATGCCAGATATTGCCCCCAATATGCCATTTTAATATGCCAGGATATTGCCCCCAATATGCCATTTTAATATGCAGGATATTGCCCCCAATATGCAATTTTAATATGCAGGATATTGCCCCCAATATGCCATTTTAATATGCCAGGATATTGCCCCCAATATGCCATTTTAATATGCCAGGATATTGCCCCCAATATGACATTTAATATGCAGGATATTGCCCCCAATATGCAGGATATTGCCCCCAATATGCCATTTTAATATGGCAGATATTGCCCCCAATATGCCATTTAATATGCCATGATATTGCCTCCAATATGCCATGATATTGCCTCCAATATGCCAGGATATTGCCCCTTAGTATGCTCGTTAAGATAGCTTTAACCAATAAATAATTATAAGCTACTAACAGTGGTACAGAATAAATCTGGGCGAAGATAGGTGATACAGGAGAACATAGGGAGAGATAGACAATGGTACGGCATAGCTACCATTACCATATAGTTAGCCCAGCAGATGCTGCAACAAGTAAGCATATAGTTAAAAAGACACTGATAGTGGTACAGCATAACTACCATCATCAGTATATAGATAGAAAATGGTACCTTCACAGCTCCCATCAGTATATAGATAGAGACTGGTACCTTCATAGCTCCCATCAGTATATAGATAGAGAATGGTACCTTCATAGCTCCCATCAGTATATAGATAGAGAATGGTACCTTCATAGCTCCCATCAGTATATACAGGGCCGGCCTTAAGTGTTCCGGTGCCCTGTGCGGGATTCCCCCGTGGCGCCCCCCCCCATGTGTGTATCTCTCTCCCTTCCCATGTTTGTCCCTTTCCTCTTCATTGCCCTGTCTGTCTCTCTCTAACTCCCCCATACCTGTTCTCTCTCTCCCTCTGTTCTGTCTCTTTCCCCCCTGTCCTGTCTCCCCCCCCCCACGTTCTGTCTCTCTCCCCCCCTGTTCTGTCTCTCTCTACCCCCCTGTTCTGTCTCCCCCCCTTTATGTCTCTCTCTCCCCCCCTGTTCTGTCTCTCTCTCTCTCCCCATTCCCCCTGTTCTGTCTTTCTCTACTTCCCTCCCCCTGTCTGTCTCTCTCTCTCTCCCCCCCTGTTCTGTCTCTCTCTCCCCCCTGTTCTGTCTCTCTCTCCCTCCCTCCCCCTGTTCTTTCTCTCTCCCCCCCTCCTGTTCTGTGTCTTTCTCTCCCCCTTCCAGCTGTTCTGTCTCTCCCCCCTGCCCCTGTCTCTCTCTCCCACCACTCCCCTGTTCTGCCCCCCCTTCCTTTGCCTTCAAAAGTGGATACAGGGAGGGGCGGGGCTAACCGGCTGAGCGGTGTAGCTCCGCCCCCACCATGTGAAGCAGAGCAGAATCTGCTTCACTGGGAGCCCAGGGCAAGCATGGGGAGCCTAGCAGCACTTTCTCATGCTGCCAGTGGCTCCTCGTGAAGCAGACGCTGCTCTGCTTCACAGGGTGGGGGCAGAGCTACACCTCTCAGCCGGTTAGCACCGCCCCCTCCCCGGATCTAGAAGAGCATGCCGAGCAGAGGGCTGGTGAGGGGGGATCTTTTGATCTCCCCCATCCTGTGCCTCTACCGGCTTTTTTTTTTAACGTGCGGGCAGGCGCCCCCTGGGGTGTGGCGCCCTGTGCACTCGCACAGGTCACACACCCCTAAGGCCGGCCCTGAGTATATAGATAGAGAATGGTACCTTCATAGCTCCCATCAGTACATAGTTGACCCGGTATAGATGGCAGTAAACTTTAGCTCCCATCAGTATATACAACTGTTATAGACTATATGTCCTAAATTATGAGATCTGCATGTCACAGTTATTGTGTCACTCCCTTTGCTGTTAAATATAGTACCATAATTCTCAACCAAACTATCACAATACTGGTTGAGCCTCATGGGTAATGTAGTTAACAGCAAATGGAGTGACAGTCATAAGTTGTGAACTGCAACAGTGATAGAGTGGTGATGGCTAAAATTTGTCAAATATAGGCCTTCTCATATTAAGGACATAATGATTAACTTGACACTCTTGCTGCTAGTAACTTATTTCCTTGGCACTCAGACAGTAATGTAACTGGCTGAGTATCATAGGAACTGTAGTCCACAGCAGCTATGATGCAGGTTAGAGAGAGAGAGCGAGAGAGAAGTTGGAGAGACAGATCGCAAGAAAAGAGGGAGAGAGTGAAACCTCTCTTTTCTTGACACAGAGAGAGACAGACTTTATAGTGAATGAAACATTAAAAAAACACTGAAAAAGCAATGATTTTATAAATAATATTTTATTATTAACATGTTGCTGTGTACATTCTGCATGATATAAATTCAGTGTGTAGCCAATCAGAATCCAACTAGAATTCACAGCCACTGATCAGAGAAGCACAGGTATAAATGTGAGAAAAAAAACATATTGACACAGAGGGAAAGAGACAGAGAGAAACAGTCAGAAAAGAGGAGAAGAGAGAATTTAGTGTGACCGTGAGAAACAACATATTGACTAAGAGGGAAAGAGACAGAGGTCATGATAAGTGACAGAGGAGATGGCAAGAGACAGAGGAGATGGAAAGAGAGAGGAGATGGAAAGAGACAGAGGAGATGGAAAGGAGCAGAGGAGGTGGAGAAAGACAGAGGAGATGTAAAGGGGCAGAGGAGGTGGAGAAAGACAGAGGAGATGTAAAGGGGCAGAGGAGGTGGAGAGAGACAGAGGAGATGTAAAGGGGCAGAGGAGGTGGAGAGAGACAGAGGAGATGTAAAGGGGCAGAGGAGGTGGAGAGAGACAGAGGAGATGGAAAGGGGCAGAGGAGGTGGAGAGAGACAGAGGAGATGGAAAGGGGCAGAGGAGGTGGAGAGAGACAGAGGAGATGGAAAGGGGCAGAGGAGGTGGAGAGAGACAGACGAGATTAAAAGAGACAGAGGAGATGGTAATGCAAACGAGAAGGTAAGAGACAGAGGAGATGGTAAGGGAAATGAGAAGGTAAGAGACAGAGGAGATGGAAAGAGACAGAGGAGATGGTAAGGGAAATTAGATGTAAAAAGACAGAGGAGATGGTAAGGGAAATTAGATGGAAAGAGACAGAGGAGATGGCTGCACAAGTGTGTGACACATGGAGAGAGACTACCTGTGGCTGCCAATTAGATTAGATACCTCAGAGAGAGTAGAAATCCATAGATTGCTAGCTCCATGTAGAAATTTGGAGAAGAAAGTTATCCATGTCCCTATTGGCCTATACTGGGGGAACAGTTAGGACATGCATTTGTGACCAAGTGTAACCAAGTGCACTAGAGAATGGCATCTAAATCTGAATGGAAAAAGTCAACTTGCTTAAAGTGTGTGTAAGTGAAGAGAAAATGCACAAAATCTGTATAACAAGCTCAATGCTCTTGGCTGCCCGGGTCCACGGTTGTAATGCTGCCTTCAATGCCCACCAAAACCATTCCCACACCCGTTAATTATAGTGCTATAATTTTAATAATTCATGAGGACATTGCAGCTGTGTACATCAAACAGTGAATACTAATATCAGAAAAGGCTACACTTTTATTGAAAAATACACATCTGATAGGCAGTGCACATTAGTCTGTGTATATTTGTGTCACAGAGCTCCAAAGCAATAAAACTCAAAATAATGTAAAGTCTGTGAGTATACTATAGAACTCCACAACAATAAAACTGACAGTAATGTGTGAACGTATCACGGAGCTCCACAGCAGTTCACCATAATGAGTAGTCTTTAAGTGTATTCACAGATAGTGATGACTTTATATAAATTAATATAAGAGATGGTGGACGAGTACTTTTGCTTGGAGACCAGTAGCACTCACCTGATATATCTATACGTTTTTACTAAAATATAAATAAAGTTGAAAAGTGGTGCAGGAATATTCAAAACACTATCGCAACCTGAGAGGTTAAATCATGCCACAAGCAATCTTGTTGTTTAGACACATTCTGTTGACTGTAAAGTATTTTTTTTGGCACGTTCCAGACTTCCCATGATTAGCCTGTTTGTCATTATAGGTCCCCAAGGAAAATATAAAAAATAAACAGCAGTTATACCAAAGAAGTGAAGTGTAGCTCATAACACATATGAGCTGCACTAAGCATTTATTGGAAGATATCTTGAAAAAAAAAAATGTTTTATGCTTGTTGTACATTTAAATTGTCAGTTAATTACCCATTTTAGGTTTAATGGCTAGGCGGACATTTTGTCATGAAATCACTTCAGAGAAGACTAGCAATGCTGTATATTGATATTGATTTTTTTTCCGTTACCATTAATTACAACACATATCACTCTTGGCTTTTAAAGTGAACATGAAAGACTTCCACCACAAAATAGGATTATTGAATGCTGTCTATATATTGTATTGAGCTTCATTGTTTTTGAGTTATTTACACAGCCTCTGCAAGCAATCCTGCATCTTGTAATCACTACGCATACAATGGTTCTGTTCCAGGCAGGTAGAGAAAGAGGCAAAAATAAGAGGGCACTCTCGAGATCCATGAAAAATGGTGTAGTTTTAATCGTGCAGAAAATGATCGTATAAACAGCAGTTGGTGGGAAAAAATCAATCAGACTTAAACAGCATGACGCGTTTCGCGCTTACAGCGCTTAATCATATGCTACCTAGCATTAATCGTATGATAGGTAGCATATGATTAAGCGCTGCAAGTGCAAAAGGCATCATGCTGTTTAAGTCTGATTGATTTTTTTCCCCACCAACTGCTGTTTATACGATAATTTTCTGCACGATTAAAACTACACCATTTTTCACGGATCCCGAGAGTGCCGTCTTCTTTTTGCCTCTTTCTCTACCTGCATTTTGGATTTGGTGTCAGCCACACACCGGCAAAAGGCACCCGGGAAAACAGGAGGAGCTTGAACCTGCTTGATCTTTGGACAGCATCGGCCTGTGAGCCCACGCGTCTTGGCTTTTTTTCTGTTCCAGGCACCCTTGTAGCTTCTGGTATTTTGGCCAACATGTGAACTAATTATAAAGCTACCACTTGCGTAATACTTTATAATTTAATCTAAACTGAAAAAGTACATTATGTTTCTGAAAAAGAGTAAATGTTCCACTGGCCTCCAGAATTCGAATGCACAGCTGTAAACACGTGCGTCCTAATTTCTTCATCTCTGTGTCTTCTTCTGCTGTGCCTGTCTCTCTTTGTATTACAATATTTTTTGTGTGTGTCTTTGTGACTGTGCCTTTCTTTCTCTTGGTACCTTTGCCTATCTGTCAGTGCCTTTCTTCGTCTCCCTCTATTACATAGCGACAGATATAGACCACAATGTTTTTCCCACTTTGTAAATGCTAAATAGCACTTACAATACTTGCAGTGGAAGAAACATTTGATGTGATGTCATCTTACTTACCTTGTTGCATTGGTATGAATTAAGTTAGAGGCAGCCAAATAACAACAGTATATTTTACTATATTTTACTACGTGTTCATATACACACTTACATATTTTATGTTTTTATGTTTAGAAAATAACTTCCCTTTTAAGTCTTGTTACTTGGTTGAATTTGTCTAAAGGTCAATAGTCATAACCAAGTTCTGCCATAAATCAGTATACAGTATAGTGTGACCATTTTAAACTGTGAATTGTGGTAAATTGATAAGTGAGCTGCAAATAGCTGATTAGAAAAAAGGACCAACTCTATTTCAGTCCACGTTTTGCAACTTTGCGGTAATTGAATCACACTTCACTCTCTATTGAATAAACACCATTGAGGGAATTATACTACTATCAAATGGAAATATCGTTTGTGAAAAGTAATATCAGGTTAAAACAGGGATTGACAAATTTAATATAGTTTTAGGAGCCAGCTAAAAAATTTAGGAGCCAGCCAACGGCACATCACAATATCATAAACGCACGGAGACAGTCGCATGCACCCACCTCACATACACAGCCAGTTACATTCACACACGCCACATACACAGCCAGGTACATTTACACACCCCACATACAGTCAGTTACATTCACACACACCACAAACAGTCAGTTACATTCACACATACATACACAGCCAGTTACATGCACACATACATACACAGCCAGTTTCATGCACACATACATACACAGCCAGTTTCATTCACACATACATCCACAGCCAGTTACATGCACACATACATCCACAGCCAGTTACATTCACACAAACATACACAGCCAGTTACATTCACACATACATCCACAGCCAGTTACATTCACACATACATACACAGCCAGTTACATTCACTCATACATACATAGCCAGTTACATTCACACATACATCCACAGCCAGTTACATTCACACATACATACACAGCCAGTTACATTCACTCATACATACACAGCCAGTTACATTCACTCATACATACACAGCCAGTTACATTCACTCATACATACACAGCCAGTTACATTCACACATACATACATACACAGCCAGTTACATTCACACATACATACATACATAGCCAGTTACATTCACACATACATACACAGCCAGTTACATTCACACATACATACATAGCCAGTTACATTCACACATACATACACAGCCAGTTACATTCACACATAAATACATACATAGCCAGTTACATTCACACATACATACATACATAGCCAGTTACATTCACACATACATACATACATAGCCAGTTACATTCACACATACATACATACATAGCCAGTTACATTCACACATACATACATAGCCAGTTACATTCACACATACATACATAGCCAGTTACATTCACACATACATACATAGCCAGTTACATTCACACATACATACACACAGACCAAAGAACAAAAATGTATTTCTTACGGTGTCCTCCCTCCCTGCTGCTTACCTCATTGCAGGGGAGGGGGACATTTATGCTGGAGCCCGAGCTTCTTTTGGTTCCTGCTAAGTGCCGTGTTGTCACGTTACAATCGGCACTACAACGTGTTGCGCGAGGGGGCGGAACTTACAGTCTGTGTGATCCGCACAGACTTTCTCCCCTCGCACTGAAAGTAAAACGGATGGCAGCCGGCAAGGGCACTCTGTGACAAACAGCACCCGGGCGCAAGGTCTGATTTCCTGGTCGCCATGGCGACCTGGCGCCCGGGGTTTGTCGAGCCCTGGGTTAAAATGACTTCAGTGTATTATGGGGTTTTGTTTTTTACTGTGTAAGTTTTGTGTTTTTGTGGTGAATCATGTGTTTTGTGGCTTTCTGTTACCTAGCAACATTGTTATGTAGGAAAAGTCTTCCAATAGACTTCACCCTTACCTGTTGTTTTATGTACTATACAGCTTTCATTTTGTAATAAACTTTGGCAGATGCACATATCATGTTCGTTAAGAAAAAACAAGTCAAATTGTTCTATAGACCAATCATTAGTACACATATATAGTATTTCTATTTAATTTGTTTTTGAAATGAGTAAATGTTAGCTTGTCTACTCTTTAAACGTATTCACGTATTTCATGTTATTAGATTGTAATCTTAGTTCTAATATTAGATAAAAAGTACCTTAATAAACAAATGAAAATCCATTTGGATTCATGACTAGGTGGCACCAACTTGAGCAACAGTGCCCTGAATTAAGTTAATTCATGTAATTGTAAAAAGTAATGAAAGTTTTTTTTTTAAGTTGAACTCAGTACAACCTTACCTGCTCTTTTACAGTTTCACACATATTTCAGTCAAAACTGGGGGTGTCTTTTAACAGTTTAATTGAGATTTGTGTTTTATATATTTGTTTCCATAGAGTAATAGAGAGAAGCTATCTTTTTCGTTCTGTTTTCGCTAGTTCAAATGAGTTAAATGTTGAAGGAAACAGGGTGTGTTCTTAGTCCCCATTTCAACAAGTATACATTTGACACAACATTTAACCTGTCTGTTTGAATATTATGTAAGACTATTTTAAGCCAATCATATAAATATTTAAATTATTTTAATAAAACTAGTCTATAAGGTAATATCGCTAAGCATGCTGTTTAGGAAAACCTACCAGTAAATATCACTTTTTCCCCTTATACGGTATGCCCATCCTGTAAGGGTTTGTCTAGATCATAGGATCATTAGGTCTGTATAAACATTCATTTCAGTCATTTCAGCACTCAGGAATAGGATAGCAGCTAGCATACATTTAACTTAAGTTTTAATGGTAATTGGTTCCTTATAGTGCATAGTTTTAATTTATACCTCTATGCTTTCCTGCTCATGAAGTGGCCTTAAGATGTTCAAGCTTCTATTAATTGTCCCATTGTTGGTACGTTTTTTTGTATACAAGGTGGCCTGTTTAGGTTAAAATACTGAGGACATCAGTAATCGAGTGGTCCATAACATTAAGAATAGTAAATTTGTATTTACCCTGAACTGTACTGCAGTGTATTTACCTTGAATATTCAATCCTTGAGAACCGCAGTTGATATTTTGTAAGCAGGTTTTATTACTGGGAAATAAATCTCCAGTTCAGAAGGCTTTCACTGAAGACTTACAGTCCTTCTTTGGAACATTACATGAGGGACAGTAACACAAACTGATGATGTCATTGTTATTGGAAGTATTGCACCTATAATAGTGGCTCTTAGTGCCAGCTTAGCTGGGCGGTCTTCAAGGAAACTGCCTGCAATATGTCTGATAGACTGCAACTGCAGACCTCATCATCTCCTACCGGGTAAAGTATAAATCAGTCTTTCCTTAATAATGTGCCCATAGACATGTAAAGAAACAGATGAGTGGAAAAAAATGTTTTTCAGTTCTAATATTAAATGAATGTTTTATAAATAAAATGCTATTCTTTCTACTAACCCCTTTAACTGCCAAATTTGTAGAGATGTGTTTGGTATTAATCTATTATTCCCTACATATTGTATTATTATATTATATATATTACATATCATTGTTTAAAATTTGGTATTAATTTAAAGCAAATAAAGGTATCATCTTGACTCTACTTTTCTCCTGTGTTTCTATGGCTAACACGGTACCAGCCCCTGCCATGTTTCTAAAGACATTTAGTTGTCTATCACACAATAGTTACATTTTCTCTAAATTATTGTGATGTGGGTCAGTATTTAGGGCTGCATTAAATAAGAAATACCTGTATTTTCTTGTTGCTCATGCTCCAATCCTCTTTATAAATGAGTTACTCAATGTACAGTGAAGTATTACTTGGTCAAGCATTACACAGTTATGGAAAATGTGTGATATTTATTTATTTGTTGATAATTGGGTTTTGCATTAAATTCAGTTTAGTAAACTATTATAGTATTATTATTGTGTAACATTTCATCAAATCAGAAGTAGCATAACATTATTTTACATAACAAAGCTCACACCCATGATATTATTGTCTATATTTAGTTGCTAATATCAGTTCCTCACTGCTCTTTATTGTTTGCTCTTGGATGATATATTGTACAGCGTCTTGTGATTAGGTCAAAATATCACTATGTTATTAAGAAATATGGCCCTGGGGACACGGTCAGAGATACCTGGCTCTTTTTCTAAAAGTTACTTCATTGAATGTAGTGTTACTTTAAGTGAATTTTAAAAGTTGTCAAATGGTCATGCCAATAATTAATTATTTATGGAGGCTGTCTTTACTTAATATTCAAACATTAGTAATGTTATGTAATGGTATATATAAATATATATATATATGAATTACAAGTGGGGAAAAGCTTTATTGCCATTTTAAAGATCGCAGAGGCATCTTTCCTTTTCCGAATAAGTACTTGTCGCTGAACAATCGAATGGCTCTGAATACTTTAAAATAAGTGTGCTCATCACTTTTAAATAAGTGTTACATCTAAAAGGTTAAAGTAATAGCTCCTAAAATATTTAATTGTTTATCAACATCTTCATGTATCATTTATCACTTTCTATTGCACTGTGATATTTGTACCAATGTTTTTACAATGTAATTTTCTATGTTTCAGAGAAATGGTCAATGCATGGTTTGCTGAAAGAGTTCAAACAATACCAACTACCAAAGAGGGAGGAAAAGCGAATCCCGAGATTAATCAGCCCACTTCTCTTTCTGAAAACTCCACCCAGGAGCAACCAGTTAGAAAGATCTCTGCATCAGAGTTTGATAGGCCTTTGAGGCCCATTGTTGTTAAAGACGCTGTTGGAACATTGACTTTCCTTTCTGATTCTGAAAAGAAAGAACAGATGCCTCTACAACCTCCCCGTGTAATAACTGCAGGTGACCAATGCTCAAGGCTTCTGGAACTGGTGAAAGATATATCGAGTCATCTTGACGTCACGGCCCTGTGTCATAAAATCTTCTTGCACATTCATGAACTAATCGAGGCAGACCGCTATTCCCTTTTTTTGGTCTGTGAGGATAGTTCCAACGAGAAGTTTCTGGTCAGTAGACTGTTTGATGTTGCTGAAGGCACTACTTTGGAAGAGGCTTCCAATAACTGCATCCGTTTGGAATGGAGTAAAGGGATAGTGGGACACGTGGCAGAGTTTGGCCACCCTTTGAACATAAAAGATGCGTACAAGGTGAGAAGAAAAATTGTAATAGTTTAAAAAGTGAACTGGGTGTGTGTTTTACAACATTCTATTATTACTAGAACATTAATCACATCCAATACACTTTATTCACATAGAAACAAAATGTTTTGTAGATAAGGACCATTCAACCCAGCTAGTTTGCACAATTTCTGCCTAAAATAAATAAAACATTTGAATACTTTCATTAGTCCCGGGCCTAATCTTATATCTAGGATAGCCTTATGTCTGTCCCATGCATGTTTAAACTTCTTCACTGTATTTACCTCTACCACTTCTTCTAGAAGGCTGATCCATGCATCTACTACCCGGTAAAGTAACTTTTCTGATCTTACAATCCATGTGATTCAACAATTCTATTATTTAACATGGTTTCTATTATCCTCCCCAATAATGATGTAAGACTTACTGGCCTAAAGTTGCCCAAATTCTCCCTACTACCTTTTTTGTGAATGTGCACAACATTCGCTAATTTCCAATATTTATGGATTACTCCAGTTAACAGTGATTGGTTAAATATGAGGCAGTCAACTAACTTTTTCCCCCAGTTATATATGTTTTAAAAATTAAACTATTTACATAAGAGTCTAATGAATTGTCACATTTATAATAGGGGTATTTATCTATCCAATAATTCATACTGAGAAGAGAGAGTATCCTATGAACATGGTTCTGCAGCCATGGCCTAGTTTGTACCTGGAAAATGGGCAATAGAAAGTGAACATAATATGTTATCATAGTATTGTATGTAAAAATAAAAAGCCACAGATTTCTAATAACAATTATTTTGCTGGAGGGTGGCATTTATGATATTAGATATGATAGACCAATGATGGCAAACCTATGGCAAAAGGTGCCATCTGTGGCACTCGGGAGTCTTTGAGGTGGCACTTGGAAACTGTGTGTGTTGTCTCAATGCAAATCGTAGAGGAAAAAATAATCTCTGGGGAAATGGCAGTTCTTTAAGTTGTTATCCTGCAGAACTATGAGCACTCAGGCTTAACCCCTTCGTGACCGATGACGGTCCTGGACCGTCATCGGTAAAAACACACTTAGTGACCGATGACGGTCCAGGACCGTCATGCAGGTCTGATCGCGGTATGCACGCTGGCATACCGCGATCGCGCTAACAACGACATGGCTGAGTGTCTCGATACCGAGACACTTCAGCCATGCCGGTTGAGGACCCCCCGGGAACATCCGGGCACTGTGACAGCCAATCACAACGCCCGGATGTTAATAGCTGTCAAAGCAGGTGCCTGCTTTGACAGCTATAGTCTCTCACTGCTCCACGGTGATCGTGGGGCAGGGAGAGACTAAATATAGTGTGTCAAATCTCCCCCTGGCCCCCTCCAGTAACAACTAGCCCCCCCCCCCCCAAAATGATTTTTTTAATTAAAAAAAAAAACGTTTTTTTTTTTTCCTATTGTGCTAATCCTAACTCTTGGGTTAGGGTTAGAGTTCATCAAAACCCTAATCCTAGAGTTAGAATTAGGGTTTGTACTAACCCTAACCATAGGGTTAAGGTTAGAGTTAAATAAAAATAAAAAAATGTAAACAAAATTAAAAATTAAATAAATAAAAAAATGTAAAATAATAATAATAAATTGTATAAAAATAAAAAGTTATTCCGTAGAGGACCAATGACATGTTATGTCTGTCTGTGGTCCTCTAGGGATATTTTATTTAAAAAAAAAAGACTGCTAGTGGGGCCAGTGCTTTGCATTGGCCCCCAGCAGTAGATAGGGGCCCACAGCAGCTGGATATTTGATCCATGCAGCCGCAGGATAGCAAGGATAGCAAAAATCGGTGCTTCCTACTATAGACTACATTTCCTATTCTGCTACGGTAGCTTTTGGCTGGCTGAGCATGATAGGAAATGTAGTCACAAGTATTACATAATAAATACAAGTTTTAAAGCTGCAATAACCATATCCTAAATTTTGCCCTGTACCTGCCACATAAACCTAGCAAACCTATACATGTGGGGTACCGCTATACTCAGGGGAAGTCGCTGAACATATATTGGGGTTTTATTTGGCAATAAAATAGACGAACCCCTTTAAATTCATACCTAAGTTTCAAAGTGTGTGGAAATAAAACACACAAAAAATTACTACGTCAAAACTTGTCAAAGATTGGTGGTAAAATGACAGAGTGAAAAGTGTCAAATTACCCCAAGTTGAATGCCCTGGGATGTCTACTTTATAAAAATGTGTACATGTGGGGGGTTATTCAGCGATTTATATCAGATATCGGTGTTACAGTGTCACTAACGCTAATTTAAAAAAAAAAATGGTTTTGAAACAGCTAAATGCTACTTGTATTTATTAACCTAAAACATGCAAAAAAAAAGCAAAAAAACATATAAACATTGGGTATTTCTGAACTCAGGACCTATAGTCGAATCTATTTAGCACGTTTTTTCATTAGCTTTTGAAGCTTAGTAAAAGAATTTACAAAGAAAAGTCAGGAAAAGTGTTTATTTTTTTTAATTTTAACCATATTTTACTATTTTTTACACAATACAATAAATTATATGAACAAAATAATGTCATGAAAAGAAAGCCCTTCTTGTCCTGAAAAAAACAATATATAATATGTGTGGGTACAGCAACTGACAAAGAAGAAAATTAAAGCTAAACACAAACACCTCAGAAGTGTTAAAACAGCCTCGGTCACTAACGCACAACATTCCAAAAACAGTCTGGTCATGAAGGGGTTAAAATGTTTGCCATCACTGTGATAGACTAATGTAAACATATCTTTGGGTGGACCCTTATATTTATCATTGACTTGTTTGTAAATTATTCCATTTTTTTGGTTTCCCTCAGTTTTATATTTGTGTTCAATATTTTCTATAGAAATGTAATGTTATTTATAAATGTGCCTTCATAATAACCTGAGGATGATTTTTTTTTTTTTTGTGCTAAATATTAGATAGACAATTTTACTCATTTGCAAAAGCCGAGGAGTGCCCTGCAGGTGTGGAGCTTGCTTATCTGCTAATTAACACATACATCTTCCAATTCAAAAGAACCCCAGTTAATTGGCCCATCAGGATTTAAATCAAGCTGATTTTGGTGATTATGCTCAGTGGCATCTCATCAACCCCTGGAGTGTTAGAACTGACTAATAGGACACATAGAGTGAGCTTTGTTTTCCACATCCAAAAAGTGACAAATAAATTGGTTTGATAACAAAAATATATTTTCATCTATGTTCAGTGACCAGGTGACCATATTAATTAGGTACAGCTCCTACAGCTAGACAGTGGCCACTTTAATTGAGAGTGTAAATTGTCAGTGGGAACTAGCCACTAAAAGTGAATTGACAAGTGGGCAGCAAAACATTTTTCTAACTCAGCTACATTTCTGTAGTTCACTTAACAGTTCCCTTTAAAGTGGCTAGTTCCCACTGCCAATAGTCATGTTATGGCCCTGTTATATTTACTTGGGTAATATAGTCTGTGTTAGAAAAGTACATTTTCATATTTGAAAACAGTCCCGAATCAGGACTGTTTTTTTGTGTGTTCTATCCCTTCGAGTTTGATGTTGTCTCTGCTTGATATACATAGTTTAAACACCTAGTCCCAGGATGTTGGCAGGTATGTTTTATTGTCAGGGCTGGCCCAAGTCATTGTGCTGCCTGGTTGCGAAAAACAAAATGCTGCCCCCCGCCCCAAAAAATAAAAAATAATTCAAACTAAAATGAAACTTTTCATGCAAAAACACCTTTCTATGTGCAAAATGATATGGTGCAAGTATTGGCAGGCCATGATTAAAGTCATGTTATAAGTCAGTGAGCACATATTATGTTTTGGGGAATTGCTTTCCCTGTGAAGAGAACAGGCTGATCCGGTCTAAAGACCCTTATTTTTACATGCCATTAACAGAGGGGACCTAGCAAGTGAACAGCAAAACCGACAGACCCCTGTAAGCGCGCATGAGCGTCCTCCAGATCAGCTCTGCCTCAGATGAGAGGTAGAGCTGAGCGTAAACCCTTGTAAACCCTTGTAAACACAAGGCTTATTTTGAACGAGTGGCACCAGATTTTGTACTTTTATTAATGAAGCAAAAGTTTAAAAAATTCTATAGTTCTACTTTAAGAAAATCACTTGTTTCTTGGTAGAACATGAACTCTATGTTATAAATAACTCAAGTGACTACATTGTAAGGGTGATATTTCACGCATTTGAACTTCCATGCCTATAATTTGTGCACAGCTGAAAACATTATTCTCGGTGTAATATCATGTTCATTATCATAAGATAACATGGAATCATTTTGTCAGGGAGTTTTGCTAATAGTATTCAGCGATATATTATTCATGTTGCTGAATTGCCTTGATTTGCGGTTTCCAGAATCTAATGTAGTCTGTAGTTTCCTTTGAAGCTTCTAGCTGTGTAAATTGTTGGCGTTGTATAAATAAATGTTAATGTAATATGATGTAATGTATCTTGCGTTGGTTTTTATGACAGTTTTTCTTGTTAAACCAGCACCTTGCTGTGGGGATGACATTTTATGACTCTATAATTTGGTGGCTAAACTTTGTAAGGTTTGCCCATAACTGATTGAGTTTGATCTGTGGTCATAACCCTTGCTTTATTCTCTGTCTTTCTAAGATTCTGGTTTACATTACCCTTCTTTCCTCATAGTTCCAGCATAGGGTGACCACTGACATCTTACTCTGGGACTCTAGTGAAATATACACACTTTTAGTCTGCAGTGATTAAGCTTAAAAGTGCAGATTATGTCCATGGAGAGTATATTTTTTTATAAGCGCCCCTGAACAAATGAAAATGTGATTCCAACACCATCAAAGCTAATCCACCAGCTGAATTAAAAGCCACAAGGCAGCATTCATATTTTCTTGATGCTATTACTTACAAGTTATTGCTGATCATCGGGGGCAGTATATGCATCTTTGGGCAAGTGGATTGGTGCTTATGTCTCACACATTCTACCCACCTTTCCTTCTATGTAAGGTATACCTCTAAAACTTTGAGCAGCACTATCTCTTGTGGTCTGGTCCTACCCAATCATGTACTCAGGCAGTGGAGTTAGGTAACATCATTATGGGGCTTCGCCCTGTCCAGTATATGTGTGCTGATGACGAGTGGAAAAGTGCCACTATGGGGTTAAACTAATCCCACACAATAGCCACGTCAAACATTGTCACAAAATGATAATATACACCGATCAGCCATACCATTAAGACCAATGAATGGTGGGCAGTTGGCGGAGGCAGAGGGATGCTTTGGGCAATGTTCTGCTGGAAAACCTTGGGACCTGCCATTCATGTGGATGTGACACATAACATCTACCTAAGCATTGTTGCAGACCAAATAACCCTTTCATGGAAACAGTATTCTCTGATGACATTGGCCTCTTTAAGCAAAATAATGTACCCTGCCACAAAGCAACAATGGTTTTGGAATGGTTTGAGGAACACAACTGGTTCAGTGTGTTTACTTGGCCTCCAAATGGCCCAGATCTCAATCCAGCAGAGCAAATATGGGATGTGCTGGACGAACAAGTCCAAGCCATGGAGGCCTCACCTTGCAACTCACAGGAGTTAAAGAATCTGCTGCTAACGTCTTGGTGCAAGATACCACAGCACACCTTCAGAGGTCTGGTGGAGTCCATGCCTTGACGGGTGAGAGTTGTTTTGCTGTCAAAAGGGGGACCAACACAACATTCAGCAGGTGGTCATAGTGATTTATGGCTGATCGGTGCATGTAAACATAATTTACTCCCACACAAGAAGCTTTTATTTACTGCTCGAATTCGTCCTGAATATTTATGCAGTTATGAATATCCATTGACCTCTTTGTTTATGCATGTTTATAATGAGTGATACAGAAGATGTAGACAGTAATTAACTCGACTTTGCCTCAGGAAGTTAAATATCTCTATTTAAATCAAAGTATCCTGCATTAAAAGAAGACATTTTACAAACACTGGGATTTATTCACTAAACAGTAAACTGTGGTGAACTGCAAAAACAAGGCCAAAATAGTTCATTTGGGAACGTAGGTTAGTTGAAATTTGTTTTTATTAATGCCTAAGTTTTACTTATTAGCAGTGTGCTGTTCATTGACTAAACCTAACCATACTAAACTATTTGAATGAAATGTCCAGTTAAAGTTTGGGAATGCTGTCTCAAAGACAGAGGCTAGATAACCATGGTTGATGATTGGACATTTTTACTAGGCAGAGATAGAAAACCACTGCCAGACCAGCTGCTATGAAATGTAGGCCCTATTGAAATCAGTCAGTGAGCAAGGAGTGCACACATAAGGTAAAGGTGGGCATTTGTTGACTCTTTGAGAGGTCCATAGGGGCTTAATTTGTTCTTGTCTTGGTAATTGACCATGTTAAATGTGCAGCTTGGTCATTCATGCAAAATACAGTGCTTTGGTTTGCTCATTCAGTCTTGCTGTGGCTGTCGATAGTAAAATATGTAGGAATCCCTCTGGTCTCCTTAGATTGTAACTCTAATAAATCATCTTTAATCATTTATTTAATTAGACAATGCTGTTTTCATTTCAGGACTCCAGATTCAATGCGGAAGTCGACCAAATTACTGGGTACAAAACACAAAGTATTCTTTGTATGCCAATTAAGAACCACAGGGAAGAGGTAAGCCATGTGGATTTTATACCTAAATATATCTGCTTTCTGACTTTAGAGGTTAAAATGGCCTTGTCAGATGTAATGTTTATAACCCAAAAGTGACTCCCAAAGGTCTGTTTTGTGCCAGTTCATGTAGTCATTGCTCTCTGTATTGCTAGTGGTGTTCAAAATAGGTCATAAACCCTGTCACTTGCCAGCCAGTAATCCAACACAACCTGGCTGGAATATTAATATGACATGCTACCACCTTTGTGTGCTGTTTAATTAGTTGCATGGATTCTACTGGTCTGTACACAGTCCTAGACGAATGGAGTTTGTCTTAAATATAACTGCTACAGATTGGATTGCGACCAAAGGTGTTTTCATTAATGTGAAACTGTTCCAATAGCAATAGCAGACCTTGGTGTTAAGCAAAATAACTAAGGTGCCATGTTTCCACCAGAAGGCACATATTTTGTTCAAGCAGTACCGAATGCATTGCATGGCCTCAAATGTTTTCTGTTTTTCTTTTTTTTAAATTTATTACATCATAATAAACCTTTATTTTATGCCGGTCTAACACATTCCATGGAGCTTTACCAAGCTGCTTAGTTGCCCATATGACAGAGTCCCCATTCAATTTTAATAAATAAGTTCAGTGTGCGGGATCTTCTTTGCTCATTCTTTTCAGAATGCAAAGGGTAAACCTTAAAAGTCAAGTCTTTTTCTGATCAGTGAAACAAAGAATTTATGATTGCATTCCCCCATAAGGTTTTACAGTTCAGTGTTTTTGGTGTTGCTCTATAATTTATTATGTGGTTTCCTCCTGATGTCACAGGCTCACTGAATGAACCTGCTTTAGTGCATATGTGTGAATGGATACATGTTAACTGTGCATTTTCAGAGACTCATGGGCACAGCATTGAACCCAAGCCTGTGTGTTAATGCAAAAGGGATAAGTAAACTACATTTTATGAGAAGCATTACATACTACGCTGAATAAATGGACATGACATTTTTTTTTTAGATGAACTGCTTTCAAGCTTACAATCTAGTGGGTGCGGGGTAAGTCAAAGGGAATGTGGTGGTAGGTACAGTAATGTGGGTGGTTGGCGCTAGGCAGGTTTGGACAGTGATTATTTGTGTGTGTTCTAGCTGGATGATTTGTAAGCTACCTGATTATAATAATAGTAATATATATTATTGTTTGAGGAAAGTGAGTTCTAGGTGGGATTAGCAAGAGATTAAATAACAGGTATTCTAGTGCGATGGGTAGGAAAACTCTGGGGAGGTGCTGTTAGAAAATCCAACTCCCACTCGAAACTAGGGATTTAGCTAGGTGTAAGACTCAAATTGTAGAAATGTGATGTAGTTAAAGAGATTAAAATAAAATGCTTTATTTTGAACAAAATAACGTCCTCCTAAAAGTTTCTAATGAAAGTAAATGTAAATGAAAAAGAGACCATGAGATCATAACTCGAAAACCAACATTAATTAGAGTGATTCCCTAAGTGAACTATGCTACATAATAAAGAAAAATCAAACAAATCAAAATGAAACAATAAAAGTTGTTTTTCAATTAGCGGGATGGATATCTGGACAGTGCAGATAACTCTAATAGTGTTGTCAGAACTCTTATTGTTATATTAGATAATACAGGCTATTTGTTGCAAGAGTTTAGCAAGAAGAGCAAGAGTGCTAGCCTTCAACACTGTAGAGAATGTAATCTTGTTGCAGAGTACAGGAAAATATATTTAAATAAACAGAAACAATTCAAATCTAAAACATGTTTTAGATTTTAGAAAAACTCTTTTCAAAAAAGTGTAAATGAGTCATTATCAGACTAAATTGGTTTGAATTGATTTCAGGAGAAATACAATTATTTAAAAGTAGCGTTACTGAAGGTCACAGCAAACTTTATTAGGCTTGTCAGTTAGAGCATAAAAAAACACTGTGGTACTCCGCATAATTGGTCAAAAAGGTAGAAAGTTAAAAGAGCTAGTATTTAGTCATTATAAAAATAAACAGATCAATAAGATTAGACAGAAAGAGGTAAAGAGATATAAGAGCTTCCAAAGCACACTTCATTATAAATGTATATGTCTGTGGGCTACAATGTCTCACACACACAATCACCCACACACAACCACACAGTGACACATAGACAAATGTACACACAATTACACAGTGTCACATACACACACACACATTGTCACATACACACACTCACACAGTTAAATCACAGGTTAACATACACTCACAATCACCCACAATCACAGTGCCTGACATTCCTACAGAGAACAGTGAGATTCCAGCCACGAGATGCTATAGTGCAGTTTCATTCCCACACTACCAGGCAGACACCAATGAGAATCTCCCACTGAAACCCTTCCGTTATGTGTGAGTGCCAGTCCAGATATACATGGACATGGAACCTATGAGCCTTTACCATACACCCACCTCTGACATATTTCTACCCAATGACACACCACTGCATTTCCAAAACCAAAACAGTACGAGACAGGGTTGTCCCCTGTTGCCACTCCTTTTTGCTCATTCCTTGGAACTGTCACTCAATGCTATTTGTAATAACAAGGACATATCCGACTGACAGTAGTCCAGGAACACTACAAAGTACAGGCATATGCAGACAACGTCCTCCTCTCACTTACTAAACTTCCCACATCACTCCCAAACCTTTTCCACGAACTCCAAATATTCTGTGACCTGGCGGGACTGAAAATCAACACTGACAAAAATAAGAAAAACAAGTATTCACATAATTTAGCAGACTAAATGGGCCAAAAGGTTCTTATCTCCTGACACATTCTATGTTTCTATATTTCAATTTTGCTTTTAGCCCAATCTGTATGTCATGGCGATTTATGAAGGTAAAAATTACAATTATGGCTGCCAAAACGGATGTGCATCTGCCTGCCTACTTGAGTGGGGATGTCATCATTCCACAATCACATGAGCAGGGATTTACTTTGGTTACACACTATTTTCAAATCTCAACAGTTTATCAGTACACTGTATCTGTAAGTAAGAAATTACTAAATTACTTTTATTTGAATGTCTACATAGAACAAATGTAAATTTATAGAGTAGGCCTAACATTTTTGGATTTTTAAAAATATTTTTCTTACCTTGTAATAGCCCTTATATATTGATGCACAATGTTTGTTAGCCTGCATTGCTGTATTCCCGGGATAGCTTAGACAGTTGCCCCAGAGGTTGCTGCTGCATCTTACCAACAGAAATAATGCATTTCTAGTGTCACCAAGCAGCCACATGTGCAGAATTATTACTATCCACTACGGTGTGCAAAATGCTCTTTGTGGTCTAAAAAAAAATTCATTCAAATTCTACAGAAGTGATTTATAGTGTGTAACATAAGTGACGATATATGACTTTGTCTGGTGTACATGTAATTCAATATCAGTAGAATTGGGGGCTGTGGGGACATTAAAAAAAAACATGGAAAATTTATTTTGGAAATCTGGATTCCTAACATGTCTTGCCAGAATTTTTACTTCACCAGAAGGTTTCTTCACCGTAACGCTCAGCTGACATTTTTCTGGAAGTAGACATATTTTTCAAAGAACCAGACTTCTATCTACGACTGCTGTCAAATGCTAATCCTCAAAATTAACAACTGCAAACACATTTAAAGGATATTAATTATTAAGACCCTGATTTGTACTGAACTAACCTGTGAATCATGTCAACCATGGAAAGCTGTAAAAAGTTGGGAATGCAAATCCACTCACTGCCAAGAGACATTGTAACATTACGTAAAAAAAAAAAAAAAATTTTTCTAGACTTTTGAGATGTTTGCACTTGATCCAGCAAGTTCTTTTAAAGGCTGTGTGGGGATAACATATTATATGGCTAAAAGAGTGCAGTGTGAAAAGCAAGTGGATGTAGCCAATTTGTATCAAGGTACAGGTGGCTGTGAGGAAGAAGAGCGTTTGAATTAGCTGGTATACACAGCATAACAACAAGATCAGTTAGGGGGAGATGGGTAGGGTTGCCATTTTTTACCCAAAAATAACTTTTGCAGGCTGACTCGCAGTATGTAGAAGTCATATGTGACCAGAAGGAAATCAGTAACCTAATCAATGTGGTTCTGTGGGATCCACTACTTGGTCAGGTAATTGATGTCCTTCTGGTCACATATGACTTCTACTGCAAACAGCCTGCAAAAACTATATGTGGCCAGTAAAAAAATGGCCAAGGTGGCAACCCTAGGGATGAGTGTAGTAAAACCCAGTTGTTATATGAAAGGTGGCAACCCTAGGGATGATTGTAGTAAAACCCAGTTGTTATATGAAAGGTGGCAACCCTAGGGATGAGTGTAGTAAAACCCAGTTGTTATATGAAAGGCGGCAACCCTAAGGATGAGTGTAGTAAAACCCAGTTGTTATATGAAAGGTGGCAACCCTAGGGATGATTGTAGTAAAACCCAGTTGTTATCTGAAAGGGCATAGATTGCTCATATAAACTGAAAACACAATTTGGAATTGATATAAAATACACCGTAAAAATAAGTCAGGCTATAAGCCATAGATTCACTGGAAGCACAAGGGCTTCCAATTGAATAGAACAACAGATTATTGAGGGGACTGCCCATTAGTATAGCTACTAAATAACCAAGAGAATCCCTCTAACACACTGCACTCTTTGGTCATAATATGTTAAACTGAAATATAGAAATCTCCACACAGCCCATTTATACTGGCAACTAATACTCAGTGCTTTTTAACTTTAAAAAGTTGTCTTCACAGGGCATTAGGGTGAGAACCCTTTCTGAGTATCATCCAATTTAGCGCGTTATCCCCACAGTCTCCCCTATAAATTAGTTGCTGGCTAGTTCCTACTTTATTCTGCTGTATATCTGTTTGTTTTCATGTTATTGCCAATTTAGCATGTTTGTGTATATGTAAGTTTTAATGTTCTTTTCCCTTAAATTTATTCTAACATTTAAGCTCAGAGAAGTTATATATTGTACGTCATTATAGAGTCTCCATCCAAAAATCCTGATTTTAGAATCATGAAACTTATTGCCACCCAGCCAGTATTTTATTGACAGGCTAGTAAGAAAAATGAATTGATGCCACTTTTAAGTCTGTGGAAGCAACACCATGGCTGGCATATTTTGTTTAAAGGGTGGCAACCCTAACCCCTCGTCTTAAAAAAATAATACCTGTCTGGCTATTGCCTTTACTGACATAATATTGTCCTCAAGCCAATAATGGCTGGATTGAAACACTACCAACCCCTGCAAAGCACTAGATTGATTACATTTTCTACTGTGCCCATGTTTCACAGCACTTCTTGTACTCTACTACCCAACATGTGTTGGTATAAGGTAAACAGTCACACTGTCTGGTATGGGAATGTCTACTTAGAATGTCCAGTTTCTTGATATTATTACCATTGACAAGCATATCTGTAGATTTTAAAGGGCGCAAGGATAAATGCTTTATGTGGGACTCTCTAACACAAGTAACGGTTTTAGTGATACAAAATACACAATACATGATACATATGTATGTTTAAAAAAAACAAGTTATATTTTGATATACATTTATATTTAAAGTTATATTTAGAAATATATTTCAAATCACAACATGTACACAACGTAAAGAAAATGGATTCAAAATGATCTCTTGATGTTATCTACACCCATAAAGATATCCCCACTTTAGCCCTAACAACAACAATCACTGCTACAAAGGATGTGGACAAACAGGAACATATGTGTTAGACTGACCCTTAATTCAACCATGCAGGACATACACTTCCTAACATTAAGCAAAGCACTAAAAACAATATTAAACTAGATCCCTGGACAGCAGAGTTAATCAAGAAATACAGACTACTTCAATTAAATAACAAAGAGAGTAAACTAGTCGTAGATGCTCAGCAGAAAGATTTCAAAATATGGTATATATTAAAAATGGAAACATTGACTGCCTTTTTGTGAAACATCAAAAAACGATCTGACATCATGGCAACCATGGCTGTCTGCTCATACACCATCTACACATAAACAAAGTGAGACAAATAGTCTTAATATATTATTAATGTATTTTTGTATTTTATTGCAATTATTAATTATTTTAATAAAAATTTGTATTTTTAGATATCACAAGGAATTTACATTTTTAGAAATATGTTATATACTACATACAATTTTACTTTAATAAAGAAATTATTTATTTATATATCGTATATTGTATTTTATTGCAATTATTAATTTTTATATTTTTAAAGACATGTTACATATTACATACAAATATATATAAATATACTACGGTATATAGATATAATAAGAATAGAGCCTAATGTAAAACAACTTTGTAAAAGCTAATGTAATTCTAAAATATTGATCTAATCATTTATGAATCCTCCCCCATTTCTATATTTGAAATTTTTAATAAACACTAAATTATATAAATGATGAAAAAAATGAAAAGTATTGGTCATACGTTGTGGCAATGCCCCATGTGTCGGGAGGAGAGGACCTTAATCTTCATAATACCATTGCGTCAGATCATCTTTTAAAGAAAGGGCACTCTCAGGGTTCAAAATAAACAGTAAGTCTTTTACTTTTCCCCTCATAGGTCAGGGGCTGAAGCTCAAAATGTTATAACACAGATTAACTATGTTATCCAGGTGTAAAAAAAAAATCATATGTTTTGGATCTCATTGATTGTTATGTTATTTGTCTGATGTGACTACAGAGTAACTTTGAATCATCCATCATCGTATTCGCACACTCATTAAGCTAGTAGTTTACATAGTTTAACATGGAATCTTGCATACAATGCCTCTTTTTGGCAATGTTACATCTCATAGTTTAAGAATAGAAAAAAAAGGAAACCTTGTATGGGTTATTCGTGTGCATTGATCTGCTTCAGACAAACCAGAATAGAAAAATGACGATGTCCTTCCTAAATCAATTATCATGCATTCCCCTTTCACTGGAGGATGGTACAGCTGTAGCTGGGGAAACTCAAATCAAATAACAGCATCACACATGTTACAATACACATAACTGATGCAGACAAACAGTAATGCACAGATTGTTGTAGAGGAATGGAATTGTAACAAAATCAGTCATGAAAACTACACAATGTGGCTTTTTTTCCACACAGGTCAACACAAACCAGTAATTAGAAAATAAATACAATCAGGGCAGATCATATGTAGCATAATAAGATCAAATGAGCCATTGAATAAATGTTGTATTTTATATCATAGAGAACCTACACCCCCTCACACAGAAGTTTTGCAAATGGATACAACTTGCCTACAACATTGCACACCACACAAAGCCCAGAAAAGGTTTAGTGACAGTGAACAATTTTAAGAAGAAAATACAAAAAGGGAACTGGACTGCTTTTGAAATGTTGTATGCTTTGTGACAATCGCTCTTTGTACACGTCTTTGGTTTTTGTGTTTAGCTGTAAATTTCCTCAATTTTTTACTGTACCCACAGAAACTATATATATTTTTTTCAGGATAAAAAGGGCTTTCTTTAGATAGCATAATTATGATCATATCATATAAGGGTCTACTCAGCCTGTGCCCACTTAGTGAGCTCCCATATTAGCAATAGGCAAATTTGTATCTATAAATTATTAACATTAAGCTGATCAGAAGATAATTAATTTATTAGCTGTACTTGTATAAAAAGGCAGATATTATGACATTAACATAATGCTGGCGAATTCATATGCGTTAACACTAATATAAAGCTAAAACAAGATCCAGAAGCTTATCTTCTTCATCTAAACTGGCCAAAAAGCAGTTGGGAGAATGAAAATGTTATTGGTCATTGCTTAATAGCATATAAAATAGTAGTGGCACGGAACTAAAAATTATTTTTAAAACTAGCATATTGACTTGGATATACCACACTCCTCCTGCCTCCTCCCTCCTAGATAGGAATGACGACCCAAAGTACTGTCTGTCGGGTACCGGGGTTTTGGAACACTGATACCAACTACAATTATGGATTTGTACTCTTTTCCTGTTTCATACTGATAAACTGTCAAAATTGTAAAAAAACCCATACAACTTACAAGCTGCAATTCATAACATCTGTCAAGTGGATGCTTAATATGCAATAGTAGAAAAAAATACCGGCATTGCTAAAGGTAAACAGCAGGATACTAGACCTGGGGGCCAAACTGTCAAGGACATTTGGCAGGTACTAGTGCAGTAATGATTTAAATTCATATTTACATGATGTTTAAAGTGACACTAAATCTCATGTGAATCAGCAGTTATGAGTCATGGTGCTTACTAAACATGATGTATGTCTAGGTCAGCTAATCTTTGACTCGTATAGTTTGTCTTCCTTAGATATTTCATAGAGTGTAATCTGGTTATGGGGCTGGCTGAGTTTCTACTTCTGTATTTACATAAGTTCATATCAGGCTAACAGAAGTTTTCTCCAAGTATGATGCCTTGTATGAGAACAATGGATTTTATTGTATAAAAAGATTGTGATTGGCTCATTTATATATAGTATTGTTTTTACTATTTCCATACGGGCTTAAAGGGAACATTACACAGTACAGACCAATGTAACTAAAATGCCCTTTATCCAGAAAAGTACTGATTGGCCATGTTATTATGAATAATGCAAGTATACATACATCTTGTGCTCTTGGCCCTTTGAGGCCAGTGCCAGGTTCCCTCAGGTCATAAAGGTACACTCTCTTCTAATTCGTATTGCCTACATCCAGACTTGCCTCTGAAGCACCAACCTGGTTTTTGGTTTACTTAGTTGGTCTATTCACTAAAAGGTCAGTTGCAGGTGAGTTGAGGTGCGTTGAGGTGAGATGAATGTAATCTCTCCAATTTAGCTGTACATTGTGTAGGGACAATCCTGTGGAATTATTCCCATAGCAACCACACTCCATTACTCATTTGGATTAGCATTACAATTATATTAATTGCAGTAAAAATGCCCCTAGGAGCTTGTTATAACTACCATTGGTGCTCACGCTAGCAGATTATTAAATAGCAATTACACCTCTCTTTGCACTTCTGTTGCTAATGTATCAATTGTATCCTCTGCCTAGCGATCTCCATGCTTCCCTGTGCAACAAGTAGGCTGATCTGGTCACCGACCAGTGTGAGTTATCCTTAGTTTTACATAAACCTGTAGGTCCCCTCTATGGATTACTGACAAAAACAAGGGTCTGTTCATTTTAATTATCATGTAAACACTAAGGCATACTGTGGCAGATTCAATGGCGCCCGTTGTTTGTAAAAAATAGCATTAGCAGGATTTTTTCAGGCATTTTTACTATAATGCCTGCCGCTAATGTAATGTGATTACACCACCTGTTAAAAAAAATTATTTCACCTGCTACAAATTTCCATTCTTTCAAATTCTGTCATTAAAAAATGGCATTGGAACATTCGCTGGCCCCATAAATTAAAACAATTTGGGCCGTAATGACCGTGGGCCTGCTCTATGTCTACGGGCACTAAAATAAAAAGAACAAACCATAAGAGAAAGGGTCATCACTGGAACCTGGTTAAAGGTATATTTATACCCTACAGGGCACCCTTTGTGTGCCAGGGGGTTGGCAGTGATTTGGGGGCTAGGGGCAAATTGCAGGCAGTGGCTGATTATTTAAAGGGAATGTATCACCCAAACCAGGGCCGATCCTAGGGTCACGGGTGCCTGGGTGCAGGTTTTCTTTTGGCGCCCAAAGGTGGGCGTGGTTATATTATGAAATCCTCCCCTTTAGACACAAACTTTTTTTTTAAATAAAGATATATATTTTGCCATAATACTGTGTAGTGGTTTTATTTATTTCTGTGATGGTCAGCCAGCAACATGGAAGACTTTTTACTGGCTAGCAGAATAAGTTTTAACTACCGTTCCCATGATGCCCAACCAGCCAAAGTCTGGCTGAGCATCACTGGAAAAGAAGTACACAAGGAATATTCCACCATGCTCACCATGTCAGTCACTCACGTGTCTCTCTCTCCCGCCTCGGATTAAGTGCCGTTTAGGCACGAAACGCGTAAGGTGTTCTCCCCCCTGTCTGTATCCCTGCATTGTTTGTTTTTTACGGATCCAATGCAAAAAATCCATTGTTTATTTTCTACTGGACTGAGGACTGCTAGCGTCTTTCTTCTCCGGTGTCTCTCTCCCCATACCCTCATGTCTCTCTCCCCATACCCTCATGGCTCTCTCTCTTTCTCTCCATACCGTCATGTCTCTCTCTCTCTCTCCATACCCACGTCTCTCTCCACTCATACCCACGTCTCTCTCCACTCATAACCCATGTCTCTCTCCCTCTCTCCACTCATACCCCATGTCTCTCTCCCTCTCTCCACTCATACCCCATCTATTTTTCCATGTTTATCTTTTTGTTCCACATGGTGATCTCTTGTTCTGTATATCTCTGTTTCTCATCCTATATCCCCATTTATATCTCCTGCATGTCTCTCTCACTCCTCATAACCCCATGTGTATCTTTCTCCCCCCACTCACCCCATACCCTCTATTTGTCTCTTCTCTCCGAATGTCTGTCTGTCTCCTCTGTGCCTTTAACATGTCTGTCTCTCCCCCATATCTTTCTCCTATACCTCGTACCTTGCATATATTTGTGTGAGGCAGTGATGTGTGCAGCGGGACCAGTTACCAGTAAGCCCTGGGCAAGAGCACACTTACACACAGTCACACACACCGCAGGCACTTACCTGCGGCTCGCACCTCCTTGTCACACCAAGCACAGCGCGATGGGTGCAAGCTCCGCTCCCGTCGCGCTCTGTGATTCAGGCGCCTCTCCTCTCCTGGGATCGGCCCTGACCCAAACATTGTTTTTACTGTGAATGTAGAAAAAATTATAGAAAATTATCTAATCATTGTTTTAGCAAAACTGCAAGCAAATGCCTAAATTAGGAGAAAATGTGTTTTAATTATTTATGAGTTTACTTACATGATAAAATATATTTACATTAGTGTTTTAGCAGTGATGTAAGAAGCAGTTCAGTGAACTGTTCTGGAATGTTTATTGAAGATTCTTCATCTGATTAAATAATGAGGAAATACGGGTTAATCTCCTCATAGCCCGGCTTCCAGAAGATTAATTTTACATAATTGCTTTTCAAGAGTTGTAGCTGAAAATATATTTGTGGTTATTTTGAAAACTTCTACTTACGGAAATAAATAAGTATATGTTCCGGCTTATTTGTGATACGTGAATTTAGATTTTCGTTTGGGATTTTAATAAGAGCATTATGTTTTCTAGATCATTCTAATTAAGCAGAGATGTTAGGAAGGAAAGCTCATTATTACTTCTGGGCCTAATTCCTCTGGGATATGTAGCTTGCTTGTGTCACATATCCAGTGATAGACTGGTGTGTTAGAGATGACAGGGATCCAGTGATCGTCTTATACAAAGAAAAATATGTAATGGTTGGGTTTATTTTCCTCTCTCCAGAACCAAATGCAATAGTAAACCAGGGACCAATGAGAATACTTTCATTCCAATGAATTATTCTGTTTATCTAGTGATGTTTTTAGACAATGTGTTGCACTGTTAAGAGATCCTATGGTGTACAAGAGTAAGGTCATTTGAGTCCCCACAATGTATTCTATTCCAGAAGCACATGACTAAATGAAACAAAACTTTATATGCTCAGTGCTACCGCATCTGTGGCATACATGCAGAGTAATCACTGGGGGAGGGCTTGAGTAAAGAATGCCTGAATCAAATCACACTGGAAAAAAAGTCTGTGCACAATATAAGTAGTAATCTTCAACATGCACCAAAGTGAGTTTGGGGACTGTCCCTTTAAAGTGAATCTCACTGTACTTGCTCCCTTCATCGTAATCTGAGTTGGATGAATATTCTTACCCATCCATTCATTTTTTACAGCAACTGCAGGAGGGTGAAAAGGTAAACTCAGGACAGATGGGTGAATAATTTCAACTTTAGCAACAAAAGGTTTAAAGACATAAACATCTTAAAGTTAAATATTGCTGCGGTAAAGCTGGTTGTAAAGAATAACTATTATACCATATTAATAATCAATCTAAAAATTGATCAGTGCATGGTATGTGAAGCATCACTAATTTATAAGAAACATTCATTAGCTTATTAATTATTACATTATTACATGATATTAACATTTTTATGAGCGGTGTGTACCCCTTTTAACTGCTTGGGAATAAATGAATTAGAAGGATAGAGGAATGCTGTGAAAAGACCCACATTTTTGTGCAATGATCACTGTTAAAGCAGATGCATCCTGTGATGCGGTTATGTGAGCTATTAAAGACTCCTAAGGGAAAGACTTGGGATGATTACAGCTCACAAAGGAGAGAAATGTTACAGAAAGAAGTCTGATCAAATGCCATAAAGTGGTGGGAAATGTGCAGAGCTGATAATTACACTTGTGGAAGAGAATACAATTCTGAATCTTTTTACTCAAATAAGAAAGATAACATAATATGATAACAGAGGGATTTGTTCTCTAAATAGTGGTGGACTGACTATCAAAATAGTCAGATATTGCCAACTTTATGTGATATTTATTCTTCCAGTTTCTCTTATTACAGACGGTTTGGTTTCGGTACAGTTGGTTTATTTAGTGATTTTAACTTTTTAGGCGTGGTCTTTTGTCAGTGTATGTCTTTTCAATAGCTATAACTTTGTGGATGAAAATGTTTAGGGACCTTTTTGGGGATTTCATTATAAAACGTTCCAGTCATCATGGGGCGAGCCTTAGGATTGGAAGAACTCTGTTATGATCTGACTCGGTGAAAAGGTTTTTTTTTTACAGTTAGGATGGTTAAATTGTGGAATAAACTACTATCTAAAGTTGTTTTGGCAGATTCAATCCGAATGATCTAAAAATGTAGTGGATACATTTCTAGCAATGAATTGCATACTGGGTTATTACAGTTAAAAGTAGCTTAGATAGTGTTGATCGAGGGTGAATCTGACTGGCTGTCGAGACAAGAAGATTTTATTCTTCTCAGTGGTTTCCTTGTCTTATGTGGAAGAATTGCACTTAATGCACTACATATCTTTTTTTCAACCTAATTAACTATGTAATAAATATTTGGTCGCTATGTGATTCTTCATTAGTGACTGAATACCAGTATGTTTTATATATTTATTATATTATTATCTTTAAAAACGTTGTGGGGCAGTTGTTTCCCAATTGTCTCTAATATTATTACGAACTCAGGAAATGATATATGATCAGACATCATCATAATAGTCATTGACACTCTGGTTAGTACTTTATGGAATTAAATTGTTATTATCAAAATTCCCCAGGAAATGCATCCTGTTTTGCTACTTTATGTATGTTTATTAAACTTATCTTGCATAGCATTTTTGTTACATATTTTGTAGTTACAATTTGAAATGCTCTAGACGTGTGCCTTATTCCTTTCTACTTATGTTTTAACAAATCACATAATCATTATTTTTTATCAAACTAGGTGGTCGGAGTGGCCCAAGCAATCAATAAGAAATCTGGAAGCAATGGTACATTTACTGAGCAAGATGAGAAGGTAATGTTTCACATGATATAAGGGCATTTTAAATGTTGCTGGTTAATACAATGCAACAATAAAACAAAATAAAGTATGAAAGTGATGATATTTTGTATAATTCAGTTGCACATGGATGGGGAGGTCGTAAATTGGGCTTCCAATGAGCAGCCCGTGGGACAAATGCTGCCCATCTTGCAGCCCATATTGTCAATAACTCTTCAAATTTGCAGTTTAAAAAAAAAATAAAAAAATCTATACCTTTTTTTGGACAAAGAATACACACATGTCTGATCATGTAGCCCACTTCAAAAAAAATTGTGATGCCCTAAAAAAGTAGCTGCACCGAATAGTTTTGAATATTGGGCAAGCTTCTGCCAAGTGTTACTATAACATTCACATTCAGACATAGCCATCTGCATCTTCCCAGTGACACAATAAACACTGCACAGATAGATTTCTATTGATTCCATTAGTTTGCCACAAATGGTCATCCCTGTATAGAGGACCACAACAGATGTCTATTGACATAAGTAGGGAATGTTGGCTACAAAACATTCTGTCCTTAACAGAGATAATTAAGCTCTGCTTCGTGGAAGCCTGTGCTTTATATCAGGAGAACCCAGCTAATTTGAGCATTCATTCGTATTATGAAAGCCAAAGTGGCACTGTGTAATCTGGAAGCAAGGTCTCATTTACTTCCTTTCATAATGCAATCACGAAGCAAAGCTGAGTATCAATCTCAATACCTACCATTGAAATTCTGCTTTCAGGGAGTCTTCTCTGTGGAGTGAAATATAGTCAATGAATGTTGCTGGAGGTTTTAAACAAGTGTGTTTGGAAATGTGTCTCTTATTCGACTTAACTATTACTGAACTTGTTAATATATGTGTCAACCAACTTATCCATAATGTACATACACCATGAAATGGGAGGTAGATGTTTCTGAAAATGGTACTCTCTGTAATCTTTTCCAAGATTTTATTTCTTCAGCAAATTGCAAAAGACGAACCCTAATAGTTACCTGAAACAATAGAAACTGTTTTTATTGTAGCATACAACAGTAGAGCACACATTTGTAGTATAAAAGACAAGTTAAATGTTGCTTAACTGACAATGAAATGATCTCCCATCCACCAAAATAAGAATATATAAAATTACAAGGACCAAAAAAAAAAAAGATTAGTCGGTAAATGTATAACAAAGATAAGATTGTCAGGTAGTGTGGAATCCAGGGTATTGTTGAAAAGTGTAATCAGAAGGATCACAAAACATTCATTGTCCACTCATAATGTGGACAATGAAAGGACCCTTTGTGTAAGGGCTGTTGGAGTTTGAGAGTCATACCTCCACTCTATTCGTAATAACTGGTGGTAAACTGGACCACTGGACTTTATTAAAAGAGGGCTTTTTACAATAGATATGTTCATGTTTTAATATGTGCATGATAGGAGTTATATCTGGATTGATAAGATCTGATGGTCGATTAAAAACATCAATTACTAATGCAGGGCTTGACAAATTTGATTTAAATCTAGGAGCCAGCTGAAAACTTTAGGAGCCAGTACCAAATGCTGTGTCACAAAGAAAAATGCTGGGGTCACAGTCCATAAACATATATAAATGACATACACTTATGGATACACACCATTTTCACACATACTAATGTACACACAAGCTAACACACACACACACACACACACACACATACATACACATACCTAAATGCTGACACACACTAACACATGATTTCACTCTTACGAGTATACACTGATATTTTGTTGTATGTGAGTTCAGTTCTTTATGGTTTTGATATACATTTCTCTATACGTAGGGTTCACTATTTTGTTTTTCCTATTTTTGATATGTACTAATCAGAAGTAGCTATCATATAACACTGTTCCATAACACAAGCAACCAATTTATTTTACAAAAACAGATTTAGTTGCCAAAAGTATACCTTGTGTACACTTATATGCAATATGTCCTAATGCCCTCATTCGAGGGCACAACAAATATGAATACGGTAATGAATTTGGGACCACGCAGTACTGATTTGCAAAAAAATTTTTTTTTAGTTGTACTATAGAACCAATGTTCACCTGTCTGTCAGGGATATAAATCACATAGCAAGATATTGTAAACCCTTGTTACCGCCAAATCCGGCTCAATCAAAGTGGTAAAAGTAGTGCAGTATTGGGAAATCAAAAAAGGAAAGGCAAAAAAAGGAAGAACCAAGTATATACAAAAGAACAATGAAGTGCCAGAGTGTCCTGCAGTATTATATTTAATGGTAAGCAAGTTGTATAGACCGCTGTGAGGTGTCACACTCGGTACAAAACATGAGCACTTATATCATTCAGTCTATGGACAAACAGTGTTTGGATTCTTTTGAAAAGGTATGCTCTTATATGTTTTTCAATAAGGATAGATCTCACCCAATTCACATGGAAGTTGCATCCACTTTTTCCAAATTATTGGAGTATCCAAATAATGACTGTACATTAAAGGACAACTGTAGCAAAAAAAATACTTATGTTTAAATGAAAGATTGAATCAAGTGTAGATGATTTATAAAGAAATTCCTATAATTCTCTCAGAGGGCAGACATGTTGTTTAGAATCTTAGTTTAGATCTTCCCTCACCTTGGTTCAGATGAACAAAGATCTGACCCATCTGACCAAAGATTCTAAACAAAATGTCTGCCTCCTGGTAGAGCTATTTGGAGTAAAGAGGGCTCAATAATGTACTTTATTTGTATTCTTTCATTAAAGCATTTCTATATAAAATACCTACTTTTGATTCAATCTTTTCAATTAAACAGAACGTCATTTTTTGCTACAGTTGTCCTATAAGGTGTTGATTGGCTGTCCAATACGTTTGGATTCTGTCACTGCTCCTCGTCATTATTTGGATACTCCAGCAATTTGGAATATTATTTACTAACCATTTTATGCACTTTATTGTTATATATTTTGTACTTTTATTTTGCTTATTGTTGTACATGTTGCTTTAATTATTTCTAGGACTTTGCAGCCTACCTGGCATTCTGCGGAATTGTTTTGCACAATGCACAGCTCTATGAGACATCACTGCTTGAGAACAGGCGGAACCAGGTACAGTTATGTGTGCAATCTGCGGTGTGAGTTATCATATCAATAAAAAAAAACATTAAAGTAAGCTGGCCATTTGTCTTGTCTTAGTGAATTTTTCCATTGTTATGAGATTCTGTAAAATATGGGAGAAAACTAAAAAGAAACAAAAAAATAAGGTGACTATAATATATTATACTCCTGTATGTCTAATTATGCTGTATATCTAGGTGCTTCTTGACCTTGCAAGTCTGATATTTGAAGAGCAGCAATCACTAGAAGTCATCTTGAAAAAGATAGCAGCAACAATCCTGTCATTCATGCAAGCTCAGAGATGCACCATCTTTATTGTGGATGAAGATTGCCCTGTGAGTAAAGAGTAAGGTGTTTTTTTTACAATACAAATGTTATACATATATGTTTTTCTGTTTGCACAACTATATGTCAGTGCTATGCAATACATTGGTAATCCAAATAGCAGTTATCATACATGCTACTGTAATATATGAACGTTAAAGCCATGCATAAAATAAAAGGGTTGTTTAATATTTTTTGTACCTAAAGCTTCTCCCATTTTTGCCATAGGTGTTCCATAATACCAGTAAAACAAGGGTGTCCAAGTTTTTTTCTGAAGTGGGCCATATGTTCTGAAAGGCATGTGTGTATTGGGCTGCATTAAATTCATTAACAGTAATAGTGAAATATAACTTGTTATTCATAAACATTATTGGTAATTTAGTAGCAATACATAAGCAGTTTAATTCAGCTTGACCAATGCACTTTCAGCTTCAGATTATAGAAGATTTATAAAAAAAAACAAAAAAAACATTTAACACCAATTAACCAAGACCCACTCATGTGTGGAATTGGAAGGCCACAGCGTTCATTTATAATAAACATACCGTAACAAAATCTTCCTATAACATATATGAACTTGTATATAACTATTTTGATAATGGTTATAATGCATACACCATAATAGGAAAACATTCTAGTAAACATTTTACTAAAAAAAATTGTACATGTGTGAACGTTTTGTCAGGTCCCCTTAACGTTGGCTGAGGCTTATATGCGTAAGCATTCCAATGACGGCCTAAGGCCAGGGTATTGCTAGCACAAACACATAATACACCACACTAGCTGTAGGGACCAATACAGCGTTACAGGCATCCTTAGTCTCCAGTTGGCTGTTGCCTATGGGTTAGCTTATCTAAAAATGCCCAGTGTTTTAGGGGTTCCACATATGCCTAAAAAGACACTTTAATAATACACAAAAAATGGGCACAGGAGGGCCGGGACAAAGTACTTTTAATACTGCATGTAGCATTTTTGGTGTAATGGATCAGACCTCAGAGGGAGCACAATATATATAGGGATTAAGTTCTTAATACCAGGTGAGATGAAACTTGGACATAGTGCCATGAATAAGGGTGGGAAGATGGTTAGTTAACCCCTCCATAATAGACGTAAACCTTTTTTAATCACACTGGGCCTAGTCATGCTTCATTGAAGAAAATTGCATTTATAGGGCAACTTATTAGTCAGTTGTCCCAAACCTTGCAGTCAGGTGATGTGCAATTTTTGGTTCATAATCTTTTAAGCTGTCTTTTTTCCTTATGCATTTTAAAGTCATGTAGAATAGTAAAATATTTCAAATGTAACTTTTGCAGGACACCTTTTCCAGGGTTTTTCATATGGAGTCTGAGGAACTTAACGAGTCTGCGGATGCAGTAAAAAGGTAACTACCAAATACATAGTCCTTACTGTATGCAATGCCTATTCTCTGAAAGAAAGGCTTTAGGATGTGATGAATTTGCTAAAAAAAAAAATTCGGCATGAATTATAAAATAATCATGTTAAGTACTTGTTAGAAATCTCCATATAAATGATCAGATGGTGCTGTGAGTTATAAACTGCCATGTGCCAATTTAAAATGAGTTTCTTCTCTAGTAATCTTGGTAACTAAAGAGTTCCAATAATAGCCCTCATGGAAATGCACACCTGTCAGAAATGTATGGAATTTGTTACTGAGTCACCTGCAGTCAAGCAGGAATCTACTTGCTGACATACTGGCAAGATATTTAAGCACTACCTAGCAGACTCAAGTATCATCATATCATATTTAAACATAAAGGCATAAGTTCCATACATGCATCATGTTCAGGGACACGCATCTGGAGTAAACATCTTGAGACACAAGGTGAAATCATAACGTCATAAAGTTCTTTAACGAGGCTAGCCTGTATGGTTAGCTGGGAATACAGGTTAGTAAAATCCTGTTTTCTGCTATTAGGATGAGAATTTGAATACTGAAGGGTGATTGTTATACACCTTGTTATATAACTAAATTATGCAACACGAGACTTGTACGGTATGGCTCATATGAATGTTTGATGGCTTTGGGGATGGGTTTAGCACCCAAATTTACACTCACAGGACTTGCTCCAGCACCCACTTTGCACTCAAGAATTGCACCATCACCCAAATTTGCACTCAGAACCTGACCGAACACCCAGATGTGCACTCAGGACCTGCCCCATCACCCATATGTGCACTCAGGACCTGCCATATTACCCAGATGTGCAATACAGGATGTGCCTGATCACCCAGATTTGCACTCAGGTATTGCCCCATAACCTAGCTGTGCCAGACAGGATCTGCCTGATCACCCAGATTTGCACTCAGTACCTGCCACAGCACCCAGAGTTCCTTACCCTGTCACCCTGCTGCTACCGCCTCATGGTTACTGATAGGATGTCATGTGACACCCGGTGCTCAGATTATTTAGATCCCCGGCACCATTGCAAGGGTGGTGTTCTAAATGTCAGAACACTGGCTCTGGGGTCTGAGCGGGTGTTTGGGCGGTGTTTTTTTCCCCTCCTTGTAAAACGTCTTGTTGGTCTCAGGGTAGATACACCTATGTTAACCCTATGATAAACTAGTCCACAACAGCCTATGGTATAGATTCAGTGGCCCCTGTTAACTTAAAAAGTGTTAGCATTAAATAACAGGCATTGTTGATTCAATTCCATTAACCGATACAGTAAAATCAGTACCACACACACTAACAAATCACCGCACTCGTTAAAATAAATACTATACTTGTTTCATTCTGGATCCATCCTATTCCTCTGTGCTGCGTGTTTTTGGGGGGCATTTTTGGACATTTGTAATAGGTATATTTTTTTCACAGGGCACACTTGAAAATAACTGCCCACTCTCATGGCACTCAAAGGCTCTATTTTTCATTACAAGTTTCTTGTATTTCATTGATTCATCCTTCAGGCAGTGAATTCCATCCATTTATTGTCCTTACAGTAAAGTATCTCTTGCACTGTCCTAGACTAAATCTCCTTTCTTCAAGTCTTAGCAGGTGACCTCTTGTCCTTTGTACTGTTCTGTTAATAAACAGGTCTTTAGAAAGCCCTTTGTATGGGCCCTGTACATATTTATATAAAATTATCATATCCCCTCTAAGACACTGTTTCTTTGGCGTGTACAAGTTTAACTTTTCTAGACTTTCTTCATAACTAAAACTTTCCATTCCCCTTATTACCGTATTTGCTCGAATATAAGACGAGGTTTTTTTCAGAGCAAATGCTCTGAAAAATCCTCCTCGTCTTACATTCGAGGTCGTTTTATAATCTGACCTCAAATTGAGGTCAGACTATAAGACTGGGATCCAGGTCCCCAGCAGAGCTGCAGGGGACCTGGATCCCCCTCTCTAACAGCAGGGGATGTCTGCGCGATGAGCGCAGACTCCCCTGCTTCCGCCCGGCACGACCGCTGGGGCTTCTATGAAGAAGCCTGGTACTTCCGCTTTAGTCACAGAAGTCCCGGCAATCGTGCCGGGCGGCAGCAGGGGAGTCTGTGCTCATCGCGCAGACATCCTCTGCTGCCCCACTAGCCACCAGGGAGAATCGGGCAGCTGGGGGATGTCTGCACGATACGTGCAGACATCCTCCATGCTGCCCGACACGGCAGTCTATTATGACGGACCAGCTGTCCGTCATAATAGACTGCTGTGTCGGGCAGCATGGAGGATGCCCGCCAGCTGCCCCCACTAGCCACCAGGGAACGAAACCAGGTAAGGGGGGGGGGGCAGAGGACACAGACAGACAAGGGGAGGGGGGGGGAGAGAGAAAAGGGAAGGGGGGGATAGAGAGAGACAAAGGGAGGGGAAGGGGGAGAGACACAGACAAGGGGAGGGAGGGGGACAGAGATAAAAGGGGAGGGGGGGATAGAGAGAGACAAGGGGAGGGGGAGGACACAGACAGACAAGTGGAGGGAGGGGGGAGACACAGAAAAGGGGAGGGGGGGATAGATAGAGACAAGAGAGAGAGGTTTTGGGGGGAGAGAGAGACAATGCTGGGGGGGAAAGAGACAGCTGGGGGAGCGGGAGAGAGGCCGCATTGGCACATAAAAGCAAATAAAAACAAGAAATGCATTTGTATAATATACATTTTTTATTAAATATTAAAAAGCAATTTACATATATACAAGTTAAACTTTTTTCCTATAGGGTAGTCTTATAATCAGGCTTTTAGTTTTTTTCCTAAAGGAATGTACAAATTTGGGGGGGTCGTCTTATAATCAGGGTCGTCTTATAATCGAGCAAATACGGTAGTTGAATTGTTGTGGAGATGTGTGACTCAATCATATGTGCTGCACATTGCTGGACTTTTATTGTTGTGGAGCTTTGTGACTTAGCTAAACGCACTGCACATTACTGTTAGTTTTATTGGTGTAGAGCTTTGTGACTTAGCTATACACACTGCACATTACTGTTAGTTTTATTGTTGTGGAGCTCTGTGACTTAGCTATATGCACTGCACATTACTGTTAATTTTATTATTGTGGAGCTCTGTGATTTAGCTATACGCACTGCACATTACTGTTAGTTTTATTGGTGTAGAGCTTTGTGACTTAGCTATACGCACTGCACATTACTGTTAGTTTTATTGTTGTGGAGCTCTGTGACTTAGCTATATGCACTGCACATTACTGTTAATTTTATTATTGTGGAGCTCTGTGACTTAGCTATATGCACTGCACATTACTGTTAGTTTTATTGGTGTAGAGCTTTGTGACTTAGCTATAAGCACTGCACATTACTGTTAGTTTTATTGTTGTGGAGCTCTGTGACTTAGCTATATGCACTGCACATTACTTTTAGTTTTATTGTTGTGGAGCTTTGAGACTACTGTTAGTTTTATTGTTGTGAAGCTGTGTGACTTAGCTATACGCACTGCACATTACTGTTAGTTTTATTATTGTGGAGCTCTGTGACTTAGCTATACGCACTGCACATTACTGTTAGTTTTATTGTTTTGGAGCTCTGTGACTTAGCTAAACGCACTGCACATTACTTTTAGTTTTATTTTTGTGGAGCTTTGTGACTTTACTGTTAGTTTTATTGTTGTGGAGCTTTGTGACTTAGCTATACGCACTGCACATTACTGTTAGTTATATAGTTGTGGAGCTCTGTCACATAGCTATACGCACTGTACATTACTGTTAGTTTTATTGTTATGGAGCTCTGTGACTTAGCTATACGCACTGCACATTGCTGTCAGTTTTATTGTTGTGGTGCTCTGTGACTTAGCTATGCACAATGCACATTACTGTGAGTTTTATTGTTGTGGAGGTCTGTGACTTAGCTATACGCACTGCACATTACTGTTAGTTTTATTGTTGTGGAGCTCTAAACGTCGACAAAAGCGGGATGTTAGGAAACCAGAGAGGGACCCTGTTCACATAAGATAATTGCACGTTCAAATCTCTATTACTCAAAGGCTTATGCAAAGAGTAATGCGTTGCACTCCATTCTGGTATATTATACTAGAAAACTGTTTGAACATTTCTGAGAGATATCCACTTACGATCGCTCAATACATTAGCATTCCCAGGAGTCTGTGTTAAAGTACATAAATGGGATAGTTTAGGCCTGTGATCCAGATGCTCAACCTTATGTTCTGTAGTATTCTTTACCCTGGACAATCTGCCAGAGAAGGAGCTAATGAAATTTTAACTAGTTTATTTTAGAGTATGTTCATTTGGTTTTCAGTAATTTTGTTTATCTCCAGTTGGTTCAGTAATATTATTACCCCGAGGATATATGATAATTCTGTTTTTTTTCTTTATTAGATACAAATCTCTACCACACAAAAAAGTTGCTTGGAAAGTATAACATTTAGTCTATTGGATGTAATCTGTTACTTTGCTTTCCTCGCCCCCCCTTAATCAATTTGTATGGTTCCTGGTGCAGCTACTCATGTGTAGTGTGAGCAGGTTTGTACAAAAGTGACCTACAGCTTAGTTAGGCTGCTCAATGATATATATAATATGTGCACATATATGTATTGAATATACTGGAGAATGCATACAGATATATATATATATCAGGAGTAACCTGACTGATCTGCAGGGGTAATTTTTGTACAAATCCATAAACATAATGAATAACATATTTACATATAAGTATTTTGTTATTTTATTGCCATATAGTCAGGTCTATGACTATTCTACTCCGCACTTTCAGAGCAGCCGTTTCAACGCAGACATTACAGTGCTGAAATTTCAGCACGGCCATTTTGCCACTGAACTGTCAGCACCGATGCGTGAACCCTAACCCTAGTACTAATCCTAACAGTAACCCATAACCCTATTACTAACCCTAGCTCTGAAAGCACTGAGAAGAACAGTCCCACTACTCTATTTTTTTGTTATTTTGTGTTATTTTTTATTATCACAGGAAAGAACAATTTGAAGTAATTTGCAAGGTGACTACAAAATTGGGGCATATGAGTCCATCCTGTATGTATGAGCACATTGTGTTACATGCTCACACATGTGCATTTACAAGTATTCATTGTAAATCCAGGACCAGGGTCCCAAATGCCATCAACTATACCACTCGTGATTATTATCGACTGGGTTTCCCACTCCTGCAGTAGATATCTTCACAGTGTTATCATTAGTGAGGGGGTAGCAGACATATTACTGTTAAATGGTGTGAGCTGTAGCTAAAGTACAATACATGAATTGCAGTGGTTTTGTTTCTAATTTTCCAGTTGGTGGACAGAGACTATGCTGACAGTAAAGCCATAATAATGGAACTCTATAATAAATAGGACAATGCCCAATCTCCAGTCATAATGACTAATGGTAGAGGGCTTTAGAACACATCCAGTTTTCCCTAATGTTCCTCTAGGGTGTGCATCCATCCAAAGGTAGCAATTATCGTTGAACAAAATGACTATTTTGATAAATAACTTGGCCTGTTATTGCACTCTCCTCATACATTAATGTACATACAGTTATTTTGGATGCTGTGCAGAAATCAGATAATTGTTTATTAGACATGTCATCACTTGCATTGAAAGTATTTGAAAGCCCAAGCATGTCTTGCTTATTAGAAGTGTGTCGATTTTTGCTGAAGATGTGCATTTGTCAACAATGATTAGCTATTCAAATATGTTTTCTAGGCTTTTTCAGCAGAGGTTTTCTTAGAGTTGCAAGTTAAGCATTGTGCAAAACTGTACTAATGCTGAGGCAAGTTATCTAGGTCAGCATTGCTCTCTCTGTATCCTTGTTCTATGTCCTGAAGGACATTTTGCAGAAATCTTCACTGTTTGAGACCAACTGGCAGCTGTCTCACTGGTTAAATAGCAACAAATATGTTAAGGATAACTCTATTTATATAATGTGTGTAAATACAAGAAGTACATATGTTGGCTTATTGCAGTTCTTATTAAAAGGTATATATTGCAGTTCTTATTAAAAGGTATAAAGTACTTTCTCATATTTTTTTTCACCTACCCTGTGTAGTAAATTACTGTTCAAATAAAGGTTGAGTTAGATACTAAGGCATTTCTATGTAACGGATACTTGCGAGGAATCTATAATTGTGGTTTTTTTTTTTCCATGACAGGAAATATGATGTTAACCAGATTAATTATATGTACGCTCAGTGTGTGACAAATACAATGGAACCACTTAACATCCCCGACATCTGCAAGGACAAAAGATTTTCATGGACAGTAAGTAATTAAAACATTTTGCATTAAAAACAGTTATAGAGACTAATGTTCATCAAGCAGTAGGATGGTAAGAGGTAAACACAATAGTATGGGTTATGTGACCACAATATGATTCAGCTCCTAGGTAGGGCCGAGCCGACCCATAGGCCCTTAATTGATGCTGATAAAAGTAAGTACATTACAGGGCTCACGGCCGCAAGCCCCACTTCCCACAGAGACGCTTATGCTCATCACAACATCTGAGACAAATGCAGATTCAAAAACTGAAAGCAGGAAGTAACTGATTCTGACACTACGTAAGGTGGATTGAAATGCCAAGGCAGTGTTCAGGCTTTGCTAATTGTTTCCTGAGCTGGTTACCTGAAGCTGAACTGCTGGATAGGACTGTGTAGACACTCCCAAAACCAGATCTCCTAACCCTGGAAAAAAACCCTGCTTGATATCATTCCTTTTGTTTGGTGAATTATTTCCAGTACTATTACTGAATAATAAGAACTGTGCAAAGTACTCTAATTGCGTCTGTGCAAATGCCTATAACCTGTATAGGTACTCTCCTGACTTGGAACTGGCTGCTAAATATTCCTAATATAACACTTCTTTACAACTTCTTTCTGTTTCCCCTATCTCTTCTTTAGCCTTCCCTATACTTTGGGCTTCTAACCGAATTGTGGTTAACTCTAATAGAGTTTTTTTTAAAAAGAGGGTTCCTTTGTAGGGCAATTTAACACATCACACACTGAATACTGGATACACATGAAACACAAAAAGAAATTAAGCCGAATGAGTCAACTTTACTTTATTTAAATTTACTCATATTGTTGAATATTTGAAGAGCGCAAACAGCTTACATAGACTTCCCTATAATGCAAACCACTTCTGGAAGCATCTGTTTCTGATGTTATGGCGGTTAATGATTTTATGTGCTAGTAATTGTATTTACACTTAGTGTACAATGAACTTATTACTATTATTATCTGCACATGCTGGACCAAACAAGATAATTAGCATTCTCAAACGCACAGTATTCTTTTGTACACAAATAAATCCTTTCAGATTTGCGATACATCCCAGTTAAATTACAAATTGAAGACGGATGGTAATTTCCATTTTTTCCCCAACAACTGTATCAACATTCAGCTATTTTCCATTCAAGTAATTTTAAAACATTTGATCTTGCTGCGAGCGTCCGGTTTTGTCTGTTGTTCAAGCTGAACAAATATTTACAATGGGCGGTTACCAGCCTCTGAAATACATACACCACTGTCCTGCATCACATACATGGTTATTGCCCGCCAGCCAATCATTTTTCACATATGTTAGAAAGTCATATCAAAACGTAGCATTGATTAGTATGCTTCAGGTTCTCATATCACAACAAACCCATAGCTTTGAATTTTGCCTGTTAGAGGCACTGATATTTTATTGCCAAGCCTCAATGATGGTATCTCATATAAGGGGAAAGGAGTAGTGTTCAATTCCATCCTAACTACAGATTCCATGGCACCTAGCCTGCATCCTAATTCTGACCCAAAAGACTAAGGAGTGTCCCAGGTGAACCATCGTATAAGAGGAAATGAAAGGGTTACAATGTAGCACTTACATTTATAGGTGGGTTTTAACAATTCTAGATCTTGGAAACTTGGGCTCTTGAACTTATAACTACTAGGTTTTTTTTTATGGGTATTTGATATAGAGCTCTATGGATATATATTTTATTGGTCTCTCCCCAAACAAATAAAGAGACATATATTTGCCTGTCTTCTACAATCTGCAAAAATGTACATTTTCAACCAATTAATTGGGCATTTCCTCCTATAGCATCCAAAACATATTATTTAGATCAGTGCTGCATTGTGCACAGTGAGTCAGCTTTTCAATACTTCCTATCTGCTTAAAACAGCATAATAAGTGCAATGAGTTATTTTTGTTTTTATAGCAACAGTCCTGCAAATCTCCCAAAATCCTCCTTGTTATGTTCTGACAGCACTCAAAGGTGTCAGAATCTATGCTCTCCTATATTTCAAGCAGTTCAAACATAGAGATTGAATTCACAGTGCTGGCTAATGACAAAGATTTTTTAGAGGGGGACATTAAAAGAAGAGTAAACCAGCCTACCTCCTGTGTACTCCTTCTCAATAGTGTTGAGCGAACCCGAACCGCACTGTTCGGGTTCGTATCGAACATTACGGTGTTCGGACCCCGGACCCGAACACGGACATTTCGCTGTATGTCCGTGTTGGAGTTCGGGGTTCGGCTATAAACCGAAAGTCTATAAACCGAAATACATTCAGTTTATAGACTTTCGGTTTATAGAATAGCAATAGCATTACATGTATTCTATAAACCGAAAGTCTATAAACCGAAAGACATTCGGTTTATAGACTTTCGTTTTATAGAATACATGTATTGCTATTGCTATTCTATAAAAAGAAAGTCTATAAACAGAATGTCTTTCGGTTTATAGACTTTCAGCTTATAGAATACATGTAATACTATTGGCTTTCTATAAACCGAACTAGAGTCCCCATTCATAAGAATTTCTTATGAATGGGGACTCTAGTTCGGTTTATAGAAAGCCAATAGTATTACATGTATTCTAGAAGCCGAAAGTCTATAAACCGAATGACGCTCGGTTTATAGACTTTCGGTTTATAGAATACATGTAATGCTATTGCTATTCTATAAACCGAAAGTCTATAAACCGAACGTCGTCCGGTTTATAGACTTTCGGCTTATGGAATACATGTAATTCTATTGGCTTTCTATAAACCGAAATAGAGTCCCCATTCATAATAAATTCTTATGAATGGGGACTCTATTTCGGTTTATAGAAAGCCAATAGTATTACATGTATTCCATAAGCCGAGCGTCGGGTCCCTATTGACTTCAATGGGGTTCGGGTTCGGGGTCAATAAATAAACAATAAATAATGTCACCCAGTGTAGCGGCTCCTGTGAAATTATTTTCAATGTAAAACTACTGGAGAACAGTCAATTATTTTAAAGTAAAAATAACATTTAACATATATTCAAAAAAATGTACAACATACAGAAAATAAGCTACAGGAAACTTCCCACTAAAAACATCTGTTTATACTATCTTCTCACAAACATAAGCTCAACATAAGCTTTCTGCTACACCCTTTTGAAAACTAAAAAGCATGCCCATGATTTGAAGAGCATCTTATGTGTCCCCTGTCCCCTATTCCTTCTAGATTGTAAGGTTACATGCAGGGCTCTATACCTCATGTATCAGTCTGTCCCTGCTCATCTAACGTAGCATGTCATTTCACTTTATGCTCTGTACCAAGTGCTACTGAAATTGTTGGCACTATATATATAACTGTTAATGTAATGATAATATATTGGACAGCTACCTTTTTATTTCTGTGTGACCAATCTAACTTGCATTTTAGTTTGGGCAAATGTTCCAATTCCGTAAAACCTTTGCAGGATAAGACTACTTTCTAATAATTCCCTAAATTATATTTTGCAGCTGACCATGCGATATCTGGTGTTCAATATAAGTCCCATATAGTCACAATGTATGTTTATTCTTTAACAGAATGGAGGTGAGGAGCATATGTACGCAGATACCAAGAGTCTGTTGTGCACGCCAATTAAGAACGGAAAGAAGAATAAAGTAATAGGTATTGTTTTGTTGCTCTATAATGGATTGTTGTTGATTAATTGGATTCCACGTGATTCCAACTTTGCTTTCAGATAATAGAGATGTTGCAAATTGTGTAAGGCTTATCAGAAATTAGAGTAGTATTTATTTTCTCAAAAAAAAGCAAAGCAACAGAGAAGAGTTATTTGCGGTGAGACTGCAAAGAAAATGCTCAAATGTCAATGCTGTAATATGATATTTTATTGCTGTTTGTTTCCTTGTAATACTCTAATAAACTTATAGAAAGATTTGTATATAAAAAGAAAGGATGAATAGTTCAACCGTTATCAAAACCAACACACCAGCTACCAGCTTTCATGGGGATAAGTGTGTTTTTATAGGTTTTTAAATGCTCTGTCCACTCCCGAGACATAAATAAAAAAGAATAGGCACAGCGCTAGTGAATATAAAACAGTGCATATAAGAAGTGCAAAAAAGAAACCCTCAATCCAGGTGTGATAAAAAATACAATACTAACCAATACATCAATGTATACGGACACACGCTGTTGGTAGGAGGGGTACGGGTTGGTAATATGAGGGAATGGATATCCCAAAGTAAAGAGAGATTTTATGTCTCCCCCTGAATAAAGTATTAGCAGATAGTCTTGAATGTAGAATACAATGGAAAAACCACTGTAAAAAAGAACAGAATATTATAGAATGAGACAGCGCTATAGGTACAACTCAATAAACTCCAAAGACAGAGTAAGTATAAAAATATATAGATTTATTTATAAAGATTATATGTATAAATGATAAAAGAAAAAGAGGATATATGTAGTGGCAGGCCACTAGATATACATAGATAAGTGGTCACATGGACAACATACATGCAAAATAAAGATAACAGCCATACTCCTGTGACATGTTAATTCATTCATTAGAATTATGTAAATATGAATTTAAAAAACCTGTTTTAAGATAGGAATGTCCAAACATGGACATTTTCCAGATCTGATGTCCAGGCTCTAGTTTGATATATCTTTGTCAATCCTGTAGGTCAGAGCTCTGTTTATCATGCAGGGCAGTGGCTTTTACCTCCCCCTTGCCCAGCTACACATGCTTTTGGGCTTGGTCCACCACTTTTTGCTGAAGCTAAGGAATTTATGCACCCACTTGGTTTAAGCCTACACCAGTATTACTTAGTCCTGTCTTCTCCTTCCCCAAGAGGAATGTGGGCAGGGATAGGCAAGGTGTCCATACAAGGACAACAGTGTCCGTGACAAGGTCTTTGAACGTCAATGGAGCATCATTAAATTGTCCGTCACAAAGTCCAGTATTAAAGTATGATGGCCAGTGTCACACCAAAGTTTGATAGAGCCAGGTATTTACGTTCCTTTTTTGTTGTGAATTTCTAATCCGAGACACTACTCTCTAATTGAAATCATCCTTACCCAATTAATAGCCAGCCACACCTACATAGTTGAAAAATGCAACAACTGGTATCAAAGCTGCTGTCTACTTGTGGCCCTTACAGTCCCCAAGTAGTGATGCTTTATGTATCAAAGTAATCTAATGGACATTTCACCCCAGTACAAGCACACTTCTATCTCTCAGTGAATCTTTTGAAAGACACTTGTACAGAGTGAGCAATTCTGCCAATTTCCACCAGACAATATAACATGCCTCTTCCAGTTTCAAGTTTACCAAGAAATACTGACTGCATATTTGAATAACATTCATGGATGTAATGTAATCTCTAGTGATACATTTGTTTTAGGGGTTTGCCAGCTTGTAAACAAGGTGGATGAGAACTCAGGCAAAATCAAGGCTTTCAATAGAAACGACGAGCAATTTCTTGAAGCATTTGCCATATTCTGTGGATTGGGGATCCAGAACACCCAGATGTACGAGGTTGTGGAGCGTGCAATGGCCAAACAGATGGTGACATTAGAGGTGAGTCCACAATAGAGGCATTGTTTTTTGGCAGTTTCACCCAACATCTTGTTTCAGTACTAATTTAGCATTGTCAAACATTGTAGATGTCCATCCCGTTTTCAAGAATTCAGTTATATGGTCCCACTGAGAACAAGGTCAAGATTAGTTTTGAATCTATCCCATCTGTTATTTATTTTATAACTGTTCATTATGGAATTGTGACAATAAAATGAATATTTCTGCTTGAAAAGTAAATCATTCAATCATTTTGTGAATTATTTGATAGGCACTGGTGCTATAATTGAAATGATTACCTCTGTTTTGCTACTTGTTTAGTCTTTGATCTGTAGTTCTCCATTTCCCTGTCAGGCATTTTTGTTTGTAGAGAAAATGTAACCAAAACACTTGAATCAACCTGAATGGAAATTAAGAGAAGAACGATAACACCAATACGAGTGAAAGGAGTGCAGATGAACTCTAAATTGTACCTTATCAATGAACATAAAGATATTTAATGGGAATTTCACTCCACTAATTAAAACAAAGTGTTGATGGAAAAAAAACTGTATACAAATGTCTTACAGATACTGTATTCACACAGAATATTTAACTATGTGCATTTATTCACTGCAAGATTATTACTGTGATTTTCCCCTGCTTTCCTGTATAACTGTTATGACCATCAGTGTGTGTGACAGAACATTGTCACAGTGACACAGGGGTCTTTGCCGAGTATAGTGCGAGGAGGTTGACTTGGGAAGTCAACTTTCAGGACCCTGAAAATACATATTGGGGGCCAGGGCAAGTGAAAAAAAAAAATACTAATTTCAATGGGAGGTGAATTGAAACTAACTGGCTTTGTTTCTAAGTCAAACTTGACCTCAGGTTTCGGAGGTCAAGTTTGACTTTTCTCAGAGGTCTCGGCACATCTTGACCTCTCAAAAAATGTTAGTGACTACGATATTGCAAGGTCAAGATGAGCCATCTGAGAGGAGAGTAAATATGTTTGAGTTTGGAGGTCGAAATTAGTACTAATCTCAACCTCCAATCTTTTATTTTAGTGAATAGACCCTATTGCTGCACCTGCTGACTGGTAGAATTGTATTAATCTAATTAATCCATGCCGCATGCAGCGAAAAGGCCTATAGTAGAAGAGTTGGTCTGGGACCAGATTAAACAAATCTGATATTGATGACAACTTCTGGGAATCAGTTGTTTTCGGCTAATTACAAGTTGTGTTGTATGTCTTGCTTGGTGATAATAGGTTGTTTCTTCTGTAGATCCTTTCATATCATGCATCTGCTGCTGAAGAAGAAACAATGGAGTTGCAGGTAACAGCGGTAAAAGCAACTTTCATTTTCTTTTATCAAATGCACATATGCTTGTTTACAATTTAAAGGCCTTTTTTGTGCTATGCACATTTACATAGTTGTCATTATAAGTGTTGTATTTATATGCTGATCTGTAGACCATTTAGTAGAGGCAATTTATCTGACCAGAACCTGGCATTTGGGAAAATATAATAGAGTTTGATAGGTGTGGGTGGAGGGGAGAGAATTTAGTGCATTGATCAGTTGAATCTATAGTATAGCATTATTCATAAGTAAGACATGTCCAACTCATAACTGATACCTCTTAAATGCACATTGCACAACTATTGACCCACCAATTCGCAAAACACTGTCCTTTGCATTGGAGGAAAAGTAATTTCTGTTTTTATATCTTATTTTATTTTTTTTATAGTTATACCTAAGCCCCAGATGTCCCCATTAACCATGCTTTTATGTTGGATAAACTCCACCCTGTATAACTGGATGATATGTCAGCCATTGACATTGGCAGTGATTATTGGATTTAAATCTTTCCTGGTCATAAGAAATCACTGCCTACAGACCGGTCATACTTTGTGTGCCTCACTGATCTCTGAAATAAAAACAAATTCCATAACTACTCCTTTAGAGCACTGACCCCTTTAAAATGCATCTGACTGATAATGAAAATAGCAATATTTTGGGACCACAATAAATCAGTGTTTAATTGTATCAACTTCAGATATGCTGAAATATGTAGAAAATCTGTTTCTCATTAGGGATGATGCATGCTGAATCACAAGAAACCCAGAATGTTTATTTATACTAGTACTTTCCACACATTGATTAGCCCTGTATTCAACAAAACCTCTTAGATGCTGCCTTAAATAAGGGCTTTTTTTCCCAAGTTTTGTTTCTGAAGCAAATCACTTGGATAATTCACTTCCCCATAAAGGTCATTCCATTTAAATGTTCAAACAGATTAGATGACATCTTTCAAATTAAAGTTAGCAACTTAATTCGCCCCATACCATCTTTTCAAGGAGTTTTGGATATATTGAGCTACAGTATTCAGAAAACTTAATTAAATTGAGAATCAATACCCTGCACTCCCACAATCCCCCATTAAACTTGTTTTGTACATATTAATTTATATAAGGTATCCTGTAGATCAGATAATCCAAGTTACTGAGTTTGGATTTCCTGTTTCTTTCCTCAATACACTATGATTAGTATATATTTTTTTATTACTAAGTTGGGCGTTTAGTACTATTTTAGGATTTACCCATCTTTCCCTCTGCTATATTTTTTGTATGAGCATATTTGATTTTGTTTGCAAATGTGGGAGCGCTGTCTTTTCCCCCCTTAAAATTACTGTTTTTGTGCGCATCTGTGACTGTGTGTTTTTGCATGTGTGACTTTATGTGTATGTGACAGTGTAACTTTTCGTATGTAACTGTGTTTACATGATTGTGTTTGTGTGCACATGCATGACTGTGTGTGTGATTATGTGTCAGGGGTGCATCATTTGAGTCTTTGACCCAGACAGCACAAAGTCTTGACCAGCACCTGCATCTGCCAACGCATTTCAGGAGACCTTTTTTCCGGTGTGCCAACATCTACTTTTATTTTTGCCCCCTTTAAAGCATGAATAACATAGTATTAATATAGCCCCTTCTATTGAAAGCCGTTGATGATTGACCAGAGATTATTGTCAATGGTTGATTAATTATGGATGTTGGATCACAGTGACTAGAGATTTAGGATTCAAACTGTGTCCAAACTATGAAGTGGCTGAGTCCTTACTAGAGTAAATTGGTCACTGTAGCACAACTTTAATATTCACTAAAAACTTATTTGTGCTACAAATTTTATTCATTGTGTCCTTACACAGAATCTATCAGGATTATTTTACAGATGGTTTAATCTTGTTTCTTGAATAAAGTAATTAATTAACAAATAATTTTATATACCATGTCAAATATAGCCTAAAGTTATTAATTGTACAGGGAATGTGTAATCATGTTATGCCACAAGGTGATGTTATAAACAAAAGGCAATATAGACACATTTACAACCCATTTTTATTTGAACCTATGTATTTACTTGCAATTCAGCTAATACAATGTATACATATTTTTTTATTATATAAATTAACATTGTAAACACTATTTAGGTGACAGAATCCTTTTGAAAATAATAAGTGGCATTATCCTGTGGTATATTAATCCAGAGTTCTCTTCATATCGGTATCGCACTTTATGTATATATCTAATTCATGTTTCCTGTCTCTCAAAGGGTGCGGTTGTGCCATCTGCACAATCGCTTAAATTAACAGACTTCTACTTCAGTGATTTTGAGCTCTCCGACATGGAAACCACATTAGCCACAAGTCGAATGTTCACTGACCTTAATCTTGTACAGAACTTCCAGATGAAATATGAGGTATGGGCACCATGAACTGAGCTAAGCAGTAGGCACATCATCCAATGATTGTAAAAGATCTGTCAGTGCTAGGTAAATATATGTCACACTTTATCAACTGCAATCAAACAAAATGACAATTCATTTCAAAATCTATAGAAAAAATTGGAACATGGTGGATGTTTTCATCATTAAGGGTTGAAGTAATGAGAGAAAATTAATGGAAATAGAAGCCTAGAAATGCCAAGGACACCCTCATAAATAGTTTGACCTAGTACTCATTGCACATCCTAAATCTATCTATTCCTGAGGGGTCACACCATAAGACCTTTTTTTTCCAGGCAAGCTGTCCTGCACTCCCCAGCAAGTTAGATAGGATAGCACTCACTATAAATCACAAGTGCACTTGGCTAGGAATCTCCCTAACAAGACCCGTCTGATAATTGGGGTACAGCAGTTCACGCAAGACTACTGTAAGGTACCCCTGCTCGTAGTAGAAGTTCCAAAAGTTAACATACTAGAGAAACTCAAGAATCCTTTTAATATACATAAAGCTTTGCAATATAAAATAAAAATAAGTCTTGAATTTAATTATGGATACACTAGGTGGTTCTCATCTGCTGTCATGATGTATATGTTTCTATATTGTCATCCTCCCATACATATATCGAACTGCATATTGCGTTTTGTGGTAGAAAAAACAGTGGCTCTGGTATTTGATTAAGAGTATTCATTTGTGTTCTTCCTGTGTTTGTTTAAAGACACTTTGTAGGTGGATCCTGAGTGTGAAAAAGAACTACAGAAAGCAAGTTGCATATCACAACTGGAGACATGCCTTCAACACGGCCCAGTGTATGTTTGCAGCTCTAAAAACCGGCAAAATCCAGGTTATTAAGTTCTTAACTCACTTTTGCAAACACATTTTTTTTCAAGGGTGGACATCATTTTAACATCACCCATGCTCTGCCCATTTTTGACAATGTCATGAAGTGGAGGGTCTTACTCATTATTTCATATCCACAGGCATGCAAAGGGTTGAGAAAACTGATGAAAAAGCACATTTAACCGATTCCAATGTCAATGTGGCCAGGTCATTGGGACAAAAATAGATAAATAGAATTCCAGATGTCACTCAAAGGACTTACCCCAGAATTTACCCCAGCACCAAGGACTTGCCCCAGCACCCAGTCTGCACTCACATAACTTACCCAGCATTCACATTTTCCCACCGGACTTACCCCTGCACCCAGATCTGCACTCATGATTTATCGCAGTGGCCATATTTGCACTCACAGGACTTACCCCAGTGGCCAGATTTGCATTCACAGGATTTACCTCAGCACCCACTTTCCACTCAGGACTGTGAGTTGAGATGAGATGAAAATTGTGCAGGGACAAACATTGTGTTCCTGCACAATGTATAGCTAAATTGGTGAGATTAAATGTTCATCTCACCTTTTAGTGAACAGTCTCCATAGTATTACACACATCCCTGACAAAACAAAGGGACCTTTTTACTAAAAGAGGCAGGTGAGTTGAGATGAATGTTTTGTTTCACCGATTTAACTATATATTTTACAGACCGGGTGAGTTTCCCCTTTAAATAATGTAACTATGCAACACCAGATTTGTCGCTGCACAATGCATAGCTTAGATTCAAAATCATGGAAATATTAAATGTGTAAAGGGTTAATTTTGTAAAACCACCATTATTTACAATTTTACATGCTAGGAACATGAAGGGTTTTCAGCGGCGTTTTGTCAGTAGTTAACAATTTTTATTCGATATTAACATATCACAACCACATTTCTTATCAATATTTCTTTATCTAGTACAAACTTACAGATCTGGAGACCCTTGCTTTGATGATAGCCACTTTAAGCCATGACTTGGATCACCGAGGGGTTAACAACTCTTTTATACAAAGGTATGAAGAAGAAAATCAATTTTATTGCCCCTGTAGTGTGGATATCCTATGGTATGATACAACCAAATCTCTGGCCAAACCTCATTTCCAGTAAAGTTTTTGAACACTTCAGTATGAGTGAGGCTAATCAAGGGGGTGATAGGCCTCCATGTTTTATTAAATAATAATACGCCAAAAGTCACGTGCCTAGTCTCACCCCACCTGGTTTTATGAGGCCTCAGTTCTCCAATCTCTTGTTATCCTGTTGGTTCAACAAAAATAAGTAAATAAATATGAAACCTACCTCTAAACCCACTAGCACTGCATTTACATGTCAGTGTTTTGTTTTGTTTCTTTGTAGTTTTTTATTTAGAGTGTTGAGATACTCAACAGAGTTTGGGGGCGAGATTGGACATGATCTCCAAGTTATTTTTATGGAAATAAGACCCCATGACTGGTCTTATTGTCTTCAGAGGCAATGATGCTCATTCTGCAAATTTTGAGGTTCTTGGGGATACATTGAAGAAAGAAAATCCCCCTAATGGGTAACTAGGCTCTACCTTGCTGGCGAGGTACACTCTATTAGTCGGGCAGCTCATATGTAGGTTTCAGGGTGCACAAGAAACCGCTAACAGGACACAGTACAGGTAAACGAAAAATCACACCGGCGTAATACAGTGAGATGAGATAAGCGGACGCTTACTCATAAGTGCCTTGGGTATACACACTTGGTTTTTTATGAAGTTGCTAATTGTTGAATATTTAAATTGTATTTAGTTTATACCCATATGATAAAGTTGTTTTTATTCATAGATTGTTAGTGATAAAATAATGCCTCTTCACAAGCAAAGTAAAATGGTTAAACATTCTGTTAGAATTGGCTAGACTAGGCAACAATCGTCCCATCTCCTTGCTGTTGAGTCCTGCTATGTACTTAAATATGGATGAATGATGATTGATTTTCTTGCAGACCCAAATGTAGACAAATATTGTCTGACAGAATTAGTGCAGTCGAAATTGTTCAATGAATAGACGAAGAGCACATTTCCCTGTCGATTGGCCATTTGTACACATTTGGTTCAAAGATGAGTCTTTTTTGACAACACCAAAAATATCTCCTGCTAAGAAAAATGACCTCAAATTATGTAATAGTCCTTTTTCAGTGCAATTAGTGAAGGATAACTATGACAACCAGTGGAACGTGATTACAAACCTTTAATACTTTTGATTATTGTGCCATAAGCACTTAAGAGCCTTTGTGGTTTGGAGCAGATTATAATAACTAGTTTCAGGCTTCCTTTAATGTAGAGATCAGAGTTTTTTTTTTAGCTGTATATGAGAAAAATGTTTTATAGCAGTTGAGACTACTTCTATTACTTCTATTATCATTTCTACTGTTGTACACTTACACAAAAACAAAAGAGGAATTTTATCCTAAAACAGAACAAGCACAACAGACTTTTTATTTGAATCCCAGATTCCAACTCTTGTGTGGTTGGAAAACTATGTTAACATTAAGAACAGGTCACACTAACTTCAGGAATTCTCTTCATGTAACCAATAAATAGCACAAGTGCCACGGTTACAGGATGTTGTCATAAAACTAAATATAGTTCATGTTAATTTGCAACAAATAGGGATTATTGGAGCCAAACTATTTGTACATTCACTCTTTTCAAGTCCAAAATGGCATCCGAAAATGGAGTATATAACCGGATTATTCAGAAATAATCCAAATTATTGTTAACTATTTCCTATTAATCTAAATGTTTTAGTAGACTTTTTGTTAAAGACTATTAGTACACAAAAGTGTTACAATTAAGAATTTTAGAAGTAGGCCAAACTATAAATATCTAGAAGCGTGTTTGTTTTCTAATGAGGTCTATTTTTTAAGTAGGAAATTTGGAGAATTGTTAGAAAGCATTGTCCATTCACCACAGTTCACTGTGTTCATTCAGAGATATGTTGTTTGACTTTTATCTACAATAGTTGTAACACTTTTGTACATTAATGCAGTGTTTAAAGGACAACTGTACCAATAATTGAACTTGTGGTGATTTGAAAGATTACATCAAGTGTAGGCATTTTACATAGAAATGGTTTAATGAAAGAATACCAATGATGTACCAATGTATTGAGCCCTCTTTGCTTCATATATTGTTAGAATCTTGGGGCAGATCTTCGTTCGTCTGCATAAGGGTTAATGCAGGTCTGACCCAAGATTCTAATGAGTGCTCAATAAGGTGTTTCATTTGGATTCTTTCATTAAAACATCTCTTTACCCACCATCTACACTTGATTTAATATTTCAGTTAAACATGAGTTATTTTTTGCCTAGAGTCGAATAAAACAAATCTACAAACACTTTTATCTTTTTTACTTTTAATAGTGTGAATGCAGTTTTGTTTTTCCTATTGTTATCCTACTATTGTATAGCTAGAATGTAATACTATAGTGCCCTCTGGTGGCATATATGATTTCTAAGTACCGTATGTTTGTATTTAGAAAACTGGGTATCTAAAACTTCTTGATTTTACTATGTTTTATGGAAAACAGGGAATAAATATAAATTACTTCCTAAGCTGGAAAAATCCATATATAATTTATCATTGTTACTGTCTGCATTAATAATGTAGTAATATACATTTAAAAACATGTATTTAGTGGTGAAAACTGGCCATATTGCTATGGATATAATACATTTTTTGTAACACAGAAGTAGATAAATTACTAAATATTTACAAACCTGTAACTCTATTACGTCTGTATGATTAGAAAGGCCTGGCATATTATTTTTAAAGTCCAAAAGAGCTTTATCATAACCCAACATGTCAGACCAGGTAATTCAATTACACAATATCATATAGGAATCGACTATGTGTAAATGTTTATAATCTCCAGAAAGAAAAATGGTAGATTTTACTCGTTATATGTAAAAATACAAGCATTTCTCCTGGTTTTATATGGTTAGTTTACAAAAGGTGTCTGTTATTTAACATGATTTATTGCTTGATAATGTGCAGTTCAGTGGTAAACAGTTAGTAACGTTTTGAATATGTTACACATTATAGTGTCTAGACAGTGTTATGTACTACATAATAACGTCTCTGATTAATTATGTGTGAACATATAATTAGAGCTTCTTGCAGCAATTGGAGATGATGTATAATCACATCTAATTTCTTTAAGTTTTGTTTTTATATACAGCTTCTGGTATTGGGTATCTTTAAAATATGAGTAACAATGAGATTTACTTGAGAAACAAGTCTGAATGCAAAACATTTGTATTCTATCCATCAGAATATATTTTACCTTTTCATACCAGCCAGCTGTCTCAATTTTAGGGACAGAGGTAGAGGTCTGCTGGACAATGGGATTTAGGTAATCCTACAGTCATGATCACAATCTCTGGTGTATGGGACACCAGAGAATGCCTAGTGCACATGGCAAAATTTGTCCATGCGCAGTAGCAATGCCAGTTTCAGTGATAGAGCTACTGTGGATGTGCGCTAGAGCTGACACACTGACCTTCCAAATTCAGGAGGTTTGACAGCATCAATGACATGCGACCTTCCAACCTCCGGCCTGCCTCCTGATTGGCCAGGGGGAAACATTTGGATGGATGCCTTTTCAATTTCAGAATTTTGTATTTATGTTTGGACACTTATGTGGTTTTCTCTACCTGAAGTTCCTTTCGGTTTGACCACGCGCCTTCAAAGAAAACAATGTGGACAAATAGTGGGAGGTGCTGCATAATGTGGCTAGAATGAAGTGGTGGTACTTACTGAGATGCTATGACACTATGTTTTTCCTAGCACCTGCTCTATAACCTCTGTCCTCACAGACTTAACATCATGTGAATTCAATGCCATCTGTGATGTGCTAAAAACCCCATACTTAGACTGAACTTTGTGGTAACAAAATTGATTCAGTTGGGGTTAGTCAATAAAATTCTAATTAGTCTCAAGGTATTCAAGTTGGGAGGTTGAATTTAACCTAGTTTAAACCTTGAGATATTTACTAAAATAAATTTGTACTCTCTCTCCCCCCAAATAAAATAAAAGCTTTTAAGTGCCATGAGATTAGGCAGTGTAAATCACATCCCAACCCCTGCCACACAAAGGGCATAAACAAAATACCTTAAAATAATGTCCCACTATTTACTGCAACCTCCTAGATCCTCATCGGAAAAGGGCTATACAAACAAATAATAATAATCCGCCTATTTAAAAAAAATGCAGTGGGAAAAATATATATTTTTAAATTGCTGATGGCGCTACACAGGTCCGTTGTCAGAGGAGGATGGGCACATAATGAAATCTCAGCCCCGAAAGCTGAGATTTCAAATGCTTAAAAAGGAATCTGACTGACTGACTGTCAGTAAATCAGAGGACTTTCTTGTTCCAGGCCAGCTTTGGCTGGTTTTGAAACTGCTTTTTTTACATATTTTTTGGATGGCCCCCACCCCTGGGCCAAATGATGAGGAAGAGTATGTTGCCGATTGTTGTGGGACATTATTTTAAGGTTGTTTTTTTTTTTTACAGAGTACCCTTTGTGTGCCAGGGAAGTTGGCAGTGATTTTCACTGTCCACCCTCATGGCACTCAAGTGTTGGAGTTTGTTTTTATTTTTAAGATGTCATCACCCCCAACTTAGAGCACCTTACAGCGTACCGTTTTAATATTGATCTTTGGCCTTTGTATTAAAAGGGGGGTCTGAGGCGCCTTGCCCAGCCCCAATATTTGTTGCATGAAAGAGGAGAGAATGATGATTGTTAGCTTTTAAATGGATAATAGAAGCTACATTCTATTAGTTTATATATTTAACGAAATGCATAAAATACAACCAACTTTAACCAACAAGGGATGGTTAAGCTCTCACTTCAAAGTTTCCAAAGTGAAAAATTTCAATACAATAGAAAAGGTTACTATAGACAGCATTCAAGAAATATTTTAACGTTTCTGGATAGTGCAAAATTGAGACCATTTTGTGAGTCTATTGATCAGCATGTTTTTGTGACACACCCCCTCGGTCAATTACAAACACGTTAGACCTGTGTATTTTAGGATTGTACTGCTATTAATTACTATTAGGTGATGTAATTAGGGAGAGCTACATGTGAAATTTCGATTGGTTTTCTGACCCGTGTAAATTTGGAGACTAATAACATTTCTCTATTCACCAGAAGTGAACATCCATTAGCACAACTGTACTGCCATTCCATAATGGAAAACCACCACTTCGACCAATGCCTCATGATACTCAATAGTCAGGTGAGTACAGTCAGACAAACGTCTTTTTTAATCTTTTGAAAAAATTCTTGGAGGCAACAGAGCTTTGTTCATGTTTTTGACAGTGGTTCCCACTTACACATAAAATGTAGGGTGAAAATGACTGATTGAGGATGGATGGATTATTAATACGTTTAATAAGATCAGTGCAATTCCAGACAACACAGGACACATATTTTCTTAAACCTACGCTTTCCTTAAAACAATAAAACATGTTAGATTAAAAATAATAGGAAATTCAGTCATTATGGGGTCATATGATATACATCCAAGTACTGCAATATTAGTACGACCTCACACTATTTGCTTCAATGGCCCTTAATGTCTTATTAAACTTAACAGAATAACACAATAAATGCAGATGTTTTTACTTACCTTTAATATACAAATAAGGTAAGTAATTTTCAAGTTGGAGTTGTCCTTTAAATTGTCCGCTTGAAAAACATCCTTTTCAGGGTCAAAACATTAACAGGTGAAATAAAAACATTATTATACGGAGTGCTGAGCTTACAATTTTTATTTTGTTGCCTACGGAACAAGGTGGGGACCTGCTACGGCACCTGTGAACTTGAGTGCAGCTCTGTAACTCTGTGTTGGTAAAGTCCAGTAGATTACAATTACTCATCAACTCTGATCCAATTAATATACAGGTATCACGATAAACTGAGCGGGGTGGATCTGATCCCAAGTGTGACACATTACAATGATTATATGGCATCTAGGATTTTGCATTCCATTGACTGGATACCAACGCTTCATAAAAATGAGTTCAATCATTTATATTAAAGGCAGGACTTGTTAGTTAGTTAATGGCTATATGTTTATTAGATAAAAATACCAAGATAATCGGTTAGCAAATATATTATATTAGATACTTATAGCATAAAAATTATCTCCTACAAGATATACCTGTTTAAATAAATTTGTATATATATTAACAAACCAGGATTTATTTCCTATGTATATAGAACCAATATTTATATAGTCCTAATCCTACATAATCCTAAATGACAGGTGCCATAAAGCATAATACATAATGCTCGATTTACGCATATACATCAATATATTTTATTGTTCATATAATGTTTATTTCAAGCATACATTTTAATATTTCTTAACAATTACACTTATGAATTGGAATGCCTAATAATTGGTATACACCATACAGTGATATTTATAATGTATATCTTATACATATATTGCAACATATTGTTTGTCTTAGAAAGGTATATATAGTAACATATTCACTGTGTTTGTAAAGTTCATTTCATGCATGTATTTCAATGTATTTTACGTTCTTAAACTTGTGAATCAAAATAAAAAACTTAGAAACCAAAAAAAAAAAAAGTCCAGTAGATGTCCACCATGACCAGTGTTAGTTTCTACCCCTGCTCTTATCTACCTTTTGTTTGTAAAATGGTTTTGTTTTTTTCATTGTTGTTTCAAAACATTTATATTTGTGATGCTGCTGATTCTGTAGTAAATTAAATTTTGTGTTTTGTTCCCTATTTGGCATGTTCTTGGATTACATATACTTTTTTTCCAGGGTAACCAGATTCTGAGTGGTCTTTCTGTTGAAGATTACAAATCTGTACTTCGTATGATAAAGCAGGCCATTCTTGCAACAGATTTGGCACTTTACATTAAGTAAGTTTCAGCTAAGGATAAACAAGGGATCTACATTTTCATGTCTGAAACAAGATATATTGTTATATTTTAATCAAAGCACACACAGACTGACCTAAAAAGGAATAGTACAGATCTTTTCCTTGACGGTGCCAGTTCTCCAAAATGTTATAGTGTTCTTGTCACACTCTCTGGAATCTTTGCATAGTCGTGATTACATAACCTAGCACATTCACATTTTAGAGGAAGTGTGTACTTAACACCAATAACTGACTTGCAATGAAACATAATAGAAAATACCAGTTATACACATGTTTTATTGTTTTGTTTTTCAGGCGAAGAAATGACTTTTTTGACTTAGTTAAAAGGAAACATTTCAGATGGGACAATTCAACCCAAAAAGAATTGTTTTTGTGAGTACCATTAAAAAAACACATATATTTTGCATAATTGCCCCACTGTGCTTATTAGGTTTGTTAATAAGACATGTTTTTTGTTGGATTTTTGTTTTATTTGATATGTTTGTTTTTATTGAAAATCAATTATATAATACAATACATAATCTTATAATCGTATATGTATTTTGAAAATTAAGTAGCAGTGAATAAACGTACACATATTCTCAATTTACAATAAGCAAATGAATATCTAGGGAATTTTCCAACTTTCCTGTTTTTTCACCTCTGCTATTGTTGCCTGATTTTTGCACTTCATCTAAAGATCACCTGTCAGTTCATGTTTAATGAATAGCACTGTAAGAGTTAATAGATCATTAAAGAAGGTTACATCAATAGATCTCAAAAACATTTTTCATTTTGTATTAACACCATTTTAAATCATCACATTGTTTACAATTAATAGTGATCCACTTTATTTAACTTCTTATCATTAAAACTTGCTATTTAAAGTGAAATTAAAAGTAAAAAAAATATTTTTAGGAAAAAAGGTCACTGAAAATTCATTGTTAATTTAGTTCCTATGATATATGATTGCTGAGAGACTAAGCATTTACTGCAGCATTTTCTTGTAATTGGAGAGTTTCATTTGACAGCTATGCTGTTTGTCACTGTCATTCAGTGAAGTTTTGTGTCAAAATTCACCATTTTAGGTACATTTTCTAATAACTTTCATAAGTGCCTGACCTTATCATTTATCTAGGATAGCTTTATGCCTATCGCATGCATCCACTCTTTCATTGTATTAACCTCTACCACTTCTGCTTGAATGCTATTCCATGCATCCACCAAGCAACTGAGCAGCAGCTGTCTCCCAGATGTATTTCCAGGGTTTGTGTGCTGTCTGGTCGGAGCACACAAACCCCATAAACATACCGCGTGGCTCCGTGCTAGCTGTGCAGCGCACCACTAGCTCATATTGAGCATCCACGCCTGATCTATATACTTATGGAGATACGATCTCCAGTCCTGTGTACATTACCCCAAATGAAATAATCAGAAAGACATAAGATTTCTTAGTAAGCAACACATTTTAAAATGGAACCTCTGATTTCAAATAAGTGCTTAAATAAAATGGTAATATCTCATGAAAGATTAAACAAAGGAAAAACTTTTTTTTTATTGCAATATGCTCATCTATTTAAAAAAAACGACATTTTGAAAACGCTCTTGCTCCCTGTTAGGTATGATACAGAAAATATGTTACAGCCAGTATCATACCTTGTCTTCCTGACAGTTGCTCAGTAGATTACATGTGCCCCAAATATGCAGTTTTTTTGCTAGTAAAATATCTTAAACGTTGGTAAGCTGAATAAAAAAACACAGCATCTAAAGTTCTGGGAAGTTTGTCTTTCATTTTCTTTTTAATTTATATAAAATATAGGTGTCAAGTTCACTTTAGAGCCGTGTGATTACGTTTACATGGTGAAAGCATTTAAATGACTTCTTTTGTAAATATATGTCCCACCTTCCCAAACATTTGTTCTCCATCAGACATTTGTCAGCTTGTCATGCATACAGTATTTCATTTTTGTGTCTTCTGCAGAGCAATGTTGATGACTGCTTGTGATTTGTCTGCAATAACAAAACCTTGGCCAGTTCAGCAGCGGGTCGGTATCTAATGACAAATAACACACTTTCAATTCCTTTCTGTATAAATGCTATAATTTTAAAGTACTCATTACACTGATTTCATTGTATCTGTAAAAAAGCTCACAGGTAATTAACAGACTATTGTCCTTTTTTTTTTTTGTTTAATAAATGTTTATTGGTTTTACAGTTGAGATAATACAGAATGCATGAACAGACATGAATAAGAGGAAAAAGAAGAAAAAGGGGGAGGGAAAAAATGGAGGTGGTAGGAAGGGACAGGGCAAGTGGAGGTGTTATGGGAGGGGAGAGGGGATCCAGCAGGCATGTCAGGAGTCCAATAAATATATCGTAACATAGGAAATTTTACGGACTGTCATGTTGAAATCCTGTAAGACACTTAGGGCTCTCAAGAAATTCATACCAAGGAAGCCACAGTTTGGCGTACGGCAAACCCTTACCTATGGATGAGTAGAATAGGTTTTCTGCCACTCTGATCTACTCAGCCGTAGACAGACAGTCCTAGGAAGGTACCCGGGTTTGTTTCCAGTATTTAGGTATGGTTAGCATCGCTGCATTAAGCCATTAGGTACTTCCTGTATTTGTTAGTTCGATATGTATTGACTATTGTCCTTTTAACATATTATATATATTTTTTTTTTAAATGTATTGACTGACGTCATCAGAGTTATTTTCCAGTTTATTCCCTTCCTTATCTTACAGCACGTTTTTTGTTTTGTCCAACTATTCGTTCTTGCTCAGAAGACCCACTGAGTATTCTGTAAGGGGCCATAAAATTTGTGATGTCCGTGCCCCTTAAAATGAATGTCTCTGTAGGGTAGATGGTAAGCCAGCTATGTGCCGTCTTTGTTTCCAAAGACTTCCAAACGTGTAGTAATCTAACAGAACGGTCAAGCTATTTTTCATGACTGAATTAAAGCTTTTGATTTGCACCTGAATGCCACTGTTTTTTTGTGTAACAATTGGAGTGGATTTAATTGTAGGCCAAAGATATTCTCCTTTTTACTGTGTCCTAAGTCCTCGGTGAGTCTTATTTTACAATAATTAATTTATACTGACAACCCATCAAGCTCTATTATTTTATGAACATTAGGGGGAGTGGAATCCCCACACTGTGAAACCCTACTTACTGGTCTACTGCGTAAGGTGTTGTCTAAAAGGTCTGCTACCACTACCAACTGTATGCAGTTGACTTTCCAAACGTTCTTTCTATTTCCCTGACATATCCTAATTCTCCTGATGGACCTCTTTTCATAATCCTCTGTAACCTCTATTAATAATTTAATATGTCACTTATGTTCATCCATCCACTTATGGCATACACGTTTAGTAGCTTGTTACAAATTACTACCTACAAACTGTTAAATAAAGGTCCCCAGTCATTAAATAACTTGGGATTGAGATGGTTTGTTGACTTTGAGCAAGTCGCTGCAACTTTACTACTATTCCCTCTTTAGCACTAGGCATACTAGTATTTGTGCATTGCTCAGCTAGACTACAGGGATGTCTTTATTATCAGTATGCCCCTAACTGAAACCACACATGCCTGCTAAGAAACAGAATTACTGCTTGGTCCACTGACTCCAGTCTAGATCAGAAAATAACTCTACTGTTGCTTTTATTTCTCAAGTAAAAGTCCCAGTGAAGATTAAACAAAAAAGCAGTGTTAACTAAGAGATCTTCCTTTACAGTTAAAGAGGAATTATCATTAAGTATAATGCGGTAATATTGGGTATTTGACTTTTTGTCATTTAATTCACCCATACGAGCTATAAGATGAGATTTCTTTGGATGCCATATACTTATATATAAGTATATATATAAGAATACAATTTAGTGTAAAAGGGGGAAAGTTGTTTCACTATTTTCACTACACAACTAGTACATTGCTAACACTAACCCTATTTATCCCAACCTACTAACTAAAAGAATATGAAGGTTCCCAGACAAAAAAAAACAAACAGAAAAAAAACTCAGACCAGTACAATCTAATACCCAGAGCCATCAAAACTACAGCACGGGCATGCAAATTAATATATAAGAATACTATAATTTATTTATAATTTTATTACAATTTGCAAATAAATAATGAGCAAAAATAAAATGAGGCCCATAAAGTAGGAAGGAAACTGATCACTGTAACAAACTGTGATCAGAGGAAAATGTCTATCACTCTCTTTACTTCACGCTAAGCATGTGAAGTACAGAGTGAATTTGATGCGGTCAGTGTTTGAACACATTGGGGTCTATTCAATGACCTGCGTCAATTATCTCATGTCATTGAATCCCATAGACTGCTATACAAAATGTGAGATAACATCTCAGGTCACTGAATAGACCCCATTGACTTTGACATCCAATTTTCTGTGATCGCAGTGATCAGTCAATCACATGACGGGAAAACATAGTCAACACTACTTAAGTTGCAAGGCAGAGTCCCAGCACGTTACACGCCGGCTGGCAGTGCGCATGGAGCACACAGTCAGCTTAACTGCATGACTCGTTAACTCATCATAACGTCCGATCTACACAGAGCTTATGATAAGTTAATTTATCATAGGGATTAAGTTATGCAGACAACTATCTTTTTCTAAGACATGGAAAATAGACCCCAGTCTGTCTGCTATCACAAGACTAACAAACAGAATAAAAGTAGCAGATATTGTAATGAATTTTACAGAGATATACAAACACTTGCCTATTCTTTATTCCCCCTTGTTGAGTATGGGGATAAATGTGAACTTAGATGCATTATCTGGTTTTGGTATCTTCAAATATGAAATACTTTCGTCAATCTCAGCAGTGCAATCCTGTTCAATGTAGATTGAGGTAAAGTCTCTAAAAGGATTACCTGAGCACAGAAAGGTATATCGTCAATATGACTGCAGTCTCATCCCACGCAGCAGTATAAAACCGCGTCAAAAATACTTTCATTCCAATAACTAGACTATTAGTCCAAATACAAATGTATGAGAGTTTTTATATTTACTTTTCTTCTTTCTATAAAATGACTGATGTATTTTCATTTGCTATCCTCATTTCTTTATTAAGCCACATATATATATATATATATATATATTTTTTTTTTCTAGGTAAGGAAACATAAAGTGTAACCACTGTTCATTGATGAATATTTTTGTTTTGCAGATAGCAGAGCTTGTAGCTTCAGAATTTTATGAACAAGGGGATAAAGAGAGAAAGGAACTCAACATTGAGCCTATAGTAAGTATTGGGTGTTCTATGAATAAAAAGGTACTGGAATATCATTTCATGCCATATTTATTCTTCATACATTATGATTAAACCCTAAAAAGGCCTCGTTAAAGTTAAGACTAGGGACCTGTCATTTCACTAAGTAACGATGAGCATCTGCTCCCTCACTGGAGGTGTGTTCTGCCTGATAGAAGCCGCACACCGGTCAGCGGTCCCAGATCCGCGACATGGCAGCCTGGAAGTCTTCATGAGATTTCCAAAAGAATATGTTGATCAATTCTGAACAGTTCTCCCTAGGAGTGTTAGTACAAAACTGTTGTAATAAGACATAAGTAGTAGTCTCTCAGAGTCAGATAGCTTTCTGATACCTGTTTTTCCAGACACATTTTATTTATTAGATTAAGTTGTATTGCGCAAAACTCATTATCAACTGTCCCCCCTATTCGACTTTCTGACTCAACTTAAAGTATCCAGACAATATTTGACAGAACATTGACGTTTTTTCTTTATTTGAGTTTATAAAACAGGAGTATGTCACTGGCAGGACAAGATTTATAATTAAAGGGACTGTATCACCTAAACATTGTTTTTGCTGTAAATATAGAAAATAAAGAAATATGAAAAATGATCTCCACTTTGTGTTAGCAAAATTGCAAGCAAATTACTAAATTTGGAGAAAAATGTGTCTGTGGAGTCTCCAGTTTATGACATCACCAGTGGCTTAATATGCAAATTACACACTTCCCATTAAAAAGCAGTTCATTTGCATATCAAGCCACAGGTGATGTCATAAGCAGGAGACTCCACAGACACATTTAAAACACGTGTTTGTCCTAATTTAGGCATTTGCGTGTAATAGATCATACACAATATATAGATCATTTTCAATCATTTTTATTCTCTACATTCACAGTAAAACAATGTTTAGGCAACACGTCCCTTTAAGTTTATAGTTTACAGGTAATGATTAAGATTATATCAGATATCTTATGAAGATGACATATGTTCTTGTAAGTAATCTTGATATGCTTTTGATTTACGCGATGGTAATTTTATATACATTGCTATTTAAACACCTCTGGATATTCCCTAAATATAGCCCATTAGTAGTCACTGAGGACTAGCTACAAAAACACACCTAGGTAATCCCTAAATTGTACACCAAGAAATTGCTACTCTAGATTGAGACTCTTGAAGAATGACTGATATTTTCAGTGTGTAATAAAGGAACGGCAAGTATTTGCAGGTAATTTATCAGTGTCTCTCATCAGGGCCGGATTAAGACATTGTAGGCACCTGGGCTACAGGTATTGTGAGGCCCCCAGTAAATAGAAGATGACCTTACATGAGAAGTTTTACTAGTAAATAATAATTCACATGTAAACTGTTTGTTTCTTTCCATATTGAGAAAATGCATTTATTGTTTTGAATTCCTTTTATTTGCCAATCTGCCTCTCAGACTTGACAATGCATCCCCAAACTTGCCAATCTGCACCTTCAACCTGTCAATCTGCACCTCAGACTTGTTAATGCACCTCCAAACTTGACATTCAGCAACCAGACTTGCCAATGTATTCCCCGAGCCAGGTTGCCCAGTAATATGCCACTATTTGCCCATTAATATTCCACTGTTAGTTTTCCCATTAATATTCCACTGTTAGTTTGCTCATTAATATGCCACAGCCAATTTGCCCATTTGTATGCCAGTGTTAGTATGCCCATTAATGTTCCACAGCCAATTTGCCCATTAATATGTCACTATTAGTCTGCCCATTAATATGCCACTACTAGAATGCCCATTAATGTGCCACAATCAATTTGCCCATCAATATGCCACTATTAGTCTGTCAGTTATTATGCCACTATTTGTATGTATGCCCATTAATATGCCACTGCCAATTTGCCCATTGAAATTCCCATTGTTAGTATGCCCATTAAAATGCCACCAACAGTTCAGCCCAAAAAAACTTTTACCCCAGGCCCCAGTACTCACGTTCTGGCTGCACTCTGTCCCTCGAGGACTGCAAAAATAAAATTTAAAAAAAGGCTTGGCGCAGAGGCACAGGCTGGGGAGATCGGGAGATCTCCTCTTGCCAGAACATGTCAGCAAGCAGGCCATGACTCTATGCTGCCTGTCTTACTCCCCCCGATGCTTCCATCGCGGCTCTGTCACGTGATCACTTCAGGTCATGTGGCCTTCTGTGATGAGAGTAGCGGTGAACACGAGAAGTCCCTAATGTGAGGATAAACTGGCATGTACTTTTGACAGTACATGCCAGTTTATCCTCTGATCAGCTGCCATATTTCATAGTAGAAGTGTTTGAGAAACAGCAGAGAGTAAAACCATATGTATTTATTAAGATTCACGACAGGTTTACTTAGAAGATGGAGGACAGGGGTTAAAAAAAAGTTTAATTAACCTTTAATAAATCCCAATTAAGGAATGCACTTTCTGGAATGTGGCATTTCTTGTTAGTTTCTTTTTTGCTTGAGCTACACAACTGCTCAATCCATTTACTGTCTGCCAAACCAATTTTATTTTGTTGGTCACATAGATGACATAGGGATTATTGAAATATTATTAAAACTCGCTCTTTATACACCAACATACCAACTTCAGTGATTTTTAGCCTGATGGAAAGATTAGAGCGTGGTTTAGAAAGCATTCCTCTGGGACCACTGGGCACGCCAGGCATTAGAAATAACCAGCACACTTGCACACAAGTTGCACCTAAATTGGATATGAAAATAATGTTGAGCTGTTTCCTAATAAACATGGTCTGGCTCAGAGCCTTCTACACAGTAATTATAGGTGAGGCAGCCAATTTTGACTAAGTTCTGCTCTCTCATGAGCCATATTTAATTGCTTGGTAACATTTGACAGTACATTCACCAAGCAACGTGTTGTGAATATAGTAACAAATGGGATCTTTTTTATTCCACCTGAAATGATATAATTCACCACACAGGTGTTAAATTTAAAATGTGTGTTTGCCAAGAAGAGAACTCCATGCCTTTACTATAGTATGGCATTGATATTGCTCCTGCTCTCCATAAAAATGAAGTTATTTGTTTGCTTTTACATGCGAAGGTCTAAATCTGTGGTATTAAGTCATTCTAAACTGCTATAATGCCCAAAGCATCTCCTGGACACCACAAGAATGCAATATTTAAAGACAAAATGATCAAGTAGTGGGTTTATAGTAGTCAGGTATTCCAGTAGAAATAGACGATAGAGATAAGGATACCATTTTAGGTTGTCAATGTCCAATTAAGCTTGTATGGCACACACTGCTTGTGGTTCAGGTAAGTTGCATCGGGGGCTGTTAATGAAGGTCAGTTACAGGGCAAAGCTGTAGCTGACCCAAGTAGTTAGAAATAGCACTGAATGTTCTACTAATGGAGACACATACCTGATGATTCCACTCTGAACAAAGGATTATTTAATCATTACCTTCAACAGACTCATGATCCTGGACAACATGCATTTAATAGTGAGTGGTAATATAGCACAAGAACATCTACAGCTGGTTTCATTACCTACCTGAATGTGAACTTATCACATTCACATATTTTGTAGTTCATTTTAACAAATATTATTGTGTTAAAAATAATCATTGTTTATTCAAAGTTCATTAATAAACAAAACTTACACAGACACTGATCCAAATGTAGCCAGTGACAAACGTATCTTATTCACTTTAACCAACGGTCTATGTTGTTGAATTACAATGAATGGTAGCACTGCGTATATGTTTGATGAAATAAGTAATTTTCCGTTTCCCTTGGAGATGTCACGACCAAGGATAGATGAACTCTCCGTATAAGGACAAAGAAACGGGCATTGTAGCACCCACCCCCCTTTTTTGTCGCCATAAGTAACAGGGTATGCCTACACATGTGTCCCTGCCCTGCTTGCACCTAGAGGATCATCAGCAATCTGGCGAGGCCATTGTAACAGTGACGAGGCCATAGTATAAACGTACGTCTGTGGTTTGCTGCGTTCCTCGTGCAGAGGGTACTAGCCATGCATTTCGGGTCTGAACTGCCCTTATGGGTGGGATCAGTCTGATATGCTAATTGATTGGTTCCTTTGCAATGGTGTAAGCAGGCAAACAAATGGAGTTGCTCTCCTGAGTAGGTATTATCCTACAGGACAGACTATTGCAGTACTGTTTGTTCTCGGGCATTGTAGCACCCACCCCTTTTTTTGTGTCCGTATAAGGACACCAGTGTCCATGGCAAGCTCTGAAAATGTGCATCATTAAATTGTTTATCACACTGTCCATTAAATGTCTTCCATGAATGATGGAGCCCACCGCTGGTCGAGATATTTAGTAACCAATGTAGAGGGAAACAGTGGGTCCTGCTATCTAACATTGCCCACAATATTTGAACAATCTTTTTATTTTTAGGATCTGATGAACAGAGAAAAGAAGGATAAAATACCAAGTATGCAGGTTGGATTTATTGATGCAATATGTCTGGAACTTTATGAGGTACACACGTCAATCTCAGTTTCATAAACCACAATTTGTTTAATGCATCCCGTTCAGTAGATATTTATAATGTCAGTGGTTACACATAGATTATAGAAATAATAATATTGTTGTACCTGTGCTTTGTTTTGAAAGGAAAGATTTAATCTAATTTTCTTTCTTTTTTTTCCATATTATTTTAAGAAGCATTCTATTCCTGTCTATTGTCCCTGTATAGAATCATAGGTTCACTGCGTCTATTAAATTGCCAGTTTTTACTTAGCTTAATGCATCTGATAGTATACTTCATATGTTGAAAATTGAACTACAGGCTTCACATGATATTAATGGACATGGTTTTGTAATAAATAATAATCTTCACTATTTATTACATTCAGTAGTAGGCTTCATTGAACAACCCTGAGGGTTTTTTGTGTGTGTTTCACTGTAATGTCTTTCTTCATTTAGTTTACTGTTTTTAAAGGAAACATTTTGGAATTATTTTGATGCCGTATTTATCCTAAGAAATCAAAATTTAAAGAGGCGGCATCACTTAAACATGGTTTTTACTATGAAATTCAGAGTTTAAAAAATTATTGAAAATGATCTATACATTGTATTAGCAAAAGCAAGCAGTTACCTACTTTAGGAGGGATATATATTTAAATGTGTCTGTGGTGTCTCCAGTTTATGACATCACCTGTGGCTTGATATGCAATTTACATATTTTCCATTGAAAAGCAATTAATTTTCATATCCAGCCACAGGTGATATCATAAACCGGAGACTCCAAAGTCACACATAAGACACGTTTTCTCCTAATTTAGGCATTTGCTTGCGATTTTTATAACACAATGCATAGATCAGTGCGTACATTATTATCTACATTCATAGTAAAAACAATATTTACGTGATACAGTCTCTTTAAGAAAATTACAGCTAAACACAAACACCCCAGAAATGTCAAAACAGCCCTTGTCACCAAGGGAAAGACAAGGTCAAAAGATCATGTCACTAACCGGTTAATATGATTTTTTTCCCCCCTTGTTTACATCTATGACATGGAAATATACATCATGTGTCCTTCAGGGGTTAAATAGTGGACTTCATTAATCAATATAGATGATTTCTTTGCATACATGAAAATAGTTGGCTGAACTATACAATAGAAGGAAAAAGACTACATTATGCGTTAAACAGTGGACCATTCTATGCAATACACTGAATAGTGACCTTTCATGGATGGAAAATTAAATAAGCGCCCCTTGTGCCCAAAACATTGTTAAGTACTTGTAATCTTCTTTCCTAGGCCTTAACGCAGGTGTCTGAATCCTGTTTCCCTTTACTTGATGGTTGCCTGAAGAATAAGCAGAAATGGCAGATGCTGGCTGAGCAACAAGAGAAAAATCTGGTCAACGGAGAAAGCAACCAGTCTAAACTAAACTGTGACTTGGATTAAATAACAGTGCTTTATACTCTTATGGTACAAAAAAACATAAAACTTTTGAGAAGCATTTATATTTTGCCACTGTTATATTTGGTATTGTCACTTACAGTGTTCTAGGAGATCACAAGAAAATATAAGTACATTTTAATAATTTGTAGAAAATGAACCTTACCTGATGTAGGGAAAATGACATCAGCCATTAAGAAGTTATACCATTGATGTCTACTCTTCACTCCTATTGTCCTTTTAGGACCAGTGCCTTAAAGCAGAATTGTTGTTTTTTGATTAGTAGCACATTTCTTATGATGAAACGGATATGGTGAAACAGCACATTAATAGAATAATATGCTTTACACTGATCAGCCATAACATTGTGACCACTGACAGGTGGCAAGCTAGGAAACTTTGGGTCCTGCCATTTATGTGGATGTTACGTTGACACTTACCACCTACCTAAGCATTGTTGCTGACCATGTACACCGTTTCATGGAAACATTATTCCCTGATAGAATTGGCCTATTTAAGCAGGATAATGCACCCCGCCACAAAAATGGTTCAGGAATGGTTTGAGGAAAACAAGTTCAAGGTGTTGGCTGGGCCTCCGATTCCCCAGATCTCAATCCAATCGAACATCTGTGGAATGTGCTGGACAAATAAGTCCAATCCATGGGGCCCGACCTCTCAACTTAACAGACTTAAGTGTGAGATACCACAGCACACCTTCAGAGGTCTAGTGGAGTCCATGCCTCAACAGGTCAGGGGTATTTTGGCATCAAAAGGGGACCTACACAATACTAGGCAGGTTGCCATATTGTTATGGCTGATTGGTGTGTATCCATATGATATGTGGATTAATAATGACCTTCCCTGTCCCATCTAACATTCATTTGTATATATAGACTTTGTTAACTGAAAACCTAAAAGAGAATAATAGAGAATATTGTGTTAGCAGAATTGCAAGCACATTAATAGATTAAAAGAAAAATGTGTTTTAAATGTGTCCATGGTATATTTCTTGTTTTTTTTCACCTTACCTTGTTTCTTCATATTCCAATTACACATTGAAAATAGTTTTTTTGCATATAAAACTGCGATGTCATAAACAGGAGACACCACAGACACTTTAAAACGTAACATTTTTATTTGAATTCATGCTTTCGCTTGCAATTTTGCTCAACCCAATAGAAGATCAATGTTAGCAGGATTAGCAATGTTTAGGTTACAGAACCACTTTAATGCAGTTCCGCTTTTCTCAGCTCTGCATACTATTTCAAATATGTAAGACTTGGTACTCATACATAACAATTGTAATCTCACTAGTGAATATCTGCACTTCCTCTCAATGAATCGGGGCAATCCTATGGCAATCTCTGGAATAGGAATTTAAAGGCCATTTAGAATGGAAATGTATTGTTATCATCTGAGAAATAAAATATATGTAAACATATTTATAATTATATGTGACATGACACAGAGATTGTGTAATTCTCTGCCATTTTAAAGGAGTTAAAAAAAACCATACAGATTATCCAGTAAGGTTGATGTTACAGGTACACCGCACATGCATGGGCATTTGTAGGATTTTTTGCTGGGGGATTAAGGGCGGTGAGGCAAAATATCCTTCCCACCCTTCCCCTCTTAGACCTAATACATCCTCCCCATTGCCTACCTTTGCTGGCTTAGGAGAGGGCTTTCCTGGTGGGAGGCAAATGTTTAGTTACCCATTAAAAGATAAAATTATAATGATCATGGTTGTATAGTTGCTAATAGACCAGCATGTACCTGCTTAACATGAGAACTTTAGTTTACAATAGCTGGGGTGGTAAAAATTAGCAACTACCCCAGTCCATAATTCAGCCAAAATGTTAGTGTGTAGTGTAGTGTAAGGTACCACAACCTACCTATAGCTACAATTCCCATGAAGTTCAGCTAGCAATATGACTGGCTGAATATTATTGTAGATGCAGTCAGCAAAAGTTAGGGCTTTACTCTTAAAAAAGAGAATTTCAGGTAATTGAGATGGGAATTTCAAACATAACGCCAAACTAGGCGAAATATTCTCCCATTCAGTCCATATTGTTGGTACTGTAGTCCCAAACATAGGTCTATGCACATGAATAAGCATTTTATTTTCTAACAAATGAAACATAATTCACAGTCACACTGATGCTGCAGAAATTTTCAGTTGTATGTGGGACTCACCTTAGTTTGTTTTTTTCAAACTTTATTTTTTATAGCAATGTGCTCGCTAGGTTCAATACCACTGCTCCAGATTATGTGATAGAGCCAATAGATTGTGTGTCATTTTTATAAAATACAAAAAAATGTGTGTTTTCACTGCATTGTTTTTTTTTGTTTTTTTTTTATTTAAAAAACTCAATAATGGTGCAAAGTTCTAAAAGTGTAAAAATCAGTAGGATCGTTCTACTGGTTTCTGTGTTGATTGCTCCTTTTTTAGAAATTTGACACAGAATTTAAATATATATCACCTCCGATGTATTTGTCTTTAATTGAATATAAACCAATTTGTAATATGGTTTATCATTCTGTCATTGATTAATTTTGTAAAACACAGGTTGACTTTTCTGTGGAGCACGTAAGAGGTTTTTAATCCTCAGTAATGCAAACCTTTACAACATACTCCCTAAAATATACAGGGAGGATGTGATGATAGGTTGACTTTTGCATCTATTCTGTATAAATATTGTTAATACATATATTTATTTATTTATACTCAAATGTCATAGTTGGTTTTTTTTCACTGTTTGTTCTGAGAGATTGGAAAAGCAACCATTTTGAATAATACATGATCTTATTGTGCCTTGATGTGGCTTGTTTATGGAATGAGCCACACTTGCCAGTGTGTGATTTTGTAAAAGTATGCCTGAGTAGGGTCCTAAAGTGAACTTGTTACATTCCCAAATGCCTTCCTCAAAGGAGGCAGCCATGTTGTTTTATATTATTCATAGAAACAGTGCGTATAAGAATTGGAGGGAATTCGTCACAGACCCATTGATTCTATTTATCGGCGGGACAGTCACAATGAGAGGAAACTCACCTTGTTTGTAACTCTCAGGAGTCATGTCCACACAGTCGCTCACTTGTTTATTTATCATCTGCTCATCGGGGCTTTGGAATAGTTTAGCAGATTTAATCCTTGATTTACTTATCTATTCTGATGAAAGCTGATAATTACTGGTAGTTCAATAAGATGACTGATCTCAGGAATGGTGAGCATCTGTAGCACAAAACAGTATAGAGACATAAAACATTCCCTAATTAAGAACTCTAGTATCACCAGAACTATAACCAGAATTATTATAACAAAGAAATACAAAATATAGTGCACATGTGAAAGTAACTTTGTTGATACAAACTTCTAAAATTTGCAAGTCCATTTTAACTGGCATTTTGATTTGCAGGGATGAATGTAGATTTGAAATTTGATTTGTTGATATATTTTTGTTAATTTAAATTATAGGAATATATGAGTGTATTGACTTTTGTAATTTAGTTACCAAGCCAGATTACAAGTAGCAAACACATAGATCACTGTCTCAGCGGCCAGCATCCTAATCTAAAATATTTGAGATAAACAGCACATACTAAACATGCCTAATTTTTTTTTTTATATATATATATTTTTTATATACTCCTGATCAGAGAATTAGACACAGAAGAATTGTACATGATGAAAGTCAGCAAATATAAGCAAGCAAACATTTTTGACTGGATCCTATTATTAGAAATAAGTTCTTAATTTAAAAAAAAATCCCATGAAGGGTTAAAGAAAACAACTCTCACTTAAAGGAGATAAACCATAATTAATATTTGATAAGTCTTTCCGAAAGCATAAAGGTTGTACTGCCAAGTTAAAGGATTTTAATTATTTTCTCCACAATTGCAGAAAAGTTTTAGCTTTATTTCTGATGTCACATGATTAGCTTAATTTAACCACATTAATATGTGACAACTGACAAGCATCATAAAAGTTTTACTGACAAATTAAAAAAATATGTTCCCAAATATTACTTAGAATTTCTTTGATGTTTATCATGTAAAAAAAAATCATGTTTTTTATTATGTTGGCAGAGATGCAATGGACCATGTGGCTCCTTCACTGTGTGCAAAAGTAGCTATGGGGGCATGCTGGACCCAGTGTAGTTAGTAACCCTTTGCACAGCTGTTTTGTTTATGTGAGTTCCTAGGCACACAAAACAAATCAACATTAAAGATATGGTTGGAATTGGGAAGGACTAGATTTTATCAATGTGCTGGCTAGGCATCTTTAAAAAAAAAAAAAATAATGGTTTAAGCAAGTTTTTAAACGATCCCTGTTAAATCCCAAACACAGTTTATGTCAGGCAGAAGAGGCAATTCGGCCTGCTTAAAAAGTTTAGACTGTTGAAATTATATTTAGCTTTTTATAAAATTCTAACAAAAGACATCCAAGCTGGCATGTCGCTGAGCTGCACACACACAAAAAAAATATCTTTTAAACGGTGCAAACTAGGGGTACAATTCAAAAGATGTTTTAATCAGGCAGAAGTGTGCTTCCTCCTCATTAAAACTATGTTTAAGGTTTAAATAGAGCCAGCTTTACAAACAAATATCCAAACATGACCTGTGCTCAAGCTAGATCACTAACAGGATCTGGGTTTAAGGAAGTAGTCTGACCCCAAATGTTATATTACATGGGCTGTTTGCTTTTTGTGTTTGTTCACATGACTTGTTCTAAAGAGTGAGTAAGAATCATTGTACTGCCAATTGAAATCCCCCTGTGTACATCTATCATGGGGAATTATTATGCAGTAGCGGATGCTCCATATGTGCTAGGTGTGCGCCGCACACCTAACACGGAGCACCCGCGCTGTGTATTTCTGGGGTTTGTGTGCTCTGAGCAAAGTGTCGTCTTTTGGATGTAACTCGTGTATTTCCGGGAGTTTGTGTGCTAGCTGTTCTCAGCACACAAACCCCGTAAATACAGGAGAGACGTTGTGCCTCCCAGTGACAGGCGTTCTGCCAGCCTGGTGGCTGCCACTCAGGGGCACGATACGCCCCTGTTATTATGGGTACCCTTTGTTTGTCCAAGAGATACTTGAGGTACTATAAAATCTTTGGACACTGAAACGATTAGTTATCGTGTCAGATCCAAAACAATTTCTTTTTAAAAAATGTATACAGCATTGTTAGTTACATTTTGTATAAAACCAAATTAGTGGAACCTACTACTTGAAACTGAACAACAATCGGAAAGTCATTCATTTAAAAGGACACCATTACCTAAACAAATTATTTATATATTGTGTTAACGGGAGTGCAAGCAAATCCATATGTTAAGAGATATGTCTCACCTTGTGGCTTGATATGTATATGAACAACCTTCAAAGGGAAATGTGTCATAATCAGTAGACACCAGTGACACATTTAACTCCATTTATTACTTAATCTATGCATTTGCGTAGCTGCTAACACAACATATAGATTTTTTTTCTATATTCCCATTACAAAAAAACATTTAGGTGTAGAAACAGAAAAATAGGTCTACTCCAGTTATTCCAAATGAAAGTAACCCAGCTTTTCTTGAATATATTTTAAAACAACATATGTTAAAATGCTCCCCCTGACACACATGACATAGCTAAACAAAAGGACAAGGGATAGAGTCCCTTTTATTAACAGGTAATGTGTTAGTGGGCAAAATAATTGATAATGTAATCTTTTCATTGGTTGATTTCACTCTTGCAATACGCACACAGAGTCTTTAAGTAGATAAGCTTAAGTACACTGTAAATAGGTTCAGATTTATATTTTAGTAGCTATTATACTACTTCATATTTAAAAACTTACAGCCACTTGTTTTTTTTGTCAGTTTGTACTTTGTTTTTGTTTTTTAATATTTGCACAGTATGTTGTTACTTGTCACTTTTGTATGGTGTCATAAGGCTAAGTGTTTTAGAAGGGATGTAATTGTTTGGATGTAATTGTTTTAATATATTTTGAATGCACACTTAGCTATCAAAATTTAAAGCAGGTTTCTCAATTACGTAGATTTTCGCGACAATATTGTACCCAGTTTTCAACTTGTATATTACTTTATTTGTACTATTTTCCAGCTCTTGTAAATAATAAATAATAAAATTTAAGAAAATACAGAGTTGATTACTACTTTTCGTATGGTTTGAATCATTTCATAATATTTTATGTCATTGATTAAATATTAACTTTGTAATCATAGGCAAATACTAATAGGTTTGGTTAAAAGGCTGAAATCACTTTTTAATGACTATACCAGAGTATAGTTTTTGAAATAATTAGTATGTATTTCTTTACCTCCCACTAAGTCTACAATGGAAATATTTAGGCCTTGCTAATAAAAGTTAATCATTCACATTGTACACTGTACTTGACTGAGGCACTGAAAAACAGATATGTAGATTGTATGACACAATCAATAACTAGAGACATGGTCCATAGAATATCAAATAAGTTCATGTAATCCATATATTCTTTGAGAGCTGATAAAGAAAAGAAAAACATTAATTTGTGCAGCATCAAAAATGTTCATGATTCAGCAGTTAAGATATTTAATATATTTCATTTTTAAGTAATTAACGCTTTCAGTAAATGTGAAATAAATTAGGGGTAGAGTGATTTTCAATGTCATATGTTTACAGTCAGAGCCGTCACTAGGGTTGGTGTCACCCGGTGTGGTAACTCATGGTGTCACCCCCCTGGATTTACTCCAATATCATGCCAAGGGTCGCCAACAGAAATTCCAGGGCCCTTACTGAAAAAAAATCTGCCCCCCCCTCCCCCACCCTTAATAGTTTATTAATTAATATGTGACTAAAAGCCGGGTCCACGTCCCCTGGATGCAGACTGCCAGCTCCAGGGCCAATCCTAGGGTCACGGACACCACAGTTAGTATGCCCATTAATATGCCACAGCCAATTTGCCCACTAATATGCCAGTGTCAGTTTGCCCATTAATATGCCTGTTAGTTTGTCCATGAACATGCCACCACCAGTTTTCCCAATAAAAGCATTAGCCCCTCTGCCCCATTCTCCAGTACTCACCTTACTGCTGCTCTCTCGCATCTCCTTTGCATAGTGTTCCCTCCATGCACCTATATTGCACCCAGGGCCGGCCTTAGCGGTGTGCGACCTGTGCGACTCGCACAGGGCACAACACCCCAGGGGGCTCCTGCCCGGCCGCTACAAAAAAAAATTGTTTAAATAATTTTTTTTTTAAAAAGCCAGTAGAGGCGCTGGATGGGGGAGATCAAAAGATCCCCCCTCACCAGCCCTCTGCTTGGCATGCTCTGCTGGATTCGGGGAGGGGGCGGAGCTAACCGGCTGAACAGTGTAGCTCCGCCCCCACCCTGTGAAGCATAGCAGCGTCTGTTTCATGGGGAGCCCCGGGCAGCAAGAGAAAGTGCTGCTCGCGCTCCCCATGCTTTCATTAAGCATGGGGAGCCTAGCAGCACTTTCTCTTGCTGTCCGTGAAGCAGACACTGCTGTGCTTCACAGGGTGGGGGCGGAGCTACACCACTCAGACGGTTAGCTCCGCCCCCTCCCTGGATCCACATTTGCAGGTAAAGGAAAGGGGGGGGGGGAGGGAGACAGAACAGTGGGAGGGGGGGGGAGAGACAGAACAGGGGGAGGGGGGGGAGAGAGACAGAACAGGGGGTGGAGAGAGAGACAGAACAGGGAGAGGGGGGAGAGAGAGAGACAGAACAGGGGGAGACAGAACAGGGGGAGGGGGCGAAGAGAGACAGAACAGGGGGAGGGGGGAGAGAGAGACAGAACAGGGGGAGGGGGAGAGAGAGAGAGAGACAGAAAAGGGGGAGGGGGGAGAGAGAGAGACAGAAAAGGGGGAGGGGGGAGAGAGAGAGACGGAAGGGGGGAGAGAGAGACAGAACCAAGGAAGGGGAGGAGAGAGACAGAACAGAGGGGGAGAGAGAGAGAGAAAACAGGTATGGGGGAGTTAGAGAGAGACGGGGGAAGCCCGCACAGGGTGCAGGAGCATAGGAATATCTTCAATATTTGGTAGCCTGGGCGGAATCTATGTTTGGCATCCCTCCTCCCCCACAATTTTTTAAGCAAAGTAAAAGTGGCATTTATTTATCTATCCACATTTTTTACAATTTTATATTAGAACATGGCCTCTCTGTCCCTAAACAATTCATAATTGTCCTATCCGTCCCCAAGCAGCTTTCCAGTGCCATCGCTGTCCCCAAACATATTGTAACATGCCATATTAGACCCCAAACATCCCGTCAGGGCCACCTTTGTGCCCAAACTGCTTGTCAGTGCCATCTCAGTCCTCAAAAAGTTTGTCAGGGCCAACTCAGTCCCTACACAACTTGTCAGGGCCATGTTTGTGCCCAACAGCTTCCCAGTGCCATTTTTTTTTGTTATACAGTTTTCAGTACCATCTTTCTGGCCATATAGCTTATAACTGCAATTTTTGTCCCCATGCAGTTTATCAGTGCCATATTTGTCAACAAACTGCTTGTCACAGTCAGTTACACACACATTCAGTCACTCACTGCTTATCACACTCACCCAAAGACTCACATCACACTCAGTCACACACACAGACTCACATCACACTCAGTCACTCACAATAACAGTTTTTTATTATTATTTTATCTCCCTACCTGCGTCTGCCACGAAGTTCTCTGGAAGGCAGAAGCTTGTGAGCGCAAGGGGGCAAAGACTTTACCCTTGCACTTCCGAGGGGAGGACTGGGAGAAAAAGTGTGTGAACCGGGATGGCGCAAAGACGTGCAAACTGGCAGGGAGGAATTGGGGGGTGGAGGGAGCCAAAGTGTGCAAATCGACAGTGGCGGGAGGAAGAGATTCAAAGTATGCAAATGGAAGTGGAGTGGAGCAGAACGGTGGTAGGAAGTGGCGTTCTTTGCCGCCCGAGGTGAGTGCCTTGTTTGCCTCACTGAAGGAACACTACTGTCGGTTATGTTGACTTCAAGGATCTGTGGATGCCATACCACTGTTCTTCTTCACAATGAAGATACTACTTAATTAGTTTGTCCCCAAATGTAAACTGCAGCATGACAACAATCCCAAGCATGCAGCCAATAAAATGCCTGATGGATAATTATCTGCCTGACTTCTCCGAACTGAGGAGACTATTAATTCTGACCAAATCCCCATTTGCAGAAATGCAGCCCCATAACTTCAGTTCCTCAACTCAGTTCCTGAGTTTTTGTGCACATGGGAGCTATGGCTTTTTGGCCACAAGTCAACTTTTGACCAGACTGCTCCAGACAATAGATGGGTCTACCAGTGTGTCACTGTTTTCTGCCAATTCTGAGCTGACCCCACTGCTGGACATCTTCTGATTGCTAAGGGAAGTAAACATGGTGTATGTTCCTTGCCCAACCACTGCATCTACAGTGCTCAATGTAGCCCTGTTTCTTCATGATTCTTCAAAAGTGTGTGGCCAGCACATCTTGAAACCCCTGTCTTCAGCAACCTAACCTTGTTAGCTGAGTTTGGCTGTTCCTCATCCAGTTTTATTCCACCTACACAGCTGTTCCTGTTTCATTTAATGATTGTGCTACAACCTACATGTTATGGAGTTCACACCATTGATTTTAAAATAGGGTCTACTCAATAAAGAGAGAATTGCAGGCAACTGAGAGGGGAATTTTTAAGTGTAGGCCAATGTAGCCGCGTTGGAAGAATTCTCCAATACAGCTGAAATGGATAATTTTTCCAGCTCTGCTACATTGGTCTAGAGTTTAAAATTCCCATCTCAGTTCCCTGCAATTCTCTTTTTATTGAGTAGACCCTAGCAAAATGGTAATCCACAGAGTGCTATGTGAAACAATCACAATGATTAGGGGCCTCATGTCACGTGGTGCTCATCTTACAGCCGGGTTTGGCATACTGTGGCTCTGTCTGCTGGATTATTTTAAAATTGACGAAATAAAATCTTGTTTTACATACATCATACCCCGAGGATGGTGCATTTTTTTCACTTGAAGTTCTGGATGTGTGGCATAATTTGTTTGTGGAGGAGTTAAGGAGTTTATTGTATTTTGTTCTTTGACTGGCTTTGGACCTCCGAAGATATCATCTATTGGACCTCATTCAACTACTTTTAGACTTTTAAAAATACTGCTCACAATGCTGTTCTTCTTGCTGCTGTTACTGTAGGTCTTTTTAATCAAATATATATTTAAATGTAATAAAGTTAGTTTCAGGGTTGGGTTTAATCTCTTACCCATTAGAAAAAAAAGATATAAAATGGCAGTTTCCACACATTACCAATCAATAAGCATCCCCCATATTTTGGGTTTATCTTAGAAATCCTATTTGGGACCAGATACCACCTTTTGGCCAATTTATGCTTGAAATACACAGAGTGTAACAGTGGGCAACTCTGTGCTTTTAGGGAGCTCTGGGGTCATTTATTGAGATTCTCATTTAAATCCTTCCCCTGCAAGCAAATTACAACCAAATAAAATCAACAACTCTAGGAAATGTTCTGCAGTGACTGATTTGTAAATAGTAGTCTAGGTAACAGACTAAAAGTAACCTAACATAAGTATTTGCCTTGCTACCTTAATTGGTTGAATGATTATTTTATAGCTAGTGGGGATTTTTCCTCCCTGAGTCCAGCACAGTCTTCTAGAGCAACTTAGTTATAGAATAATTTGTTCAACTCCAGAAACAAACTAGTCTGTCTAATACCTTTCCAGTTAAAATAGTAATTATAGACTAAAGGTGTTAAACAGACAAATTTCTTTCTGGACTACAACTACCAGAGAGCTTTAATGGATTTGTAGTTCATTTGCTGCTGGAGGGCTACAATTGGACACCTTGGGTAAACCAGTATTGTAAATTGCTTTTTTAGTCCCTCTCTGCAATGCATCTTAAGGGTTGGCATGACAATAGTATAAGCTTCTGAAATGTAATGCATTATTTGGGACATATACATTAAAATCATTGTTTTATTACATCAGTATTCACATTTCACAAGATGCCAAACTGAACTCTACTCATCTTAATCAAGCTTCAAAGTTCACAGTCCTTGAAGAGGAAAATTTAATCAACAACACATTTAAAGTGCCTGATAAAACTAAAGACAGGGTAATCATGGCTTTCCAAAGGAGACAGTATCAGTCTGATACAGATAAATAATTATCTGAGAGATCAATGGTCAATTATGTAGCAACCTGTAACTAGCAAGGATTAGAAATTACAAGCATAGGTCAATTACTCTTTCTCATACTATTGTGGTTTGTATTCTTTTTTTTCTCCATGATGCTCTATTGTTAGTGACAATCACTAAATCTTGATTTATTTCGAACCATGGTGCTATATTAATCTTTGTATTGTACAGATTGGAAGCTAGGGGGTGAGAGAGAGACACCAGGAATGGGGGAGGGAGAAAGAGAGAGAGAGAGACACCAGGCATGTGGAGGGAGGGAGAGGGAGAGAGAGAGACACCAGGAATGGGGGGAGGGAGAAAGAGAGAGAGACACCAGGAATGGGGGAGGGAGAAAGAGGGAGAGAGAGAGACACCAGGAATGGGGGAGGGAGAAAGAGAGAGAGACACCAGGCATGGGGAGGGAGGGAGGGAGAGAGAGACACCAGGTATGGGGTGGAGGGGAGGGAGAAAGAGAGAGAGAGACACCAGGCATGAGGTGGGGGGGGGGGGAGAGAAAAAGAGAGAGAGACACCAGGCATGAGGTGGGGGGGGGGGGGGAGAGAAAAAGAGAGAGAGACACCAGGCATGAGGTGGGGGAGAGAGAAAGAGAGAGAGAGAGACACCGGGCATTGGGTGGGGGGGAAGGGAGAGAGAGACACCAGGCATGGGGTTGTGGCAGGGAGAGAGAGACACCAGGCATGGGGTTGCAGCAGGGAGAGAGAGACACCAGACATGGGGTGGGGGGATGGAGAGAAAGAAATCCACCAGACATGGTTGAAGGAGGGAGAAAGATAGAGAGAGACACCAGACATCTGGTGGGGGGAGAAAGAGAGCCACCAGACATGGGGTCTTGCACTGGCCCTGCCACACCCTCTCCAACACTGATTACCTCACTGAAACAGATTGCCATCTAAGGACAATATTAAAATATGGACTGACAGACACAGGTAACCCATTCATAGCCAAGGATGGGGGCTTATTTTTAAAGGACAAATATGTATGTAATACAAAGAGAGATGATAAGCCTATAATCCTCAGCCAGCTGGTATCTATATGAGAGAGATGGAATGCCTATTACCCTTAGCAAGCTGGCATTTATATAAGAGAGAGATGGGGAAATAATGTATAATGCTCTTGTACACACAAGGATCTCTAATAGTGCAACACATTGTCTGATGACATCACCAGGGTAATAGGAAATTTCATTCAAATTATTATCGGTTACTGCTGAAAAAAAAAAAACAAGAAATCTGAAGCAGAGAAAATCGACAGAGGGCCTCCTGAGCCTCTGAAAGGTGCAATTTCATCTAAGTATAACATTTTCATATTTTAAGCAATGTAAAATGTAAACTATTCATTTTAAAGTACTTTGAACATACTTTAATATGCATTAACAATTGGAGTAGGCATACTGGGCACCAGATAGTCCCTCTAAGAAGCACTGTTTACACTGCATTCAAAATAATCACTTTTAACAGTGTCACATTGCCCCCACTGCACATGCCATGGGGCACATTGCCATCAGAGCACTTGTCACAATATCACACTGCCATAACAGCCCATGACACAATGTCACACTGCCCCCACAGCTCTTGGCAAGGTATCACATTACCCACACAGCACTTGGCCCAGTGCCACATTGCCCCATTATCACTTGGCACAATGTTACAATGCCCCATTAGCACCTGGCACAGTGTCACTTTGCCTCACTGTGTCATATTGCTCCATATAACTTTCCACAGTGTCCCTTTGCCCCACAGACTTGCTACAATGTGACATTACACCATAGACCAGAGGCGTCCAATGTGCGGCTCCGGTAGCCACACCTCGAACTGCACACCACATGAGAAGCTGTGTCGGGGAACAAAGTTCCCTACACGCTTCTGTGTAGGGAACTTTGTTCCCCGATAAAGCTTCCCGTGCGGTGTACAGCAGCAGTGCTCTCGTTCACAAATCCCCTCCTCTACCCTGCGCATGAAGTCATGCGCAAGTGTCAGATCGAGGGAAGAAGTGCACCGGGAGCCCACAACCTCCACAGCCACGTGTGTGGGGGTAAGTGTATGTATGTATGTGAGTGTCTGTATAAATGTGTATGTGTGTGGGGGTAAGTGTATGTATGTATGTGAGTGTCTGCATAAATGTTTATGTGTGTGGGGGTAAGTAAGTGTATGTATGTATGTATGTATGTGAGTGTGTGTATAAATGTGTATTAGTGTGTGGGGTGTGTGTATGTGAGTGTGTGTGTGGGGTAAGTGTATGTATGTATGTGAGAGTGTGTGTTGGGGTAACGGTATGTATGTGAGTGTGTGTGTATAAATGTGTATGTGTGTGAGTGGGGTAAGTGTATGTATGTATGTGAGTGTGTGTATAAATGTGGATGCGTGTGGGGGTTAAGTGTATGTATGTTTGTGAGTGTCTGTATAAATGTGTGTGTGTGTGTGTGGGGGGGGGTAAGTGTATGTGAGTGTGTGTGTTGGGTAAGTGTATGTATGTGAGTGTGTGTGTGGGGTAACTGTATGTATGTATGTATGTGAGTGGGGTAAGTGTATGTATGCGAGTATGTGTATAAATGTGTATCTATGTGAGTGCATGTTAAGTGGGTGTGGGGTAAGTGTATGTATGTATGTGAGTGTGTATGTGTGTATAAATGTGTGTGGGGTAAGTGTATTATGTGAGTATGTGTGTATAAATGTGTATGTGTGTGTGGGGTAATTGTGTATGCATGTGTGTGTTTGTAGTTAATGTGACCACTACACATTAGTGTAATATATATATATATATATATATATATATATATATACATACACACACATGTATATAATTATATATATTATTCTCAGAATGAATGAAAAATGAATGCGGCCCACACACGCATACATTTCTAGCGAAGTGGCCCTTTGCAGAATAAACTTGGACACCCCTGCCATAGACCATGCCACAGTGGGATTTTGCTACTTAGAACATGCGACCATGTCACTTTGCGCTTGAGAACATGGAATATACCACAATGCCACTTTGCCACTGAGAAAATATCACAGTGTCACTTTGCCCCTTGGTACATGGCATGGGTAGGTATCAATACTATTAACCTTAACTTAGTTTTGTGAGGGACAATTTAATAATGTTCCATGGGTGTTTACAAACTGTGCCATGTACACTAGTTTAGGTTACAATGCTATATTTGATAGCTACAGACTGATATATAGTTAGAAAGAAACAGTGTCATACACTGTGTCACAAACCAGTTACTACACATACACCAGTATAGTAACAGTACCATAACAATAACCATGTGTATACCAGCAGGCGGTTTAAATACTTCAAATAATCTACGAGCCCAAGCAGCTTGCTGAGCCTTAAGCCACCACAAGTGGGGCATCAGGGGTACGGCTTAGTAGATATGGTGTCAGCATATTCGTAAACCTCTGCACATGCAGTATATTCCATGAGCGTGCTTATCCCATACATTCTTAAATTACATCACTCTGTTAGCATCTACACTTTAGGCTTTAGGAGAGACTGAATGGGGGGGCAATAATGAAAAGGGGGCTCCTAGAGAAGGGGGCTACTGAAGGATAGTGGACAGATGAGGGTCACGGTTGCCCTGGAAGGACATTCAGCACTTGATCTCAATGAATGCTGATGGTGATCTTGCGTCTGATCTCTAATTTTTTGTGGAATCCTTTCATATATTTAAATATATATGTCAAGGCTTTGACTGGTTTGCGTTTAACATTCATCCCATGAAACATGCATCATTCAAGTTCATTTTTATCGGACTCTCCTTCTTTGAACACTATAATACACAATATAATATATGATACACTTTTCAATTTATATAGCTGTTTTTATTAATAAAAAACAAAGGAAATTGTTATAAAATGGTGTCATATCTGATGTATGTGGACATGGTAAAATGGTAAGAAATGTATTGTGTTAATAATTATTTTGATTTTAATTCATTGGCGGTAGGGAATTTTGGAGCCATGCCTCCCTGGCATCTTGCATTTGTCATACCTTGCCATAATGCATCTTATATTGTGACAATAAACAGGATTTTATATAATCATTATTTGCTAAACCCGACTTGTTGTACTCAGAATACATTCATGAAACAGTCTCCATGGTTTATTCTCTAAACCAAAAGTTGTAGTGATTTAGCGTGGCCATTTTAAGTGTGAACTAACGTTCAACCAATACATTGTGCCAGGTTTCAAGCTGACAACCTCATTTGGATTTTGATGCATTTGTTAACTAACAAAGGTTTATATGTTCCGTTAATTAATAATCAGCTTCTTGTGTCCAGGATTAGAGGAAGGCAAGCTATATAATATAAACAAAAACATAGAGGAAGGCAAGCTTTATAACGTAAACAAAAACATAGAGGAAGGCAAGCTTTATAACGTAAACAAAAACGTAGAGGAAGGCAAGCTTTATATTATAATATATACAAAAACCGTAGTACAATCCTGCAAAACTATTTTATACCACTAATAATGTAATTGAAAAGGCCCCATATAACATGGGTCCTCTTACTCCACTTGCAATATTAACCCCTTCCCGACCTTATGACGAGTTAACTCGTCATGCAGTCTAGCCGGCGGTGCGCTCTGTGGGCACCGCCAGCTAGTCTGCAACGGGTCCAGGACTAAGCCTCGCACCCGAGGCAAAGCTCCTGGACCCGATCGGTCAGTTTCCGGGCATGTGATCGCGGTGATTGAGTGATCACCGCGATAACATGCAAATTAGATGGCAAAGTCAGTGTGTTCACACACTGACTTTGCCTCTAATTCACTCCCTGTGCTTCACATTCTTATAGTGAAGCACAGAGAGTGACCTGTAAGTAAAAAATAAATTAATTAAATACACAGAGGTTAAAAAAAAAATGTACAAAAAATTAACCCTTTCATTGCTGATCACAGTTTTGAACTGTGATCAGTTTCCTTCCACTTTATGGCCCTCATTTAGTTTTTTTTTAACAGATTTTTTTATTTTTACAATTTATAAAGTTTTTTTAAATAAATAAAGGTAATTTTAATATATTTATTTAATAAAATTTAACCCCTGCATGCCTGTTGCATGATTTTTACTGATCTGACATCGCACTCTTCAGAGTTTTTTTCTGTCTTTTTTGTTATGGGGGGTTTGGGAACCAATATTTTTCTTTTTTATTAGTTAGTTAATTAGGGGGGATAATGGGTTAGTGTTGCACTAGTTATGTAGCTTATTATTGGGAAAATAATGGGGAAAAACTTTTTTTTCCTCAAACATTTCCTCTTTTATATGTATTTTTTAATACTAAAATGTAAATAATTTTTATGTATAGGGTATCAAAAGAAAGCTCTAACTGTCCTCTAAAAAAAACAACATATAACTTGTATGGGTACGTTAAATGAGAGAGAGGAAAATTATGTTTCAAAAAACGCGTATTAAAAATTGAAAAACGCTCTGGTCCTTGGCCCAGGAAAATCCCTGGTCCTTAAAGGGTTAAGAGACTCTTTTCCTTTCCGGCTTGCAGACACAACTATCATTATAACATATGCATTATGGTTTTTGTATATGTTTTATAGATTTCCTTTGTTTCATACACAACTATTCAAAGTGGAATAGAGGATACCCCTAGGGATTGGTAAAGTATTTTGTTAGGTTCGATGTTCTTGGTTTGTCTTCAGAATGAGCCATGCATTTAAAGTGCATCACATCTATTTGTTTGCAGAATAAACTACTTATATACAGTAAACACATCAAAGAATGTGGGTCTTATACTTATTGTTTATAATGCAACACAAGTCTGTACTGGAAATACAACTCAAAGTACACTGTGCATTCCTAACTCGGTTGTCATGGTTACAGAATACAGATTTTATCTTTACTAACATTGAAAGTAGATTAGATTAAGCGATTTGGCTAGGATGTTTTATTGTCTGGAATATCAAATAACTACAGGTCAGAGAATATAATTATATTGTAATATTCCAAAGGGCTGTCAGTGAATTAAACAAGTCTACATTTGTAAAACCTTTACAAAATCAGTGATATGAACCTGGGAGATAAGCTTAAAACTATTATGATTAATTATTTACTTCGCTGAATTTTTATAAGACACCCCCAGATACGCCCTGGATATTTACACTATGCTTACTATAGATTGAAATTATATTGAAAACAAAGTAGGAATAAACATTTTAGAGAAAGTACAGAAAGTAAAAAAAAAAAATAAGAGTTGGTCAAAAACATAAAAAATAAAAATGATTCAAAAAATGTATTTGTAACTAAAACTCAAATAAAGTTTGCAACTTGCAGGTATTTTACAGGCACACTGGTTAAAAATAGTCTTGAGGACAATGTTCAGTCTATGTAGGCAATAGATGGTAACTCTATATGAAAATGACTTGCTACATGAAAAGATGGGAAAATATAAAATGCATTTTTCATATTATATATGCTTCCTGTTATGCAAATCCCAATCCAGCTCAGTATGCTGCATTGGGCTGAACTTTTTACTTACTGCTGTGCAAATAACACTCAACCAGCTAAACGGCTGGCTAAGTACCATTGCAGTTGCCACAAAAGGAAATGCAGATTCATGAATACAGGGGGTAAGGCCCAAAGTACTAATTGAGTGTTGAGATAATGGATCTTTATTCATGAAAAAAGCCTAAATATAAGGCGACCCTACAGGAAAATACTGGTTCACATGTAAATAGTTTTATATTTACTTAAAATGTTATTTTAAAATGCATTTATTGTTTTTATTTCCATCCTCTGTGATCCTTTATTCCAGTTTTTATACCCAGTGTTCATTACAGTCCCCACAACACAATACCGCACATTCAGGGCATCCCCTGCACCACATTGGACCACCCACACGATATGCCCTTGCAGGGCCACCATTATAAATTTTGGGGCCCTTACAGACCAAATAGTCTGGGTCCAACCTCCTTTTGTTATTGCCCCCACATCCCTTTCCATAGCACTACCTTGCACACCCAGGATATGCTCCAGAACCCAATTACATGGCCAGGACATGCCCACATTGACCATCTGGGACATGCCCCGGCACCCACATTGCCCACCAAGGACTTACCTCAGCCAGCACCCACATTGCATCCACAGGGCATGACCCAGCACTCACATGACATTTCCCATCACCCACACTGCACGTCCAGGACATGTTCCATCGCCCATTTTGCAGACCCAGGACTTGTGCCAGCACCCCAGGACATGCTGCAGCACCCTTATTACACACTCTGAACATGTGCCATCACCCACATTGCACACCCAGGACTTACCCCAGCACCCAAGGACATGTCCCATCAACCACATTGCACAACCAGGACATGCCCCATCACCCACATTGCAGATTCAGGACTATCCCTCACCCCAGTATCCCAGGACTCAAGGGATACCTTTTGAGTTTCCCAACCAATGCCGCTGCTGCCTTCTTTTTTTTTTTTTTTTTAAAGGGCCCAGGCCTATGACAGGTGGATCACCTGTCACTTCCTGATGGCGGTCCTGTGCCCCTTCATTACATTGCAGCACCCACACCACATTGTTGCACCCACTACGACTTCCTATTGCACCTGCTAGAATTTCTCTGGAAACCACTGGACCTGCAATTGCAATTCCAAGTCTTGCTATTGTAACCATAGGACTTGCAATTACACTCACAGACAGGGCTGGCATAAAAAATTTCAGGGCCCTTTGCTGAAAAGAAATTCTCACATATCTCTCTCCCGTTCTCCCAAAGTCTATTTATCCAGGTCTTTATATTTCAGCCTAATGATTTAAATACACCCCTGGACATGACCCATCACCTGTATTGCACATCCAGGATTTGCTACTGCCCCATTACCTACATTGCACATCCAAGACTTAATATGCCACAGCCAGTGTTAGTTTATCCATTAATATGCCGCTGATAATTTGACCATTAATATGCCACTGATAATTTGACCATTAATATGCCACTGATAATTTGTCCATTAGTATGCCACTGATAATTTGTCCATTAAAATGCCACTGATAATTTGACCATTAATATAACAAAGCTAATTTGCCCATTAAAAAAAATCTTCCATCTCCCCACTTCCCCAGTACTTACCTGGATGCTGCTTGTCCCCGGCAGTCTCCTTCGCAGTGTTTCCTGCACACACGCTGTGTGCAGGAGGTGGGAAATACAGCCACCGTTAATGACTTGCCATCATTTCCGGGTTGCTGTGACAGAAAGCCGAGTCCGGATCATCTGGATGTGGACTGCTGGCTGCTGCCAGAGTGTGACTGTCTCCGCATGACACAATTGGGAGATCTGCGAGCCCATGTTGTGGCCACGGGGCAGCTGCTTTGGGCCCCCTGGGTAGAATAGGCCATGGACAGCTGCCCCGTTTGCCCAAGCTTTTTTTTAAAGAGCCAGGGCCTGTGACGGGTGTATAGCCCGTCACCCCCTGATGTTGGCCCTGCCCACAGACTTTACAGTGCACACACAAGACATGCCATTACACCCACAGGACTTGTCATTTCACCCACAGGATTTGTCACTTCACCAACAGGACTCACAATAGCACCCAGGTGACCTGCTTAGTGAAGAACATATCAATATTGAAAATGGATGGTTTTTTTAGCCTTTTCCGGCTTTTTTGTTTAGCACACGATTTCATTACCACCTTTTGGGGTGTGACATCTTGGAGGTTTGTGAAGATTAGACAAAAAAAAGTCTTCAAAATAAGCGATTGTATGCGGAGCTCATGTCAGGCACATCTGCTCCCATCCAATGTTGACTTTGCCCCACTTCAGCCTATGTAGATATTTTGGTTATTGTCCATAACAGTGAAATTGAATGAGATTGAACATAATGCTCTTATGTCAGTTTATTAGTCAACAGATTTATCTGTCATTTTCTTTTGCAAAGTGACAGACATTACTTGTCATTTCTGTACTGTTATCCCACTGACCTGCATGACCATTTCACCAATCTTATATTTACATAAGAATCATTTTTGTTAATCTAACCTGCAATAAACTGCTTGTTAGTTGCAGACATCTGTTATTTTAACTAAGGTAGTTTTATTGCTCATTCTCCCTGGACTTAGACCCTTATCACTATCAGCCTCCATAAATGAGTTTATTCAATTGTTACAGTGAGATGTATATGTTCACCTCTACACTATAATGAATTGCTCAAATAATAGGCAATGCTTTTCGTAAGTGCTACATTAACCAATAAAGCATTAAAAAAGTATAAGGTGTATATACTACAATTTGTCTTAATATTTTTTTGAATGCCTTAGCATCATGGGAGTAATAGTGGATGGCACTCTGTTTTTCAAGTACTTCCTAGGAATGTTAGTTTTTGTAAATATTTTACAGGACAAGTTTCATTGAAACAATGTATCAAGTGTAGGCATTTAAAATACAAATGTGTTGGGGGGAGGAGCCTATATAACTTTATCAGGGTACATGCATGTTATTTAGAATGGTGCATTAGATCTGCCTTTATCTGACACAAGATGTCCGCCCCCTCATAGACCTATACAAACAAATAGGGGACAATATGCACTTTTTTCATATTCTTTTGTCAAAGCATTTGTATTAAAAAATGCCTACACTTGATGCAATCATTCAGTTAAACATAACTTCGATTCTGGCAACACTGCTACTCATTTTAATTACCTTGTAAGGACAAAGGACTGAATTGACCCTGTCAGGAATTGAACCTGCAAACCTGGTTGATAAACAGATTCCACAGATGGTGCGTTGTGTAGGAGTAGTACATCATCTAAGGACAGACCTAAGATTGAAGATATCATTAGTGTCTACACTAGTGTCATGCCAAGGAAATGTCACTAAGTCATAGATTGTTATACCAGTCTCTTTAATATAACAAACTTAGTTGGCCCATTTATTTGTAAAGTTACAGTACATAGATTATTAATACTATACTAAACGTTGCTATTACACTATCATCAAGGAGTACAGTCACCATCTGCAGAGAGAATCTGAGGTATACTCTAATGGTGCTTTAAAAGATAGGTTCTCTTCTTCAGCTATAGAAACAGGAGTGGGCCATAATTGGTGTCTTTGCACTCTTAAGTTTATTTTTGCTCTTGTGACATTGAGGACTTGTCAGTCATCACATACTTTCATCCTCTTTCTGTCTTGTTTTTCTTGTAAGTCACCTACATCTGTATCTGTGCTAAACTGAAAATTGCAAAACTGCAAAAATGGGCTAATAGGTGATTTTACCAACTTGTCCATTTTTTTTTTCAGTTCACCATAAATCACTGTTTAACACCTTAGTGACAAGACATTTTGACTTTGACTTTCCCTTGGTGACAATGGCTGTTTTTACATTTCTAGGGTGTTTGTGTATAACTGTAATTTTCTTCTTTCTCACATAGTGTGCCCACAAAAATTATATGTTGTTTTTATCGTCATAAGAAGCGCTTTTATTAGATACCATTATGTTCATCATATCTTAGAATTTACTACCAACAAAATCATAAAATATGACAAAAGAATAAAAAAAACACTTTTTCTAACTTTGACCTAAAATATAATTTACACAAATATAATCATTAAAAAAGACCATCTAAATAGTTTCTAAATGTTGTCCTGCGTACAGTAATATGCTTGTTTCCATGTTTTTCTGCAGTTTTTTGCGAGTTATGGGGCAAGAACCAAAAATAGTGTTTTTTTCCCTATATTGACCTTTTAACCCCAACCCTAACCCTAAATTCAACCCCAACTCTAACCCTTATGCAAACCATTAATATATTTTAATTTTAAATTAATTGTAACCCTATCCCTTATGCTAACCCTAATTTAATTGTAACCCTTGCTGCTATTCTAACCCTAACCCTAGATTTTAGCTAATTAAGACTTTTTTTTTTTCATTGCAATGTTGCAGACTGCCTCTAGGGGCAGTCAAACAACATATTCAGAGCATCAGAAGTGAATTTTTTTCACTTCTGAAGCTCTGACCACAAGAGGGCGCAGCCAAATTGCAGGAGCATGCTGCTTCTCCAGTATAGGGCCCACGATTGCTCCACGGAGAGATTGTGGGTGCCCCAGAGCCGGCATTTCGGTGCTGGCTATTGCCATTTGGCTGCCGGAAAAAAAAGTTCAGCAGCGGAATGCGCTGCACAAGGGCAGGGGGCCCATGGGGCAGCTGTTTTGGGCCCCCCAGGAGTAACTGGGCTGTGAGTGCAATCTGGGTGCTAGGGTAAATTCTGGGTGCAATCTAGGTGTTGGATCAGTCCTGGTGCAGAGGAAATAATAAAAATAAGAAATGCATCTTTTCAATAACATATTATTACATATGTAAAAATACACAAAGTTGAATATAATGTTAAAAAGTTCATTAGGGTGTGCACGAGTTTAGTCAGGCCTAGAACAGCACAAAACCAAAATACACCACTAATGAAAGGCTATAATCTGCAATAATGTGGAAAGGAAATTTGTGCACTTAAGTCCTTAACCTGCTCACAACAGTGAAGACTAAAAGGAGCAATTATGCCCTCTCTCTCCTGTGCAGTGAAGCAATTTGAATGTGACCCTGAACAGCAGTTTGATAGTCTGTTTATACACAGCATCATGCGCCATCTTGGGTGTGCACCTTGTTTGAGAGCAAAAATATTTACTTCTTGGATACGTCTGTATTTTTAACTGCCCAATATATTACACAATAACCTGTTTCCACAGCACAGTACTAGTTAATTAAATCAGTCATTTCTGACACATAAAATCCTTATGTAGTACAAAGCTGCTTATGTGAACAAAAAACACAATTTTCGGCAGAACTAAAAGCCTTTCTGAAGGTGCATGTATGCCGAAACCGGTTGGTTTTTAAAATAGTTTAATTTTTTGTATGGTGAGTCATTTTCTGAGGAGACCATACTAATACCTTGACCTTAAAGTAGACTTTAAACAGCCACATCACATGGAGATCTTGTCATAGATAGAGGGTGTAATAAATAATGCTCAGACAAGTGGCTTGTGTCTCAGTTTGAAAAGGCTTTGGCTAGCACAGACCTCCTTCCACCAATCATCATGACTTTCAATGGAACATGGAAAGCTGACCGTAGTGAAAACTACGAGAAATTCATGGAAGTTATGGGTAATTGCTTTGTATTATTGTATATACCAATAGGCAGTTGGTTTGTAATTATTTCTATTTAGTGAAAGGAGTGTGCTATAAATATATTATTATATATTTATTGAATTAGACCATACCATAGTAAGAATCTTTGAAGTCACTGTGAAGTAAATCATGCTCAATTTAAAAACATTATTTGGCTATTTCCTAGGAAGCGTATTGGGGATTTTGTACTAAAGTATAATCAGTTGGAGTGAATGAAATATCTATGACCAAGTTCGACTTACTGCAGAACTGACAGGAGTGAACTACATAAATCAGGCATTAAGAACATTTTTCATCAAAAAGGGAATTGACAAGGGAATTTCAAACTTAAGGTAAAAAAAAAAAAAAAAAAAAAACCTTTTAATTCAGGTGCACTGGAGAATTTTTCAAACTCAGATACTTTGGCTTTACGTTTGAAATTCCCTTGTCAATTCTCTGCAATTGCCTCTTTTATGAATAAATCCCTCTGGGGACAGGCAAAATCTCTGAATATAAGGACACTTTTTAAAATGGAACCTTTAAATCTGATAAATACTTAAATTAAAAGTGAATATCTCAGGAATGGCACATAGTACAAACAAATACATAAAGCACTTTTTTCACGTTAAGGTGACCATTTAGGGTAATATTTAATTTTTTACTTTGCTCTTACTTTAATGCCTGATTTTTTCAATTGCATTGTTACATCACCACAGTTTACTTTCGGAAATAATCCTTAATTACTGCACTTAAAGGTCTCTAATGGTGCAATGTATGAAGGCATGACAGCCAGGTAAGATTGCTTCAAAAAAATAAAAACACCATTCATTCTCTTGCCTTTATCAGGCTGGCGGCAATCATACAGCAAGGAGAGTTTTATGCTAATGATACTGCAACAATTCAAGTTCATACATTATTTTCCAAATACTATATAGTGCAGTATCACACAGCTTTTATTGCATAGAATCAATAAGAGAAATTGCCTATGGTTCTGATTCTATATAAGAAAATGATTGCATTCGACAGTTCTTCAATTCTAGTGCAGTGTTATAATAAACAACATGACAATAAAGGGAGAATTGTGATGGGAATTTCAAACCTAAGACCACTATAGCCGAGTTGGAAAAATTCTCCAATGCAGCTTTTTTAATCTCGGCTTTTTTGGCCTTAAGTTTAACATTCCTGTGTCGATTCCCTGCAATTCTCCCTTTATTGAGTAGACCCTGTGGTGTATGTGCCTACCACAGCTAAGCACTGGAGTTTCTTCCACCAAGAATCATTTTCCTGCAGTGCCAGGAGCAGCTAAACTAACACTGAAAGATGTTTTTTAGGCGTTAATGCCATGAAGAGGAAGCTAGCATCCCATGACAACCTGAAGATCATAATCCAACAAGATGGAGATAAATTCTCAGTGAAGGAATCCAGTACTTTCCGATCCATTGAAATCAACTTCACTCTTGGAGTCTCCTTTGAATATGCTCTGGCTGATGGAACAGAGCTCAGTGTAAGTTCCAAATGATGACATCTGTGCAGTGTAAAGGAAAGTTCTTAGGCTTCTCATGCAAGCATTGAAACAAACGATTATATTGCAATCCAAGGTCTTTGGAAAGTGTCAGATGTATGTTCAAGGCACGGAGTTAGTAAATGTTGGTTAACTTTACCCTCGTATTCAAGTAATGTTGTTTCTGAGAGATAAAGCTATGTGTGTATATAACAGTAGCTGAATAGAAGACACACCCTATAACAGAGAGACTATTTATTCCTGAAGATGAAAGGCTGCCTGGCCAGCTGGCATATTTCAAGAAAATAAATGCTCTGACAATTAGGGCTGCCATCTTGGCCATTTTTTTTACTGGTCACATAGGGTGTTTTGCAGTGTGTAGAAGTCATATGTGACCAGAAGGAAATCAATTAACTAATCAAGTAGTGAATCCTATAAAAGTACGTTGATTAGTTAATTGATGTCCTTCTGGTCACATATGACTTCTACTTACTGCAAGGCAGCCTGCAAAAGTTAAATGTGGCTGGTTAAAAATGGCCGAAGTGGAATCCCTGCTGACATTCAAGGGCTTTTATAGAGGTTATTTTTATCTGCACTATTATTGTTACATTTCAAAGAGAAAAAAAAGTATATTATAAAAAAACATACACACAAAAGCTGTATTGCTGCCACACTATAACACTGCATAATATATTTCATATGTATTGTCTCTTACAGATTTATAGTCTTGCCTAAGCCAAATGGATTTGTTTTTCGTTTCCACAACTTTAAATGTCATGTCCAGGCCGATCCCAAATTTTGCAAATATAATGTCATGACTAACGTGCATGCCATTATTAGCATTACATTTTACATTATAAGTGTATTGTAGCAACAGGAAACTGTAGACTGTAGTATTAGCAGAGGGACAGGGAAATAGAGTTTAACCCATTGAAGTCCAAAGATGTGAAAACAATGCAACTATGGCTGCCATTTGATTCAGTTACCATTTGAGAATTTAAAAAATATACAAATCATAATGAATCAACAGTAAAGTGAAGTCAGCTATTTTCCCCTGATTTTTGCAATTCTCTTGTCAGTTCACCAAGGTTTACTGTTTAGTGACCAGACCTCTCTGTCTTTAGTGTATCAGTTTGTAAAATCCCCTGAACACTATGGTTCCCAATACAGTCCTCACGCCCCCCTTCACAGTCCAGGATTTAAGGAAAGCCCACTTTTGTTTTACAAAATAAAACACTTTTGTTTTTTTAAAACACAAGTAGGTAATCCCTAAATCCTGGACGGTGGGCGTGAGGACTGGATTGGGAACAACTGATATAGATTTAATGCATGACCTGAGTCAATGCTTTTCAATGTATTACTCCATTGCACATGTTGCCTATGCGTTCTTAATTTAAGCAGATGTGTGCTATTTCCCAAATTTATTTTTAGCATCAAAATGGCCCCCAAAAAAATCAGTTACTTTCAGTTACTTTCTCATAGGTTAACATGTGATATTTTTTTTTCTTGTCGTGCAGGGTGCTTGGACATTGGAGGGAGATAAATTAGTTGGAACATTTTCCAGGAAAGATAATGGAAAGGAACTAAAGACAAACCGAGTAATAATTGGAGATGAGCTTGTTCAAGTGAGTTGAGGGGCAATTTTAAATATTTGCTTTTCTTCACCTCTGTGGATAACAGGTTAAATCTATGCATTGTGACTCACAGTCATTCAAACGTGTGCATGTATTGGTTATTATGTGAGGCTGATACATATTTAGAATCTACAAGCCAGCTGGACATATGAAAGTATGGAAGAGATGTTTTATAATACAGTGAAGTTGGTCACGGGAAGTAATGTATTTCAGTGCCATAGTTTGTCCTGGCCTTGTCGGCATAATTGCATGTACTCTTTCCAAGAAGAATAAGTGGAAACAAATCAAAAAATGGCCAGGCTTTAGTAGTATAGCGCAGGGGAGCCTTTGATGATTTTATATAAATGTGATGATATATTTATATAAATATTTAGGAATTCTGTTTGTACAAATGTATATGTAATTACATACAATGTCGTAGATGAATAACACCCACATTTCTAATATGTATCAATTGTTTTCTGTATTTTCCATTTAGTTTTATTATATTTTCATTTGTGTTTCAGACTTATTCATATGAGGGAACTGAAGCTAAGAGGATCTTCAAGAGAGCCTGAGCACCTGCCAAAGTCAAACACCTGGAACAAACCCTATAACTTCTACATGTTGCTGATAAACTGGATTTCTAACAAGTTTAATTTTAACACAATTTATAGACTATGTCCATAACAGTGGAAATAAGAAACACACTTTGTACATATTAGAGATACCACAGTGAAGATAAAAAGTGACCCTAGGATTATTCTTCATTAAACATTGTTCTTAAATAATTGTGTCATGTTCTTCATCTACAATTCAAAAACAGTAACATATGCAAGGGTCTACTCCATAAAGAGAGAATTACAGGGAACTGAGATGGGAATTTCAAATGTTAGGTCAGTGTAGCCAAGTTGGAAAAGTTCTCCATTGCAGATGAATGGTGTTAAGTTTGAAATTCTCCTTGTAATTCCCGCCAATTCTCTCCTTATTGAGCAGACTCTATAGTGTTTCAATTTATGGTTACTATTCTACATGCAAGTTACATTCCATATTTATATTTATAAACAAATGTACCTTATAAACCTTGTTAAACAGATCAAATACACAAAATACCGATGATATGTATTAGTCAACTGCCATTTTCTATTTTAAATTTGATGAGAAGGCATATGTACAGTTAGACAAGATAATATAATGATGGGAAAAATTCCAATGGGAGAAAAAGAGTGCTGATAGAAAAGGGAGGGAAAATAGTTTGCAAACTGATATAAAAAGGACACAGCTTGTACAACTACAGTAAACCAAGGAAGCAAAATCTTTGTTTGGTGACTGAGATGGTCATTGCAATTGATGAATTGGTTAGCTCCTTTGAAAGTTTTGGTGACACGGCAAGAAGGGTTTTGGCTAAAATATCCTGGGATGTGGTAGAGTTTGATACCATTGACATTAACAAGAACCAAAGGGCCAGTGGAAGCAAACATTCAAAACCTATCACCGTATTTTATAGAAGATAAGAGTTCTTTTGTTCATAGACATAATTCTTTTGCCAAATCCACAGACATTGTGCAGAACTATATTGGCCAGTGCTTCACCTGACCTATAAAACCCAAATCCAATCCATTTGCCTATGCCGTTTAGCAAACTCCAGGCATATATGACTTGCTCTCAGTAAAGGTTTTTTCCCCCAAAATATATTTCCAACAAATGGGGCACTATTTGTAGAGTTGGAAATTTGGGTGTCACCAACCTCCAACAACCAGTCATAACTGTCAGTGAGAGAATGGTACAAATGTCCCACCGATTTTTATCCTGATGTGAGGTCTACAGCAAAATATAAAAACATTTGTTTTCTGCCATTTACCGTATTTGCTCGATTGTAAGACGAGGTTTTTTTCCGAAAAAAAAATCTGAAAGCTACCCCTCGTCTTATATTCGAGGTCGTCTTATAATCTGACCTCAAATTGAGGTCAGATTATAAGACATGGATCCAGGTCCCCAGCAGAGCTGCAGGGGACCTGGATCCCCCTCTCTAGCAGCAGGGAATGTCTGCGCAACGAGCGCAGACTCCCCTGCTTCCGCCCGGCACGACCGCCGGGGCTTCTGTGAAGAAGCCGGGAACTTCCGCTTTCGTCACAGAAGTCCCGGCGAGCGTGAGTCCCGCTCATCGCGCAGACTTCCTCTGCTGCCCCACTAGGCACCAGGGACAATCGGGCAGCTGGGGGATGTCTGCACTATACGTGCAGATATCCTCCATGCTGCCCGACACGGCAGACTATTATGACGGACAGCTGTCCGTCATAATAGACTGCCGTGTCGGGCAGCATGGAGGATGTCTGCAAGTATCGTGCAGACATCCCCCGGCTGCCCCCACGAGCCACCAGGGATCAAGGTAAGGGGAAGGGAGGGAGGGGGGGCAGAGAGACAGGGGGAGGGGGGCAGAGAGACAGGGGGGGAGGGAGGGAGGGGGACAGAGAGACAGGGGGGACAGAGAGACAGGGGGGAGGGAGGGGGGCAGAGACAGAGTCAAGGGGAGGGAGGGAGGGGGTTAAGAGACAGAGACAAGGGAGGGAAGGGGTTAAGAGACAGAGACAAGGGGAGTGAGGGGGTTAAGAGACAGAGACAAGGGGAGGGAAGGGGTTAAGAGACAGAGACAAGGGGAGTGAGGGGGTTAAGAGACAGAGACAAGGGGAGGGAAGGGGTTAAGAGACAGAGACAAGGGGAGTGAGGGGGTTAAGAGACAGAGACAAGGGGAGTGAGGGGGTTAAGAGACAGACAAGGGGAGGGGGGAGAGAGAGAAAAATGGGGGCAAGGGAAAGAGAAAGGCAGCATTGGCACATAAAAAGAAATAAAAACTAGAAATAAATTTTTTGATATCATAATTTTTTATTAAAAAAGCAATTTACATATGAATATATACAAGTTGAACTTTTTTCCTATAGGGTAGTCTTATATTCAGGCTTTTAGTTTTTTTCCTAATAGAATATCCAAAGTTTGGGGGGTCGTCTTATAATCAGGGTCGTCTTATAATCGAGCAAATACGGTAGATACACTATATGGACAAAAGTATTGGGAGACCTGAATATTCCACTAAATTGGATTATTATGACATAGAATTCTGAATACAAATACATTAATATGTAGTTGGCCCCCCTTTGCAGTTGAGTGTTTCTGTGCGACTTTTGCCTATTCATCCAGAGAGCATTTGTGACGCCAGGCGCTGATGTTGGATGAGAAGGCCTGGCTAGCAATCTCCATTCCATTTCATCCCAAAGGTGTTTGATGGGCATGAGGTGAGGGTTCTATTTCCTGATCAGTCAAGTTCTTCCACACCAAACTCATCCACCTATGTCTTTATGGACCTTGCTTTGTCCACTGGGGCACAGTCATGCTGGAATAGAAAAGGGCCTTTCCCCCAAACTGTTACTACAAAGTTGGAAGCATAGAATTGTCCAAAAGGGGCCTAGCCGCACAATGCAGTCAAGTAATTTTTTCTTGGCTTCTGCCAGACCCAGACTTGACCATCAGACAGCCAAACAGTGAGGCATGATAAGTCACTTCACAGAACACGTTTAAAGTGATCCAGAGTCCTTTTGCGGTGTGTGTTACCTACTCTAATGCTTGGTATTGTACTTGGTGATGAGAGGCTTGCATGCAGCTTCTCGGTTATAGAAACCCATTACATGAAGCTTCCACCGCACATTTTTTGTGCTGATATTAATGCCAGTTGGAACTCTTCAGCTATGGAATCAGCAGAGCACTGGCAACTTTTACGCGCTATTCGTCTCTGCACTTGGTGACCCCGCTCTGTGACTTTATGTGGTCTCCCTCTTCGTGGCTGTTCCTAAACGCTCTCACTTTCCAATAATACAACTTACAGTTGACAGTGGAATATCTAGCAGTGATGAAATTTCACAAACTGACTTATTGAAAACATTTTATACACCCGTGGCAATGAATCTGACTGAAACACATGAATTTAATAATTAGGAGGTGTTTCCAGTGGTGTATATTGTTTTGTGTTGCCCTAGGCAAATAAAATTCGCACACCTTCCTACCCACGCTGCACACGCACGACATGCCCCATAACCCACATCACCCCATTACATGACCCCATCACATACATCCATAACCCCCATTACATACCTCCATCACCCCCATTACATGCTTCATCATCCCCATTACATGCCTTCATCACTCCATTACATGCCCCATCACCCCAATTGCATGCTTCCATCACCCCCATTATGTCTCAATCACCCCATTAGATGCCCCATCACCCCTATTATATCCCTCCATCACCCCCATTACATCCCTCCATCACTCTCAATGATATCCCTCCATCACCTCAATGACATCCCTCCATCACCCCAATTACATGCCACCTCACCCCAGGACTTACCCTGATCCCTGGTAGAAAGTGGCAGGCAGCATGTTATCCTACCATGCTGCCTGTTTGGCTCCCGTCGGTGAGTGTAGATAGGTCACGTGACTCAGGGCGTGTCTGACGTCAGAGCGCAGGGTCACATGGCCTGTCATCACTTTGCTCCCTAAGAAAAAAATGCACGGGCAGCCTGATCGCGGCACCAGAGGCGTCGCAATCAGGCTAATATTGCTAGGGTTGGTGGAGGGGCACTGTTCAGTGTTGGGGGGTGCTTTTTTCGCTGGGCCTAGAAAATTTTCAGCCCTAGGCATCCACCTAGGATGCTTCGAGGTAAATACTGCTCTGGGTGTTATTCAATACTTTTGTATTTTTAATGCTGACTATGCCTATAATTCATGTTTTCTGATACACATGGTGTGAAGTAATGGATTGCAAATCTTGCACCAAAATGGCCAAGCTGGAAAAAGTCTCCAACTTTTTTTTAACTAAAATATATAACTTACCACAACTCACAGATCAAACCCCATGTTTGCAATATTTACAAAATGCGTTCACCCAGAAAAAAAAACGTTTTCATAATAATAATAATTTAAATGTCGATTTTCTGTCATTTGGTTATCATTAGTGTTTGACATGATTGTCACATATAAATGTGTGCTTGAGAATTGATTACATTTCACCAGCTGTCTTTGCAAAGTAACAAACAATATAAATGAACTCAGAGGTTTTCTATTCATTTTCCATCTGAGTTTTATTATAAACAAACTACAATACTGGTGAGGTCAAATTAACCCCTTCGTCAATTAGTACTTTCTATACCATCCCCAAATATATGGCCCAAACAACCATGCAAACAGCATAAAACCTGCTAGTCTAACTGCGATCCTCCAGCTACTGCATAGCTGCCAACATCGGCCATGTTTCCAGGGACACATATTTGTTCCACATGCTGCAGACAGACCATGCAAAGTGCAGCCCGGCAGTATGTAGGATGGATATACACACATACACGCACAGACACCATCCAATTAATGAATCAGGGTGGAGATCTCAAAGGACCTACCATGATTAATTAATTGGATGGTGTCTGTGTGTATATCCATCCTACATACTGCCGGGCTGCACTTTGCATGCTCTGTCTGCAGCATGTGGAACAAATGTGTGTCCCTGGAAACATGGCCGATGTTGACAACTATGCTACTGCGGAGCTACAAGCCCTAAATCTCCCCACCAGCTTTCTAGAATGGCAGGTAGTTGTAGTACAGAAACAGGTGCCTAGGGAATAGAACATCCTCTTAAAGGGCAACTAAACATAGGAGCACACATAAAAAATGTAGTGCTCTGGGATGAATGGACAACAGCAATTCAGATACTTAAAGACTAATGAGAAATGTAAAAAAGGCGAGGGGGTTCTCGTTAAAAAGATTGGTGAATAAGGGGGAAGTCGGGTTTCAGGAAACTATACAGATAATACTAAAGATGTAAGAGGATGGGATGGTGGGGTACTCGTGGCCTACATTGTTTGTTGTCTTTTTTTTTTCGTGTTTTCTCTACTGGTTTTGTTTTTTTGGTTCTTGTATTATGATACTATGACCCTCTTCCCAAGGAACAATGAGATATGAAACAGTTTGGGAAGCAAAAAATATATGTTTTAAATGTTTAAATGTTTTTCTATATGTTTATATGTACTGAAAAACTGGAATAATAAATATTTCTTAAAGAATTTTTTTTTTTAGTGCTGTGTACTTTGGAGAATACATATACAGGGAGTGCAGAATTATTAGGCAAATGAGTATTTTGACCACATCATCCTCTTTATGCATGTTGTCTTACTCCAAGCTGTATAGGCTCGAAAGCCTACTACCAATTAAGCATATTAGGTGATGTGCATCTCTGTAATGAGAAGGGGTGTGGTCTAATGACATCAACACCCTATATCAGGTGTGCATAATTATTAGGCAACTTCCTTTCCTTTGGCAAAATGGGTCAAAAGAAGGACTTGACAGGCTCAGAAAAGTCAAAAATAGTGAGATATCTTGCAGAGGGATGCAGCACTCTTAAAATAGCAAAGCTTCTGAAGCGTGATCATCAACAATCAAGCGTTTCATTCAAAATAGTCAACAGGGTCGCAAGAAGCGTGTGGAAAAACCAAGGTGCAAAATAACTGCCCATGAACTGAGAAAAGTCAAGCGTGCAGCTGCCACAATGCCACTTGCCACCAGTTTGGCCATATTTCAGAGCTGCAACATCACTGGAGTGCCCAAAAGCACAAGGTGTGCAATACTCAGAGACATGGCCAAGGTAAGAAAGGCTGAAAGACGACCACCACTGAACAAGACACACAAGCTGAAATGTCAAGACTGGGCCAAGAAATATCTCAAGACTGATTTTTCTAAGGTTTTATGGACTGATGAAATGAGAGTGAGTCTTGATGGGCCAGATGGATGGGCCCGTGGCTGGATTGGTAAAGGGCAGAGAGCTCCAGTCTGACTCAGACGCCAGCAAGGTGGAGGTGGAGTACTGGTTTGGGCTGGTATCATCAAAGATGAGCATGTGGGGCCTTTTTAGGTTGAGGATGGAGTCAAGCTCAACTCCCAGTCCTACTGCCAGTTCCTGGAAGACACCTTCTTCAAGCAGTGGTACAGGAAGAAGTCTGCATCCTTCAAGACAATGCTCCATCACACGGATCCAAGTACTCCACAGCGTGGCTGGCAAGAAAGGGTATAAAAGAAGAAAATCTAATGACATGGCCTCCTTGTTCACCTGATCTGAACCCCATTGAGAACCTGTGGTCCATCATCAAATGTGAGATTTACAAGGAGGGAAAACAGTACACCTCTCTGAACAGTGTCTGGGAGGCTGTGGTTGCTGCTGCACGCAATGTTGATGGTGAACAGATCAAAACACTGACAGAATCCATGGATGGCAGGCTTTTGAGTGTCCTTGCAAAGAAAGGTGGCTATATTGGTCACTGATTTGTTTTTGTTTTGTTTTTGAATGTCAGAAATGTATATTTGTGAATGTTGAGATGCTATATTGGTTTCACTGGTAAAAATAAATAATTGAAATGGGTATATATTTGTTTTTTGTTAAGTTGCCTAATAATTATGCACAGTAATAGTCACCTGCACACACAGATATCCCCCTAAAATAGCTAAAACTAAAAACAAACTAAAAACTACTTCCAAAAATATTCAGCTTTGATATTAATGAGTTTTTTGGGTTCATTGAGAACATGGTTGTTGTTCAATAATAAAATTAATCCTCAAAAATACAACTTGCCTAATAATTCTGCACTCCCTGTATATATATATATATATATATATATATATATATATATATATATATATATATATTTATTTATATATATATGCCATGCTTCCCTAGAAACCAAGTAGCCTGATCCTGTCTGCAACTACAGTGCCTTGCAAAAGTATTCACCCCCTTTGACTTTTTACCTATTTTGTTACATTACAGCCTTAAGTTCAATGTTTTATTAATCTGAATTTTATGTGATGGATCAGAACACAATAGTCCAAGTTGGTGAAGTGAAATGAGAAAAATATATACATAAAACTATTTTTTAAGAAATATAAAACAGAAAATTGGCATATGTATTTACCCCCTTTGTTAGGAAGACCATAAAAAGCTCTGGTGCAACCAATTACATTCAGAAGTCACATGATCTGTCATTACATATACACACCTTTTTTGAAAGGCCCCAGAGGCTGCAACACCTAAGCATGAGGCACCACTAACCAAACACTGCCATGAAGACCAAGGAACTCTCCAAACAAGTAAGGGACAATGTTGTTGAGAAGAACAAGTCAGGGTTAGGTTATAAAAAAATATCCAACAGCAAACCTGCCAAGAGACGGCTGCCCACCAAAACTCACGGACCGGGCAAGGAGGGCATTAATTAGAGAGGCAGAACAGAGACCTACGGTAACCCTGGAGGAGCTGCAGAGTTCCACCGCAGAGACTGGAGTATCTGTACATAGGACGACAATAAGCCATGTGCTCCTTAGAGTTGGGCTTTATGGCAGAGTGGCCAGAAGAAAGCCATTACTTTCAGCAAAAAACAAAATGGCACATTCTGAGTTTGCGAAAAGGCATGTGGGAGACTCCCAAAATGTATGGAGGAAGGTGCTCTGGTCTGATGAAACCAAAATTGTACTTTTTGGCCATCAAAGAAAATGCTATGCCTGGCGCAAACCCAACACATCACCCAAAGAACACCATCCATTCAGCAGCCGGCACTGGGAAACTGGTCAGAGTTGAGGTAAAGATGGATGGTGCTACATACAGGTATATTCTTGAACAAAACCTGTACCGCTCTGTGCGTGATTTGAGGCTAGGACGGAGGTTCACCTTCCAGCAGGACAATGACCCCAAACACACTGCTAAATCAACACTTGAATGGTTTAAGGGGAAACATGTCAATGTGTTGGAATGGCCTAGTCAAAGCCCAGACCTCAATCCAATAGAAAATCTGTGGTCAGACTTAAAGATTGCTGTTCACAAGTGCAAACCATCCAACTGGAGCAATTTTGCAAGATGTGACAAGCTCATAGAGACTTATCAAAAGCGACTTGGAGCTGTGACTGCCGCAAAAGGTGGCTCTACATTGACTTTAGGGGGGTGAATAGTTATGCACATTGACTTTTTCTGTTAATTCGTCCTATTTGTTGTTTGTTTCACAATAAAAGATAAAAAAAAAACATCTTCAAAGTTGTGGCCATGTTCTGTAAATGAAATGATGCAGATCCTCAAACAATCCATGTTAATTCCAGGTTGTGAGGCAACAAAACACAAAAAATGTCAAGGGGGGGTGAATAATTTTGCAAGACACTGTACATCCTCTTTGCTGTTCCCATGTAAAAACGATGCAGAAAGACACACACAGTGCAGACCCTGATGAGACAAGTGGGGACAATCCCCTGGCCTGATCTGACTGCCTGTCAAGATAAACATCAGGTTTACTAATGTTTTTAACCCTTTCTTCCTCTAAGGAAGAAACTCCAGTGGCATGTTATTCCAGGTAACCAGCAGCTTTATGCAAAACAGTCTCTTTCTACAATATTTGTTGAGATGCACCTAAGCTGCTGCACACAGGTGGGTTAGAAAGGTTCAGCATTTTTAAAAAGGATTTTTTGGTGAGCTAAGCACATGTTGAAATATTATATATAAATATTGTGATATGAGGCAGACTAAACAATATTGAAAATCATAGATTTGTCACTACGTATTAGAGAACTAGATGTGAAATAAAGAGATAAGTGCAGACAACAGAGTTAGTGCTTTTTATAAAACAAGGAGTATTGCAGCATTTGCTTCCTACTCATGAGCTGCTTACAAGAGAAGGCTGAGGAAACATAGAAACATAGAAACATAGAATGTGTCGGCAGATAAGAACCGTTCGATCCATCCAGTCTGCCCAATTTTTTGAGTACTTTTATTAGTCCCCCGTTCCCGGTCTTATAGCTAGGATAGCCTTGTGTCTATCCCACGCATGCTTAAAATCCTTGACTGTGTTTACCTCTACCACTTCTGCTGGCAGGCTATTCCATACATCCACTACCCTCTCAGTAAAGTAATACTTCCTGATATTACTTTTAAATCGTTGCCCCTCTAATTTAAGACTATGTCCTCTAGTTGTCTAGAGGACAACTTAATTTAAGAATATGTCCTCTAGGAGAATCAGAAAGGGACAAGTAGGAGGATGCTATCCTGCAAAAAAGCTGCAGAATCTTTTATTTAAAAAATGCATTTTCTTTTTTGAAAATGTAGTGTTTAATATGTATTTTGTGTTTTTTTTTTTAATTGAGCTGGGATTTTCCCTTTAAAGGACACACAACCCAAAATACATCCTTAAAGGATATATTAGTGGACCATTTCTGATGGCCTGCTAATATTACCAGAGAACTTGTCCACCACCTTAGATTTCCAGATTGATAATGTAGTTTAGTGGATTTTCCTTGTACTACAAGATGGCCTGCACACAGTACTATATATAAAAAGGGTTTCCACATCTGCCATTTTTTTTTTTACCAACCATATAGATACTTGCCAACTTTCTGAAACTGGCTCCCAAGACAAAAAAAAGTTACAGGGCTAAAAAGGGGTGAAGTGAGTCAAGTGATATTCCGTAACCACGGAGATGAGCTCCAGCTAATCCGGTACAGATACCAGCTGTCTGGAGATCAATGCTCCTCTTTTAGACATATATAATATACATTCAATGCTGCCTGTGAACAGTGCTATGCTCTCTGACTAGGCATTATAAATGACTACACACACACAAATTTGTCAGGATAGGAACCAAATAATTCGGGACTGCTGTGAACTATAAAAATAACCACAGCTTGTTACAGTGCAGTGTGTAGAAGTCAAATGTGATCAGAAGGAAATCAATGAACTAATCAAAGATTGGGTCCCCCAGAACCCAAGCTTATTAGTTAATTGATTTTCCCCTGGTTACATATGACTTCAATCACACTGCAAGGCAGCATGCAAAGGTTATAACTGGCCATTAAACTGGCCATGGTGGCAACGCTTTATACAAAGTAAGGGTGATAGTCGTGGATATCCAGAATTATATTACCGCTGAGAGTTACAAGTATAATATTATTATTTTAATACTTTATAGATATTTGATGTATTACTCTAGGAGAGCCAACCTTTGTGTATCTCCCTTTTCACTATTTTCTTACATTTTATAACACTCATTAAGTGCAAATTACTTTCCTCACCTGTGAGATTCTCAGCATAATCCTATGTACACATAACTTGCTGGGTGTGTTTCTATTCATTACCAAGGCTTTCAAAGTACAACCGTTTTGAACAGGGTGTGACAACTATTTTTAGAAGACAAACAGACAGATTCTTGAGCCGTTTAGATGTATATTTAAGACTTGGGAAAAGATACTTGCATAGAGTTCAGAGCAGAACAGTAACATAAATTTATGAGCAGAAAACCTGCTGATCCCCCAGCTTCATCTGGCTAGTTTGCCATGGGGAAAAACTTTCAACATCTCACAGAAATTTGATACCCTCTCTCGATATTCCTATAACCTTTTACAGGGAGACCATGATCCTCAAGGGAAAGCCAAGGACAGTCCAATAATTACAGGAAACCTACAAAATGATGATATTTGCAGGTCTGTCATTTTGTTGCGCCTTGGCCAAACAACCTTGTATGAGAATTTAGCAAACACTAAATCTTTCCCCTGGAGCATCATCTCCATATTATATTCACAACAACCTTTAATATCCCTGAAATCCAAATTGGCATTTATGAAGGCATGGGAGAAGGACCTTGGATCACTACTCTCAATACCCCAATGGACAGACCTTCTCTCACACTCCCACAAAATTACAACCTGCACTTTGATCAAGGAAAATGCATATAGGGTACTAAGAGGAGAATATTCCCAGAATCTTTGGGTTTGTGCTCACTTATTTACACACTTGGAGGCTATGCCCCAAAATTGTTCCTATATGGACTTTTGATTTTTTAATTTGATTGAAGCAACTATAGGGACTAGTCTACAACCAGATTCCTGGACCGCACCCTTAAATAGACAGCCTTGTGGGTTTAGGCAAGACAAATAAGCAATCTTTGTCCCCAGCCTGCATGTGCCATTTATGCCCCCAAACAGCTTCTATGTACCATTTTTGTCTCCACACTGCTTGCCAGTGCCATCTTTTCCCCCCAACAGCTTGCCAGTTCCCATAGCCTCATCACTTAGCTGCAGGACTGGAGAGCAGGAGTGGTTGTCTCTCTTCCTCCATGGATGTGATGTCCCTTCCTACATGATGGATCAGACAGCATGAAAGTAGAGAGATAATCGATGACAGCCGCAGCTAACAGCTCTTAATCCCTTCCCGACAATGGACGTGCCTGACACGTCCTGCGGTGAAACGAATGGTTTTCGCAATAAACGATAGCGAAAAAACACTCTGATGGTTCTGGTCTACTGCCTCGAAGTCGAGGCAATAGCCAGAACCGAAATTCCGGCTCTGGGGCACCCACGATCGCTCCACGGATATGGCTGTGCCCACTTGTGGTCAGAGCTTCGGAAGTGAAATTTCGCTCTGAATATGTTGCTTGACTGCCCATAGAGGCAATCAGCAACACTGCAATTGAAAAAAATAATAAAATAAAAGACTTAATTAGCTTAAAACTAGCATTCGGCTTCAATTAGCTGTTAGGGTTAAAATTAAATTATGGTTAGCATAAGGAAAACGGTTAAAATTAAAGTAAAGTAAAAATATATTAAGGGATAGCATAAGGGTTAGAGTTGAGGTTAAATTTAGGGTTAGGGTTAGGTGTTTTTTTTCCCCATAACTCACAAAAAAATGCAGAAAAACATGGAAACATGCATATTTTTGAACTTGGGACAACATTTAGAAACTATTTAGTTGGGGTCTTTTTTAATGATTGTATTTGTGCAAATGCAGTTGGCAAGATATATTTGTCAGGCCTGTTGTCAATCATGGGCAAATACACACAATACACACACTTGACATCTCACATATGACTGAAGACAGCATTTTGTTTTGATCACAAAATGATCCAGATGATGCCAGTTGTTGTAGGTTAGCTCTAGGCTCCTTCAACCTCTACCTCTACTTTTTCAACTTGCATCATTATATCTCTTCATTTACACATGAATGTACTTAATCCTGGTTCATGCTACACTATGCTGCAAACTACTACATTAGTATATAAATATATACATTATACCTACAACCCAGTAATTAATAATGTTAAAAGATGCATTTAGGTTGATGTTGGTAAGTGTGTATGTGATATTCCATAATCAAGAACTTGGAAGTGACTACCTGAATAACACCGCAATAACCACAACCTGAGTTCCAAGATTGTTATGAATCTTTAAAGGGGACATAATCCAAATCTCCCACTCGTGCGCTGGCCAATTATCCCATGAGAGAACACAGAGTTCTGAAGAATGACATTTCTGGCTGTCAGTAAGGACAACGTAGCAATGCCAAGAAAGACAATTACAGTTTGGAGCACTATCAAAATATTGGATAACTCCTATGTTATTTTTATAGGAATAAAGATTATTTCAAGACAACATATGGATAGTTTTTGGACATTCGCTACATACTACTGAATCCAGTGCTGATATGTGTTGAACAAAGCAATATATATATATATTTTATTTTATTTTTTATTTTTTACTTTCCGTTATTTGCACAAGAGATAATATAACACTCAAAGCCAAACTTAATCCGTCATGCTCTGTAAACAAATATGAGTCTGAACCATATTAAGTTGTGATTAAGTTGTACTAAATATAATTCTTGGAATATACCCTTAGACCTGGCAATTAGACCAGATTAAATGGAAAAAGTTTTGTTAATGCTTGCTCACAGTTAAGGATATATCATGGTCTAAAACAACTAATACTCATGAATAGTCTAAATATTCATAAAGTAACACCAGTGTCAATGGGAAGTTTATGTCCACCATGAACAATGTTGGTGCCTATCCCTGCTAATACTAGTGATAGTGGAGAGTTTGCATCTGAATGAATATACAATTTAATAAATCAACATTGGCATAATTGAATAAAGCGCATGGAACTACAACATATGAGAAACGTTCCGTTTGTGTGACATCACTGGTGACCTACTGATATATTGCACATGTTCAGTGAGCATTAGGGCCTGATTACAGCCAACTGATTCCTTAAGAACAGTCCAACAATACAGCTTTCCATTGCCTAAATGATACGACATTAATTCTCAGTGCGGTTTAATTTATCTCATGTCATTGAATACCATAGACCACAATTTAAAGATTTGCGGTAAAAAAATATGGGGGCGGAGCCTGGTGGTGATCTGAACAGACCTGTTTCGGTGGAGCTCCTCACGAGGCGGCACATCAAAGCTGACTTTTTATGGCAACATCTGCCAAACAGGTCAAAATAAGAATCCTAAGACCCAGAGGAAGTAATGGGGAGACGGTGTAAAAAGGGAGACTGGCCGAGCCACGATATCAGCGTGAATATTTAATCTATAATTATGGAAGGACCTCAATGTATATCCTTGTGAATTTTATTAGAGCCTTACAAGTTGTTTTTCTAAGAGGCCCTGTGATTAGCTCCCCTTCCGTTATCTATGTTTAATAGTCTTGTTCCTCCTGGGCTCTGGTAACCACAGATCGTGGTAACTCTGCCCATTTTTTCACAGCACTCTGTGTCTGTGGACACTCTCACTCTGGAGAGTCCCCTTCCCCCCTTATTCTGCATCTCCAGATCGTCTTTTTTCTCAGGTCTATCTATACCTTCCTGTTTTTTCTTTCTGTTCCAATTTCCTCTTATTTTGTATGTTTTTAAATTGATGTACCCTTACAACTTTGTTGAATTCTATTTACATAATCTAGGACATAAGTATAGGGCTATTCAGATTATCTTTGTAGTTTTTTTTATTTAATTTGTTTGTATGTTGCTTATTAATTTGACCACTTCCAGAGGAGGTTAATTCAGTATAAATGGTATAGCAGGAACCTTTTTTATGGCCTCATATCTAGTTGTCTCCTCGAATCTAGCATTATTGTTTTTTTCTGAGGTCGACTCACTGTGCTTGTTTATTTTTACAAAATGCTTCACCATATTACTTGATATCTTGTGATGTATATTAAACGTATAAATAAAAATTTTAATTAAAAAAAAGTGATTTTTTTTTGCCATTGAATTGGGCCCAGTAAATGCTGAAATAATGTGAAATAAGAAAATCAAAATTCATTTTTGTTCCAAGCCACGCCCCATAGCTCTACTTTTACAAGGAATTGACTTCGGAAATGACTAAAGTGTAGCTACATGTACCTACTGTAATTTAAGAACAATGACCGATTCACACCACAAAAAACACACCAACTTTTTTTAAAATTATAATATGCGTAAAGCAGCCATTATCAGACGGGAGCAATTTAAATGTCCAGGAGAAATGGGATTATTTAAAAGTTGCACTACTGAAGGCAACAGAATAAAATACATTAGTACCCCAACCCCCCCTGTTTTGCCAGTTCCCAGCCCTGTTTATGATTAGGGTGAGCCAGGACTACTATCCAATGCCCCCTAAAAAAATTTGGGGGCAGGATTTTTTAAATTGATTTAATCCAGCCAGATTCAGGAGATGTCCATTCTTTGAAGTGATTAGTAGATGTCAGCACATGAATCCCCATTAGAAAGCTTGCGAAAAAGTCAGGTTTTCAAGGTAATTATTGCAAAAACAAAATAAAAACAAAACAAAATCTGGAGCAAACTGGAATAGGTGTTTAATTTTTTGCAAATAATACAAAATCATTTTTATTCATAAACAATGTGCGCAGTGTAAATGTTTTTAACTGTTTAACGCAGGGGTCCTCAAACTTTTTAAACAGGGGGCCAGTTCACTGTCCCTCAGACCGTTGAAGGGCCGGACTATAGTAAAAATAAAAACTATGAAGAAATTCCTATGCACACTGCATATATCTTATTTTGAACAAAACGAGAACAAATACAATATTTAAAGTAAAGTTAAATCAACAAACTTACCAGTATTTCAATGGGAATAGTGTGCCAGTCAGAGCCCAGGAATATTATGCCATTCAGATGCCCAGGAATATTATGCCAGTCAGATGCCCAGGAATAATATGCCAGTCAGATGCCCAGGAATATTATGCCATTCAGATGCCCAGGAATATTATGCCATTCAGATGCCCAGGAATATTATGCCAGTCAGATGCCCAGGAATATTATGCCAGTCAGATGCCCAGGAATAATATGCCAGTCAGATGCCCAGGAATATGATGCCAGTCAGATGCCCAGGAATATTATGCCATTCAGAAGCCCAGGAATATTTTGCCATTCAGTTGCCCAGGAATATTATGCCAGTCAGAGGCCAGGAATAGTGCTCGTTATCCCTCCCTCCTCCCCCGCTTCCCCATCACTTACCTCCAGCTGCTGTGTCCCCGGACGTCTCGCGCGGTGTCCTCCTGTGGAGGAGGGAAACAGTTACCGGATCCGGATGTGACGTAACGTCACATCCGGTCGCGGTGAATTTTTTTTTTTTTTTTCCTTCCTGCAGCCGCATCCTTTGCGGCTGCCAGAAAGAAAAAAAAAAGTAAACGGGGTGGGTGCCGGCAGCACCCCCCGCGGGCCACATAAATGTCCTCGGCGGGCCGCATGTGGCCCGCGGGCCGTAGTTTGAGGACCCCTGGTTTAACGTTTCTAGACCAAAGACAATGTTTTAAAAATGGATTCATCTAAAATGTCTTGTGAAAGCCCTCATATTGAAAGTATAAATACCATTTTGCAATACAGTACAACGTTGACCTCTAGTGGGTAAATAAGCAGTTGCAAGGCACGTAATAAAATAAAAGGTTCCTTCACCTATTCATATTTATGTGAAAGGAAGCCAAATTCTTCTGATCGGCGAATGGCTCTCTCTGCTAGTGCAGAGAGAGACCCTCATTTTGGCATGGGATCAGCAGGGGGGACCTTAACTAGGTCCCCCCTGTTGGTCCCAAGCAAAAACAAGGGTCTCTGTGCAATCGGCAGACAGAGCGGGGCGAGCCCCCGCTTTGATTGACTGTGCGTGTGCTGACGTTTGTTGAGACACAGCAGTTAGTAAACCCACATGTATCTGTTGATACACGTCGGGTTTACTTAACAGTCCCAGGACATGATATGTTTAACCCTTGCTTCTTTCAAGGAAGCAAGGGTTAAACAAGTTGTAATGTCCCTTTAAAGTCGCAAATAAAACAATGTTTGCCTAAGATTCTCACAATATAGTGATAGAATGAGCAAACTGACCTAACACTAATATAAATGGAAAATATGTCCACTATGCACCAGCATTTTCTAGTAAAGCAGGCAATTCTAGCTGCAAAAAAAAACACAAAGAAAAACACACACCAAAAGGCGCACAGTGCATAGACACTACTAATAAGTATACATATATAAACCAGCCTCAATACCATGTGTTTTTCTTTAAGATTCTCATACAATGGGGGTTTTGTTTAAGTCAACACACAAATTCAAAAAACCAAACAGTGTGTGCCAATGTAAAAGTCTATCTCACTAGTTAGTGGAATTTTGGGCTGCACTGCCGTGCGTAGCAGGAATACTCGGAAAAAGTAGTGGCCATCCACATCCCAGCTTGTTTCATGGAGGTGTTAGAATGTAGAAAAAGGGCGGCAATTGCCTTTATCCATAAAATACTGGCGATTGCACTGTTTTTTCAACTTACTGACACTTTTATGTGTGGTACCTTTAAACATAAACCCTAAATATTATAAACACATAAAACTTAACTAATCAAAGGCTGGTATTCAGATAACAGCTGTTAGGGTCAAAACAAAACCACAGAATAATGCACAATATTATACGCTAGGACGTTCTATGCCGTCCAAATTTTCAGTGCCCAAAAGACACGACACAGAACATCCCGAACTTACCAGCTCATCAATGCTTCCCTCAATGAGCTGTGCTCAGATCCTGCTGCAGGTCCCTCAACTGTCAGATGAGCAGTGCCGGCGCTACCTGTAGGCGAACTAGGCATTTGCCTAGGGCACCAGCTTTGAGCGTCCTAGGCATTTAGTCCGCCCCCACACAGGGAAGCGAGCAGCATCGGGAGGTAGGGGGGAAAAAGTGACACCAGGCACTGGGAGGGTGGAAAAAGTGACACCAGGAAAGTGAGTGCAGTGCTGGGAAAGAGATAGTGCCGAGTTGGGAGAGAGAAATGGCTTGGAGGAGTGAGAGAGAGTGCAGGGCTTGATGAGAGATGGCTTGGAGTGAGAGTGGGAGAGATTGCAAGGCTGGGAGAGAGATGGCTTGAAGGAGTGGGATAGAGTTCAGGCCTGGGAAGGAGAGCTGGCTTGGAGGAGTTAGCATGGGAGAGTGCAATTCTGCAAGCAAGATTGCTTGGAGGACTAAGAGTGGGATAGAATGCAAGGATGGGAGAGATAAGGCTTAGAGGAGTGAATGTGAAAGAGAATGCAATGTTGGAGAGAGATGGCTTGGAGGAGTGAGAGTGGGAGTGAATGCAGGCCTAGGAGAGAGATGGCTTGGATGAGTGAGAGTGGGAGAGAGTACAGTGCTTGGAGACAGATGACTTGAAGGAGTGAGAGTGGGAGAGAGGGTAGAACGTGAAGAGAGATTTCTTAGAGAAGTGAGAGTGGGAGAGAATGCAGAGCTGGGAGAGATGGCATGGAGGAGTGAGATTGGGCGAAAGATGGCTTAGATGAGTGAGAGAGAATGCATGGCTGGAAAATGGCTTGGAAGAGGGAGATAATTTCCTTATAATAGGCCCTGACACCGACTGAAAAAATGTATGCAGACGCCCATGCCCTAGTGCCCTTGAATGAACACAGAACACTTGAATATTGTGGAAATTGAAATTATTTATTTGTTAACCTTAAAGAACAAAAGGGTAATCCCCTCACCTAATGCAGCCAACCCTACCATACAGGGACAGCTGCACTGAGCCATACCTGAATGATCAGCTCCACTGGCCTCCATCCTCTGTTCGTTGAAGCAAGTCATTCACCCAACTCGTGTGCCCCGTGAGGAAGCCCCATGTGGCTGCTGGGTATATCACTAAATAGGATACAGCCGTGGACAATTATAAGGTGAACAAGAATGTGGATAACTAAGCGAGTTGGGCACATACTGGACCAGTGTTGCATTGAGTAAAATTTTAATTCTAGAATGACTGTAGCACACCAGAAATCCCTATTTTTTGGATCCAAAGCATTCTCCTCCTATCGTGTCCCTTTTTCTAGAAACTCTACATATTTCTGATTCTGACTTACCAAATTACATCCGTAGAAATTCACTACAAAGTCACTCAGAACATTCCATTGGCCATCTACAAAGTTGTGAGGTATTTTACAGTTATTCCTACTGTCACGAAGTGAATTCTGACAACTTGCCTGACTGGGGATCTTGGAGGGGCCTGAGGGCCAAACACCTCCCTGTAGATTATGGACCCTGGCTTATGTACCATAACTCTATCCGTTAAAATTGTTAGTTAGTTATATTCTGTTAGTGTGTTGGTTTATATGTAATGTTTAATTCTGTGAGTAGACCACTCTGAAGGTTTATAATGTGACAGTGACTCCAATAGTTTACTCCAACACCCATTGTTCTGTATTAACTGGTAAACTGATTGTGTTGTGTACATTACTGTGTGTATTGTAATTAGGTCTACTCACTCTATGTTAATTCCTATTTGGTTTGCAGTCTGAATGTCTAATGTTTTCCTAGCCCCAGTTAGTTGGAGAACTATATTTAGTTCCATTCCCCCCCCCCCCCCCCATTGTATACTAATGTCTGTGATGTCATGTGTATGTCTTTTTATAAGTCTGTGTTGTTACACAAATAAAAGAGTTGTTCAATCTTGCTGTACCTAACTGCTAGATGTCCTGTCTATTTGGGTCCAAAGAGCAAGGGTCCAGGAAAGACTTGCTGGGTGAATGCTGAGCTGTAAGTGGGGGCTAAGGAAGTGATTTCCCACAACGGACAGAGGGTCTACTTCGTCCGGTAGACGGTCCGTTACATTGGTGACAAGCGACGGGATGGTTCTCACAGCCCAGAAGGACAGCTACAAGGCAACACCATTTCCTGGATTTATAATTTGAGGGCAACGCATGTCTCAGGACAGCGACCCTGACAGCAGCAGGATGGAACCAGGTTGGACCCAAACAGCAGTTCCATATAAGGAGGAAGACCTGGATGGCCGGGATGCAATAAGGAAAGGCATCTGGTACCAGGCACTGGATAACGTACAGTATCAGCGGGGCGAGGGACTCCCCAGCGAGGAGCAGCGAAAGCAGATGCGCCTGGCACTGCGGATGCCCTTCCTGGGAGAGCAGCCCCTGGAGCAATGGGTAAAGGAGCTCGAGCACCGGGTTTGGCAGGAGCTATGGCTAGAGGATGCCTACCAGGCCCTCTGGTGGTATACAGTTCGGTATACACCCTGGACAGTGGAGCATGATAACCCGGAGGGAGAAGAGTTTAATGGCCCTGGCTTGCTGTGGGAGGCTTTCACAGAACCTGACTTTGGGAGCCCTGACGAGACCCGGTTCCAAGATATTTTTGACTGGAGGGAGGGTATGCAAGTCTGGGATGACCCCCACAAAGTGAGACCAGACTTGACGCACCTAGTATCCCTGGAATGGGAACTGGAGCAGGATTACAAACACCTGTTCCGCTCCATTGAGGATACCCAGCAGGAGAGCATCGCGGCAGACCCAGGTCCAGAGCCCTTCAGCTGGGAGGATATCATCTAGATGTACTGGGAGAACCTCCAGCCGGCAAGTGGAGATGCGACCGAGGTCTCTCCACTGGCCCCAAAGGGAGAGGAGAGCATCGTCTCCTTTACCCAGCGGCAGAGTGTCCAGCAGGGAATAGAGAGCCCAGTCTCCTTTCCCCAGGAGCAGGATACTGTATTGGGAGCGGAGACAGTCGGTCTCCCTCCCCAGCGGATGGGAGTATGTATGGGAGAGGAGCTTGTTACCGCCTCTCCCCAGCGGCAGCTTAACGTACCAGGGGGAGACAGTAAGCCCCACAACCGTGCAGATGGGACTGTGGTCTCTGCACTTACAGTACAGGGGGTAGGGACAGTCGGTCCTGTCCCCCAGCAACAGGGCTGTTTAGCCAAAGGGGAGAAAGTCGGTCTCCCCCCACAGCAGCATGGGGGTTTGTCCAAAGGGGAGACAATCGGTCTCCCCCTCCAGAAGCAGAGCTGTGTATCCAAAGGGGAGACTGTCGGTCTCCCCCTCCAGCAACCAGGCTCCAACCAGGCTACTTCCGTGGAAGTGCTGGCATCAGTGTTCCCAGGGACTAAATGGGATACCCCCATAGTATCAAGCCCAGCTAACCCTGCCACCCTATCTGCTCCCCAGCGGCTGAAAGGATTTCTGGGAGAAGGAACATTTGGTCTTTCTCCCCAGCGGCAGATGTATGTTTCGGGAGAGGTGGAGGTTGGTCGGGTAAGTGCTATTTTTGAACAAACAAAGTGTGGGGACTGCAAACTAGTGAATGGCCATGGGGAGACCACTATACAGACTGACTTAGGAGTCCCCCCGTCTGGGGGCTCCTCCGGTGTCAGTCTCCCCCCGAAAAAGGAGATATGTCACGAAGTGAATTCTGACAGCCTGCCTGACTGGGGATCTTGGAGGGGCCTGAGGGCCAAACACCTCCCTGTAGATTATGGACCCTGGCTTATGTACCATAACTCTATACGTTAAAATTGTTAGTTAGTTATATTCTGTTAGTGTATTGGTTTATGTGTAATGTTTAATTCTGTGAGTAGACCACTCTGAAGGTTTATAATGTGACAGTGACTCCAATAGTTTACTCCAACATCCATTGTTCTGTATTAACTGGATTAAATGGTAAACTGATTATGTTGTGTACATTACTGTGTGTATTGTAATTAGGTCTACTCACTCTATGTTAATTCCTATTTGGTTTGCAGTCTGAATGTCTAATGTTTTCCTAGCCCCAGTTAGTTGGAGAACTATGTTTAGTTCCATCCCCCCCCTCCCCCCCATTGTATACTAATGTCTGTGATGTCATGTGTATGTCTTTTTATAAGTCTGTGTTGTTACACAAATAAAAGAGTTGTTCAATCTTGCTGTACCTAACTGCTAGATGTCCTGTCTATTTGGGTACAAAGAGCAAGGGTCCAGGAAAGACTTGCTGGGTGAATGCTGAGCTGTAAGTGGGGGCTAAGGAGGTGATTTCCCACAACGGACAGAGGGTCTACTTCGTCCGGTAGAGGGTCCGTTACACCTACATTTTTGTAAATGCCCCAGAATGGTAATGTGGCCATCCAAAACCTATCATTTAGAATGGTGTGAAAAGGTTTGACAACACTTCTGCACATGATAGAGATGGGTTTATATATATTGGGGCTTATTTAACCCCTTGCCAACATGTGACAGACTAGGTCCATCCTGTCTGGCAAAGCATTGCAGACAGTGGACGAACCTAGTCTGTCCTGCAGTTAAATGGTGATGCTTTAATTCCTCAAGGTCGAGGCATTAAAGGGACAGTCTAGTCCCCAAACTCACTTTGGTGCAAGATGAAGAGTACTGCTTGTATAGTGCACAGGCTTATATACCTGTGTGATTTGATGCAGGCATGCTGTATAAATCACATTTTTAATATTTGACTCAAGCCCTCCCCAATGATTACACTGCATGAAACAAATGACAGAAAGTGACAGTGCGCTAAAGTGCTTGTGAGTGACAATAAAACTCTTATAGTTTGTGCAAAGATACAGTATAAAACATATAACACTTACACATAGTCCATATTGTTAGGACAAACTGTGTATAAAATATGAAGGCTCTTTCTCCTGGGTTGATGTTCTCACAACCTCCAAGAATGAGAAGAGAATATCAATAGATGACAATGAATTTAATAAAAAAAAGTGTACAAAGTATCTTACACTTAAAATCAGCAACATCCACAGAGAAGTAAAAGCTGGAACACAGGATAAAACAGGATCTGGTTCAGATGAAAACAGGCGATTTCAGGAGAGTCTCTATCTCCGATAAATGGTGCTAAATCTGATGAACGCGTTTCGCCTATTAACTAGGCTTCATCAGGATCCAGCATTCTGAACTCTGCATGTTTACTGCAGGTACAGCAGCACTGATTCTATAGACACTGAGGATATAAAGTTTTGTTTCATATAGTCACTTCCTGTCCTCCTCAAATTGAGACTATTGAGTGGTCTATGATTGACCTTGCTCTTGTACACAGTAGGATCTCTTAACAGTGCAACACATTGTCTGATGACATCACTAGAGAGACAGGATATTCCATTCATTTGAATGGCCTTATTTTCATTTGTTTGTGCAAAAAAAAAAGGAAATTACTTTTACTCATCTAGTGTGGGCAGTCCTTGTTTCTTGCAAACTGCTGTAATTTCACAATTTCTTCTAGTTGTAAGTATTTTATATTTTAAGCAACGCAAAATGTAAGACATGCATTTTAAAGTACTTTGAAAGCACATTAATATGCATTAATATTTGGAAGATGCATTTTGGCCACTAGACAGTCCCTTTAAGCAACACCGAAATCCGGTGCCTAGGGCACCTGCGATCGCTCCACAGAGCGATTCACGGGTGAAATATTGGAGAGCATCATGCTCCTCCAATATGGCTGCTGCCCTTTTGTGGGTAGAGCATCAGAAGTGAAAAAAAAAATGGTATTTTTTGTAAAATATTTTTTATGTCGAAGTTAGAAAAAAGGTTTGTTTTTTCCTCATATTTTATGATAGTAAATTATAAGATATGAATAATATAATGGTATCTAATGAAAGCCCTTCTTATGGCGATAAAAACAATATATCATTTGTGTGGGTACAGTATGTGACAATGAAGAAAATAACAGCTAAACACAAACACCCCAGAAACTTCAAAACAGCCCTTGTCACCAAGGGAAAAACAATGTCCAAAGATCATGTCACTAAGGGGTTAAAAAACCCAATTACAGGACAAAGTTCTAAAACATATTCTAAACAGCAAGAACATTCCAATCGTTCCCATGGTGAGTTTAGAACTTTGCCCCAGAATTGAGTTTTATAAATATCTCATAATGTTTAGGAGGTGACACTGAAAGAACTAGAGGTAGGAGGTAGATGGCCATTACCAGGGCCTAAATCAGCCTAAGGGTTAACGTCTGAGTGCAAACCCAATTCAAATATGACCAGGTGAGTGCATTCGTATGCTGGTCTCCTTTTGATTCTTTATATTGTTTGACTTCCAGAATAAGGCAGGACGCGCGCGCTACAAAATCCGTCACCATAGATACCAAATCTTGCCTGTCACTTGACAATATAGCATGTGACCGCGCTTACTTCCTGCTTCCGCCTCGAGACCTCAGCGTTTTTGGGAGTTGCTGCGATCGCAGTTACTTTTAGACGTAACTCACCATGGAGACACAGGAAGCTCGGTACCGGACCATGGCAGCACAGGAGGAAGATACAAAGGGGACTGCTCCGGCCCCGTCGGTGGCAGACGAGACGAAAAAGGAAACCTGGGGCTGCATAAAGAGCATAACCCAACACTCATACTGGTTTGACGTGTGGATCTTCCTGCTGTTTGATTTAGTGCTCTTCCTCTTCGTCTATCTGCTGCCTTGAGTAAGTTATACCGCTGCCGCATTGCTGGCCTTTCCTAGACATGGGGTTGACAGAATCTTGGACACCTTTAGAAGGCAGTCAGAACGAGCCGGAAGTACATTTTACATAGGCTCACATATCTCCATTACACATACGCTAAGATTAGCCCATTGATTCAGATTTGCTTAGTGAAGTGGTCTATCAATGCAAATTCTTAGTGAAGGGGGATTTAATTTCATAAAGATGAATGTGGTTTTGTGTCTATGGGAGATGCAGTTTGTAAGCTGATCTTTGGAGTTGCCTAGTAGCCAATTATCTCTCTAGAAACTAAGTTACCAGTATGGCTTATATTGCATCATTACTCTGCAACACGCACCCATTAACTGGATTACAAAACATGATTCTCAGGTTGGACGAGTATCAGTAGAGAGGAGGATGCTAAAGGGAGGGGGGCATATGTACTATAGTAGGGTTGGGTTGAAAGCTCCTTAGTCAGTTAATGCCACATTAAATCATTTCATGTAGTTGAAGCATGCTTGTTTAATGTTAAACTGAACTTATTCTATTCTCTTCTGCAGGAATTCTTGTGAACATTCCAAATGAAGATGGCTTTTTAATGTGGACATGAAATGTCCTAATGGCTTCATTTATCAGTTCCTTTAAGGTTTACACCTTCATTCCACAGAAAGCTACCCTGAATTGCAGTGAGAAGCCTGATTTCACTTCTTCAACCAAGAATTGCCAACTGTTTTCTGGAGTATTTATTTCCTACATGATGGGTTTCTGCTAATTATTGCACTAAGACTATATTACTATAAGTAATAATTCAAAATCATATGTTTTCACCTGTGTCATTTATAACCTGCTAATGGCAAAAAGCTTTTACCAGGTTTCCAATCTAGCTGCAAAAAAATGTGAAACCATAAGTGTATAATATTAAACTTGAGATCTTTCTATTTTTAATACATCTGTTCAAGTTTCTTCCTTAGGTTCTCCCCATTAGCATAAATTGGACAAATGATGATATATCTTGGATTCTGTCCTTTGAAACTATGATCACTAGGGGTTTACTAACTCACTGCTCCAGTGATTGCCTCTGATCTTACTGACCTCCAGGGCCATATCAGTCAGCCTACTCCCTGCTACTATAACATGCACAGATCTAGTCAGCTGACAAAACCATGGTTAATAGTCCCTCAATGCCATGGTGGAAAGTTTTAGAAACTGTTCTGTTTGGTTACTTGTTAACCCCTTAGTCACATAGGCTGGTTTTACATTTCTGTGGAGTTTGTCTGTAATTTACCTCTTGTTTATTGTACCCACACATTTTTATTGCCATTAGAAGTTTTCTTAAACCATTATTTTTGTCATATCATAATTTGCTATAAAAAAAAATTAAAATAAATACTTTATCTACAAATGGAAAAAAAAGACCATCTAAATAGTTTGTCTTGAGTTTAGAAATGAGTACATATGTTTCTGCAAATTAAAAGGGCAGTAACAAAGACCCAAATGATCACTTAACCCTAAAATCAGGGATATGCAGCCTTCTGCACTCCAGATCTTGTGGAGTGCATCTCCCATCATGCTCTTACAGCTGTAATGCTGGCAAAGCATCAAGGGAGATCCAATTTTTAAATTTATCTCTGGAATACTATGCTGCTGCTGCTTGGAAATACCCCCTCATCACTTCCTGTGAGGAGGAGCTGAGACAGTTCTGGATATCAGGAGGAAGATAGTGGAATACTGGAGTAATGTGGGATAAGGACCCTCTGCAAGTTGCCATGGCAAGATCTGTGTGGGGCCTTGGGAAACTGGTGTAAGCTCTCAGTACTGAGGGATAATGGGACTGTGTCAAGCTCTGTGGGGGCAGAGCAAGCTCTGTAGGATACTGTAAAACTGGCCAAGCTTTGTACGGCATTGTAATACTTTTTTTTTTGGAATATTTTAAATGTTATAAAGCTCTTTATAGGTTAACACTGCAGCTGGCAAGAGAACAGAGTAAATCTTTTTTTATTTTATAATTGGTAGTGAAGTAGATCATATGTAACAAACACTTGTAATCTAAACCTGGTAATATTTGCACTTTTAAGGATAATCCCTTCCTACCAATACCAATCCAGATAATAAAAAGAAAAAAATGGTCAGAGTGTAAGGAACATTACTCATGGTGGTAATGAATGCCTTCATGTAGTTCACGTGCAGTTTACAAGGGAGTAATGCTAAAATTGTAAAATAGATGAATACATTGGCCCAGTTTTGCAAATTTCTGAGTTCATACATTTTCTTTCTATCCCGTTTGGTTTAGAAGATGGCACTGATCTCTGCTTGTGGGAGTGGCCTGGCAGTTTTTTTTAGCCCAATAAGGTGGCATGTCTGTTGTAACGGAATGCATGCATTTTGAAAAATCCAGGAAGAAAATGTCTACTCCGGTTTTATACCAGTGATATCTGCTAAACGAAATATATTTTAAAAGTGACTAAAGGCAGAGTTGGAAAACTGCAGAGTTAAAGATCTAAATGTGGGGTGTATTAAGAAATTGTATTACAAATCTTACAAATTTAGCATTTGCCATAGCAAGGAGGAACAAAAAGTCAAAACAAGATGTAGATTTAAAAAAGATATTTTATTACAGCAACAAAGATTTCTTATTTGATTGTCATCACATTTTGACACATATGCTTAAGCAGCTCTATCCAAATAAGAAACTGACAACTGCACAATTACTAGCCTGTAAGTAGTGCCCTATAAAGTGAATGTCAAATTTTTTAGTGCAAATTTGCTTGGAGAAAAGAAATAAGGCTCAGCTAGCTCCACCTAATATTTGCACTTTAACATTAGACTACTATGGACTATAGAAGTAGTGATTTAGAGGGCTAGGGATCATCCTTCCATATTATATCCTGTAACCTCTCATAGAACCAGCAATGCAACAAACCTATTATGCTGCATTTCAAGCCACTTGAGTTTATCTTATTTTAATTTGTTAAAGAAAGTGACTTGAGCATGATGTTCACCTTTTGTTTTTGTAGAAGTCTACATTTATTGTAATACTGCTCTTCCCAGGTGTGGCAAGAATTCTATAGAAGGCCATAGATTTGATATCATCTGCATAGTCTGAGTAGTTGTGTTGTAGGGTAGGGCACTGTGACACCACTACAGCTAACAATGTGTCAAGCACACAACTTGTCTTTATAATGCCACTAGCTGATGGTATCATTTTTGGGCTAAATAGTTTATTCATACAAAAATATGTAAGGCTCATACGGTTAGTATTTTTAAATCACTCTAAAAAGCAGTTTAACACCAAAATATTGCACTTTTTTTCATTTGCTATGAACACAATATCACTGCCTTCCAATGTACAAATATTTACAAAATGTGTAACAGTAACACAAAGGGCCAGGTAAGGTACATTGCAGTTTCAACAAGAAAAATATATAAAGGCAGTAAAAATATCAAATACATAAGTTATGAAATGTATTACTGTTTTATATTACAAGCAATTTGAAAATAGATTTCATATTGTACAAATCTATATACTACATTAGAACATATAAATATATAATAGGCACAGAAGCAAAGCCATACCAGAAGGTTAAAGCCAATATCTCACTCAAAAACATCTTTCTGCATACTATACTTTTAAAGCATTCCAGTTTCTCAGTGGTGAGGGTTCAATTTTCTTAGCAATGGAGTGATACAGAACCTAAAACTAGGTTATTTTACATGTAAACAGAGTACACTCCTGGGGCTTGTACTTAAATGGCTTTAAAAAAAAAAATGTCCTTTTGCATGTGTAACAATGGTCAAATAGCTGCATATACATTTACAGCAATAGTCTCCAAAATAAGATGGTACTCTGGGAACACATGGTATATATATGTATGCAATTAGTATTTTTAAACGCCACCTAATGGTAAAATGACAAAGTACCGTATCAAGGCATCAATTCCATATTAAATGCTACACCCGAGGAAGCGATTCTAAGGGTGACTTTAAAAATCATTCCACATATTTTAGGTATACCTTCAACAGAATATAAAGATGGGATTACATATACAACAAAAATCTAATCATTGAGGTAATTTGAATGAAATGTAAATTTGCAAGATGAATATGTACTACTGGTGTTATATAAATAAACCTGGGCCAGTTGCACACAGATGGTATGAGGGGTTAGATTATGAATTCATTCATGCAGAATCAGTTTTTTACCCACTTGTAATGGAATATTTCAAAAAGAATTTCAGGGCTAGACAAAGTTACTATGCAGATTCATCCAAAATCCCTTCCTTAAAGATGGCATTGTGCTGGGGGGGGGGGGGGGGGGTGGCAGTAGCAACTGATTTCAGCTATAATAGTCTGCCTTGAGAAGTCTTCTGATATTAAAAGGACAACCTTTTAATGGTTTTATGTACTGTAATGCATACAATTATTTTACTTTTTTTTTTTTTTTTTAAAAACACAATTTTTATTTTCTACCTCCGTAGCAGCATTCTAAGGGCTGCCATGTCTTCCTAATGGCTGTTCACAGTGCGCTGAGCTGGTTTGTTAATGAGTGAGATATCACATATGGCACACTTTGGGCTGCCTATTCTAACAGTTGGGTGATCTCACCAAAGAGTAAGACATAGCAGCGGTAGAGATAAAAAAAAAAAAATAACTATTGCATATGTTTAAAAAAAAAAAAAATTATTATATATATATATATATATATATATATATATATAAAATGTATTTAATGCAATACAATAGCACAAGGGATACCATTCATTTAGAGTGCGTTACACCATAGCCCAAGCAGAAGAAATGGATTTGAAAAATGTATTAAAAAGTTGTATAGTACATGAATGGAGTAGCATGGACCATGGTAACTGGAAAGATCTTGGAAACATTACATGAAATATACAGCATCTGTTTATCAAGTGTCATAACTAATCTTCTCCATTTCAGAAGACTACTAAAAAGGTAAGAATTCCAGAATTGACCTCGGCCAAATAATATTTAAGTTCTTCATAAGCTTGTAGTAAAACTTTTTGGATAGTTTAAAAAGAGTAAAATGATTTAGAAAATAGTGCATTCTAACCATTTATAAAACAAATGGCTAACTGGTGAACCCATGAACTTCACTTTGAACCCATAACATTAATAGCTTAGCCATGTTTTGGTGTCACAATATAGCAGATCACTTGTTTCTGAAACTTCATAAGACTTTATTAAAAAAGGTGTGGATATGCATATAGCTTCTATAAGGTCTATGTAAAATAAAAAATATATATATGCACACACACACACATTATATATATATATATATAGATTTTCCTTCCATATATTAGTAAGATTTACAGATTTAGTTATTCTAGTACTCACTTTGGGAAAAGAAAAAAGTGCTGCTGGAGAAAATACCTGATTGCACTCTATCCTGTTTGCTAGCCAGTTTAATCTCGCCTAGGCAAGTGCATACTTATTATCCTTTGTGTTAAACAGGAGTAGAAAAAACTGCCCTTCTCTGTACCTTATTACATTAAGATTTCCAACAACTATGGCTGCGCACGCATTCATATCACCATGCACAAGTATGTACTGAACAAAAGTTAAAATATAAACAGCAACAGCTCTGCCATATTCATTACAGAACTGTCCCTCCAACAACATAAGAAAATACATTTCATTTACTTTTAGTGAACAACTGCATATTTTAAGGAAATTTTCTTTGCGGACGCTGTGTCTACAGACACAATTTAACACAAAATCTACACCAACTAGATTAGTTTCAAAGAATGAAAATTGTGACATCCTGACGATTGTCTGGTCTTATTACGGAGTTCAAACACACAAGCAGAACATGCTTATATATTACAGCACCTCCATGGACCGGAACAAAAAGCCTTTTGTTTGTGTGCAAATTGCTAAAGGAAATTATCCTGGGGTACCACCAATGTCACAGTTTACCTATTAAAAGGTAGATTTCCTATTGATGGTTTGGATCGGGATATCAGTGTAGGATGCGTGTGGTCAAGTGTCCTGTGATATGTTGGGTCCATAGTTTCAGTTAGATGGAAGGGCTCCCTGTGGAAACTAGAACGCTCTGCCATATACATCTTAGGTCGCTGGTGGTATTTCATCCTGTATGTGTCAGTCATGCAGTTGTCAACAGAAAAATAGGTAGTGAGTGACACTGTATCATTTCCAGTAGGGGACACAGGGTCCAATGCTAAAGAGTGTGGAGCAAACTTTGACCGATAGTCATACATGGAAGAACCAGCCAAATTTGATTTGTTAACATGGAGTTCACTACTTTGAAACACATCCTTCCTTGGGTAGTAATCTGCATCGGAATTGGGTCTCATTAAATCATTAGGTAAATGAGTCTCCGAAGGGATTGAATGAGCATGTGACAATGTTTCCGTAAGTTTAGGATTAACTGTTGGTGCAGCACTTGGTTCAGTTCTTGGCACAGCGTTTCGTATGTACATTTTAGGGGGTAATGGAGGAGGTAAACTGCTCACAGCCTGATGATCAATACAACAAGTGTCATCTCTGGTATAGGCCTGATTTTCACCAAATGTAAAAAAATTGGAGTTCATGTACTGCAATCTATTACTTTGTGAGGCCATTTGAGAAGCTGGATGTTGCAAAGTAGAATTTGTTAACCCACTGGCTTTTGCTGAAGCAACTGGAGTGTCTCTTGGTGATGAACAATTGTCATGGTGCAAACAGCAGGTTTCTGAATACAGGGCATTTAGCCGGTTTGAAGTTTCCAGAGACTCATCTGACTTATTCATGTGGATTTCTTTCAAGCTGTAATCTTTAGTGACAGGCAATACGTTAGGTGATCGTGGATCTCTTTTGGGGTCCATGTGTTTCCTAAAGCATAAAATAGACCAACAAAAATTTATAAACTATAATTACATATGGCAGATATTTTACCACTGGCTTTTTAAAGCAAATACAAAAATGTGCAAAGAATGTGCAGTTACAACCAAAGGGACATCTTTACCTTTGACCTGAAGGGCTGAGTGCTGGTCCACGGGCATCAGGAGAAAGTCTGTCTTCATATCTGTGATCTAACCCATTGTTTTCTTTGTTAAAACCTAAAAACAAAAAAAAACACATTTACATTCAATATTAACCCATTCCTGTAACTGGACCTATATATAAGCCATGACCATATCTAAATGAGCAGCTTGTGGATCATGGAACAAAACTTTGCCGTGAAATGAGGTTCTCTTCAGGGGGTACGTAATCTACATGAGCGTTTGACATGAACAGGTTTAGATATAACATTAAAGAGTTTTAATAAATCCAGATTTCTGTGTAAAACACCCTTCCTCTCTCATCTGTGTGCATTGTCCTCCTTCCATCTATATATGGTGGTGTTTGAATCCCTGAAAAAGGCTGACAATATGTCCGGGAATGCAGTTCTTACCATCAAGTGAAGTGACCATGTACACAAACACTCAATTCATAGATTTCACATCCTCAGAGGATATGCAGACTACCGGCAACCATGCATGTGCGAGCATCTCTGCAAAGTCTGAGATGCAGACCACTATACTTCCCATGAATCAGGGTGAGGATTAGGGTTAACTGTAATCTACACAGTTAACCCTTACTCTAACCACCATAGAGTTAACCCTCTATTTACCCTCATTCTAACCCTAACCACCCTGGTCTAATAGCTAATTTTTCTTACTGTGTGAGGCATCATGGGAAGTGTAGTTGTCGGCATCTCAGTCTTTGCAGAGATGCTTGCGCTCTCCTGGTGGCCCATAATATGCATTGCCTCGGAGCTGTGAAATCTGGTTTTGGTGATCGTGCACATGCGCGATTCACTCGATGGTAAGAACACAGTGGAAAATGGTGGTAATGGTAGTGTATATAGATTTTTTTTTTTGCCCTTGGTAGTATAATGGAAATTTAGGTTTTGCACTATCCCTGCAGTTTCTAATACCCGTGTTAAACAGGATTGGCAACAATTTCCTAATAGATCACACACAGGTACCAGAAGGTTTTAAAACTGTGCCTCGGACCATTAAAATATTAACCATTGTCCTGGGCCAATGACCAGAGCCAGTATTTCCATTTTGGTATTCCTCTCTCTCATTTAATGCACTCATATAAGTTCTAGGTTTTTTTTTTTTTTTTTTTTTTTTAAAGGACAGTTAGAGCTTTCTTTGGATGCCATATCCATATAAATCTACAATTTAGTATTCAAAAATAGGGATATTTTGACCCCCTCAAATAAAACAATGTTGACCAGTACAATATACTGGTCAGAGTAATCAGAATGACAGCATGGTTGCAGAGGTTAAGTGTATTCAAATACGATATATTTAGAAAAAAAACCACTAAAATTGCACACAAAAAAATTGGAATGCCATAAAGTAGGACAGACACTGATCACCGTAACAAACTGATCAGGAAAGCATGGGAAGGGTTAACTATTTTATTTTTTTTTTGACTAGAAAACCGCCAATTGGGTACAGGAACATTGCCTCTGTTGCAAAGGCAGAGTCTTGGACCCGTTACACACCAGATGGCAAAGTGGGCCGCCGTTAACTAGTCATGAGGTCGCAAAGGGGTTAATGTCCTTAAATTTCCTTTTAGAAATAGCTTAGACTTTACAAACAATATTTTTGCAGATTTTATTAATTTCTCTCAGCAGAGTTCTGCCTTTTGTTGCAAATACTGGATTATTATCCTTTCATTGTTTCTAGCAACCTGAATTAAAAGGAATAAATCAGGTCAGGGTGGGTGCCTACAGATGGAGCACTTAGAGGAGGTGACCGGTTCGCTTAGTATGTTTAGTTCACACAATTGCACTTATTAAATGTACACTGCTCTAGCAGATTAACCCCTTGAGTAAAGATTATAGTATGGCACACACAGTAAAATGTAAAAAATAAAGTAAAATTATTTTAATAAATTTTTATACACAAAATTATGGTTTTCAATAATTCATATGATATCAAATTTTGGAAAAAACATTTTCTTGAGAACCGACCGGATAGCAGCAAGGAAGTAAGTACTGGGGAATGGGGGGAGGAGACTACCGCAAAACGAGCAAATGCTGGCATATTGAGTCACAAAACCTGGCATTCTGAGGGGCAAAATCCTGGCATATTGAGTGGTTTTCTTGTTTTCCTCCTCTAAAAACTAGGTGCGTCTTATGGTCAGGTACGTATTATGGAGCTAAAAATACGGTATTTTATTTGTATTCTCCCATTAAAGCATTTCTTTCGATTAAAAGTAACTTAATTGTTAACAGTTTAAGGTTTTTGAACAATCCTTACTAAGCTGCTGTCAAGTTAGTGAAAATATAAAATTACAGCAAAATAGATGCAAAGAAAATAGGATTTTCAAAAATCTTTCCTAGAAGTGTAGACATTGCACTTAGCATGTGCCTACAGTATCTCCATCACACAGTCTTGAAAAAGGCTGACAACAGAATGGATACAATCTATAGGATTATAAATGCAGTGACTTTCTAGCGCAATTTATTCCAACAGATGGCAGTAGAGAACCACCAGGCAGTTTAATCTAAAACGTGGCATGACTTCAGATGAGTAATGCTCACTGACACCAGAAGGGTTTGTCTTCAGGATTCCAGCTCATGTAAAAATAGAAACGTTATTTTTCTCTTCTGCTGACACAGAGAGCCTTGCATGGCTAAAACCAGAGACCGACTCTGTTAAGAATTTGGCCCAGGGCTCAGTTTAAACCTAAGTATGGCAGATGTTTGTATCGTGGCCTGCAGAATCATTGCCCCATTATCAGCTCAGTCTTTAAAGCACTATTGTTAAACACCATGTCATGTGATCTTTTGGATAAGACAAGTTTGTGCTAGTCAAAGTCACAAATCCAGTTAAACAGGGCTGTTCCTTTTCTTTGCAAGACAGGCACAATGACCTCTGAATCTAGTAAATCTGATTCTCAGGTTTTTAAAAATTATTATTACACACTGAGGACACAGTCGTCCTTTATACTATTCTGGTACTAATTTTGTATGGAGCTGTGGAGAAATCATTTACTATTTATATATGCGTAAAGTATCTTTAATACCTAATGCTCCCTTCTTAACTGTTCTGGAAGCAGACATTCGGACAGAATCTTTGGCTGGATATGCTGTGAAACAACTGCAACTGGAAGCAAGTTGCCAAGTGTGTCCCAGCCTCCCAAAGTTATTCACAAGCACCATCTTGCACATTCCAGAATCCACTGTTGGAGACTCTGATTGTCCAAAAGTGTATTCGGTTATGTGAAAAAGTGAACTTTCACATGTCATACTGCCAAACACATACTGGCGCCATCTTTAGTTAACCCTTTCAGGACCAGGGATTTTCCTGGGCCAAGGACCAGAGCGATTTTTCAATTGATATGTGGTTGTTGAAACATAAAATTTTCCTCTCTCTCATTTAACGCAACCATAGAAGTTATTGGTTGTTTTTTTTAAAGGACAGTTAGAGCTTTCTTTTGATACCCTATACATAAAAATTATCTACATTTTAGTATTAAAAAATACATATAAAAATGGAAATTTTTGGGGAAAAAATGTTTTCCCCCATTATTTTCCCAATAATAAGCTACACAACTAGTGCAACACTAAAGAAAAATATTGGTTCCCAAAACTCCCTTAACAAAAAAGCCAGAAAAAAAAAAAAAACTCTGAAGAGTGCGATGCCAGATCCATAAAAATCATGGAACATGCATGCATTAATTAAATTATTACAATGACATTTATTTATTAAAAAACTTTAAAATTGCAAAAATAAAAAAAAATTGGAAAAATAAGACGAGGGCCATTAAGAGGAAGGAGACTGATCACAGTAACAAACTGTGATCAGCAAGGAAAGGGTTCATTTTTTAAATATCTTTTTACAGGAAATGTTATTTATTTTTCACTTGCAGGTCACTCTCTGTGCTTCACTATAAGTACATGAAGCACAAAGAGTGAATTAGAGGCAAATTCTAATTTGCATGTTCTCGGTGATCGAGTGATCATCGCGATCACATGCCCGGAAATCCACCGGGTGCGAGGCGTAGTCCTGGACCCGTTTCAGACTGGCTGGCGGTGCGCACTGCCGACTAGACTGCATGACGAGTTAACTAGTCATAAGGTCGCTAACGCTGCGGCTCTTATGACGAGTTAACTCGTCATAAGGTCGCGAAGGGGTTAAACAAATGTTGATCTGAGAATTCTATCATCATGTCAGAATGGGTAGTAAGGGAACAATAGATATTAAAAATGTACTTTGTTCACACGTTAAAAGATTTTTCAACAGTTGCATTAAACACGGGAACCGTGATACTTTAATAGCGTGCTTTCAGAACAGAGCACCTGTTTGTATGCCAGTTAATGGCACAATAAAAGAATATATAGAGGGACTACGTACAGGAAAGTGAAAAAACAGAAGTGAGGTAATAAAGGATATAGAAGAGACAAGAGGGCTTGTAATGGTGAGGGGGAATAGGAGGTTGATGAGAATTGCGAAAGATCTCCAAATGTTTGGAACTTCTGCTATAACAAAACATTCTAAGGACAATATTCCACAACTGCAATGAGAAGGGACGCAATTCATTTATATATTTTGTCAATTAAGTTTATCACATGGCATAAAATATATATTAACTGCATTAACTGAATGAGAGAAAGGGAATGGTGAAACAAGAGTTAAAATAATATTAAGGATTTTACAATGTGCAGGAAGAAGACCAGGAAGGAATTCATCAGAAAGGAGGATATGATGAGACTGCAGGTTTACATATATACACACACCATTAACACAACGCATCAAACTGAATAACAGCTATAAAATATTTCTATCTAAAAAAATTAAATACAATAAATCTCTTGCCATTCATTCTGTAATGCATTAGCAATTGTTTTAGTTTTAATGCTTCGCTAGTTATGTTGTACATGTCTATATACAGTGAGCCAATAAAAGTTTTTTTTATTGTAGTGATGAGGAAAGAACGTTTACAATATAATCTGCATAAATGTATACAAAAAACATAACACTATTTTTTACCATTCAAATGATTCCTACTGTGTGGAGAGGTAGAACGTGTGACATTTCCTGGCTGGTGCTGGTCACTAAAATAAAAAGAAAGGTTTTTATTATGTATAGAATTCAAAATAATTGAAATATAAATTTTACATAGCAGTCACCTCAAATAAAATAAACAGATTAAAGGTTCAATATTGGTATTACATTTGAGGATATTTGTGAGCAGATATTCAGAATTTTTAAATTATATGAAAATGTCAATCTAGTAATATAATTCCTCATCTTTTCACCCCAACAATAAAACAAAATTAATGGACACTGTTCTTTTTGAGGTTATCTAGGTAAGCTTTATCAGTACACAAAACAAAAATAATATGACTGCATGAATAATACCAAAACAAAGCTGCACTTCCTAATTCTATTGATGGTGTGCTGAAACACTGTGGGTGAGCTTAATTATGCTTTGAACAATTCATATAACAAAAACCTCTCATTTCAAGTGTATACATTTTTTGCCAGCTTTATTAAGATGAAAAGTGTAGAAAAATTGTGTTTTATGTATAAACTGTATAGCCAAAGGAAAAAGGTTAGGGGAAGAAAACATTACTTTGAGTTATTGCCCCAAAATTTAGAGAAAAACAGAAAAATATGTAAACATTGGGTATTTCTAAACACAGGACAAATATTACAATTTAGCAAGTTCTTTTTTTTGGCGTTTGTAGATGTGTAAAATATGTTTCATGTTAGTTTTTTTTTTTTTTTAAATAAATACAATAATGTTATCTAAAGAAAATCCTTCTTATCCCCCCACCCAACAAATCTATAAATTTGTGTGCATACAGTAAATTACAGCTAAAAACGCAAACACCACATGAGTGTAAAAACTGTGTCCCGAACTGTACAACATTCCAAATACAGCTGTGTCCTGAAGAGGTTAAACTGTGTAGACATAGGAGACTTCACAAAACCAAAACAAAAAAATGCAAGTGGTGGCTCCATATGGGCATACTCTTGAGCTTTATTTTGGAGGTGCCTAGACAATATTTGCCCTAAGTTTTATAGCTGAAGGCAAAGTGTCCTGTTGCCAACATACAGGGTACCCACCCCTCAATATGACCTTCATCGTCCCGCTAAATGAATTGAATTCAACTTCCCAAATAACTTTTGATGGGTATGCAATGTGCAAGGTGTCCCCAACAAGGGATATTCTGTATGCTTCTGCAATAAGGCACAAGCGAGTAAATAGTCAAATGTTTATGCCACAGGAAATAGAAGACCACTAAGACAGGAAAAAGCTCCAAGTTACTGCTCCCGTTGGAGAATGCCCAAGTAAAAACAATTTCATAATGAAAATGTAGTCATTGTATTCACGCTACAGGAGGCCAATGAATTAAAGTCAACAGGATTCATCCATTCGGTTTTACCGAATCACACCCTATAAATGTATTTTGACTCCAGCATCCTGGAAGCCAACTCATGGCACACGCAGTGTTGTTTTAGCCTAAAAAGCCAAGATGTTCTTTGAAACTACAGAGAAAGTAACACAAAGAGCAAAGGTAAATATTTATGTGTCACTAGTGTTTATGTATAAGCACATTACTTGTAATAGATCTGAGAATGTATGCATTGTTAACTAGTTATAAAAACATTGAGGGCTAACAAACAACTGGAGCCTGCAAAAGAACATCACACAATAAGGAGAATTAATTACTTGGCATGTTCCTTTTTCTAAAACTAATAACTTACAAAACAAACACCCATAAGTTTAGTGTGTGCTTGGAATTTCTGTATGAGTTTTAAAAATTGACAATCATAAGTTATTGAAAGAAAATTCAAAAAGTATTTTAATCATGTGGCAATTTTGATTTTCCAAATCGAGTATTTTTGCTTTTAAGGCTTTTTTTAAAAAAAAATTTAAACTGCCAAATCATTGCCTCGCTTCCTCATTGTTAAAAATCAACCCTTTCACAGCAAGGGTAGTGTTGCAGATGTCAGTCACAAAGTACACTAAAAGACACAATATTATTTTTTACTATATAACTAAACATAGTCCATTTTATTGTGAAATATTTTTTTTAGATCAATGTGCACCTCAGATTACAGAATAGTATTTCCCCCCCAGAATTGCAAGTATATATATATATATATATATATATATCTAAAAACACCCTTTTCTCTTAATTTAATGTGTTTGTGTTGTCTACTATTTATGACATCACCTTGTGGCTTGATTTGCAAATTACACATTTCCCACTGAAAGTAGTTAATTTGCATATCAAGCCACAAGGCGATGTCTTATACAGGAGACGCCACAGACACATTACATAGACCGTCTTAATAGACATTGCTTATAATATTAATGTAAATACTATAAACATGAAAAAAAAATCTATGCAATTTCCATTTCTCAAGTCCTGTCATAAGCAGGACACAATACAAACACTTGCATACTTAGTCATGCATTTGCTTGCAATTCTGCTAACACAATGGTTTGATCCCTTCACATCATTTGAAAACTTACCAGCACAGGTTTGTTTCTTGAATGTTTTTTAAATCAGCAAAGCTTGTTCCTTCTATGACTGGAGAGTCCAGGTTGCTTGAGCCACTGCTGATGTGATCACTGCTCTCATATCCGGACTCTGTTCTCTGCATTTGCCAGCTGTCAAGGTGGTACACCTTGCTTTCTGGGTTAAGTTTATTCCTCTCAACCTGATTTTTTCCAACAGACTCCAGGGAACTCCTACTACCAGATTCCTGTTTTATTTCATCCTCATAGATTGTCATTAAGACATTACGTTTGGGGCTCTCCTTCGCGCATTGAGTATAGCTCTGATCTTTTGTAGACTGGTGCTTATCATTAGAGTTTGCTACCCTTCTGGGACTCTGCGGACTTTTTTCATTTTCATTAAAAATACTATCCACATTGAGAGTCTCTCGCATTGGCCGCCATGGCTTTCTGCGGGCATTTCCCCTTTCTCTATAGTCCTGGCTGCCATCTGTATCATAGCCAGCAGAACTTGCACTTTTCACTCGAGATACCGGCTTTGATTCTGGAATTGGAGCTTGGTTTGCACTTGATGTTGGTCTTGACTGATGTACAGGTCGTTCTTGCTTGTACGGCCCTTTACCTTGACTATTGTATATGTGTGGCTGAGGGTACTGTCTGAAGCCATTTCTAGGAGGAGAACAACCAGATTTTAGTTGTACTCCGTTATAGGGCTTTGACTGGCATGCCACTCCTGCAGATGTTTCTGAAAAGTAACAAGAATTTATAATGAACTTCAGAATACTTCATAAATATTGCAGTAGAAATGCAGGCTCATGTTGTGTTTAAGTACAGGTTAGCTTTAACAGACAAAACTAATGTAATAAGTGTCATTAAATAGGTCAGTCCCACCTAGCTTATTTTCTATATGTTTTACGTTTCAAACATCTGATATGCACTTATTTTTACTTTAAAACAGATTACAGTTTACATTTAAAAATCCAAATTCAATGACCTCCAATAAGGAGAGCTTCGAGAGATAGGCAAGACTGTTTCTATAGCAACAAATCTATTAACACTTTGCAGTTTTTAGGATATGGGCAGATTTGAGGGCAAATCTGGTAAGAGATCTTTTTATTTACATGATTCAGTAGTTCTCTAAAAAGATAAATGTAAAAAAGTGTAAGGAAACCCAAACACGTTTTCCATGCAAGTAAAAAAACCCACACCCATATGGTGTGTATAAATCAAATTTTGGTTTTGCACGGATATCTTTATGTATAGTGTTCGGCATCGTAAGTGCTCCCCAGTGAGCATTGGCAGGTCCTGGAGAACCATCTCTCCAGTATGACTGTCTAGAAGTCAGCATCTGACTTCCAAAAGACAAATCATTTCTGATCGATGCTCCATAGGATCGTAGTTCAGAAGATTTTAAACTTGTGGAGTGTTTATTCCCTTTTTAAATTTGATAAAAATAGTAGGAAGAAAATAAAAACCCAAAGATTCAAGAACCAATCAAATTTAAATGATTGCTGTAGTCTTTTTTTTTTTTACATAAAGGATCAAAGGAAGCCTAAAAGTAGAAGAAAAAAGGTTTTCACTTACCCTTTGGCCTAGCAATTTCTTTTTTCTGCATTTTGTCCACAATTTTTCTTTGAGAAGATGATGTTGTTTTCAGGTTACTGGCTCTTTGAGCGCATTCTCTGGAGAGATCTTTTATCTTTTCCTGTTGATCATTGCGGCTGAGTTTAACTATTCGGACATTTAGCAATGGTAAAAAAAATAAAAAAATCAATCAAATTACATTCTCTCATAGAGGATGGCACAGAGGACAAATGTAGCCAGGGGAGGGCCATCAGCTTTTGGCCCAGAGGGCAATAACAATTTAGTGGCCCACTCTTTATCAACTCAGACAGAAACAAATAGGCAGGCAGGACAGATATACGGTCATATAAAGATACAGAGGTTGATAGACAAAGATAAGGCCACATTTCCCAATGAAAATTAGTTCATTTGCATACCAGGTCACAAGGTGATGTCACACCGGAAACACCACATTTAAAACATTTTTATCTTATTCTATTCATTTGCTTGAAATTCTGCTAACACAATGTATTTATTATTTTACTTTGTATTCTCTATATTCACAGTATAAGAAATGTTTAGGTTAACAGAGTCCCTTTAACATCAGATTCACTGCAGATCTAAAATAAATAACCTTAAGGATACAAGACTGTCTATAATAGTCTAGTTATGAACGCACACATTCTAATTTAACAGAGCTATGTACAGCTAACAATGCTATTTAAGCATAATGTCCCACGATGGCAAGCATTTTTTGGACAGGCAATTAATATTAATATTCACAAAGTTGATTACAATAGTAACTATTTTGAAACATTGACATTACATACCAGGTCCTCTGCCAGCACTTGATTGAACAACACCACGATTAAATCCAGAATCCTCTGTCTGGAACCTGGGACCACTGTTCTGATAAACAGGTTCTCCAAACTCTTCCCTGGGCAATCTTTCACTACCTTCACAAAATAAATTGAATACAAATATTGGCATATTGTCCACAATAAACTATACATTAACATGAGTTCAGCCACCAAGACATCTTATTAACTGAAAATACAAACCGGAGCGAGGAGATTGCTTACAATAAAAATATACCAGATAATTTAAATTTTTTAAATTTAGTGGTGGAAAGCTAAGCGTTACTTCCGCCACCATGTGTATTGATGAAAATCCAGTATATCAAAACAAACCCACCTGTGTCATCATTGAACACTCTCTTGTAGTGAGACCAATGAAGGACCTGCCTTAGAGCATCTTCTGTAGACACTGCAGTGCCATCCGGATTAGCATAAAACAGGAGCAAAGGCTGGTAGTGGCAGCGAATGCACTTTGTGACTACATCTTTCCATTTGGTTCCCACCTGAAATCCAGAAAAAAAAGAAATCACCCACATTAAGCAAATACTAATAACAAATAAGTAAAAATGATTGGTTAGGGACTGAAAAACATTATACTTAACATGTCATTTTTTTGTGCATGTCAAATTTCAAACATAAAAGTTCAATATAACATATCTATACACAAGCATAGTCAAAAGTCTAGAACTGGAACAGATTATCCGAAAACATTCCTAAAACAATCTAAAGATTTCTACTTCTTCCGATAACATAATGCACCAATTCATTACAATTCAGATAATCTTCAAGCCCAAACCCATTTCAAGTTTAAATACCACTTGCTTTGTTCTGAATAGTCCTGTGCTTTGAAGAGGGAATAATGTCAGTGTTTTCGCTTAAATAAATGGCACATTTCATGTTACAGCAACCAGTAGTTTAGCAGATAAAATGAGTTCTTTGCTGCAGTTTCCTCCATCGTGAAGAAGTGAAATCCTCGAGTCCTTGGAGTAGCAAATACAAAGCACCGTACCAAAGAATAGAAGTGCATTGTAAAATAAGATTGACAGTGCTTGTCCTGGTCAGTGTCATTTTTGGAAAGATAATCCTTTTTAGGGAAGTAATCCACCAACAGCACCAGAAGGGAGCATTTTGACACCACTGCTCTAAGCCAACATCAAACCCAATTTGCAAGGAGCCATTTGAACAAACTGAATTACCTCTTTTACGGATGCGTCATCAAAGAGAACCCATCTGGCACTTTTTGTATGATAAGCAAAGGCACAGTAGTGTTTGCTCGTATAGCAGATCATGCCCACAAGGTAAAGTCTGCTTTCTTTTGCTTGCTCATCAGTGACCCTAAAAAATAACTGTATACAAGGAATGTGTTAGTGCATTGAAGAGATATAAGGGAAGAATTAAATATGGCATGTTGTAACAAAAGTTGCAATCTCTAAAGATAATATGCCAAGTTATTTTAATTGATATCCATGAAGTGGTGAAACGTCTGGTATTATTATGCTATGGACTAAATTTACTAAACAAAACAAAAAACACAATGGGGTGTATTTCTTTACTCATTTTCCATTTCCAGACCCATGTTCACATTCTCCTGTTTGACTTTGCATTTCCCATTAAACATTCATAAAAAAAAAAAAATTATGAGAAATTAGAAAGCCAAACCAGAATGTTTCGGGCATAAATAATAGCTATATGAAGAAAAAATAAATAAATATTTCAGGAAAAAAACATGATGTAGTTTGCGTTGGATAAAAATTTGCTTTTTTTATTGTGCCTAATGAGTCACCTTTTCCTTACTCTATATATAGAAAAAACACATTTATACATTGCTCTCACAAACATCACTTGACAAAGAAGGGTTTCAGAATACTCAGAATAGTACTAGATGCATTGAAATACCGGTTGCATTTAAAATTGGGCTTTAATACCTACTGATTCTTGACTGCCATTAGTTCAAGACATAGATAATTCACATGACGCTCTTAATCTGTTCAACTAAAAACTATCAAGATTTTAAACGATGTGCTTAATAGAGGATTACTGGAGCGTTAATTACCAAACTGTATTTAAACCCATGTGTGCCTCCCCACCCATGCGCCTACTATACAAACTAAGGCTTTGAGTCATGCCATTAAATTGTGCGTTTGTACATATTTTAAAAAGCGCCTACACAGCCTATCAGAGCGGCGACTGGTCCCTTCTCATAAGCGAGGTCTGTTGGGATCAGGGTCTCTGTGTAGGTGCAGAGAGAGAACCTTGTTTTAATGTCCCTGCTGCTGATCCCATCTAAAAATAAATAAGGGTCTATCTAAAGTACATGCCAGTTTATCCTCATAGAAGCACTGCACACACACACAAAAAAAAAAAAGTTTAAAAGTTTGAGGGGTACAATTGAATTACAGCATTCATTGCTGAAATACCTATATAGAATATTAGATTAACAAGCATTTCCACATTTTCCTGCAATACATAAAAACAATGTATTTTTCAGGTAGAACACCAACACTTCTAAAATCTATTCTAAGAAAGTTCTTTGTTTCATTTTTTTCTTCTCCATTATATTTGTATAGGATAAAGACTGTTTTTTCATACCCCAGGCAAGTAGAGCTGGGTAGCCAGGTTCCGTACAACATCTTCTGTCAGATCCGAATTTTCTGAATCCCAAACAAGACCAATAGTTACAATCTCTGGACAGTTCATTAGTACTCGACGGATTTTAATCTTTTGGCCACAATTGCTCTAAAATAAAACACAAACAAATCCATTTTTACTTTGAAACAGAGGGGGTACTTGGTTTAAAAATAAAAAAACAGTAGCAATAGATGAAGGGAGATACCAGTCTGTTTAAAACCACAGCCCCTCAAGGGCTGACAAAACCAGAATCATTTCCTTGTGCAGCATCCGATCTGTATGAGCATCATTACTGGTTAAGCACCCTTCATATATTACTGCGTTTAGGACTGAAAAGAAAACAAGCACTTTTGTATAAGCAGAATTTACGATACCCATTTTTATTACCAATACTAATGGCTATACTGACAAAAGGATTTGTGAAAAATGATAGACAGGCAAGATTATGCTGCTTTGACATATGGATAGCTATTCAGACTGAAGTAGTTAATAAAATACGGTAATAAATTGTGGGGGTTTTGAATGTAAATACAGATCAGGTTTAGAAATGTTTTATTTCAGAGGACTTAAAAAGTAGACAATGCAATAGAGCAGCAGGAAATGCTAGCAGAATGGTTGGTTGTATAGGTAGAGATATAAACAATAGAAAGAAGGAAGTGCTCATGCCATTGTACAGAGCACTGATGAGACCTCACTTGGAGTATTGCATGCAGTACTGGAGACCGTATCTCCAGAAGGATATTGATACTTTGGAGAGAGTTCAGAAAAGGGCTACTAAACTGGTTCATGGATTGAAGGATAAAAAAAAAAAATGAATAAAATAGAATAGCTTAAAGGATGTTAACATGTATAGCTTGGAGGAAAGAAGAGATTGGGGGATAGGACAGAAACATTTAAATATATAAAAGAGAATCAACACAGTAAAGGAGGAGATTATATTTAAAAGAAGAAAAACTACCACAACAAGAGGGCGGTCTTAACTTAGAGGAGCAAAGTTTTTAAAGTATTACTTCACTGAGAGGGTAGTGGATGCATGGAATTACCTTCCAACAGAAGTGGTAGAGGTAAACACAATGAAGGAGTTTAAGTATTTGTGGGATCGGCATACAGTGTCTGTGTGTCAATATTTTGCTCCATCTCTAATTCTAGATGGTGTCAGTGCATTTCATTATCCTTAGATTAGACAGTTTGTTTTCTAGTTGAATGATGGATGGGTTTAGGAGAAGAGTTAGATTTTCTGGGCCAGTAAATAGAATGTTTGGGTTTATATGCATTTAGCTTGTGTGCCTTTGTCAACAAGCAATAAGAAAACACTTTGTTCCTGAGAAGGATTTGTGAGGAATTTTTAATCCTATCCATTTTCTTGTAAACAGAAAAGGTTTTATTCCAAAACTCCTTGTATGCATGCCAAGAGCAGGGTGTAACATGCGTCTCCCTTGACAACATTTTTTGAAAATTCTGGACACATTAAACTAAAACTGACCTACTGTCCTATAATTATCACAACACAAAATACATCCTCAATGTTTAAGAAGGTACATCTTTCCAAATTGCAGTCTCAGAAAACAGAGATATTTTGTAACCCACTTTAAGATTACTTTTGAGTTTTGCATAAATGTTTAACCCCTTCCCGATGCTAGGACATTCTACGCCGTCCTAATTTCAGTGGAGATAAAAGACGTTAGGACGGCATAGAACATCCAGCGTTAAACTGCTCATTACTGCTCCGTGCGATGAGCTGTGCTCAGATCCCGCTGCGCGGACTTGATCCTACCTATCAGATGAGGCCACTTTGAGTTAAGCACAGTGACGCCCGGAGGTATCGCAATCTTTTGGCAGGGACCCACAGGGTCTATTAAGACTGTGATAGGGTCTCTGCCATAGGGTACCTGGCTATTGATCACCTTGTGATCGGTGGCCAGGTACAAAATATGGCATTTTGTTGCTTGAGTAGTCTGGGACAGAAGCACCATGCTTTACAAAGGGGTTAAAGGGAAAATGTCTTTATAAACCAATGTTTGCTTACACTGGAAAAGTTCATAGTGTAAGAAAATTCCTATTGTTTTACAGAGTTTCAGTTATTTTGTATCTTGTTTCCCATCACACACTTCAAAGCTGGAAAGTGTTTTACAGACAAACTCATTTTATGTCCAAACACACAATCCTACCGACGCAAACGCATAGCCATGCCTTTGTCTTGCTTACCGGACACTTCCTGAAGTCATCTGCAGTGTTAGCAGTCTGAAGTAACTCAGCAAACATCTCTGGCTTGAGGCGTTCATGCCTCTCCAGCATTCTGTCAACTTCATTACTAGGATGACATGGTGGGGGAGAAACAGAGGGTCATGTTTTATAAACATATGTCATGCAGAATCGTAAGGATTTGCTATAATGGAGGACTGCATATATCACAGTGCTACACTGCAACTTAAATATATAGATATAGTAACAGTAATTAATCACCATATTATTCATGTCTTCATGGCACAATTCATATGTGCTTGTTTAAATGGAACATGTCACAGGGTTATAGCTAGTGTTTGAGACAGGTAACTATTGTATAAAATAAACACTAATGATAAAAAGTGATAAGCGCTATATAATATAGATGTATAAATAGTGAACAAATGCAGCAAAAACACAAGTGTAGTTCCTCCAAAACAAACACAGCAAACAGTGAACAGTGAAATACAAAATAATAAAGTGTTGCACAAAGAAAAGAAAAAAAAAAAATACTTATCTTAAAACAAAGAGTTCTCAGCAAAAATACATGTAAAAAAATACAAAGAGAAAAATATAATATGTAATATAGTAAACAGGAGAATGGGTAGAATAACATCCCCCAAATGAAACCTTAGTCACACAATAATGAGCCCACAAACCGGCTCTGAGTGTCAAGAACAAAGGGGACTCTAAGTCATATCACAGTAGAGTGTAGACAGACTGCGGTGGAGATGACAGTCACGATGTCTCAAATCAAATAATCGCCCAAAGACTCAATCGGTCATGTGGATCAAGGAAACTGAAAAATACAGAAGATAACCAGATATAGTACAATATATCAAAAGCATTTAATCTCCCTCCAAAACTTTGAGGCTTACATAAAACCAAATAAAAACAGCAAAAGCGTCCTTCCGTGGATATTCTCTAAAAACTGTCCAGTTCAAATCGGAAGTCCTCGGATGAACAATGCGGTGATTCAACTTGCAGAAGCAGACATTCGTGTTTGGGTCTCGTATGACGCCACAACCGCGGTGCGTTTCATCAGGGCTGTGACGTCATATGAGACCCAAACACGGAAGTCAGCTTCTGCAAGTTGATTCACAGCATTGTTTGTCCGAGGACTTCCGTGGATATTCTGTCCAGTTCAAATCGGAAGGACTGGCGACGCTTTTATTTGTTTTTATGTAAGCCTCAAAGTTTTGGAGGGAGATTAAATGCTTTTGATTTATTGTACTATATCTGGTTATCTTCTGTATTTTTCGGTTTCCTTGATCCACATGACCGATTGAGTCTCTGGGCGATTATTTGATTTAAGACATCCTGACTGTCATCTCCACCGCAGTCTGTCTACACTCTACTGTGGATGATAGGACTAAGAGTCCCCTTCGTTTTTGACACTCAGAGCCGGTTTGTGGGCTCATTATTGTGTGAGTAAGGTTTCATTTGGGGGATATTATTCTACCCATTCTCCTGTTTACTAAATTACACATTATATTTTTCTCTTTGTATTTTTTACATGTATTTTTGCTGAGAACACCGTTTTAAGATAAGTATTGTTTTTTTTTCTTTGCGCAACACTAATTTTGTACTAATGATAACCTGATTACATTTAAAGGGACGGTCTAGATATTTTTGAAAAATAAAATCAGTTTTAAAAGCAATATTGATGGCAGATTTCACACAAAATTGCTGGCTACTGTTCTTCAATATCCTGTTTTTCAGAAATTGCTTTTGTTTGAAGGTCTATTTCACTCAGTAAGCAGCAAAATGTTATTTTATGGTTTTAATTCTACAGAGGTTTTAAGGCTAGATCAGTGAGTCAGATGAGAATACGGTAGAGCCGTTTTTACTTTTCTTTTATTAAATGTGACATCTATATATTGTGCTAGAATATATATATATATATATATATATATATATATTTTTACATTGAAATATAATGATAAAATGAATGCAGTGTTTCTTTTACAGCCGGTAGTAAATGTATATAAAAGTTATAAAAAATAGGTGGGTCACTAAACTCCAGTACTAAACAAAAGGATTCATCTGACTTTCCACACTTTCAGTAAACAGATTTGTTCATTAAGAATGGGTCGAGATAAACGGCTAAAAAGAATTCACAACATCTGTCATGTAAGCACATATTAGCATACTCTTACAGGGGAGCAATTACTGCACACCACATGGGTATCGAAAGGTACGGTCAACATGCTTAAACTGACTATCTGCACTGAGGCGGAACTGAAAGCAAGTTAAAAAAATAAACAATAAAACAGTTTAATTGCCCTTTAAGAAATGAGTTCAAACCATCTTCACATATCCAATTTCCCACTAACCAAACTTACTGAACACAAGTGTATGTATATATCTATATACAATCTATAACCCCCTATGAGTTAAGAAAAAAAAAAATATGTACAGCTTCGTATTGTAGTACAAAGATCAAAATTATGAAGAAAAAAAATTTGGGGGCACTGTGGAAACACTTTTCTGTCTCATGACACAAGGAAAGCTGAATTACTGTACATCACTCATGCAATTACATGTGTGAAATTCAGACACCTGGTCTTAGTACTGCTCTCAGCACATCCTTTATCAAGTGCTCTCTGCAGATTTTAAGCCATGGCATGCTAGAACTACCGTGAGGCCGCTGTGGATGAATTTCAGAGATGTTCCAGGTACATCACACTGTGCAAGCATTTTTATGGTAGCCGTAACAGTACAAAGCTTGAAAGAAAAAAAAAAAAAAAGAACATCTGCTTGTGTCTGGAACCCTGGGTCCAAATAATATGGTACAGTTTCAGCTTGACTCACAACTCAAAGAAACTGCAATTTAAATAATCCATTAACATGCTAAAAACCTCCCACGCCACTGTAACTGCACATTATTTATCTCAAGATTAGAAAAAACTTCCTAACAAAGGCATATAATGCCTATGAGTCACTGGAAATAAGTGAAGTAATTTCCTGCCACCCATGTGTGAATTGACAGAAAAAGACACCCCCCTACCAAATTCATGTAAATACCACAACTTAAAATAAAGTCCATTCCCTTGTCAGACAGACATTCACGTTAATAGTTTGCACAAATTCCCAACTGTACCTACATATATAAAATGGTAAGTATTGTAAACCACCCACAAAAAAACAACAACTATTAACGAACTTGAATGAGTGCATCATCTATCAGGAACCATCACAGAGCCTCTAAAGAAGAAAGGGCAGCACCTTGCATCACACAATCAAACTTTATATTTACCAAGGCTGGCTCCTGAACTGGACAATCTGGCCCCTAGAGACCTGATATACAGCCCTTCTTATCTAGGTCTATTTTCTATATAGAAAACAAAAATGCCACCTTGGTCTTTCTGCTCAAGCTGCACATGTATCTTTTATGTATTATAAACGTTTTATAGCTTTTTCTATTGTTCAACTGCCTAAACTTAAGTCACAACATAAGGTATTTGTATTATGTCTGTAAAGCTGTACTGATCCGGTCAGAGCACATGTAGGTGTGTCACATAAGTATGTACTACTGGGCATATCATTAAGCAATGTTCAGTTGAAGACCAAACTTGCAAATCTTTGTTTCAGAGCAATGTGTGGTTTAGAAATTCTGCTTACTGAAATATGTCAAAATAATAGATAATAAAAAAAGTCCATAGTATAGAAATCTTATGAACTTACCAAAGAGCTGTGGTAGAAATATATCGCACAAATTCTGTAAAAGGCAAAGGGTCTGATGAGGCACCGCAGCTGCGACACACACACTGAGAAAATCAAAATAACCATATATAAATAGAACAGCATCAGTGTGCAGATATAGAATTTTACATTTAAACAGAAGAACACCACACGATTTAGTAATCTACTAAGTACCAAAAAAGAAAGGGGAAAAAATGAAGACCAAGTTATCAAACCAATAGGCATGAGTTAGGGTATTGAATGGTTTCTCAAATGGTTTGGGGGATAGATTGGAGGGAGGCCACACATCTGGGTTCACAAAACCAAAAATCATTTTTGTTCAAATATTTTCTTTTTATATAATACATGTATATGCGCCTATTAAATAACTAAAAACAGAAAATGATAATTATTGGTATGCTTTAACCTACTTGTTCATAGAGGGTCATTGCAAATTTCTGATGAGTGATGCAGGATTTTGAAGTGCACATGTCACCCTCACTATTCGGAACTATGTGAAAATGAATCCGTTGCAATATGTTCTCCTGGGAAGAAAAAGATTTCATAAAGAGTAAGAACAGGGACCATATGTAAGATTTGATTTCATCACTACGGATTTCTAGGTATTATTTGGGATGAAACCACATAGAAAAAGGAGAGGAGCCAAATAGCATTAGCAGTCTAATAGATCTAGAAAAGCAGACCGTTAAAAAATAAGATTTTTATTGTCAGATTCAATTGAACTTTTAATAAATAGAAGCACAAGCACATCATGTATGATCCACTTATTCTTAAATGGTTTGTGTGTCTTCACCTATAGTCTATGGCAGACCCCTGCTTAGGAACTGGGCAAATAACCATACACTGTTAGCACTTAGCCTCAAAATGGCTACATCAGCAACTCTTCATAAAATACATGACATAGGCTCCCCTGTTGTAAGTCATACACTTTTCATGAAACCTAAAAACATGTCGGAGCTAAATATCGTTACCATGTATAATTGATTAGTCTCCTACTATGTGTATTCTGATCCCCTTTTTCATGTCATGTGATCCTTTACTTAGCCATTCCACCAGAAGACAGATTGCTAGACAATACTGAGCAGCAAACAAATAATCAGCTTTAATAATCCAAGCAATTACAAAAATATAAAATTTAAAAAAAAAAAAAAATATTATAGCTCAATACTGGTCATTGTCACATAACACAATTACTCATGTCCCATAATTAAAATAGATTGTGTATTCCCTGGAAAGAAATTTCTTCCAAAATAGCTGTCAGCGAGTTGCATTCAGTGGGAAAGAAAATGGGAAACTTGTCTAAACTAACATATCTTGCATCTCTCTCTCTTCGTCTGTCACAGTCAATGAGCTGCAGCCCGCCCCAGATATTGTCAGTGCACCACCTGAAATCAATCAACTGTGACTGTAGAGCAAGTGCTAAAGCAGGGGCCCTGGCTTTTAGGTAAAATTAACATGTCATACATGTTATAGGGTATCTATTTGCCATTACCTCCATCAATTTCATGCGATACAAAAGGGTTCACCTGTATGACCACTTAATGACAGTCTCTGATCTGCTCAGAGGCATGTAATAGCAGGTAACTTCTCATGTGCATGCCATTTTACACCCACACTAGTGTATATGCAAGTATAAAGTTTGCTACAAAAGTACAAGTTACAGAAATTAGTGGGATTTCGAATGTTCGATTTCCTTAAACAGTTAGGTCTCTATTTCTGGAACACTAACCGTTTGACAGATTATACTTGGAAAGTTTGGTCCAGAGTTTAAGAAATTACTTGTTATGAAACCATTACAGACTAAGTGTCATATAAATGACAGAATGTTTCTTTAAAAACGTGTTCCACTTTAATATATTTTGTGCACCCTTTAGTGTTGTGTATCAATCACAATAGTAACTAAAGTAATATTCCCGTGGAATCTGGAGCTGTCACAGGTGCTCCTATACCCCTACTTTGCAGCTCAGAAATGACATGCACATGTGTATGTTCCTGTTCCACAGGCTACATCAGAATTATTTGATCATGGCAAGTATTTCACCCCTTCTACATGTTATTTTCCACAACAGACGTGATTTTAATATTTCAATGTAATTAGACTGCATGCTATATCAAATGAAAATTACAACTGAAATGTTTAAGACTTGCAATATTCAGGTTTCTGCTTGTGATCGGCCTACTGTGTTCATATTTGACAATTAATCATTATTTCCAGTCTGTAACCATGTGAGACAAGAAGCACCACTAGGTAGACATTTTTAGTTCCCATGGCAGCGGAAAAGCATTTGAAATGTTTTCCAGTGTACCAAATTGAGAAAATAATAGTGAAGCTAAAGATGCTGAAGTGCTCAGTTAATGAATTGACTAGGGGAAAGAACTCCTAGAAAAGAATGTCAAAAACACCAATCAATCAATACAGTCCTTGCAACAGACATTTGATGTACAGTTATTTAATGCAAAGAAGGTGTGGAATAATTGCACCACACATACACACACACACACACACACAGTCTGCTGGCTCTCCACACATACAACATGCCAACAGTGGATCCAGTTAGCACAGTGCAGTGACACCCATAATCTCTGCATGACAAAAATGGTGCTGCAATGGGGCTGTCCAACAGCATTCATGAATAGAGTGCTGCAAGGTAAAAAAAAAAAAAAAAAAAAAAATATATATATATATATATATATATATATATATATTTTTTTTTTTCCGTATTTGCTTGACTATAAGAGGACCCTAATTATAAGACGACCCCCCCAAACTTTGGATATTCCTTTAGGAAAAAAACTAAAAGCCTGAATATAAAACTACCCTATAGGAAAAAAGTTTAAAGTTTAATGTATATATTCACATGTAAATAGCTTTTTCATATTTAATAAAAAAATGATATATAAAAAAAAAAAAACGCATTTCTTGTTTTTATTTCCTTTTATGTGCCAATGCTGCCTCTATCCCCCAGACTTACCCAATGCTAACTTCCCTCCCCCCCAACGTTTCTGTCTCTCTCCCCCTCCCTCGTTGTCCGTCTCTCGCTTCCCCTCACTCCCCCCAGCATTGTCTATCTCTCTCTCCCCAGCGTTGTCTGTTTCTCTCTCTCCCCCCAACCTTGTCTGTCTCTCTCTCTCCCCCTCCCTCATTGTCTATGTGTCCCCATTCCCTGGTGGCTAGTGGGGGCAGCCGGGAGATATCTGCACGATATGTGCAGATATCCTCCATGCTGCCCGACACTTCTGTCTATTATGACGGACAGACAGACCTCCCGTCTTCTGTCATAATAGACGGAAGTGTCGGGCAGCATGGAGGATGTCTGCACGAAAACTCCTGGTGGCTAGTGGGGGTAGCCGACGGACATGCCGGGCAGCAGCGGAGGATGTCTGCGCACATTGCACAGACATCCCCCGGCTGCTCGAGAGGGGGATCCAGGTCCCCTGCAGCTCTGTGGGGGACCTGGATCCCACTCTTATAGTCTGACCTCGATTTTAGGTCAGACTATAAGACAACCTCGAATATAAGCCGAGTTGTCTTTTTCAGAGCATTTGCTCTGAAAAAAACCTTGTCTTATATTCGAGCAAATACTGTAATTTGGTTACATTAAGTTAGTCCTGCATGGAGAGACACTGTAGATGTAAGCCTGACGTCACAAACATTACGTTTTTTTCCCTGTTAATATTCTTTTAAAATCTAAAATCGTAGAAGTGGAATCACCCATTCTGAATCAAACTTTTTTTTATATCTAGATTTACAGAAGCTACTTTCATGTGCAGTGTATCTGGTAAAAGCTAATAAATACTCACAAAACATTCAGCAGCATCATCCATGAGACCAAGCTGGAATCGGTGCTCATCTTTAAAGCTCTCAGCAAGGGCATGTCTCATTACATCCGACGGAAGAACCTTCTCACGACTTGTTTGAAACTGTGCAAATATTGTCTTAATGCCAAAAAAAAGTAATTACAATATATTTAGTCATATTAAAACTACAAGGTATACACCTTCATGCTGCTGATTGCATATAGTAGAATACAACAAAAGGCAGCATGAATTATTAAACCGGTTACTTATCTTGCACTAAAAATATTAACGGTGCTAGATTAATTTGGCAGAACAACACCCAGATGACACATATACCAAGTAGCACAGATTTCGTTATCCATGCATATGAGCGGCACATTTAAAAATCAGGGCTTTAGGAAGGTTTATAATAATTAGAAGCCAAGCTGATTATCATAGGAATCAGAAAAGAGTTGTATATAAGATACTAGCTAGACCCCAGTAATATTATTTCCTGGTGACTCCCTGTTGTGGTCAAATACAAAGTTTAATTTAAATTATTCTTTTTACCAACGAATTGTGTATACAAGTGACAACACTTTAATTAAACAGATAAAACCAAACTTTTCTCAAGATATACTGGAATGTCCACAGTAAGATGTAAAACTCTGATGCAGTGTTATAATATTTATTATTGATAATATTTACTTACCTTTAATGCACAAAAGATGCAGGCATCTCCTAAACAAACATGACCCGTGAGCCCCCGTAAACTTCGTCGGAATATGTCCAGCTGCCACAGAACCTGCAAAACAGTAATACAGTTACATTAAAAGGCATAATAAATCCTTAAAAGTAAGACACTTTCAGCTATTATTCATAATGGTAGCTTCAGAAGGATGAAGAAGCATAGTTTAGGGAAGAGGAGTGAATAGTTAGAATACTTTGCAAAGGAGGAAAATGGTAGCCCTCTCTTTTACAGTAAGATATTACCTAAACTTACAAATATCTGACCATGTTTGATAAACAAAACATTTTTAGAAAATAAATAAATAAAAAGATATGGTCAAATTCTTAAACGAAGGCCATTTAGATGGGTGGAACCCAACATGCTATGTTTTCTTTTGCTCTTGTTGCGCACCCACACCCAGAGGGCGAACGGTTTGGGGTCGCAGTACTGAAAGCAGAATTCATGTATGTCTATTTGTCTAGTTCTACTGGGCATCCAGTACTTTTTCTATTAAAGTTAGGGAAAGCAGGTGGGAGGGCGGGAGGAGGAGGGTGAGAGTGGGTTGGGGAGGGCAAGAGAAGTAGTAATGGGAGGGAGAACATGAGTGAAGGATAGACAAGTAGAAATAGAAGAAAGAAATAAGCAACACCTCTAGACCCCACTAGGCACCTATCTATTATCACATTACTCAAAGTGCACACGGACACAATCGCAGTCAGATTTACATAAAATGTATATTATATATACATATATATACTAACTCAAATCACAATGAAAGAATCAGATTCTGATATGAATTAAATGACACAATGACGATCCAATTTGGGGCCATTATACGGTGTTACCAGACTACTGAGTGTCTAAAAAAAAGATATGGCTATTAAACTTTTCCCCCCACTATTGCATCAAATTTTTAAGTTAATGCAGGCACTGCAGCATCAATAATTAGTTAGACGTTTAGTTAGAAGACCTTGACTCTAGCAATAAAAGAAAATATACCTCAACTGCCTGAATAATAAATTAAAATGGAAATCCAACTACTTTTCAGTATTATGCATGTATCAAACTACACACATATACACACACAATTTATCTGAATATTGGAGTACAGAATTGGGCTGAAATGCATATTCAAATGTATAGATTTTAATATACAGAATATATATTTATAAATATATAACACCCACACCAATCAGCCATTACATCATGACCACTGACAGGATGAAAGCCGGCAGAGCCAGTGTGATGCTTTGGGCAATGATCTACAGGGAAACCTTGGAACCCCGCATTCATGTGGATGTTACTTTGACACGTACCACCTACCTAAACGATGCTGCAGGCCACGTACACCCTTTTACCTTCCAACAGCATAGTGTCCCCACCCACAAAGCAAAAATGGTTCAGGTATGGTTTGTGTAACCCAACAATGTGTTCATGGTGTTGAGTTGGCCTCCCAGATCTCAACCCAATCGATTATCTGTGGGATGTGCTGGACAAACAAGTCCAATCCATATAGAGATCCCACCTCGAAACTTACAGGACTTATATCTGCTGCGAATGTTTTGGTGCCAGATACCACAGCACACCTTCGGTCAGGGCGGTTTTAGAACCAAAATATTAGGCAGGTGGTCATGGCTGGTGTGTGTGTGTGTGTGTGTGTTTATAGAACTTCTATAGAAGTTCTCATAAGTCAATTGATTATCACAATGCAGATTCAATAATGCTTCTAATTTAGCTATAAAAGGTTAATTCAGGAGCCACCAAGTTTGTTTTTAGGAGCCACTTCCAAAAACATTAGGTGCCAAGTAGGGATTTTAGTATCCATGATTCTCTTTAACGATAAGGGTGTAGCAACAGATTATAACGCACAATTAAAATTGTGAATAGTTATGTATATCCAAAATATAGATTTGTAGATATAACTTTTGCAAACTTGCTTCAACTTTTAAAGTCATATATGGCAAATCCTAGTTATCCCAGATTGATAGTGCTATCATTGTTAACCATGGGGAACAACACCATGAACATAAAAGGTCAGACAAAACAGACAGCAGCTCCCAGGCCAAGACTGTGAATTCACCACAAGCCCAATTGTCTTTCTATGACACAATGTATAACAGGAAATATGCATAGACCATTGCAACCCTTAACTAGGCACATGCGAGACATCTAATTTTAAAAGGGACAGTCTAGTCCCCAAACTCACTTTGGTGCAAGATGAAGATTACTACTTGTATGGTGCACAGGCTTTCCCCCCTCCCCTGTGATTTGATGCAGGCATCCTGCATAAATCACATTTTTAATATTTGACGCAAGCCCTCCCAGTGCTTACTCTGCATGTTTACTGCAGGTGCAGCAGCACTGATTATATGGACACTGAGGATATAAAGTTTTCTTCCAGTTAGTTAATTCCTGTGCTCATGAAATAGAATACATTGTGTAGACTTTGATAAACTTGATCCTGTACACAGTAGGATCTATTAACAGTGCAACACATTGTCTGACATCACCAGGGAGTGTTTTATATTTTAAACAATGCAATATGTAAAACATGCATTTTTTTATATTTGAAGGCAAATTAAAATGCATTAATATTTGGAACATGCATTTTGGGCGCCAGCCAGTAAAGTTCCCTTTAATGAATCTAGTACATATATAGGCAACAGAAAATAAGCTGTCAAAATGTGTGATGTGGCCCTCTTGAAATGTTAATATTTGAAGAGGATTAGCGCAGATGAACTTGGTCATCTAGCACTGAGGAAAAATTTCATTTAGTAGCTGGCAACTAACTGGGTCTTTTTTTGGAGGGGGTAACGGTAGGGTTAACAGCAATGAATGGTGGGGTGAATCAATGACACCCTCACCGATTTGATTCATTGATATGCTGGGGTCTCCCACTTTTAAAAAACGTAAACGTTTGTGGCAGAACATTAAATAAAATAACAAGAAAATCCAAAAGGGAAGTTTAGCGTTACATGACACTTAGAGTGTGCATTTTAAAAGATTTGGTTTTATTTTGCATTCAAATGCAAGAACATAGGGTTGGCAATAAAAAATACTTGACATTTTAGACATTCTTGGCAATAGAACCAAGCTAGATCCTTTAAATTCCTCATGGAACTGTGGATTGTGGGGGAGAGGTGAAGTACACACAACTACAAACAGTAATATTTGGAACAGCAGTACCAGGTCCATTTAACACACTAGCAATGGCTCTTTCAAAGATCATATCAGACTTTGCACATACATGAGAATTAAAACCAAATGTAACATGAAAGTTTAAATGTTAGATGTTTAAAATACAAGCACCATTTCTAATGTGTACCTAAGAAAATGTAATTTCTGTCAACTTGTTAATTATAATACAGCAATTTGTTCCAATGAGAGACCCTCCTATCCCAAAAGAATATACAACTTTCTACTTTAACCTTGTCAAGGAAGCATATTACAGAGTTGATTGGAATTCAGAAGGATTTCCTTCCTGCTCTGAAAAATCCCTTGGTGGCTTTTTAACAATTCTTAGATTTAATTGGGAAAACACTTAAAGAAAGAAGGGGGGATACCAGAAGTAAAATGTTTAAGCGTTAACTATAGAAAAAACAACTAAGTATATTTGACATTGTCCTTCTATGCAAGTTAAAAAAAAAAGTTGGGGTAAAATTATGTTTTAGAATGAAATGTACCGAGTAATGACAAGAAATATTGAAATGAGTGTGCAGCAGTTATTAGTCTATGTTTTCCCATACCAAATGCAAGTTTTCCTTCTTGTACCAACCTTTCATGGTCAGATTTCCTTTACCCATCTACCATTTATCTGTACTCACCTCTATCAGTCACCTTTCCCTGTATACTGCTCCATCAGTCTCCCTTTTTTGTACCAACCATTATCCTTTTTCTCCCCTGCCATTTCTTCTCCAGTCTCTCCACTACTAACCCCTATTCTCATCCTGTGCCCACCAATGAAAGACCCCAATTCACTCCTGCGTCCATCTCTCCATAGCCTTTGTTTCCATATTGTGCCCTGCCACCAGTCCCAGTCTCTTTACATTTCGTAGCCTTTTCATTTTCAAATAATCTCCCGTGATCATGTCATAATTTCCCTTTGGTGCCCATGTCTCCATCACACCAAAGTCACAGTCCGTGTTCTTGGTTTTGGAAACTTAGCTGTTGCTCAAAGTATCATGGGGGAAATTCCTCAACAACTACCATACCAGTGGTTTGCCTAAACCTTCCCAGTGTTAGTTCTCCACCCAACAACCCGATTGTCATGGAACTATTTTCCAATTATGCTCAGCCAGCCATGTAAAAAAAAAATATAGGGCCTTTAATTCATGAGTAGGGTTCCAAGCATTTGCCAAAAGTGCCCCATGTTGAGCTCGTTTACAACAGTATATTTTTATATGCAATGTTCAGGTATGGTAAAGAATGTACACACTAGTTTTTGTAAGTAGCTATATTATATTAAATAACTGAAGCTATAACATTTGCAGAATAGCTATTTTAAATTTGAATCCCTCACAACAAGATTCACATGTTAAAGATCAAATCCAAACCAGGCACCAGTAATGCTGCAGAGTAGAGATCAAGGGAACAGTATTTGTTGCTACTGATATACTAGCTAGATGCAGTTAGTCATTTTAAAAGCATACGGCCAGTTAACAAGCACACCCAGCAGTTTGCATATGCTTGTCTCTGTTCGCAGTCTTCCCAGCTTGGCATCAGCCACACCCACATAGCGTCTTGTGTCCTACATCATAACACATGTTTTTTAACCCTACATTTTTGTAAATCAACATGTAATTAGACCAGATCACTGCTTTTACAAATTCATCATGAGAAGATGAATACAACTCCACAATAATTGATATTACCTTAAGTGTTTTATTTTTTCTGTATCAGCACTAACCTATTATCTTTTACTTTAAGGATAGTTTATTATTTGCCGCATAGCTTATTTTATATAGTTTATTATGTAATTATAGCTCAACTGTGAGGCTGAGCAAGTCCATATACTTTTTTGGGGGGGCTTTGCTTCACATCATGGTTTACTATTTATTGTTTAGCCCTGCAGGGGACATGGGAGGGTTTGTTTTATCTGTGTGTTTAGTTTAGTTTTGCTATTATTAGGGTTTGTGGGTTATTGGAGTTTCCACAGTTCCATTGACATCAATCAATAAACTTTTTTTTACTGTAATTTATTGTTCTTCTATTTTAGATATTTTGAGTGCTGCCAAATCAGACCTACTTTTTAGGATACAAATACCATATACTATCTGCTAAAACTCAATGTTTTCAGTCATGTCTTGCTACAAGACAGATGTGACATGTGATATTTTATTGCTGGATTGGTTCAGGGCCTGCATAGGACGATAGAAGGGAACTTAAAATGATCAGTATTGTGTGATAAAGGAGTCACATATAGCAAAATGGATATTAACCACATTAAACATATAAGTGAAGAGACCACGATCATGAACCTTTTAACTGTGAAAACTCCACAAGCCCAAACTATATGCAGATCACAACACTGTCAGAATAGTAGAACCCCCTTAATGACAAATGATGCACCTGGTACGTCATTTGTCTTCATGACTGTCGGGGGCAATCAATCGCCACCGTCGATTAGATGGTGTTGCCATGATGCCTCCATGGCAACACTGTAAATCTCCTGATCATTCCCCAGAACAATTGTACGGGCCATGCTTAAAAGGCAACTGCCTATCCAATATGGCACTGACCTGTTGTGGGCAAGAGCTTTGGAAGCGGTGAAACACCTCTTCCGTCACTCTGTTTTGGTTGCTCGACTGCCTCTAGCGGCAGTCAGCAACATTAAACCTAAGAAGAAGAGAAAAAAAAAAAACTTTAGTTACTTTACCTTTTTTTGTATAGCGACAATTTACATAGCGCTTAGTACAAAGCACAGAGGGGAACTACATGCTATATTAGACAACAGAGGGCCCGATATGTGGTAGTGGGCCCTGCTTGAAGTCTTAGTTAGGGCAGGGCTTGACAAATTTAATTTGATTCTAGGAGCCAGCAAAAATTTTAGGAGCCAGACAATCACGCAATTCATAAACACACACATATACACCACACACACACGTCACATATACACCACACACGTCGCATATACACCACACACACACACGTCACATATACACCACACACACACACACACGTCACATATACACCACACACACACACACACGTCACATATACACCACAAACACACACACACGTCACATATACACCACACACACACACACGTCACATATACACCACACACACACGTCACATATACACCACACACACACGTCACATATACACCACAAACGTCACATATACACCACACACACACACGTCGCGCATATACACCACAAACACACACACACGTCACATATACACCACAAACACACACACACGTCACATATACACCACACACACACACACGTCGCATATACACCACACACACACACGTCGCATATACACCACACACACACGTCACATATACACCACACACACACGTCACATATACACCACACACACACGTCACATATACACCACACACACGTCACATATACACCACACACACACGTCACATATACACCACACACACGTCACATATACATATAGAATGTGTCGGCAGATAAGAACCATTCGGTCCATCTAGTCTGCCCAATTTTTTTTTTTTTTTGAGTACTTTTATTAGTCCCCCGTTCCCGGTCTTATAGCTAGGATAGCCTTGTGTCTATCCCACGCATGCTTAAAATCCTTGACTGTGTTTACCTCTACCACTTCTGCTGGCAGGCTATTCCATACATCCACTACCCTCTCAGTAAAGTAATACTTCCTGATATTACTTTTAAATCGTTGCCCCTCTAATTTAAGACTATGTCCTCTAGTTGTGGTAGTTTTTCTTCTTTTAAATATACTCTCTTCCTTTACTGTGTTGATTCCCTTTATGTATTTAAATGTTTCTATCATATCCCCCCTGTTACGTCTTTCCTCCAAGCTATACATGTTAAGATGCTTTAACCTTTCCTGGTAAGTTTTATCCTTCAACCCATGAACCAGTTTAGTAGCCCTTCTCTGAACTCTCTCCAAAGTATCAATATCCTTCTGGAGATAAGGTCTCCAGTACTGCGTACAATACTCCAAGTGAGGTCTCACCAGTGCTCTGTACAATGGCATGAGCACTTCCCTCTTCCTACTGCTAATACCTCTCCCTAATACCACACACACGTCACATATACACCACACACACACACACACGTCGCATATACACCACACACACACACACGTCGCATATACACCACACACACACGTCACATATACACCACACACACACGTCACATATACTACACCACACACACACATCACATATACTACACCACACACGTCACATATACTACACCACACACACACACACACACACACACACACGTCACATATACTACACCACACACACACACGTCACATATACTACACCACACACACACACGTCACATATACTACACCACACACACACACGTCACATATACTACACCACACACACACACACACACACGTCACATATACTACACCACACACACACACGTCACATATACTACACCACACACACACGTCACATATACTACACCACACACCCACGTCACATATACTACACCACACACACACGTCACATATACTACACCACACACACACACACACACACACACACACACACGTCACATATACTACACCACACACACACACACACACGTCACATATACACCACACACGTCACATATACACCACACACACACACACGTCACATATACACCACACACACACACACGTCACATATACACCACACACACACACGTCACATATACACCACACACACGTCACATATACACCACACACACACACGTCACATATACACCACACACACACACACACGTCACATATACACCACACACACACACACACACGTCACATATACACCACACACACACACACACACGTCACATATACACCACACACACACACACACACGTCACATATACACCACACACACACACACACACGTCACATATACACCACACACACGTCACATATACACCACACACACGTCACATATACACCACACACACGTCACATATACACCACACACACGTCACATATACACCACATACACACACACGTCACATATACACCACACACACACACACACGTCACATATACACCACACACACACACGTCACATATACACCACACACACGTCACATATACACCACACACAGACACGTCACATATACACCACACACGTCACATATACACCACACACGTCACATATACACCACACACGTCACATATACACCACACACGTCACATATACACCACACACACGTCACATATACACCACACACACACACACACGTCACATATACACCACACACACACACACACGTCACATATACACCACACACACACACACACGTCACATATACACCACACACACGTCACATATACACCACACACACACACACACAGTCACATATACACCACACACACACACACACAGTCACATATACACCACACACACACACACACAGTCACATATACACCACACACACACACACAGTCACATATACACCACACACACACACGTCACATATACACCACACACACACACGTCACATATACACCACACACACACGTCACATATACACCACACACACACGTCACATATACACCACACACACACGTCACATATACACCACACACACACACACACACACGTCACATATACACCACACACACACACACGTCACATATACACCACACACACACACACACACACGTCACATATACACCACACACACACACACACACACACACACACGTCACATATACACCACACACACACACACACACACGTCACATATACACCACACACACACACGTCACATATACACCACACACACACACACACACGTCACATATACACCACACACACACACACACGTCACATATACACCACACACACACACACACACACACACACACACACACGTCACATATACACCACACACACACACACGTCACATATACACCACACACACACACACACACGTCACATATACACCACACACACACACGTCACATATACACCACACACACACACGTCACATATACACCACACACACACGTCACATATACACCACACACGTCACATATACACCACACACACGTCACATATACACCACACACACACGTCACATATACACCACACACACACACACACACGTCACATATACACCACACACACACACACGTCACATATACACCACACACACACACCACACACACACACACACACACACACGTCACATATACACCACACACACACACACACACGTCACATATACACCACACACACACACACACACGTCACATATACACCACACACACACACACGTCACATATACACCACACACACACACCACACACACACACACACACACACACGTCACATATACACCACACACACACACGTCACATATACACCACACACACACACACACGTCACATATACACCACACACACGTCACATATACACCACACACACACACACACGTCACATATACACCACACACACACACACACACCACACACACACACACGTCACATATACACCACACACACACACACACACACACACGTCACATATACACCACACACACACACACGTCACATATACACCACACACACACACCACACACACACACACACACACACACGTCACATATACACCACACACACACGTCACATATACACCACACACACACACACACACACACACCACACACGTCACATATACACCACACACACACACACACACGTCACATATACACCACACACACACACACACGTCACATATACACCACACACACACACACACACGTCACATATACACCACACACACACACACACACGTCACACACACACACACACACACACGTCACACACACACACACACACACACACGTCACACACACGCGTCACATATACACCACACACACACACACACACGCGTCACATATACACCACACACACACACATACACGTCACATATACACCACACACACACACATACACCACACACACACACACGTCACATATACACCACACACACACACACGTCACATATACACCACACACACACACGTCACATATACACCACACACACACACGTCACATATACACCACACACACACACGTCACATATACACCACACACACACACGTCACATATACACCACACACACACGTCACATATACACCACACACACACACACACACACGTCACATATACACCACACACACACACACACACACGTCACATATACACCACACACACACGTCACATATACACCACACACACACACGTCACATATACACCACACACACACGTCACATATACACCACACACACGTCACATATACACCACACACACGTCACATATACACCACACACACACGTCACATATACACCACACACACGTCACATATACACCACACACACGTCACATATACACCACACACACACGTCACATATACACCACACACACACGTCACATATACACCACACACACACGTCACATATACACCACACACACACGTCACATATACACCACACACACACACACGTCACATATACACCACACACACGTCACATATACACCACACACGTCACATATACACCACACACGTCACATATACACCACACACGTCACATATACACCACACACGTCACATATACACCACACACACACACACACCACACACACACACACACACACCACACACACGTCACATATACACCACACACACACGTCACATATACACCACACACACACACGTCACATATACACCACACACACACACACGTCACATATACACCACACACGTCACATATACACCACACACACACACACACACACACGTCACATATACACCACACACACACACACGTCACATATACACCACACACACACGTCACATATACACCACACACACACACACGTCACATATACACCACACACACACACACGTCACATATACACCACACACACACACACGTCACATATACACCACACACACACACACACGTCACATATACACCACACACACACACACACGTCACATATACACCACACACACACACACACGTCACATATACACCACACACACACGTCACATATACACCACACACACACGTCACATATACACCACACACACACGTCACATATACACCACACACACACGTCACATATACACCACACACACACACACACACACACGTCACATATACACCACACACACACACGTCACATATACACCACACACACACACGTCACATATACACCACACACACACGTCACATATACACCACACACACGTCACATATACACCACACACACACACGTCACATATACACCACACACACGTCACATATACACCACACACACGTCACATATACACCACACACACACACACGTCACATATACACCACACACACACACACACGTCACATATACACCACACACACACACACGTCACATATACACCACACACACGTCACATATACACCACACACACACACGTCACATATACACCACACACGTCACATATACACCACACACGTCACATATACACCACACACGTCACATATACACCACACACGTCACATATACACCACACACACACACACACCACACACACACACACACACACACACGTCACATATACACCACACACACACACACGTCACATATACACCACACACACACACACACGTCACATATACACCACACACACACACACACACGTCACATATACACCACACACACACACACACGTCACATATACACCACACACACGTCACATATACACCACACACACGTCACATATACACCACACACACACACGTCACATATACACCACACACACACACGTCACATATACACCACACACACACACGTCACATATACACCACACACACACACACGTCACATATACACCTCACACATACACACACCAACCAACCCACTTCACATATACATACACACCCCCACTTCACATATATGCACCCCCCCCCCCCCCACTTCACATATACACCTCACACATACAAGTTCCCCCCTTCTTAACTTGTGAGTGCTGGGTATCAATGAAGATCGGCTCCAGCACGAATGTTCCCCCTCCCTGCTGCCTTACCTCATTGCAGGGGAGGGGGGAACATTCGTGCTGCAGCTGATCCTCATTAATCTTCCGGCTGAGTGCTGGGTTGTCACGTGACGACACCCAGCACTCACAAGCGTTGTTCGAGGGGGCGGAGCTTGCTGTGTGCAATCCGCACAGACTTCCCCCCTCGCGCTGCAAAAAACGGATAGCAGCGGCAAGGGGAACATTAGGGTAACGGCACCAGGCTCAATTTCCAGGTCGCCATGGCGACCTGGCGCCCGGGGTTTGTCGAGCCCTGAGTAAGGGATAAATGGATCATCAGGGTTGGGGGTCAAAAAGGTCACTGTAGAGGAAAATAGTTTGGGGGAAAAAAACAACACTACTTTACTTTATTGTCCTTTAACAGTGATGTTGAACCTAAGGCAAAGAGGCACAAAGTGGACCTCTGCATGAGCCTACAGTTTACAATCAATTATGCAGGACCCAGTAAATGTTATGATTTAAGAACCACATTAGAGGACATTAGGCACAGTTTTTACTTGAACTCATTGGTGCAAGAGAAATTATAGGACATGAAGGAGAGCAAAAATGAGCAGGGTGGCTGATATTGACGGGCAGAAAAAAATCCTGAAAAGAGAGGAAACTTTCAGAGTATCTTGACTTCCTGCAGAAAAATGGGCACTCAAGTTAAAAAATGCCATCACTGCTCTACACCTTTCATAAAAACAACAACATGTAATTACTGGCCATTTCTAATTTCAAGACAGTTTTTTTGTACAGTTTGTAGAGGTGTAAAAGATTTTTCCGGTAAGAGTTAGAAATAGTCTGTTTTGTTATTTTCTCATTATATTTTATGATTTTTATATATCTATCTTAAGAAAGTCCTCCTTATAGCAATACAAATAGTATATAATGTGTGTGGGTACATTAAATGAGAGCAGAAAATTACAGCTAAACACAAACACTCTAGAAATGTAAAAACAGCCAGTCACTTAGAGAATACTTATATGAACACTATTTCAAAATGGCAAAAAGATCTCCAGACACAAATAGATGAAAAAGATTGGTACCGTGCTCTGTATAGGTGTTACAAGGCTATTCATTGCTTAAATTTGAACGAAACCCAATTCAAGGTATGCAATCAATGGTATTTTGTCCCAACTAAATTAAGTAAGATATACCCGACAGTATCACCTGTTGGAGGTGCCACAGCACAAGGGGAGACTTTATCCATATATGGTGGGCATGCCCGTTAATTCACAAACTACGGCAAAATATATCCCAGCGTTTGATCACCAAATTTGGTGAAAAATGGGAGCTAACGCCAAAGATAGCAGTCTTGCATTTAAATTTTCCTGAATACACAAAAGAGCACAAAATAGTTATTTATATATTAACTGCTTGTAAACTGGAGATCGCCAGGGATTGGAAAGCCATTAAGGTTCCAGAATGGTCGAAGATAAAAGCACAAATAACTTACCAATGTAGGATGGAGAGTAGTAGGCATTTTATGACTCAAATAACCCAATGGAATCACAATACTGGAACCGGTGGACAGACGAGTTGGAATCGGGCTCCTTTTAATTAAAGTAAGGGTCACTAATAGAGAGCTAATATGAGTGGATAAGGGGGCAAGATAAACAACATAACTGAATAAGAAACCGTTGGGTGGAAGAGATTCAGGAGAAAGGATAATGGAAGAGAGCTCGAGGGAAATACAACCAGGGCTCGAATTGAGTCCCTGGGTAGGCTCCCCCATGGGTAATCTGGTAGAGACGTCCCCCCTGTCCACCAACGGGAAAGAATTGTCTAAAGAGGTTGTTAATGTTAAATGTTGTATGTTGTCATAGGGAAGTGGTGCCAGTCTATTTATTACTTCACACACTTCAATTATGCTTGGATATAGGGCACTAATATATTTATGTATAACAAATTTTACGTGGAATGCAGATTAGTATTTTTCACGTATTGTCTAAATTACGATTCTGATGTGATGTATTTTGATATTTTCATAATTAAAAAATAAAAAAATATGAACATATTGGCAATGCCATCTATCTTATCAGAATTATGAATATAAAGCTATACTTTCTCTATACAAAACGTCTATGGGAAAACAGGTCTGCTAACTTGTCTAGGATATGTCGATAGGTTAAATAATGCTCTAATGAACATCCTGTATTTTACAGTGGAGGGGTAATGCCCCTTAGCCTTCGCTGGGTGTGCTTTACATACTCCCAAGCCTCACAAGCAACCAACCTCATGAATACCATAAAGAATTAAACCTCTATTTGTATTCTGGCACCGAGTATCTTGCCTGGGCTAGGTTTCAATAGTTGTTTTGAACACACCTATGCTAGTGAGGTCAAACTATAAAATGGACATGGAGGTGAAAGGGAATAGTTATTGGCCTTATTTGCAAATTCTTGCCTAGAATCCCCTGCAGTAAACACTGCACACTGGTTATTTCTGCATTGATGTGTAGGTATTATCAAGAATGCTCTACTGTACTATATAAAAATGAACTACAAAACCACCAGCTACAGCAAAACATTATGCATTTGAATACCCTACACAACAAGGCACTAAATATAACGTGTTAATACCTCCTAGACTGCAAGAGCAAGCACATGGAGAATTGAATTCTTCAAAATTGGAAAATACATTTATTAAAAGGATGTGTCACCTAAACATTTTTAATCTCTACATACACAGTAAACAATTATTGAAAATGGTCTAGACACAGTATTAGAAAAGAATTGCATGCAAATGATTTCCTGAGAAACAAAAATGTTTTAAATGGGTCAGTGGAGTCTCCATTTCATCGCCATCTGTAGCTTAAAGGGATAGTCTAGTCCCCAAACTCACTCTGGTGCAAGATGAAGATCACTGCTTGTATAATGCACAGGCTTTTATCCCTATGTTATTTGATGCAGGCATTCTGTACAAATCACATTTTTTATGTTTGACTTCTATGGACATGGATATAAAGTTTTGTTTCATATAGTCACTTCCTATACTCCTCAAATTGAATCTATTGAGTGGCCCTGCTCTTGTACACAGTAGGATCTCTTAAACGTGCAACACATTTTCTGATGACATCACTAGAGAGACAGGATAATCCATTCAATTGAATGGCATTATTCTCATTTGTTCCTGCAGCAAAAACCAAAAACAGAAAATGATTTTTACTCCTCTAGTGTGAGCAGTCATTGTTTCTTGCAAACTACTGTAATTTCACAATTTCTACTAGCTGTAAGTATTTTATGTTTTAAGCAATTCAAAATGAAAGACATGCATCTTAAAGTACTTTGAAAGCACATTAATATGCATTTATTTTTGGAAGATGCATTTTGGGCACTAGACAGTCCCTTTAATATGTAAATTACACCTTTCCTATTGCAAAGCAGGTCATTTGCATATAAAGCAACAGATGAGGTCATAAACAAGAGACACCATGACATTAAAACCCCAAAAAAATGTTCACCCAATTTAGCCATTTGCATGCAATTTCTGATCATGTTCATTCAAAAATTATTATTTACATTCACAGTTAAAGCAATGTTAAGGTGATAGTCTCTTTAGGTTAAATGAATAACAAAAAATAATTATAATAAATAATAAAATGGTTAACCCAATAGCACTTAGAAAGCAAAAACTTAATATGGTTCTGTGCAGTTTTATTTATAAAATAACTAAACTGTTGACTAGTTCATTTTCATTATGTTGGTAAATATGTCACTCGTCAGACACAAGTGTTAACCCCTTCGCGACACAGGACGGACTAGGTCCGTCCTGTGTGGCGAAGCGTTAGTGACACAGGACGGACCTAGTCCGTCCTGTGTCAAAACGAGCACTGAAAGCGGAGTTTTTCCGCTTTCAGTGCTCTGATGGTATTGTAACGATGCTTCCATGTGGAAGCATCGTACAATACTAAAAAAAATGCCCGTCGGCATTTCGATCGCTCCGGAGAGCGATCGAAATGCCGGTTTTAAAGGCACAGTGCCTTTAAAACGACGGGCATTAAAAAATGAGCATAGGAAGCGAATTTTTCGCTTCCTATGCTCAGAAAGTGTCGAGGCAATCAGGAACACAAAAGAAAAATGCACGATCTTGGTCACTGAGTGACCAAGATGGCGCTGCCCTTCTAAGGGCAAGAGCACAGGAGGCAGGAAGTACCTGCTTCCTGTGCTCTCTGGCTGTCACACGATTGCCTCTTCACAGAGGCAATCAGTGACTGCCAGGCACACTGACAGGCAGTGGGGATGTTCTGCTGAACATCCCCACTGACTGGTCAGATCAATATTAACCCTATATTGATCTGACCAGTTATGATCTGCCTCCCTCTCCTCACATTTTTTTAGTGAGGGAGAGAGACAGATCAAAGTTCTAAAAGTAAAAAAAAAACAATAAACACACAACACACAAATATTAAAACAATAAAAAAAAATTTATTAAAGCAATTCCCTGCGTTTAACCCCTTCCCTGCCACTGATCTTGCATAAGCAGTGATCGTGCACATCAGCGCATTTATTTTTGCCGTTTGTGCATTTTTTAGGGGTTAATTTTTTTTGTACTGTAATTTATTAATTTAATGGATTAATTTCTTTGTACTGTAATGTATTACAGTACTAGATAGGCTCTTCTAAGAGCTATTAACCCCTTCTTTGCTCGAGATCACTGCTTACGCACTGATTCTGAGGCCGCGGACTCAGGGTTCGATTTTGACCCTATTCAGCTTTCTGATACATCATCTAGCGATGTATCGGTGGCTGCTGAGCCCTTGCCACAAGTAGTGATGGGGGTCTACCGATAAAAAAATATATGGTTTGGTGGGGGTAAATTACATTGGCTGGCTTCAAAGATATATCCCATAAAGGACACGTACGCAGGTTGACTACATGTCAAAATTCCAAGTTGGAATTTTGAGATGCGCATCTCACAAATGTTGCCTTCTAGCCAAAAACAAACCAACAAACCTATGCATGGGTGCTATCCCTGTACTCGGGAGATGTTGCTGAACACATATTGGGTTGTTGTTTGGCAGTGACATATACCAGAATCTGTGAATTCATGCCTGAAGTACAATGCATGTGGGAAAAAAACTCCCAAAAAAGTACTACCACAAACTTTTACAAAGGCTGGTGGTAGAATTAGTACCTATACAGTATTAAAATACCACCATTTGAAATACCTTAGGATGTCTATTTTCCAAAAATATATGGTTTGATGGGGTAAAATTCATTGGACGGCTTCAAAAATGTTCCAAATGGAACATGGGCGCAGGCTGACTACATGTCAAAATTCCAGGTTGGAATTGCGCACCCCCTAAATGTGGAATTTTAGACCCAATACAAACCAACAAACCTATGCATGGGGGGTATCCCTGTACTCAGGAGATGTTGCTGAACACATATTGAGGTGTTGATTGGCAGTGGCAAATACCAGAATCTGAAAATTCCTGCCTGAACTACAATGTGTGTGGGGAAAAAATGACATCCCAACCCTTTGACATAGGTTGGTGGTAGAATTAGCACTTGGAAAGTGTTAAAATACCACAATTTTAAAAACCCTAGGATGTCTAGTTTTCCAAAATATATGGTTTTATGGGGTAAAATACTTTGACAGGCTTCAAAAGTGTCCCAAATGGAACATGGGAGCAGGTTTTCTGCACGTCAGAATTCCAAGTTGGAAAACCAAAAAGCGCACCTCTCAAATGTGGCCTTTTAACCCCCAAATAACCTAACCAACCTATACATGGGGGGTATCCCTGTACTCAGGAGATGTTGCTGAACACATATTGAGGTGTTGTTTGGCACTGACATATAACAGGATCTGTGAATTCATGCACAAAGTACAATGTATGTGAAAAAAAATTACTACCCAAAACATTGACATAGGCTGGTAGTATAATTAGTGCATGGAAAGTGTTAAAATACTACCATTTGAAATACCCTAGGGTGTCTAGTTTAAAAATATATATGGTTTTGTGGGGTAGAATACACTTTCTGGCTTCAAAAATGTCCCAAATGGGACATGGGCACAAGTTTTCTGCATGTCAGAATTCCAAGTTGGAAAACCAAAATGCGCACCCCCTAAATGTGGCCTTTTAGCCCCAAAACAAACCAACAAACCTATGCATGGGTGGTATCCCTGTACTCAGGAGATTTTGCTGAACACATATTGAGGTGTTATTTGGAAATATCCCTTCACATTTTAAGGTAATGTTTACCTAAATTGCAATATATGTGAAAAATTAAAAAAAAAGATTTTTTGCTGCAAACTTTGGCATAGATTGGTGGTAAAATGGCTACATGAAATGTGTCAAAATACCCCAAGTTAAATGCCCTGAGTTGTCTAGTTTTCAAAAATATGTACATGTTGGGGGTCATTCATGGATTTAGTACAGAAATCAGTGTTACAATGTCACTATCGCTAATTTTGAAAGAAAGGATTTTAAAATAGCTTTGCACCACTTATAGTTCTGGCCCTGTAACATGAATAAAAAAGCACAAAAACATAAAAACATGGGCTATTTCTGAACTCAGGACATATATTAGAAACTTAGCAGTGTTTTTTTGTTGTCTCTTGTACATGAGTATACGATTTTTCAAATAAAAGTCATAAAAAAAGTATTTTTTCAATTTTTTTGCCATATTTTATTTTTTTTTTTTACATCAAATTATATGCTATTATCAAAATAATGGTATCAAAAGAAAGCCCTTCTTATAACGATAAAAACAATATATAGTTTGTGCGGGTACACTAAATGAGACAGAAATAAATTACAGCAAAACACAAGCACCTCAGAAATGTTAAAACAGCCCATGTCACCAAGCGTCGGACAAGCCAAAAAAGTCATGTCACTAAGGGGTTAATCAAGGTATGCACACAATTAGGCACAAAGCACTAGTATGTTATGCCAGAACAGAGAGGCTGAATACCAGTTGATACCTCAGGACATCGTGTCCTGAATCATGTGTAAAGACTATTTAAATAGTCTCCAGATAAAATCAAATGGTACAAATTCAATCAGCACCAATTGACTGAGCCCAGGAACAAAAATATATATATCATGAACAATGTCCTGTGACACAGCATAGTCTGCCATCAACAGCACAAAACCAAAGAAACACAAAACCAGGCTGCCCGAAAGCCTACTAGTTGAGTATAAATTATTCAGTTGTGATTTTTCCTGTACATGATGTCCTCTCAGTATCCTTTCCTCACTATGACAGACAGACACAACCACCACCTTGTGCAATGATTTCAGACATTCTTGGATGTGTGGAAGCAGCGCACACCCTTCAAGGAGCACGACCAAGAAACCATACAGCTTCTGAGATCTCAGAGGATCCGTAGGCACAGTTCACCATTGCATGGTCGTGTTGTTCACAGATGACATAACTATGTATTTCCACAGATACTGGGAGCGAGTAAGCAGGCACACGGTAGTGCAATGTTCTCAGATGACATAACTATGTATATCCTCATATATTAGTAGCATGTAAGGAGGCAATGTACTCACGTAGAATACAGCATCATTCGTGTGGCTCAATACATGCAGATATGCACACAGACCTGGATAACGCAAGTGTAAATATACGCGCACATTGTATGTTTACACCACACAGACTGTGCTCACCTGCACGGCGCTGTTGAGGAAGCAGCTGTTTTGGCCGGGCTCGTTGAAGAGGCCTTTAGTTGGGGCCAGGGAAAGGACACTGCCCGGTTGGTAAACCTTCCCCAGGTTGCCCCCGGCTTGTCTGCGAAACAGTTTTACCCACGCCATCAATCCTCCGTCACCTGGTGTACACGCACTGTGTAGAAAAGTACAGGACACTGTGTATACGATGGATAAGGCACGGCAGGTGCGTATAAACAAGCGAATCACACAGGTGTCACGCGATCTGCCCTCGGTCCGGGCGGTTCCATCATATCCCGACTACACGCGCTCTATATCAACGGATAGCGTCCTCGTGACGGCCTCTGTCTTTCCTCCTCCGGTAAGACGGGTACTTTCTCTCCGCCAGTGATAGCCTGTACACTGAGTGCAGGGCGGGGACTGACTGGAGAGAGGGGAGGAGGAGGACTGGGAGAAGGGGAGAATGAGAAAGGCGGCCTTCACCGGTGGCTGCAGGAATTCTGGGGGAGGAGCCCACACATCTTTTCTTGCAGTAGTTAGGTCACTAAGTTAAAATGCAAAGCGGCAGGTGATTAGAGAGCTGCACGGGTCACCAGAAATGTTCATTCACCAGTGGTGTCACCACTGCGCCACTAAACTATTTTGATCGAGTGTTGGTGAACGCACATGCCGTGTTACGCAGCCAGTTTTCCATTGCTTTGGAGCTCACCTGTATGTGACGTCACGAAACGGTTTTAGTGACAGTAGCCAATCGGCTCTTAGCTAGCTAGATAGGTAGTGGGCAGGGAAAACTACCTGTTCGACTGGTTATACGAGATGCACGGCCATTAGTTATACATTTACAGATAACTTTTATCTCCTCAGCTGTTTGCAGCTACAGCTACAATATTGTACTTTCAGGAAAGGTAGCCTGATCATAAGATAAGGCCATATATGGGCAGACTAGATAGAAACATACATTGGATACATTGCTCTTCTCTGCCTGTATGCTTTGGGTGTTATTTATAAAAATGTATTCTGAGGCAAATAGGGTTATGTGTAAATAGTGGTGCTGTTTTATGTCTACTTTTTTCCAGTCAGGTTTTTGCTCTTGTGCCTGTACACAGGTAGGGTTTCCACCTGGCTGGTATTTTACCGGCAGGCCGGTAAAAAAAATGGTTTGATGCCAATGTTAAGTCTTTGGAGGCAGTGGCATGGCCAGTATTTGTTGAAGAAAAGGTGGCAACCCTAACACAGGCATCACTAGGGATATTGTCACCTGGTGAGGAAAACAGGGTGTCCCTCTGAATTGCCTACCATACCAGTCCAAACAGAATCTTTAGTAATGCAAGTCAGATAGCACATTAAATAGGCCACAGGAGCCATTAAACGTGCCACCTACAGGAGACAAACATGCCACATAAAGCCCTTCCCGCTTGTAGGATGTTATATGCCATCCCACTTTTTAGTGCCTTAAGGCTTGTAGGACGGCATGGAACGTCCTGTATTAAACAGCTCATCGCAGCCTCAGCCTGGTATAGGAAATGTAGCTCAAACCAAGTGTCCTCTACATCGCCGGCACCTGCGTGCCCAAACTTCCGTGTTCAGGGACGTTACACATGACGTCAGGAAGAATCGTGGGATGTCGGCAGGGACTGACGGGTCTAGGACACTTCGCCGCCGCATCTTCATCACTGACAGTTCAGCGCGGCAGTTAGAACGCTGAACTGTCAGCAATGAAGTATAACGCGGCCGTTTCACCACGGCTGCAGCTATGTAAGAGCTGACAGTTCAGCGCTGAACTGTCAGCTTTTACAAATCTAAAAGTAAAACTAAAATAACCCCCCTAATAAATGATTCCCCCCCCCAATAGTAACACTAAACCCCAATACTAACACTAAAATTAACCCCAATACTAAAATTAACCCCCTAAACCCTAATACTAACCCTCGACCCCTAATACTAACCCCCGACCCCTAATACTAATATTAACCCCCTAAACCCTACTACTAACCCTAATATTAACCCCGACCCCTAATAGTAAAATTAACCCCTAACACTAAACCTAATTCTAACCCCCTAAACCCTAATTCTAAACAAACTAAAATCGGTAAAATACTTACCTTTAGCAATTAAATGTCACGCGATGAAATCTCAAGCGACGATCTGTCTTGTGCTGTAGAGTCGGCGGTGAAGCGGCTGCGCGGAAGCAGCCGCGATGAAGTGTCCCATCCCCGGGACTGACAGGGTCTATACACACCCTGATCGAGTCCCTTCTTTCATGTTTGGGCCAGGAACACATAGACGCCGCTTTGGTCATTAAGGACCAAAGCACCAACCGGCACAAAGTGGTTAAATATGCCACATACAGGAGCTCAATATGCTACATACAGGAGCCTATTAAATATAGCACACACAAGAGCCCGTTAAAAGCATACAAGCAATCTGCCCGCCTGACTTTCCAGTATGCCCCGACTTGCCAATGTTCCCCCAGACTTGCCAATCTACCCCCAGATTTGCCATTGCACCTCCAGACTTAACGTAAGATAAGGCTAAGATCAAAAGCGGAGCATAACAAATATTTGTAGACTTTAGAAGACATATAGACAAATTAAGGAGCCAGCCTTGTTAATTTTAGGAACAAGGGAAATATAAACATAATCTCCCATCAATTCTGGACTAGGTTCCCAGGACATACTTGAAAAAAAAAGATATCTCAATGTATTCTTCCTGGTAAAACACTTTCTAAATAAATATATAGTGAGCAAGAGTCATATAATTGTGGATTGCACACAACAAATAAAGTGTTAAAACCTGGAAGTGTGAGGTATGGAAGGTTACATTAACAATTACCATAATTACCTATGTGATAAACTTTAATACTTTTTTTGTCCTCACCTGTTTCTGTTTATTTTTAGATGCTGAACATAAATTCATTTTCTAATGCATTCTTATACAGTAGCCTTTTCTTTACTTTTGCTTAATAATATTGTGCACATTTGTGTATAGTACATTTTTTGATATGGGATATAATTTTCATTGCTTTATTGGATGGTGTTGCTTTTTTGTTATTATTCAGCTATTATTATTCAGCTGTTTGGTATTATGCTAGCACATGGGCAGTTACACACATAGCTCAGTGCATACTCACATGTACAGTATGTACACAAACTTCAGGTATGTTTTAAAGGAATTTGCCATGAATAATTTGTTTTATATTTGTAAATGTACCTCATCCATGTTTTAATAAAACAATAAATCAGTTTGTTCCTCAGACAGGCATGCCTGTCTCTTTGTATAGAAAAATGTATATCCCTGGTGATTAGAGTTTTGGTAAGAAACCTTTATAGTACAGGTTCTTTTCAACCACTTTCACTGTACTTACTCATTCATATTCGCTCTGTCAGAATGATTGATGTTGGTTGGATCCTGTTCACCAACCATAAAAGTCACAGCTTATTGTAGTAAAGTGCGAACACAACATACAGCATTTACCGTAGGGAGAAATGACAGTATATATATATATTCCTGTATTGAAGCTAGGAAACACAGGTTTATGTATGATAAACGTTTCATGGTTTAGTACCTTTATAATGTTTCTCCTGCATTAGAAATAGGGAAAAGTGAACCATAATTGTGATGTCTCTAATTTTTCTGCATAAGCAATCCAAAACTGAAGTTTGCTGTTTCACTAAATATGGACTTCTCAGTATGATCTCAATTATTTTGAATATGCATTTGTTGTGCAACAAACCATTGCTGATTAGATAGATGTGGCTAAAGAGAGAGAAAAATAAGTTGAACCTCAATTGTAACTCCTTGACTACGGATAGCACTATGGGCATCCGCCGAAATTTTTTCAGGGGGGGGGGGGCATAATTTTACCGTCATCCTTTCTGCGCCACGCCTCTTTTTGACAAGTTATCATGAAGCGCCCCCCCCCCCCTTCGGACGCCCATGGATGGCACTTTCGTCCCTAAAGACATTTTGTGTTCCTGGCCCCAATCAGTAGACTCAAACACAGAAGTAGACAGCTGATCAGGGCGTCTCAGCCAAAAAGATTGTCTCCATGATTTCACGTTGGCATGAGCAAACACAGAAGTTTGGCCATGTCTTGTTTATGTTAAATATAATTGGTGCTCATTTTGAGTGTTGGTTACATTTACCCTGCCAGACTGAGGCCACTCAAAGTAGCCTCATCTGACTGTTGGAATCCTGCTACATTTGCCTGCAGCAGGATCAGCAGCACAGCTGATCGCGGGGGGCCGCTATAAACTATCAAACAGGGGACATGTTGTGTGTTTGAGCCCTGTATTTTAGGACAGCATAGAACATCCTACAAGAAAGAAGAGGTTAAAGGGTCAACTCAGTGTGTCCTGATCTATTACCAAAGTCTGGCCAGATCAGGCATAAAACTAATGAAATGGGCAATTCCTATGGATTTCCCTTTCTACTAAAGTTTGGCCAAAAATCATTGGAAATTGCTGAATTTCACGCAGTTTAATTCTCCAGATTTTAGTTAGAGAACAGAGTAGAAACATGTAGAAGAATTAACATAAACATGTTTTAAACTCTTCGCAACATTGGATGTGCCAGGAAACTCTGTTGCCAACATAAGACATGCCTGGCATAGATGTCAAGGCATTAAGCAACACCGCAGTTCACCGCTGAGGGCACATGCAATCGCTCCATGAAGCGAATGTGGCTGCCATATTGAAGAGCAGCAAGCTCCTCCAATATGGTGCTGCCCTTTTGTGAGTGAGAGCTTTAGAAGTGATGAATTATCACTTCTGTCACTCTTTTGCTAGACTGCCCCTAGAGGCAGCGAGCAACATTGCATTACTCAAAAAGAGACTAAATTAGCCTTAGATATAGGGTTAGCATAAGGATTAGTGTTACATTAGGGTTAGGATTGGGGTCAAAAGGTCACTGTAGGTGAAAATGGTTAGGAAAAAAACCGCTATATTTGATATTGCCCTGTAACTCGCAAAAAAACCCACAGAAAAACAGATAAGTGCTCTGATGATATAGTTTTAGTGATGGAGAGGGACCATTCAGATATAATAAAATTTGAATAACCATGGGCTTTTATAAAAGCCATTCCAGTGTTTAACCCCTTCCCTGCCATTGATCGCTGTGTACACAGTGCTCTTGCACAGCAGCACATTTTTTGCTGTCTGTACATTTTTTAGGGGTTTCATTTTTTTTACTGTCATTTAATACAGTATAACAAAGACTCTTTTAAGAGCTAATTACCCCTTGCTTGCTGTAGATCACTGCCTAAGCAGCGATCTGGCGCAAAAGCAGCGATCTAGCCGCAGACGCTTTTTTTTTTTGCTATCTGCCTTTTGAAAAAAAAAAATTGTTACAACCGCTAGGGGTTAATTATACCTGCTAGGGGATTACGTTTAACGTAAACATTTTTTTAAAGCTGTCCGAGAGCATGTATAGCGATCAGTAACAGACGATCAATGGCAAAGGCGGTTTGGTGATTGATCAGATGAGCATCACCCTCCGCCTGGTCAGATCAGTATTTGGAAATATTGATCTGACCCATCTGAAACTACCTCACTTGAGTTTTAGTGAGGGGGAGAGACAGATCTTTATGATGTAAGTTTTTAATTGTAATAAATTAAATAAAATGTTACAAAATTGTGAGACCCAAGGGCATGTATAAAAGCCATACCCTTTAATATAGTGTACCCTGTGTATTAACCCCTTCCCTGTCACTGATCAGTGCACAGCAGCACATTGTTTCCTGTTTTAGGGGTTATTTTATTTTTGTACAGTACCTCAAAGACTCTTATAAGAGCTATTAACCACTTCCTTGCTCTACATGTCAAAATTTCAAGTTAGATAGTCAAAAAGCACACCTCCCAAATGTATCGTGCAGACATCCACCGGCTGCCCCCACTAGCCACCAGGGATCGACTTCAAGGTGAGGGGGAGGGAGGGGGCAGAGAGACAGCAAAGGGGCAGAGAGACAGGGAAGGGAGGGGGCAGAGACAGGGGAGGGAGGGGGCAGAGACAGGGGGAGGGAGGGGGGCAGAGAGGGAGGGGGGGGAGACAGTCAACAAGGGAAGGGAGGGGGAACAGAGCTACAAGGGGGGGAAGAGACAGAGGAGAGGGGGGAATCAAAGGGAGGTGGAGAGAGACAAAGCTGGGGGCAAGGGAAAGAGAGGCAGAATTGGCACATAAAAGGAAATAAAAACAAATGCATTTTTTTGATATAATTTTTTATTAAAAAAGCAATTTACATGTGAATATATACAAGTTTAACTTTTTTCCTATTCAGGCTTTTAGTTAGTTTTTCTTATATTCAGGCTTTTAGTTTTTTTCCTAAAGGAATATCCAAAGTTTGGGGGGGTCGTCTTATAATCAGGGTCGTCTTATAATGGAGCAAATACGGTATATAATATGTCTACCTACATCAAAAGTAATAACAAAGATGGGGATAATAATATTGTTTTGCCCATATGCCACTCATATTTTGGCCATTTGCCACTCATATCTTTTCCATGTGCAGTATTATTTTGCCCATTTGCCAGTGTTATTTGCCCCATATGCCACTCATATTTTGCCCATTTGCCAGTATTAATTTGCCTATTTGCCAGTTATTATGCCCATTATTTGCAGCCCCCCCCCCCCTTCCCGGTACTTACCTGTATGCTGTTCGCCAGACGTCTGCTCTGAAATGTTTCCTGCATGCACTGTGTGTGCAGGAAATACAGCTACCGGCGTCACTTCTGGTGGCTGTGAGGAAAAGCCGGGATGCGGGTGTCCCGGCAGCTGCACGATAGTCTCCGTGTGAGACAGTCACACGGGCAGCAATGGGGCCCCACGGGGAAGCTGCTTGGGCCTCCAGGAATGAATGGGCCCTGGGCAGCTGCCCCGTTTGCCCACACTTTTTTTTTTGCATGGCAGCTGGGCCCCTGGAGTGACGGGCCCGGTCCCAGCTGTTCCCCCCCACTAACGGTAAGTACGCCACTGAAACACATAAGATATGGCATTGAATTATAAAGGAAACAAATAATTACTGCCTGATTTAAGTAAGCATTGGTTCAAACATGTACCTTAAGTAAAATTAATTTAATGTAATTACTAATATTAATGTGACTTTAATTTATTTAAATAGTTTTTGAACTCCAATCTAGGTGAAAACACATCAATTTAGAATGGTTTTGCAACATGAAGCTGTGAATGAAAATATTTAATGTTAACCATGCACTGCCACACCCTGCCCTGCCCATTTCCTTATATGGGCATTGTTGGTCAATGGGCGTCACAATGGCTACTGCATCATAATGGCTACAGTGTATATATATGAGAAGCTTGTGCTACAGAGTCTTAATGTGGCTGTGAAGCCATTAGTTTGCAAGGCTCATGTATAAAAGGTATCTGAACCTTGGAAACTGATGGTTTCATTATTTTCCCCAAGTGTGCCAGGACTTCAAGGTGGCTGAGGAACAAGATGGAAGGATAATCTCGTGGCTGAGGAACAAGATGGAAGGATAATCTTGCGGCTGAGGAACAAGACGGAAGCATAATCTCGTGGCTGAGGAACAAGAACAAGATTGAAGGATAATCTTGTGGCTGAGGAACAAGATGGGAGGATGCAACAATCATTGCAGGATCCATGTCATTGTATAGTATAGTAAGTTATATTTTTATATTGCATTCTATACTATACAATTGCATGAGCCTGTCATGGACGTCATGTCCCAGAATCCTTTTTAAAGTCAATAGCCCCGATCCAGGGCTGTACAGTCGATCACTGTTTTTTCAGGGTCAGGAAGGTTTTTTTTTACTTGTTATACAAGTTTTTTTTCCCTTCCTCTGGATCATTTGACTTTAAAAATGAAATCAAAGAAAACTTTAAAACCTTTTCTTATGTGGTGTGTTTTTTTACACTTGCATTATCACACATAGTCATTAGCCCCGATCCAGGGTTGTACACCGATCGCTGTTTTTCAGGGTCAGGAAGGAATTTTTTACTTGTCCCTCAAGTTTTTCGCCTTCCTCTGGATCATTTGGCTTAGGTACACAATAAAAATACAATAAAAATAATTTAAAAATTTCCAATCGTTGTTGTTGTCTTTTCTCTTGCGTGGTGTATTCATTTTACACTTGCATCATTGGGACCATGGCTGATAGCTGAAATGCCCGGTTGTATTACCAAATGCTGTTTTTTCTTGGTCAGGAAGGATTTTATTTTAATTATCACTTATTTGGCTTAAGGGAAAAAATATAAAACTCTCCCTTCCTTTGTTCAAACCAAAGATGAAGAAAGACATGACCGAAGATTCAGATCAACATGTCCGCCTCCTATGGGAGCAAAGAGGGCTCAATAAAGTACTTTATCTGTTTCCTTTCATTAAAGCGTTCCTATTTAAAACATCATCATTTTGACGCAATTCTTCATTTAAACATAGGTATATATTTCCCCAACAGTTGTCCATAAAGGGTCCATGCCATCGTGGAATGCCCTTCGTTTAAAGCATAAGGGGCTCTGGGTAAGTTTTCTTGGGGTTTATCATGTAATAGATGAGGGATGAAAACAAGGTCAAGAAGGTGACATATTGCATAGGACGGATGTTTGGAAAAATACAAGAATGTTAAAGAATGTCGTAAATAATATCCAATAAATAGGAGGAGATCATAAGGGAACATACATATGCCCACTCATACTTGACATTCTGATCCCTAGACCTGCCGTTCTAATCCCCAGACCTGCCATTCTGATCCTTAGCCCTGCCATTCTGATCCCCAGACCTGCCATTCCGATCCCCAGACCTGCCATTCTGATCCCCAGACTTTCCAATATGATGCCCAGATTTGCCAATATGCCTCTCAGACTTGCCATTTTCCCCTGCTTACCTGAGCTTGCAGTTTCTCTCTCTTTCCATGCACAGATTCCGCATGCAGGAAAGGCTGTGATGTCACTTCCTGTGCGCCGGATCTGATAGTGTGCAGGGAGAGAGGGAGAGTATGAGAGATCATGTGATCACTGAGCTGTTACCTCCGGGAAACATCCGCAACTAGCTGCATTTAAAGGGCCAGCAATCTTCTTTACAAATCTATCGGGTGAGTTAGGCAACCGCAGGGCCCCTCAAGTCCGAGGCCTTAGGCGGCTTACTAACTTGCCTGATTAGAGAGCCACCACTGACAGCAATGTTTAGAGAAACTAAGCAGATGTCTTGTATCATTCTATACAGACATAATTACATTAAATGACAACTGAAGTGAAAAATTAAGTTTTGTTTAATTGAAAGATCACTTGCAGTGTAGGAATTTCAAATAGAAATGCTTTAATGAAAGAATCCAAATAAAGAACCTTATTGAGCCCTCTCTGCTCCAAATAGCTCTACCAGGAGGCAGACATGTTGTTTAGAATCTTGGGTCAGATCATCCTTCATCTGAACCGGAACTGTGCGTTAACACCCCCCCCCCCTTACCTCCTCGCTGCTGCTCTGTCTCCTGGTGCTGCAGGTCCGTGGCTGTGAGGGAAGCGTTGTGTGCTCCCCTCCAGCCGATGCGGATTCAATAAAGTTTGTTTAAACTTTTTTTTTTAAACAAACTTTATTGAAGCCACATTGGCTGGATGGGAGCGCACAAAGCTTCCCTCACAGCCACGGACCTGCAGCACTGGGAGACAGAGCAGCAGCGAGGAGGTAAGTACTGGGGAAGGGGGGAGGCAGATGGTGGCTAAATCCTGGCACATTGAGAGGCATAATCCTGGCATACTGACCGGCATAATAATCCTGGCATATTGGGTGGCTAAGTCCTGGCATATTGAGAGGCATAATCCTGGCATATTGAGAGGCATAATCCTGGCATATTGAGTGGCATAATAATCCTAGCATATTGGGTGGCTAAGTCCTGGCATATTGAGGGGCATAATCCTGGCATATTGAGGGGCAAAATCCTGGGATATTGAGGGGCGCATAATCCTGTCATATTAAGTGGCAAATCCTGGCATATTGTGGGGGAAAATCCTGACATATTGTGGGGAAAAATCCTGGCATATTGAGTGGCCTAATAATCCTGACATATTGGGTGGCTAAGTCCTGGCATATTGGGGGGCAAAATCTATTGGTCTCCAGTCCCCAGAGCCAGAACAAGAGCCAGACTGCAGCCAGAGACCTGATCATCTTATTGTCCTGGTGGTAAGTAGACAATTCAATATGTTTATTATTTAGTTGTTTAGTTACTAATACTACATTGGAAACTAATTTACCTCACATTTAAAGGACTCTATAGTCCCAGAACCACTACAGTTTAATGTAGTGGTACTGGTGTCTATAGCCTGTCGCTGCAGAGAAAAGACACTGTGCAGTACTGATGTTAAAGGAGCACTATAGTGCCAGGAAAACAAACTCATTTTCCTGGCACTATATAGTCCTTAGGAGTGGGGCACCCTCGTGTCCCCCTCCCACTGGGCTTCTTCAAAAACCCCTTCAGCCTTTACCTTTCTCCAGTGCTGCCGATGGGAACTTTCCTCCCCGATCCTCCTCTCAGCTGCGAATGCTTTTCTATGGATGTTCCGCGTCTTCCCACTGTAATTTTCACGGAAGCACCTCTAGCTGCTGTCAGGGAGAAAGCTACAAGAGGCTTGATTAACCCTAAGGGTTGAATGTGTGTGACTGTGTGTAATTATGTTGTGAAGGTATATGATTGTGTGTCTGTACATGGTGGGGGGTGCTAGCTCTCGCTTGCTCTCTCCATTTTTACTTATTCATGTTCACATCAACTTCTATCATACATGCAAAAATTAGCCATAGTCTTACACACATATATTTGCCTCTTTCAAACACACACACACACGTGCGCGCACATATGTACAGTAGGTTTCTAAATGATTTTCAAGTATTATTGTGGATTGATGATCATCAAAGAGAATATTAATATTGAATATTAATATTTTTTGATGTACATTTTTTCTACAATAGTTATTTGATAATTGAGCAAGATGTCTGCACCACCAGCACAAAATAAATTGTCTGGTGCTGCTTTCCGAAAGAAAAGATGGCTCCAAGAAGAAGACACTTCTAAGATGGCTGGATCATTAAATAAGTTCTTTAAACCTGATCCAGTACAAAAAGCTGTAAGCGAGTTGGAGTGCAAAACTAAAGAGAATCGCAAAGCTGTAGATGTCGAACCACAACCTTCTACTTCAACTGTGGGCGAACATTCTTTGGGTATGGAAAGTGATACACACACTGAGGAAGATAGTTCATAGAAATCAGCATCATCATCAGAAGATAAAAATGGAAAAAGCACGCTGGTAGACTTCTTGGATCCAGCTGACTGGTCTGATACGCTTACTAACTCACTTAAAGAAACCATCATTATGAAAGGTCCGGCAAAGCCAAAAGAGCACTTTACATTTCCTAAAGATGCATCCAAGAGATGGTTTACATCAACCCACAATAGACGGCGCCTTGGAAATGGTGAAGCGCATGTTAGAAATTGGCTTAGTTATTCTCCTAGACTGGACAAAATATTTTGCTTTTGTTGTATACTCTTTACAACTACGCAAATGAGCCTGACAACGGGAGGCTACAACGATTGGAAAAATGTGTCCCAGTGTCTGGCTACACATGAGGTTTCTCCATCTCACCTCACTGCTATGGGAGACTGGACAGAACTGTTAACAAGACTTGTGTCAGGAAGTACTATTGACCATTCATACCAAAGATTATTGGCAACTGAAACGCAGCAATGGCAGCAGGTTCTTCAGCGCCTTGTAGCCATTGTTCAATACCTTGGGAAGCAGTGCTTGGCCTTCAGGGGTAGCAGTGACACTCTGTACTCTGAAAATAATGGAAATTACCTGAAACTTGTAGAAATGATGGCAACATTTGATAGTGTGATGCAAAACCACTTGAAAAAGATACATAATTCAGAAATTCATCATTATTATTTAGGAAAAGACATTCAAAATAAACTAATTGGTTTAATTGCAAAAGAAATACAGAGATGCATTCTGCGGTTGCTTAAGGATGTCAAGTAGTATTCCATTATACTTGACTGCACCCCTGACATCACTCTTGTTGAACAGATGACTGATTTTCAGGTTTGTATCAGTTAAGCAAGGAGACTCACCTACTGTAAATCCTGAAATACACATTGAGGAAAGATTCCTTGGTTTCCTGCCAGTTCGCAACTCATCTAGAGAAGGATTAACAGAGGCAATTTTGAATGAGCTTGAAATGCTGAAAATGCCTCTCAGTAATATGAGAGGTCAGGGGTATGATAATGGCTCCAACATGAAGGGCAAGCACTCAGGAGTACAAAAAAGAATTATGGACCTGAACTCACGTGCTTTCTATGTCCCCTGCAGTGCTCATTCCTTAAATCTTGTAGTAAATGAAGTTGCTATGTGCTGTAGGGATGGCAATAAATTTTTTGGCATTCTTCAGAAAATATATGTTTTTTTATCAAGTTCAACAAATCGATGAGATGTTCTAGAAAAACATGTGAGTACGCTGACAGTAAAGCCGCTATCCGATACTAGATGGTCAAGCAGAATTGATGCTATTCGGCCATTTAGGTTTCATGTTGGAGAAGTGCATGACACCTTAATTGAAATCGGAGGTGATGTGAAGTTTGCTGCTCTTGCAAGAATTGAGGCTGCATCCTTGGCAAAAGAGTTAAACAAGTTTAAATTCTTGTGTTTTATCATCCTTTGGTTTAACATATTAAGCCGTATTAATTCTGTCAGCTAAGTTCTTCAAAGCCAGTCAATGTACTTGCCAGATGTTGTGGAACTTTTGGAATCAATCAATACATTTTTTCAATCATATCGGACGGATGATGGTTTTGAGCAGAGGCGTCGCTAGGGGTGGGCTAAGGGGGCTGAAGCCCCGAATGTAATGAGCAAAGCCCCGAGTCTCTGCAGCTCCGTGTAGCTCCGCCCCCTGACATCACACAGACAGTGTGTGAAAGCCCTACACTGATAGGAGGCTGAGTGATGTGTCAGCCAATCAGTGCAGGGCTTTTACACAGCATCATTACTGTGTGTGAAAGCCCTGCACTGATTGGCTGACACATCACTGAGCATCCTATCAGTGCAGGGCTTTTACACAGCATCATGACAGGGATGTGAAGGAAGCTCCACGTGGGACAGTGAAGCAGCTCTGAAGATATCATTACCGGCTGTCACCTTGTGGAAGATACAGAGCAGGTCTATTCCCACTCAGGTAAGCTCTGGGTATGGTGGAGAGAAGGGAAGGTTGGGGTCACTTATTTACATCCACCTTTGTGTATTTAAGCTATATATTGTTGGTTTGAGATTCCTTATTACAGGACTGCTAAACAGCATAGGAATGATTCATGTTCCATATGTGTGTGTATATATATATATATATATATATATATATATATATATATATATATAACATAAATCCTTCCTATGCTGTTTGGCAGTCCTGTAATAAGGAACCTCAAACCAACAATATATAGCTTAAATACACAAAGGTGGATGTAAATAAGTGATTTATGCTATATATGCATAATGATTTATACTATATATATATATATATATATATATATATAATCATAAATCATTCCTATCCTGTTTAGCAGTCCTGTAATAAATAACGTCACACATGTGTGTTATGTGTATGTGTGACATGTTTTATTACAGGACTGCCAAACAGCATAGGAAGGATTTATGTTTATATCAGGGCTTGACAAATTTTATTTAGTTTTAGGAGCCAGCAAAAAAATTTAGGAGCCAGACAATGGCACATCAGAAAAGCATACATACACAGAGACATTCACATGCACACACCTCACAGACATCCAGTCAGTCACATACACAGCCAGTTACACACACACACCAGTCAGCAAGTTTTTTTTTTTTTTTAAATAAAAAAATTATTCCTTAATGTGTCCCACACGTCACATGCACAGCCAGTTACATACATATTCACATACAACACATACACAGCCAGTTACATGCATACACACACAACACATACACAGCCAGTTACATACATACACAGCCAGTTACATACATACACACACACACAACACATACACAGCCAGTTACATACACACACACCACACACAGACAGTTACAAAGATACACACAACACATACACAGCCAGTTACATACATACACACACACACACACAGCCAGTTACATACATACACACACAACACACTCACACTGACATACACACACTGTCGCTCACACTGACATACACACACTCTCGCTCACTCTGACATGCACACACTCTCGCTCACTCTGACATGCACACACTCTCTCTCACTCTGATATGCACACACTCTCTCTCACTCTGACATGCACACACTCTCGTTCACACTGACATACACACACTCTCGCTCACACTGACATACACACACTCTTGCTCACACTGTCATACACACACTCTTGCTTACACTGTCATACACACACTCTTTCTCACACTGACATACACACACTCTTGCTCACACTGACATACATACACTCTCGCTCACACTGACACACACACACACTCTCACTCACACTGACACACACTCTCGCTCACACTGACACACACTCTCGCTCACACCGACATGCACACACTCTCGCTCACACTGACATGCACACACTCTCGCTCACACTGACATGCACACACTCTCACTCACACTGACATGCACACACTCTCGCTCACACTGACATGCACACACTCTCGCTCACACTGACATGCACATACTCACACTGACATGCACACACTCACTCACACTGACATGCACACACTCACACTGACATGCACACACTCACACTGACATGCACACACTCTCACTCTCACTGACATGCACACACTCACACTGACATGCACACACTCACACTGACATGCACACACTCACACTGACATACACACACTCATTCACACACTGTCAGGTTTTTAAGTTGCCTGCTGCAGGCATCTCTTTGCTTTGAGCTCAGTGTGAAGGAGGTCTTAGCCAATCATGGGAGGCTTCGGAACTCTCAGCCGATCAGGAGAGTTGATAAGTCTCACCTGATTGGCTGAGACCTCCTTCAATCAAGCTCCCCTGGACACAAGAAAAAAAAAGACTGCTGCATAGAGCAGCAAAGTGCCGCCCCTGCCAGGGTGCTGCATGCGGCAGCTGCCCCATTGAAGGACTGGCCCTGTGAAGGCTCCTAAATTACAAAACTGGCATGAAGCTCAGAGCGGTGAGCATATATTGGTAAGTGCCCGTATGGTTCCATATAAAAAACTAAAAAAGTCTTATGGGCTATAGCCCCAGATCTTTTGGAAACCTAGCAACGCCTCTGGTTTTGAGAATTTGCTTAAGGAAGCAGGAGAGCTAGCAGTTGAAATGGAAATAGACCCAGTGTTCCCCCCTCAAGTGCATCTGACGAGGGAAAAAAAAGGTTGTTTTTGTATGAGGTTCCAGATGACCCTATCTTGGAACCTTAAAAATACATTTAAAGTGGAATGTTTCTTCACAATATTAGACACAACAATAAAATCTGTACATGAAAGATATGAACAGCTCAAATTTCATTCCACGCATTTTCAATTTTTGTATGACATTTGCAAGCTAGAAGATGTACAAAAAGAAGAACTCCTGAAGTTCTGTATGGCATTGCAGAATGTCTTAATCGATGCAAAATCAAAGGAGTCTGATGTAGATGGAAGTCAACTGTGTGAAGAACTTGCTGTCTTGGCTCCTGTGATAAAACCTACGATGACACCTGTTGATATTTTTGCCTACGCAGTGAGGAATGGATTTGCTCCAAATGTGGCAATTGCACTTCGTATTATGTTGACCTTGCCAATCACTGTTGCCACAGGTGAGCAAAGCTTTTCAAAGCTGAAATTTATAAAAAATTATCTGCGTTCTTCAATGTCCCAAGAACGGCTTGTTGGACTTGCCATGATATCAATTAGACATGTGCATTCGTTTTCGGACTAATGCATTTTCGTCCGAAAATAGCATTTTCGTCCATTCGTCCGATAAACGAAGAACGAAAATGCTAAGCTAACGAAAGCCGAATGAACGAATGGTTAATAAACGAAAATCATTCGTTCATTCGTCCATTCTTAGTACTATTGCATTCTATAAGCCGAAATAGAGTCGGTTTATAGAATACAATAGCATTTAACTATACGGAGACAGAGTCTCCATTCATAAAATTATGAATGGAGACTTTGTCTCCGTATAGTTTAAAGCCGACAGCCTATAAACCGAACGTTCGGTTTATAGGCTGTCGGCTTATGGAATACATGTATTCCTATTGCTATTCTATAAACCGAACGTTCGGTTTATAGAATAGCAATAGGATTACATGTATTCCATAAGCTGAAAGTCTATAAACCGAACGTTCGGTTTATAGACTTTCGGCTTATAGAAAACATGTAGTACTATTGCCTTTCTATGAACCGAACGATAGCCCCATTCATAAGAATTTCTTATGAATGGGGCTCTCGTTCGGTTTATAGAAAGCCAATAGTATTACATTGTATTCTATAAAACGAACGAATAAAAATTAATGAAACGAAAATAATGAACGAATTTCGTCTGAAACGAATGCAGTAATAAACGAAATTAGTTTTAGACTAAATAAATAACATTTTCGTCCGAATGGACGAAAACGAAACGAAAATTTTAGTTTTGCACATGTCTAATATCCATTGAGAATCAGACGGCACTGGAGATTGACTTTGAATCATTACTGAAGGACTTTGACAATGCCAAAGCAAGAAAAGTAAAATTTATTTAGATAAAATAACTGCTATTTAAGCTGTTTACAAAGTTGTTTAGCACTTATATTGTATGCTGCATTTATATATTTATTTTGCTATGTGTTTGGAGTTATTTGAATGGCCATACCATTTCTATTGTTGCACTTAAATTATGCAAGTATGCCACTATAATAAAATTGTGTGGCATGTATTTTTCTCTAAACTGTATGTTGTATTGCACTTTCAGAATGTTTATGTATTAAACAATTTAAATTTGCACTTTATTTTATATTATGGCCTTTTGTACAATTTGTCAGTGTTTTGAACCAAAAGCTACAGGGTTAAAAGTGAATTTTAAATTTAAGGTCAAAGTAGCTTAAATGAAAGCATAACTGACGTAGATAATTTTTACAAATCAGTAATTTTGTTTGCACTAAAGAACTAAATTTGGGTAAGAAACCATGAAGTTGCCAAATTTACGAGTAAGCGAACAATCTAATACACAGGCTTTTTCTTTAGCTATGGCTTAAGTTATGGTAGTTATTCTCCACCATTCTTAATAGGGGGCTTGATTGCAACATATAACTCTGTTAACTCTCTTTTAATTTAAATGCTGAGAAAGGTGTGGAACATGTGATGTCATGATATGAGCAGATCATTTGATAATGTGGGGGGGGGGGGGGGGCGGGGGGAGGCAATTTTTATTTTGCCTAGGGCGGCAAAAATCCTTGCACCGGCCCTGAATATATGACCCAAGATTCTAAACAACATGTCTGCCCCCTGAGAGAACTATTTTGAGCAAAGAAGGCGCAATAAGAATCTTTAATTGTATTCTTTTATTAAAACATTTCTATTTAAATATGTAACATGTAAGTTGTTTTATGATATTTGAACTAGGAGCAAGATAGAAAACGCTGTAGATTTTCCATTAAAGTTGTTTTAAACACATCAGAGCCGTAACTAGAAACCACCGGGGCCCGGTGCAAAAATTGCCCTGGCGCCCCCCGACCCCACCATGCAACTCCACCCCCGGAAAGGCCACTTACATGCCTCCCAACTGTTCTGCTTTGTACCTGGCCTTGTCTTATATATATGGTAGCTTTATGCCTATCCCATGCATGCTTCAACACCTTCACTGTATTAATCTCTACCACTTCTACTGGAAGACTATTCCATGCATCCACTACCCTCTCGGTAAAGTAATATTTTCATTGGTCCCTGGTTTTATCTTATATCAAGGATAGCCTTATGCTTATCCCATGCATGCTTAAACTCCTTCATATATTAACCTCTCATCCACCACCCTCTCAGTAAAGTAATATTACTTTTTATGACCACAAAAAAAACATTAAAATATTTCCAGCCTTTTCATAATCTTGAGGTGGACCCAGGGCCGTCTTTTACGCGGGGCCCAGTTATTCCTGGGGGGCCCAAGGCAGCTGTCCCGTGGGCCCCCAGCTCCTCATCACATCCGGTGACTGTTTTCCTCCTTCATGCAGGAGGGAAGACAGCACGGAGGAGACGTCCAGTCGGGGGAGACGGAGCAGAAGCCAGGCGGTAAGTACTAGGGAAGGGGGTAGGAGGGAGGAATATAACGAGCACGGTAATGGCACAATATTACTGGTATTTGAATGGCACAAAATTACTGGTATTTGAATGGCACAATATTACAGGCATCTGAATGGCACAATATTACTGGCAACTGGCTGGCACAATATTACTGCCATCTTAATGGACAGAATATTACAGGCATCTGAATGGCACAATATTGCTGGCATCTGACTGGCACAATATTACTGGCATCTGACTGGCACAATAATACTGACATCTTAATGGCACAATATTACAGGCATCTGATTTGCACAATTTTACTGGCATCTGACTGGCACAATATTACTGGCATCTTAATGGCACAATATTACTGGCAGCTAACTGGCACAATATTACTGGCATCTGAATGGCACAATATTACAGGCATCTGACTGGCACAATATTACTGGCATCTGAATGGCACAATATTACAGGCATCTTACTGGCACAATATTATTGGCATCTTAATGGCACAATATTACTGGCATCTGAATGGCACAATATTACTGGCATCTGAATGGCACAATATTACAGGAATCTTACTGGCACAATATTATTGTCATCTTAATGGCACAATATTACTGGCATCTGAATGGCACAATATTACTGGCATCTTAATGGCACAACAATTATGGCATCTTAATATTACAATACTACTGGCATCTTAATGGGCACATTGGCTGGGGCATCTTAATTGTACAATATTACTGGTATCTGAATGGCACAATAATACTGGCATATTAATGGCAAAATAATACTGGCATATTAATGGCAAAATAATACTGGCATATTGATGGGAAAATAATACTGGCATATTAATGGCAAAATAATACTGGCATATTGATGGGCACATTGGCTGTGGCATATTTAATGGACAAACGGTGGCATATTTTAACAGGCAAACTGTCTGTTGCATATGCAATGACAAAGTGACTGTGGCATGTTCTGTGGAAAAAAGTAACATGTACTATGGGGGAAAGTGACAATGTGGCTTTTTTCTGAGTGCAAGCCATGTGCTGTTGGTGCAATATAGGTGCATGACAAGTGCTGTGGGTGCAATATAGGTGCATGACAAGTACTGTGGGTGCAATATAGGTGCATGACAAGTGCTGTGGCTACTATATGGGGCTGTGTTAAGTCCTTTAGGTCAATGTAGGTGCAGAAAAAGGAAATAAAAACAAGAAATTCAAGTCTTCAATAACATTTTTATTACATATGAAAATAGTTGAATATAATATTAAGAAGTTCATATAAGTATAAATGCAACTCGTGAAAGAGAGCGATATGTGTAAAGATATTTATAAATATATATGAACAAATGTAAGTGCTCTCTAATATCCGTGAATATTTTTTTAATTTGGGTAATGAGTAGTTGTAGTGCAGTGTTGCATAGTAAGATGGCATACATATTGCAGCCATATATACACATTTTTATCCAAATATACAGTTTATATACTGCAATTATACAAGTAATATACACATTTTATACAATGCAATAAAAATACTCACTCAAGAAAAGTCCAATTGTGTGTGCTCCTATTTTTATGGTTTGTGGGGGGGGGGGGGGGGGGGTAGGCTAGACATGCGATGGATGGCGTGATTGCATGCAGGGGAGGGGGCAGGGTCCAGTTAGCCCAAGCAGATGCTTGCCCAGGGTCCAATCACTATTAAAGACGGCCCTGCCTAGCCTGTCTGCTGCAAAAAAAAAAGTGGTATGATGGGGTAAAATACACTGGCTGGCTTCAGAAATGTCCCAAATGGGACACGGTGCAGGTTGTCTGCATGTCAAAATTCCAAGTTGGAAAACCAAAATCTGCACCTCCCAAATGTGACCTTTTAGCCCCCAAACAACCCAACATACCTATGCATGGGTGGTATCCCTGTACTCAGGAGAAATAGTAGAAATCTATTTAGCCGTTTTTTTCATTTGCTTTTGTAGATGAGGAGAAGATTTTTCAAATTAAAGTCAGAAAAGTTGTGTGGGTTTTTTTCACCATATTTTTTTATATTATATTATAGGATATGATCAAAATGATGGTATCCAAAGAAAGCCCTTCTTGTCCCAATAAAAAAAAACAAAATATAATTTGTATGGGTACAGCAAATGACAAAGAAGAAAATTACAGCACTAACAGCACAGAAATTTTAAAATAGCCATTGTCAAGAATGCCACATTTTTTTCAAAGGCTCTGTCCTTAAGGGGTTAATCAGCTGGTGTGACCAGTCCTGGGTTCTTGAAAACTGCTGTAATTTCATAATTTCATCTAGCTGCAACTATTTTATAATTTAAGCAATGGGAAATGTAAAATATACATTTTAAAGTACATTCAAAGCACATTAATTTGCATTAATATTTGAAAGATGCATTTTGGGCACTAGACAGTCGCTTTAACATTTTTCTTTAGGAAACCCAAAATGTACCTTTACAGATACATGTGGGTTTACCCTTATTTATGATTTGGGGCTAGCGGGACGCCTGCTAGCCCCTGCATGGGCATATTTTATTAATATTATTTATTTTTATACTTTTTTTTATTATTTCAGTTCTCCAGTTGTTAATTTGAAATTTGGCTGTTTTCTTTTTGGGAGATTGCAGCCCTTATTGAGTAGGGCAAATCCATAGGATTCGCAGGGTTGAAAATCAGCCCTCCAAAATGAGCTATATTGAGTAGCCGAATTTAAGAACATTCCAAAATTCGGCTGCTTTGACCAACCTGGTCCAGATTTGGGCCAGATAGGTTTATATTTAGTAGTGTTTCATCCAGGGGCATATGGTGCCCCTGAGTGACAGGCGTGCTGCCAGCCCGGAGCACGCCTGTCACTCAGAGGCACGACGTCTCTCGTGTATTTCCGGGGGTTTGTGTGCTGAGAACAGCCAGCACACAAACCCCGGAAATACACGAGAAACGTTGTTATATCCGAAAGACGACGCTGCGCTGAATTTCGGCAACAGAGTCACTCACTGTGTTGAAAATTCGTATACTCTTAGTGCTTGTTGAATTGGCAACAGAGTGAGTGACTCTGTTGCCGAATTCAGCGCCACGTCGTCTTTCGGATGTATTTCTGGGGGTTTGTGTGCTCTCGGAGCACACAAACCCCCAGAAATACACAGCGCGGGTGCTCCGTGTTAGTTATGCGGCACACACCTAGCACATATGGAGCATTCGCCACTGATTTCACCTCAGAATAGTAGGAATAGCTTCAGTGGAATGTGTTTTTCAATAATTGTATGGCAAAAGTTTTGAATTTGATCCACAGATGTAATTTTCCTATGTAATATAAAGCTAACCGATGACCTATTCTTTTATTTACAGCGAAATACAAATGTCAATATTGAATGTTTGTGAATGAACATGCTTCACAAGACATGTAATAAAAACAGAGGGCAAAGCAAGATTTTGGGTCCTCTTTAAATCTTTTCATTTCCTCAATTACTGTCATTATAATTACCTTCATAAAAACAGAAATCTATTCAGTAAATGGTGACAAAGTGACAAAGACATTGCAACAATCAGACATTTATTGCTGTGTTGGAAACATTTTCCAACTCTCCTGATTTTTTGTAACTCTGCTTGATTTTTTGCAATTTCCTTGTCAGGTCACTCTAGCTTTCTATTCAGTAAATAGACCCCATTATGCTTTACGGATAAGGAGTGAAAGGAAAACTGCAGGCTGTAAAAAGTCTTTGCATTCAGGTAAACATTTTGATGTGATGGATGTTTTATAAATAGTAAACTGTGTGAAATATTTGATTGCAAGTTTTTTTGAAGGCAAAACTTTTCATTTTCTTAAAGGGACTGTCTAGTTCCCAAAATGCATCTTCCAAATATTAATGCATACTAATTTGCTTTCAAATGCATGTTTTACATTTTGCATTGCTCAAAACATAAAATACTTACAGCAAGATAAAAGTGGGAAATTAGAGGAGTTTGCAGGAAACCAGGACGAATGAAGGGAGCTCTACCCTCAAACATGTTATACATTGTGTATCTAATGCTTTACGCATTTCCCTATTTATAAACACACAACCTAGAAATGTTGGTTTAATGCAAAGATTGTATTCCGGCTACAGCGGCCCTTTAAGAATTATCTGTTTCAGTGTAATTTATGGGGTCTACTCAATAAACAGAGAATTGCAGGGAATTGAGAAGGGAGTTTGAAATTGACTTGTTTGTCCAGCACATCCTACAGATGTGCGATTGGATTGAGATCTTAGGAATTTGGAGGCCAAGACAACACCTGGAACTCGCTGTTGTGTCCCTCAGGCCATTCAGCATTTTAGCATTATCCTGCTGAAAATGGCCAATGTCGTCAGGGAATACCGTTTCCATGAGATGGTATGCATGGTCTGCAACAATGTTTAGGAATGTGGTATGTGTCAAAGTAATATCCACAGGAATGGCTCTGCCAATCATTGCCGATAGCACCACATTGCCTCCGTCGGATTGCCTTCTTACCATGGTGCATCCTGGTGCCATGTGTTGCCATCCACGTAAAAGAAAACGTGATTCATCAGACCAGGCCTCTTTCTCCCATTGCTCCATGGTCCAATTCTGATTCTCACGTGCCCACTGTAGGCACTTTCAGCAGTGGACAGTGGTCAACATAGGCACTTCGACTGGTCTGCAACTACGCAGCCACACAAACTGCACTGTGTATTCTGACCTTTCTATCAGAACAAGAATTAATTTTTCAGCAATTTCAGCTACAGTAGCTTGTGTGTTGTATTGGACAACATGGGCCAGCATTCGCTCCCCACATGTATCAGTGAGCCTTGGCTGCCTGTGACCTTGTCGCTGGTTCACCCCTTTTCCTCCCTTGGACCACTTTTGATAGGTACTGACCACTGCAGACCAGGAACACCCCAGAAGAGCTGCAGTTTTGGAGATGGTCTGACCATCTCAATTTTGCCCTTGTCAAAGTCGGTCAGAGCCTTATGCTTACCCATTTATCCTGCTAAAATTTACAGATACATGTGAAAAACTCCGACTTACAGATAGGTGTGTTAAACTGAGAAAAATAATGTAATTGTCAAAAAATTAGCATTTTCATTTTTGTGGGGAAAAAAGACCTGTAATTATTTCTCATGTTGTTGATGATCTAATAAAAAAAGAAAAGTGACTTTTATTTTGATAACTTTTGCATTATCGGTCCAGATGTCTGCCATCTGATTCTGGTATCTGTATTGTGTACATAAATTGCAGCAAGAAACCAAAAGTTATAATTAGACTAAACGTGTGCCTCTTTTGTTCATGTGTGAAACCCACTGGGACTTAATTATACACACCACACAAGTGCTGAGGATAATATAAACCTAATGGGATAATGGAAACTGCACCTTCATTATTCATTACCTCACTTTACTGATTACAATCAAATTATAAACAGAGGTGTCATCAGAATTCAGAGCTAAACTAAGTACCCATTTAGAAGAAAGTACAGTTAGGGCTATGCCAAGAGTTTTTTTGTGTGCTCCAAGTGACGTATGGTTTTGATACTACATACTTTTCTTGTCATCAAATATATTTTGCACATCAGCTTAAATATATTTCAAGAAAACTTTAAACCTTCATTTAAACATTAAAATTAGGAAAGAGGTATAAAATAAAATATATTCTACAAAACAAATTTGCCCACAGAACTACACCTGGAAAATTGTGATTTTGGAGAAGACACCCTGTTGTTCCAGAGCCTCTGCCTCACGCATGGCATGCATGGCTTTGTAAGGCAACAATCAGTTACCATTGCACTGCAGATATTTAGTAACTAACTACATGTACCTCAGTGCTCTTTCAGTGAAAACCATGATTGAGTATCACAGGGTATGTAGTTCCCAAACATCTGCAGTGCCAAGGTTAGCCATCACTGCTATAATGTTATCTAGTCATTTTGGATCATTGTTTTTAACAACTGAATCATCAAACCATCTCTGTCGATCCCTTTTGAGCGGTGCCAGTTTCAGAAATCGTATAAGTCTAATTATCAAGTCTGGCAGGGCACCTCTTCTACAAAGATATACGAAAGAGCAGGAGTATATTCACAAACAAGCATACCAATCATTAAGAGGTGCTCAATTCAGGGGTGCCATGTTGTTAAAGTTTTGCAGCCAACATAGTAGACAAAAAACTTTATAAAATGCAGGCTCCTACTGTGAGCAAGGTGAAGTCCTATAGGCTACTGGTGTTCTCATGAAATAACTTAATAACATCAAAAAGAAAATACAAAATTAGTTCTGAAATATTTCTGCTGTTTAGCAATCCTTATGTTTCTCTCATAGTATAGGGCAAGACGAGGCTATTTTGACCCTAGTACTGTAATTTTTGAACTGATACACTGCTCCACAATCTCAGTTAAGCAAAATATTGCTGTGGGTAAAATGTGAACAGTGACAGCATTTGTGACTATGGTCCCCAGCATATAAAACTCTTACGATTTCTGTGGACGCTTAATCTCCTCCACTTTGTAATAGTTAACATACTGTATTATGGACAAGCAGCATTAAGCAGATTAATTGCATCATTAAGATTCCTGACAATCAGTTTGTGGAACTAGACAGTAAAGCCCAGCGATTAAAAATAAATCTGAATGTTGTGTTCGAATTCTTCCTTTTCTTTACAGTATACTCAAAAGCAAAATAAAAAAGGGGGAACTTTCACTGGAAGTCTGGAATTGTTGGCACTTGTGCATTTAGTAAATTTATATTAGGAAGTAGTCATTGCTTCTTATCAAATAGCAGCTCTGGGATGGGTTTTAAAAGCAACACTTTCCTGTTATGTCTGGATTCTAGCTGACTGATGATGCAAATACTCATAAAAGTCATATTCATAGGAGTGTGGCAGTCCTGGAGTGTTGTGCAGATGGGAAGGATGTGGGTTTAAGGAGCCTGACACACCCATCATTACTCACAAGATGCAAATATTAAGCTCTGATACGCTAGTAGATTCTTAGAGGTGGGTGTTGGGTAAACATCCTGCTTTTAAATGGAAATACATCTCTTCCAGTTTTGCATTTCAACTTTATGTGGGAAAAACCTGGATGATTTTTTTTTGCTATCACATATAATATTTGATACTTTTTGTGCTTGGTGTTAAAAATGCATTCTCTCTTTTTTTTTTTTTACATGGAAAGGGTTCAAATGAACCCTTTAAGCTATGCTAGTGTGCTATAATGGTAATACAAAAGATATTAAAAACAATATAAAAACTAACAAGAAGACTTGGACACAAGGGTAGTTTATTTGTGGACTAATGGAATTGTACCTTAATGTTTCAGCTGTTATGTCTTTTCTCCCCCTCTACCCCCCTTTCGGTTGTTACAGATTAAGTTAGGTTTGAAGACACAGCATCCTGCATGGAAAATAAAGCACAATGCAGCATATATGCACTGGTTAATCAGCATCAAGGGTACTGTGGCTACACAGGCATGCTGCACTTTTGATGCCATCCTGCTATGGCAGGTTCAAAAGACTGGAGTTTTGTAAATAAAGTTCATTATGCATGATATAGATAATTGCCAAGATGGAAAAATTCTCCCATTCAGCATTAATTTTCCCATTTTCATACATAAAAGTTTAGCAAAACTGGAACTTTAGAGAATCGATCGTAGGAGACCTCAGGAGCCAGCCGGCAGAAGCTATGTTAAATCTGAATGTAATGCCCAGTGTGTCCCCATGTTTCCCCAGTTTAATACCTCCCTAAAAGGGAAAATCACTAGACATGTGCATTCGTTTTCGGACGAATGCATTTTCGTCCGAAAATAGCATTTTCGTCCATTCGTCCGAAAAACGAAAATGCTAAGCTAACGAAAGCCGAATGAACGAATGGTTAATAAACGAAAATCATTCGTTCATTCGTCCATTCGTAGTACTATTGCATTCTATAAGCCGAAATAGAGTCGGTTTATAGAATACAATAGCATTTCACTACACGGAGACAAAGTCTCCATTCATAAATTTATGAATGGAGACTCTGTCTCTGTATAGTTAAATGCTGACAGCCCATAAACCGAACGTTCGGTTTATAGGCTGTCGGCATTTTACTACACGGAGACAAAGTCTCCATTCATAATTGTATGAATGGAGACTCTGTCTCCATGTAGTGAAATGCCGACAGCCTATAAACCGAACGTTCGGTTTATAGGCTGTCAGCATTTAACTATACGGAGACAAAGTCTCCATTCATAATGAATGGAGACTCTGTCTCCGTATAGTTAAATGCCGACAGCCTATACACCGAACGTTCGGTTTATAGGCTGTCGGCATTTTACTACACAGAGACAAAGTCTCCATTCATAATTTTATGAATGGAGACTCGGTCTCCGTGTAGTGAAATGCCGACAGCCTATAAACCGAACGTTCGGTTTATAGACTGTCGGCTTATGGAATACATGTAATCCTATTGCTATTCTATAAACCGAACGTTCGGTTTATAGAATAGCAATAGGATTACATGTATTCCATAAGCCGAAAGTCTACAAAGTGAACGTTCGGTTTATAGACTTTCGGCTCATAGAAAACATGTAGTACTATTGCCTTTCTATGAATCGAACGAGAGCCCCATTCATAAGAATTTCTTATGAATGGGGCTCTCGTTCGGTTTATAGAAATCCAATAGTATTACATGTATTCTATAAAACAAATGAATAAAAATTAACAAAACAAAAATAATGAACGAATTTCGTCTGAAACGAATGCAGTAATGAGCGAAATTCGTTTTAGACGAAATAAATAACATTTTCGTCCGAATGGACGAAAACGAAACGAAAATTTTAGTTTTGCACATGTCTAAAAATCACTTGTGTTTCCCCCGCCCCCTGGTGCCCGAATCCCACCTCCCAAGTAGCGACCCGTATTCCTGCAAGATGGGCCTAGACACAATGGAGCCCGTCGCTCAGCCACCCATTGGTTCATTTAAACTCCCGCGGCCCGGCCCCAACGTTGCTCGAATGGGGATTTGCTGGTGATTTAAAGGGCCAAGTAGCTCTCTATTGGTCTAAGCTCCCGAAATAAGGAACCGAAATGTATCCGAAAGGTTAGACGAAATAGAATTACAAAACAGTGATTTAGCCCCTTTCAGGACAATTGTGGTTCTCCGGGTGATGAAGCACCATAGGCAGCCAGACTGTCGCCAGATTTAATTGTATTAGCCATTGTATTGAAGTTAATTCTGTTATGAGTGTATTGTTTAATCATCTGTTATCAAGATGTTTCACTTTATAAATGTGCTGTCTTGTCGTTAATAAATTGTTCTTGCTGTGAAATCCTTGGTAGCCGTGTCTACTTCTGGGAATTGCTACGAGCCTATTATCACTAAGGGTGTTTACTAGGGAGCTGACATTCGATTTCAAAAGATTTGAGGAGATATTGGAACCCTAAAAAACATCTGGGCTACTGAGCCATCTCGTTGCAATTTTCAAGGATTTTCTTTTTATTTCTTTGTCAACAGAGACATTTTCTGAGTGAACCTGGTGCAGTGATTACAAGTGTGCTATTTCTATTTTTAAAGCATCCTTTTCTCCTTACGAGTTCAGAGAATTATCACAAGTTAAATATGAGGCATTTATTTAAAAGATGAATTAGAGCATTATAGACAAAAAAGCTTTCCACCTTTATTATGCAATGGTAATTTACAGTTATTATTCAAGACAACAATATTAAGGGAGTTGGTATGTTTTTATGAGCAATACATAATACCTCACTAAGTCTCTTACATTCTATGAAAAAGGAAGTAGATAAACCATGGTTTTGCACTGCTTGATGTCAACTCATAATTTGCATAAACTATTGGTTTAGTGCCATAATATATTTGTGTAAGAATAAAACTGGAATAAGCTTAAACCGATGCTGTCACCAGAATAAAGCATGGGAAGTAATATAGGCCTAGAGAAGAGAATGGCATTCTTTTCCTTACAGAATCAAATTTGACATTAAACCAATAAATTACCATGCTGCATTTGTACCCTGCATTCTTGCAGTACCTGCCATGTTGCCTAGTAGGAGATTATTTTAATGTAGCGTTGGTAAACGTCTACCTAATTTGCATGTCAAATGGCTTGCATCCTCCTGTGTAATGGAAAATCTCCAGTGAGTTCTTAAATACATGCGCAGATAATGAAAGAATGCGCACATTTCCAAAATGCTCGCATGAACGGTCATTTCAATGCAACTGTTCATTATTGAAGTACAAAGGGGCAGTTATTTTGCAGGTCCTACTGTGATGTAGCTGATCTTGGCACTCGTTTCCTTAAGAGAATCATAGTTGTTGTGATGTTTTTTTATTATATTAGATTTATTGGCACTGTCATATATTTTTCAAGTAAGTCATGTCACGATACACACTGGGAGTTTAATAGAAACTGGGCCTTTCGGAATGAAGCAGCAGACTTCAGAGAGGGGTGTCAGAGAGGCAGAAAGAATTCAGTCACCTTTCTCCAGTTTGTTGAACCCCTCCAGTGGTTCCAACTAGATTTAGTACAAAATCATAAGAGGAAGGCAGTGTTGAGACATAAGAAAACATGCGGTGGGTGGCAGCAATGGGTAAGCATCGAGAAGGAAGAGTCAGTAATTTAAGCAAAACAACAGAACCTATTTCTATAGGTTTCACTCAGTAAAGACCGATCTGGCCAAAATTTGCACGGCTCAGTCAAAGTAGTCAAGTTATCAGAATTTTCCGAAATTCTTCTACTCAGTATGGCCAATTTTGGACCGAAATTAGCCATTTTGGCTGATTGTAGGCCAATTTACACACATATTTGAGGATTTCAGCCCTGGGATTCCTTTGGATTTGCTCTACTCAACATGGGCTAAAATCCCTTGAAAATAGGTAAAAATCGGCTAAAACAGCAGAATTTCACGCATTTCAATTTTTCAGTTAAAAATTGGAGAAATGAAATTAAAATCATTAAAAATAATCCGAAATATAAAGGAAAATACTGCACCTGGCCGAATACATTTTAAAAAATTCCTGTGCCGTTTTAAAATCATGTGGGGCCAGGCCACCCCTAATAATATTCAGGGCTGGGAGCAAGCCACATGGCTCTCAGCTCCTATAATACTCATTGGGTTCAGAACTAGTCAGTGATGTACTGAGGTTTGTGCTGCTCTAGGCCAGTCTAAATTCACACAACCCCTAATCTTTATTTGTCCCACTCCTTCCTGGCCAGGAACTGCCTCTTCCTGTTTAGGGCCCACCACCTATCTGTAAAAGATTGTCCACTTAGATCATGCATCTTCAGCTTTATATTTTTAAACCTAGTACTCAAACTATATGCCTTTGCATGTAATATACCCTCCTTAGCAACCTTTAATCAGACAGAAGCCCCTCTCTGGATGATCGAAAGATCTTTTGACCGATCATTGGAGGTTTAAGGGTTCAAAAGCTATTATATATTTTTTTTAAAGTCTTACTAGATTTCTAGGCTGCCATATCACTGAAAATATTTTGTATCTAGATTTGTTTATTATTTCCAATTTCTATTTTATTTTCTGTTTTGTTTTTTTATATTGTACCTCCATTTTGCAGTATGTGTTTGACAGTATATTTGAACATGTGGCAATAATGGTTAGTTAACATAAGCGTACTTTAATGACTCCATGTTTCACTCATATTAAGAGTTTAAATGATTATTAATTACTCTGTGTACATAACAGAACATTGATTTAATTTACAGTGTAATCTGTCTATGGGGGGTTTGCCTCATTTATTAAATGCCTCTTTATGTAGATATCCAATTTAGTGCAGAGGCTTCAGGGTGCATGGAGGCATCTGAGAGGATGGGGGCAGCTTTTATGCCGCCCCCTGTACAGTGCTTGCCTTGGCCCGGGCTTTGTCGGCCAAAATTCAGCACTGGGACTGCCATAGATGGTGCAGGCAACTGGGCAAATGGTTCCTAGTCCCCAGTAATACAAGTCCACCAGAACCCATCAATAAAAATTAAACCCCATGGATCTGGGGCTTGCCAAATGTCTCCAGATCTGATAACAATAATTAAAATAAAATCATACCTACCACCACCTCTACTTTCCCAGATAAGGGGGACATTTTAAAAAAAACGCACTTTGGATGCCCTAAGATAAATTGAGGCTGGCAGCTGGGCAAATGACTCTCAGCCCCCATCAATACAAATTAAGCCCCACTGGGGGTTCTAAGTCCCTGGGGGTATGTGTTTTAACTGAAGAAGTATTAGAGAGCCATGTCTAAGTGGGCTTACAGTCTAAAATATTTTTCTTAAAGAGATAGAAAAGGATGTGAACAATGTGTTCCTCTAGGCATTGATACAAAACTGCTAATTCTGTGCTGTTTGCTTTATTGGGTTATCATATGGCTCTTGGTTCCACTGACCCAATTATGTATTACAATGCTCTGTAGAAAATTTGTTTCTTAAAAGTTCATTTTCAGTTGAACATGAATTTTTTTTTTTTAGAATAATATTTTCTCTCTTCAGTTTGGGCCTACTGAGATAAATGTATATCCTCAATTGTTCTCCGAAACACCAGGTGGTAATTATCAAGGTATTTATACTGAGAAGCTTTATTTATTCATTTTCCTGAGGAAATAGTCTTGAAGTTGAAGAAACATATTTTGCTTAGATGTTATCAGATAACTATCAGCAGGGTCCCAAGCAGAGTACCATTAACCTTCATGAGGTTGTCTCTGTCTGCTACAACATCATTTTCCATGATTTCCAAGTAAATATAGCATATTTGACTTTCTTAACTAATAGTCAGATGAGATTAGATAACGTCTTCTATGTACCTTTGAATTTAAAGTTGCATTAACCTATAATTCAGCTTATACCATTAAACACAGGCAATATCATGCCTCCTACATACGTTCCACACGTTCCATCTAAAACATGGGTGTCAAACTGCAGCCCTCCAGCTGCTGGTGGCCTACATCTCCCATAACACTCACTGTCAGCTAAGAGTAGGAAATGTAGTTCTCAGCAGCTGGAAGGCTTCAGTTTGACACCTATGATCTAAAACATCTGTAAAAGTACAGTTTTACTGATCCCAAAACATTTAATCATATCTGCTGAGGTAACACTAGGTCTCCTTGGAGATAGCAACCCGACTAGAGTAGAGAGTAAGGGTCTCAGATACATCCTGCATAGACAACCCTAGTAAACATGAAAGGCTAATCAGTCTACACCAAACAGAGCACCCAAATCAGCAATGAAAGGGAAAGTTAAGCTATTGTTTCAGGGTCTTCTTAGATGGCAGAAAGGATATCACAGCTAAGTAACATATGTGCTGATGAAATGTATTGACATATTAAGTGTGGAGTGCCTCGTGGATTCATCCCTGGGCCCCTGCTGCTCTTGCTATTTATAAATGATCTACCCTCGGTCTGCAATATGGCAAATGTGCATATGCATGGTGATAACACCATCATTTATATGAGTGAGATAAAACTATTGCAAGCGATGCTCCAGGATCAGTTTTCTAAGTTTGAAAAGTGATTGCTAATAGCAAACTAGCATAATTCTTAGTAAATTATATAATATATATATATATAATATATATTCTGATATTATTATCCTGAATAAAACAATATATAATTTGTGTGGCTACAGTAAATGAGAAAGGCAAAAATTACAATTGAACTCAAACACCGCAGAAGTGTAAAAACATGAAGTGTACAAAATTTCAAAAACAGTCCGGTCACAAAGAGGTTAAGACTGTAGCTACTAGATCCACCTTACTTGACCCCTAACCTCCTTATGCTTACACATTAACATTTGTGCCTGCTGTGTGGGCCTCTTATCACATAACTTTATTAGTTGCAAATCTCTAACACTTATGACTGAGATACTTTCTTAGACATATGTCAGCATAATTTACAGAGGACTCATTTTAAGGAATAGTGTTATGAAGTTGGTATTCAGTGTCTCTCAGTATGAATGTTCTGGGTTTCCAGTAATACAAAACAAACAGTTTTCACTATTACAGTACAACCATTTCAAACATACATGAATGTCAGTATTTTATATTTTTTTATCTTCCCAGGGAAGAAATCTGACTCTGAAAAAGGTTTGAGGGAAATGTCAGTAGAGCATGTTCCCTTCAATTCTTTTCTTATTATGTTTTATTTAATTTTTTGTTTTTCCCATTTTGGCGTGAGTACGTTTTTTTTGTTGTTGTTTTTTTTACGTTATACTGTATTTCTTTATTTAATACAATCTGTGTACAACAAGAAATTACACAAAATGACATGACATGTCGCTCTTCAGCAACAATCATATAGATATCTTACATCATTTACTACTTAAGATCTAGCAATGTATGAACTCTATATCATCTAATAGTGTTTATATAAAACAAGAGATAGTATATATCGGATGACATGACGTTTACTGATGCTTACAAAACTTGTATTTATCTAGTAACCTCTACTTTAGCTTATCAATTAACCTACAGCTGGATACAGGTTTTTTTTATTTTAGATGTGTATTTATTATATATAAGTGCCAGTGTATGTTGCAGTGGTGAATATATTTGTATTGGGATTCCTGCCACTTATTACCAGCTGTTGGCAGTAGAAACTGTTTTTTTTAAACGTATTCCGCTGTTGATAAAATTCCAAGGTGTCCGTTTCATCCTACCAAATATCCTTCCAATCCAGAGTCAAATACTAAACAGACTTTGTTTGCTGTGTAAAAGTTACAAATAAACCAAATAGTTCTCTGTGTTTAGTTCTATGAACTAGATTACAGTAAGTAATTTATTGATATGTAAAAGCACATAGGTGAATGATTTACAAACTGCTATGTGTTCACTACATAACAGTCTGGAGTTTGCATTTTAATAATCTAGCTTTTCAGTTCAAGCACTGGATTAGTAAAACATTCCTATTGGGGTAAAAAAGAATTAATCAAGAGTGTAACTCTGTACTTTGTTTTTCTCAGCATGCAATGTAAACATGATGTATTTTTTGGAAAAGACACTATGCTATTGGCTGTTTTTTCACAGTAAGAGGAAATACACATAAACCTCAGGCATGATGGCATCAAAATCAAGCAAAAGTGTAACAGCACTATTATGAATTCATGGTATTATATGTGGATATACTACATCTTAGACATTACCTCTGGAATGCAACATTTATATACCTGATGGTACATAGACTTGTGAAACGGTATAAATGTGACAAGTTATGTTCAATGACCCAAGGCAGCCAAGAAATGCAAGAACAACCCAATAAGGAATATTGAACAGACCCTGAGCCATGTGCCTGACAATATGTGTCTATCAGGGTTATTTATAAATGTGAACTGTACCAGAGAAATGAGCAGGGGCATACCACTGGCTATTGACCAACAGTTGGTACTGTGCTCCACAACTGAATTCTAAAAATAACCTCCTAAATGTATTACATCAGTGTTAGATCAGATGTTTCATTTATAAATAAGTGTTGAATGTAATATTACTTTGGTCTTTGTGCCATCCTACGCGGTCAATGTTTTTAGGCAAAAAAGGTAAAATATGAGTGCGTTAAGCTTTTCCATTTCCCAGCATACTGTACGGAATATGTTGTGAGATAAGAATCATCGGCTCAGTTTTCTGAATACTTTCATTAGACCCTGACCTTATCCTAAATCTAGGATAGCCTAATGCCTATCCCATGCATGGAAAAACTCCTTCACTGTGTTAACCTCTACCACTTACGCTGGAAGGCTATTGCATGAATCCACTACCTTCTCAGTAAAGTATTACTCCCTGATATTACTTTTAAATCTTTGCCCCCTACCTGTTGGCTCTCCTTTGTTTGTCCAGGGTCAATTAGGTGGAGGCTTAATAGGTCCTTATCATACTGGCCAGCTTGATAGGAGGTGATGTTACCCCAATTAGGGTGTGACTTGACCTGTGCGTTTGCCAATTTCATATTACAAAAACCAATCATTTGAATAATGTTAATACAATGTTGCCAACTTCATCAGGGTGAGAAGCAAAGACAGTTTTTGTTTAAAGCAAATCTAATTTCATTTGTAAAATGTTCAAAAAGGACACAAAGTAACACACTTACTGCATAACTTGTCATTTATTACTCAATTTTTGTCTTGTGACTCCAGGTGAAAATGTAATTATGTGTACAGTTGAGAGTCTCATATTTTTGTTTCAGTTCCTGCCAGCATTTTGTCAGATTATATTATCACAGCCATAAACAGAAACAAAGCCAGGCCTGAACTTCAAACAGCCAGGATCTATGATGATATTGTGACCTACTTTAAAATTGCCTGCCCAGACTGGGGAAAATGAATTACAGTGTTATATTAACATACCAGACATGCATGCTTAAGTACAGGTGTTTCTACAGCTAAATACAGTATTAGGATTATGTTTTAGTTTTTTTTATTTTGCCTTAGAATTAATGTTTTGTTGAGAGGTTACAAGAATTTGGGATGTCAAGAGTGATAGTTTGTTGATATATCTTCTCAAAGCATAATCTGTGTGTTCATCAGTGTGATGTTGACACAACTACCAATATCTGCGCTACAGGTGTTGTTGTTGGTCTAAAAGTACCATGGGCCGCAGTCCTGGCTATGTAGTGAATTCTGCAGCAGTACATGTGATGCATAGCAGGAATCCCCAGGAGGCTAAGCAAGTGAGGAATTTGTGGATGAAAAGGTTAGAGCAGTGGTCTCTGGAAGGTCAGAGAGAAATAGAAGGAATACTGGTAGAATAGATATAAACAGCTTCTGCCTTAATGCTGAATGTGGTGCTCCTGAGTAATTCCTTCCCTGTGAGGCTCTTATGCACAAGAATGCAGCCTTGTATAGGAAAGGTCAGTGTTTCGGCAAAGTGTCCACTACCCCTTGGATAGAGAGTTCCAGTAAGGATCTTGAGTGACTCTGAACAGCATGTCAACAAAGTATCAGAAAATGAGGATGAGTGATAGTTTGGCCTCCTGAGATAGGATTAGGAGTTGACAAACAAGCCAGAGAAGTTACTTTAGTGACGGGTCTAGGACAGTTAATCACTGCCATTTCACTGCTGACAGTGCAGCGCGGCAGCCTCAGCACTCAACTGTCAGAGGTGTATTGCAGCATGAACGTTTCATTGTGGCAGCGCTTACAAATACAGTAACCCCTAAACCCTGATCCTAATACTAAGCCCTAATAGTAACCCTAATACAAACCCCTCTAATATTAACATTCTATGCAATCCTATTCCTAAGCCCTAATACTAACCCCTAATAACCTGAACCATAATACTAACCTTCTATGTGATCCTATTCCTAAGCCCTAATACTAACCCCTAATAATCAGAACCCTTATAATAACACATCTAATACTAACCTTCTATGCAATCCTATTCCTAAGCCCTAATACTAACCCCTAATAACCTGAACCATAATACTAACCTTCTATGTGATCCTATTCCTAAGCCCTAATACTAACCCCTAATAATCAGAACCCTTATAATAACACATCTAATACTAACCTTCTATGCAATCCTATTCCTAAGCCCTAATACTAACCCCTAATAACCTGAACCCTAATATTAACCCTTCTAATAGGCTTGTAGTGTGCAAGTGCAAAGGAGGGCAGTACACACTCTTTGTCAGGCATTGTAGGGTTAAGATAGGCAGGAAGCAGCAGTTGTCGGTATTCAGGCCAGAGGACAAGGCAGGCAGCATGTAGAGGTAGAAAGTTTTAAGCGAGTAGCTAAAAAATGCAGTCGGATGCCGGTATGGGTTACTCCTCTCGGCGCTCCAGCCGAATACAGGATACAAAACACAGGAGGGCTGCTCCCAATCGCGGCAGAGGAGTCCCAGGTGCCGGCAAGAAACACCAGAACCAGGTAAGGGTCCAGTTAAAATTTTATTTATTAAGTACAAAATAATTCCAAAGAAAATGGTTAGGAGCTGGGTATGATGTGAGGATCACCCGGTGAGGGAAAAAAATCTATGACGAGCCTACGCCTTTTCGCGCCTAGCTTGGTGCTTCGTCAGGGGCTACTGACCTAACCATTTTCTCCTGTGTTTTGTATCCAGCATGTAGAGGTAGCCAGCGGAGTCAAAACCCAAAGTAGACAAATGCAAGGCAGTAAAGAGATAGCCAAGACAAATCTGCCGTTGTGCCACCCAGAGGAGCAATTGTCCATCTGCTCCTGAACAATCAAATTAGAATATATGATGAAATGAAGCCTCTTCAAGTGTAGGTTGTAGGTAAACACTAGGTCAGCAAAGGTCATTTGTATGTATTTCTTCTTCCATCTCTTTATTTCTTTTCCTGAGCCGTACTCTGCTGCATTGTAGATTTCGCCACCCAATCCCCCTTCATGTCTACCGCCCAATCACCTTCCAGATCTCTTATTTTCTCCCACTGTTATTCTGCCCGTTCTCCTTTGTGACCACATAATCATAAAGCATAGTCCCATGCAGAGCTCTTCCCAGTGCATTGAGACACTCCTGTATTATATGTCGGATGGGAGGGTGAGTGAAAAAAATCTAAATAATATACACATTTAAGCTATAAACATTTTATTTAATTCTGTTTATTTTCATCATTTCGGAGTAGCTTGTCATACTTGTAAACAATAGGGGTTATGTATAAAAAAGGCACACACTGAGATAACATCTAATACTGGCACTATCTCAGTGTGCACCTATGTATAAAGCACGTACCTCTGCCAGTCCCACACTTCCAGGATGTTCTGGGGCAACTCATGTATAAAAAAGTATCTAGTTACTTTTCCTCCACATCTGGTAAAGTGTCGGCACGAATCAAAAAAGCTCAATCACTATTATAGATTATTTTCACTTACCAAAACTTTACAGTGTGGGACCTAATCTCCATGTTTTACTAATGTGCTGAGGGTCTTCCTGACTATTGTGGGGAATTTCTTTGTCACTTTATTTTTCCTATTTTCACTCGCTTACTTGTCTCAATCACAATGGGGTCTACTTACAAAAAGAACACTACAAGAAATAGGCTTTAATAGCTGAACTTTGTGTCCAGTCACATCAGTTTACCACAGTTTGCATTTGCATGCCCCTGAATAAAATAGTAAACACTGTGGCGGTACAGCCGGATCCTCCCGGGTCCAAGCATATTCCACATTTACACACCCGGATCCAAGCATATTTCACATTTAAACAGCCGGATCCAAGCATATCTCACATCTACACACCCGGATCCACGCATGTTTCACATTTACACAGCCGGATCCACATATATTTCACATTTAAATAGTCGGATTCATGAATATTTCACATTTACACAGCCGGATCCATGCATTTGTCACATCTATACAACTGGATCCTTGCATATTTCACATCTATGCAACCGGATCCTTGTATATTTCACATCTATACAACTGGATCCTTGCATATTTCACATCTAAACAGACGGATCCTTGGATGTGTAATATGCAAGGATCCGGTTGTGTAGATGTGAAATATGTAAGGATTCGGCTGTGTAGATGTGAAATATGCAAGGATCCAGGTGTGTAAATGTAAAATATGCATGGATCTGGGTGTGTAAATGTGAAATATGCATGGATCCGGCTGTGTAAATGTTAAATATTCGTGGATCCGGCTGTGTAAATGTGAAATATTTGTGGATCCGGCTGTGTAAATGTGAAATATTAGTGGATCCGGCTGTGTAAATGTCAAATATGCGTGGATCCGGCTGTGTAAATGTCAAATATGCGTGGATCCGGCATGTTATCTTTACTGCCTCTGCTGCCTACAGCTCCCTGTGAAGCAGACGCACTCGCACAGGTCGCCCACCCCTAAAACCAGCCCTGGATCCAGCTGTGTAAATGGGAAATATTCGTGGATCCGGCAGTGTAAATGTGAAACATGTGTGAATCCTGCTGTGTAAATGTGAAATATGCGTGGATCCGGGTGTGTAAATTAAATATATTTGGATCCGGCTGTGTAAATGTGAAATATTATTGGATCTGGCTGTGTAAATGGGAAATATGAGTGGATCCGGGTGTGTAGATGTGAAATATGCGTAGATCCGGCGGTGTAAATGTGAAATATTATTGGATCCGGCTATGTAAATGTGAAATATTATTGGATCCGGCTGTGTAAATGTGAAATATTATTGGATCCGGCTGTGTAAATGTGAAATATTTGTGGATCCGGATGTGTAAATTTGAAATATGTGTGCATCCGGGAATGTAAATGGGGAATATGCGTGGATCTGGCTGTGTAACTGTGAAATATTATTGGATCCAGCTATGTAAATGTGAAATATGTGTGGATCCGGCTGTGTAAATGTGAAATATTCATGAATCTGGCTGTGTGAATGTGAAATATGCGTGAATCCGGCTGTGTAAATGTGAAATATACGTGAATCCGGCTGTGTAAATGTGAAGTATGCGTGAATCTGGCTGTGCGAATGTGAAATATGCGTGAATCCGCTGTGTAAATGTGAAATATATATATATATATATATATATATATATATACTTTAAATATGCAACGATAACCTACTTATGCTTAATCATAGACCCCAGTAGGTTGGACCTTTTCCCTCTTTAACCAAATGAATAACAACAAACTAAAATTAAATCAATACTCTGTTGCATGTTATCTTTACTGCCCCTACAGCCTGGATTGTTGGATGTGGAAGGGAAGATCTAAGTGCTAAAGATTATTGGCGGTTTATTTTTGAGGAAATTGTAAGCTATCTTTGATCCTTTCTATTATGCTATCACCAAGTGTAGCAACCTCTTGGTTTTTACATTATATTTAAATGTATATTAACATTCTAGTGCTGAAATTATGGCATTTGATAATATTTATTCGACTAAGATATGTAACTGCTTAATGTCTTAAAATGTAAATGCTGCCTTTTTGTTTGACGTGAGTCATAAAAATAAGTTATCTTTTTTATACATCCAGTTCTATAATGATAAATAATATGCAACTGTGTATAACATAAAATAGCAAAGGAAACATCATGTTAACAAGATGATTTTCTTAAATGTTGATTTTTCTCATTAGAGACCTGGAACTCTGAGTTTTGAGCAGAAAACTGTTGTAGACCCAGCTATGATATATTACACATATGTTCTGGTTGGTAAGGGCTTAGACAGTAATGACAGTATAGGAGAGAATTATAAGGAGGCACAACTGTAAGTACAGGTTAAGTATCCCTTATCTGAAGACCCAAAATCCGAAATGACCCAAAATACCACATTTTTGGGGGGATGTGGGTCAGTTTGGATAAGGGATACTCACATTCGTGGCGCCCCAGTGGTGAAGCTCCTTTGATCAGCACCGTTTTGGAGCCAGCACTCATGGGAAATGTAGTCCCCAGAGCGCTGTGACAGGAGGGACTATAGTGCACCGATGGTAAGTTCACATGCTGTAATGTAGCTAGGGGGTGGTCATAAACATACTAGGACCTTCATTTAACAGCTCAACGCGGCCCCCCTTGATGAGATGTGATTCGAATCCTGCTTTGAGAGGCCTCAGTCATCAGTTTTCCAGGTTACTTACTTTATATTTCCCATTTTCTTGCAATTTGGGGACAGAGGTGACAGTGCGGTGCTGAGTGGGTGACAATGGGGAGAAGACCAGGGACAGAAGTGACAATGGGGAGCAGAGTGGGGGTAGGAGTGACACTGAGGTGCACAGTGGGCACAGGGATGACACTGGGGAGCAGAGTGGGGGTAGGAGTGACACTGAGGTATACAGTGATGACACTGGGGAGTAGAGTGGTGACACTGGGGAGCTAAGCAGGGACAGAGATGACACTGGGGAGGTGGGGACAGGGGTGACATTAGGCAGCAGAGTGGGCACAGTGGTGACACTGGGGTGCTGAGCAGAGAGAGGGGTGACACTGGGCAGTAGAGTGGACACAGGGGTGGCACTGGGAATGGGTGACACTGGGCAGTATACATGGCACACTGGTGACACTGGGATGCAGAGTGATCAGTGGGGACATAGGTGACACTGGGTAGCAGAGTGGACACAGGGGTGCCACTGGGAAACTTATTGTGTCCCCTCTCAACTTATCTTCCAGCATAAATGCTGAACGTCAGGGTCATGTGAGCCCCCCACCCATCTAATATCACGTGACCCTGCGCAACCAGATGGGTGTCCAAAACGACGCTACTGGCAGCATCAGAGGATATCTGCACAGTGCACAGGAATCTCCGTTGCTGCCACTACTAGACGCCTGGTAGACCGCCGCATCCAACTCCCCACTTAGTATGCCAATGTATGTAGGCTCCGTGTTGTAGGTCTGATGGTTCTGCCCAGTGCATTGTTGCACTACAATTTTGTTTGTCTAGAGCCATGGTTTTTCATTTAATTAGCTAGTTGGGATGGGATAAGTGGATTAGTGTTATTGATGCACTAGTTGTGCAGAATATCATTGGAAGATTGTCCTCCTTTTATATATATTTTTAATATTAAATTGTAGATTAAATGTAGAAGATATCCAAAGAAAACTCTAACTGCTTTTTAAAAACAACATTTAATTTCTATGGGTGCGTTAAATGACAGAAAGAAAAATTATGTTTTATCAACCACATATCAACAATGGAAAAACTGGTCTTTGACGCACTAAATCCCTGGTGCTTAAGGGCTTAATATTGGGTTTATGTAATAACACTTTGCCATGCCTAAGGTTTTTTGACATGCAATGCGATGAATTGGGACAATGGAAGATGCAACACGTAGATGATAATTCCAGCAGAACTAAATATGTAAAAATAATAAGAAATTGGATAGCACTCACTGTAATTAAATACACTTTTCTGTGCTGCTAAGGGCAAGTGCTGCCACTGTTGGCAGACTGTGGAGAATAATGTACATGAAGAGAAAAATATGTTATTGTCAGTCTGCCAAATGTAATAAAGCAGGGATTTATTCACCTGTGCACTGGTTCTGAGTGCCTGGTACTAAAAAATATAATTATTAAGCAGTAAATTCATATCTTAGCCAGGATTTTAAAGCAACAATTCAATATGTAAAAAAGGAAATAACAGTATGAACACAAATCATGGGAAAGTTCATACGGAACATAAACGTTCGTCTACATTCATGAAATTTGAACAATGTAATTTGAGACCAAATTTATCTTACACATCTAAATTTATGAACATAATGACTGACATATAGATAAACGCAAAATTCATAGCCACCACAGTGCAGTTAACATGCCACCGGAAACTTTTTACACAAATAAAGGGAATGAGTGTTAATTAGTGGCATTAGAGGACAAAAAGGTGTGGCATCGGCTACCAGGCATAGGAAACATAGAAACATAGAATGTGTCGGCAGATAAGAACCATTCAGTCCATCTAGTCTGCCCAATTTTTTTTGAGTACTTTTATTAGTCCCCCGTTCCGGTCTTATATCTAGGATAGCCTTGTGTCTATCCCATGCATGCTTAAAATCCTTGACTGTGTTTACCTCTACCACTTCTGCTGGCAGGCTATTCCATACATCCACTACCCTCTCAGTAAAGTAATACTTCCTGATATTACTTTTAAATCGTTGACCCTCTAATTTAAGACTATGTCCTCTAGTTGTGGTAGTTTTTCTTCTTTTAAATATACTCTCTTCCTTTACTGTGTTGATTCCCTTTATGTATTTAAATGTTTCTATCATATCCCCCCTGTTACGTCTTTCCTCCAAACTATACATGTTAAGATGCTTTAACCTTTCCTGGTATGTTTTATCCTTCAACCCATGAACCAGTTTAGTAGCCCTTCTCTGAACTCTCTCCAAAGTATCAAAAGTGTCTGTTTACAGACCCCAGTCTCCATGGCATAGTCTTTGATGGTCCATAGAGTATTATTAAATTGTTTGTCACAGACCCCAGTAAATGTCCACCTTGAACAATCTTAGTCCCTTCCCCTGTCATCTACCTAAGTGTCATGCTCTTTTATTGAATCTCCTGTTGCAGAGTACCAGGTATGAGTTGTTATATAATGAATGTAAAATACTCCTGATGACTAGTCATTGTTATCTTGAATTACATTCTGTTGCATAACTCAAAGGTTTTCTCCAGTCCAGTTCCTCAGAGTGATGGAGGACAAATTAGTAAAGTATTGTTTTGTAATATCCCCATCAATCAAACCTTCTATATTTAGTTGTGTTGTCCCCATGATCATTTTGTAGCATTACACATTATTATTTAACCAGCTCATTGTGAATCATACTGTCAAACGTATTTGCTTGTTGAGTCTTTTTGTTGTGTATTTTACAACTTCTATTGAGAAATGTGCAGAATGTGTGGAAATGTCCATCACAACACGTTTATGATCTGTAAATCAGCATGGAGAGCATGAGCATCCACAGGATATTCAGCAGGATGGGAGTTGGAGGGGACGAAGACAAAATATTGTTCCCTTCTTTCCTTCTCTCGCTTGAATACTTACTTACCTGATCCCCATTGCCTACTTTTGTTGAGTTGGGGAAGAGATTCCCTACAAATAACTACTTTTCCATGGTGTTCAGTCAGTATTGGCTGGCTGTAGATCATGGGAGCTGCAGTCAACAACAAAAAAGCTAGTGTGTAGTGGATACCTCTACAGCCTTAAATTGTAATTAACTATAATTCCCATTATGTTCAGCCAGAAATTTGGCTGGCTGAATATCATTGTGTATGAATTCACAAAAATGTAAGTGTCTAGTCCAGTGGTAGTCAACCTTTTTCTACCTACCGCCCACTAATGCATCTTTCTTGATGGAAAAATTTCCTTACCGCCCACCAGTTTTCGCGCAAGCGCGGAATATTTTTTAGGAAGGAGGGTGTTTTAAAAAAAATAAATGTACGTACATTTATCTTTTTATTTCTTTATTTTTTTTTTTTACGTTTTTTTTCTGCACTCCACACAGTGCTTTTTTCCCTCCTCTTTTCGCTTTTATTACTAACACCAAAAACAATGTTGTATTAGGTGCCAATTTTTATTAATGTCACCATCAAAAGAAATTCCTTTTCCTGCCTGCTTCTTTACCTTCCTTATAGTATATCACTATATTAAGGATCTCTTTTTCCTTTTTTTTTTATTTTCTCCTTCCCTTACTTATTTTTTTCTTTTATTGTATAAGAAAACAAAACTTAATTTATGAGCCAGACTAAACACTGCTTACTCTCCTCCTTTATTTTATCCCCTTTTCTCTATTTTTCTTCCTTTTTTTGTTATTTTTTTTATCTTTTCCTTTTTATCTCCTTTCTTTTACCTTCCTGAGCTACAAAAGTAAGGCTGAGCTAGTTAGCCCACTTATTATTACTAGCCAACAATTCTCTTTCTCCTGCCTATAACTTTTCTTTTGCAACTGCTCTGCTCCGTTTCTGCCTGCTTCTGCCTGTCCCTGCTATCAGTTTCCACTCCTCCCCATCCTCTTCCCACGTGTTTGCGTGCGCTCGCTCCCGCCCGTCCCTGGAGGTTGATTGATGTGTGCTTCCCGAAAATCCTACCGCACGCATTCTCGCGCACGTAGGTTTCCACAGTGTGTCTATACATAAAACAAGGATGTATATAATAATTTTTTTTTATTTTTTTTACCAAGAACTCACCCAAGAAAGGTAAAACATTTTTATGAAAATGTAAAAATGTTTAACCATTTTTTCTCCCTGTGGGTGATCTCTTGGAAAAAATATTTTATTATAATTATATATAAAAAAAATTTTTTAGGGTTGAGGAAGCATTTCATTCTTCCCCTCAGGCATAACAATATCTTGGGCCAGCCCTACATAGAAAGTATGGAGGTTTTTACAGGGTGAGGTCATTTTATTTACAAGGTTAACTCTTTAACCTCGTTAGCTGCGGACATTAAATCTAAAATGCCCATCAATACCACACACTTTTTTTTAACCAATGGGGGAATAGAATCTACCCCATCATTTGCCTTTCACTCAACTGACCTCCAAACAAAAATTGTCATCAATGATCTAATCATTACTGTAATTTTTCTAGAAAATGCAGTACATTCTGAGCTTTGTTCGAGTCTATTTTGTTATTGAAAAATGTAGAATGTTGTACAACCTGTTCTGCAACTCACATGCTTATATTGCGTTCAGAATGTTTTAGTTTTACTATGTCCTTGCTATCTATGATTTAATAATGCATCATCACTGCAGTTATGGACAGAATAGGATACTAGACAACTGCTAATCATCCTCGAAGCACAGAAAAAGTGGTATGATTCTGCATTAAACTATGAGAACACGATTACATCACATATGCATTCCAAATCCAATGCATCTTTCTTTTACCATACAAAGATTTTATTATATCATAACACAGAAGTAATAATGTATTTGCATTCAGAAAAGTGTCACAACAAACAGGATTAGTTGCCTAGAGGGCAGGTCACCTGCTAACTTTGTTTTGATTGGGATTTTTATTATCATTATTATTGCTGTGTGTTTTAGTGGTTTAAAATCTTGTTTACTGAGCTAATTGCTTGTGGTTCACAATTGCTCAGATCCTTTGTGTTACATAACAATACACAATATTCTATAGAAAGATACATAGTAGAATGTCATTCATATCAGAGTTGCACAAACTCTAACGCTAAAAAGCCTAAATAGATTTTAGACATTCATGCTAGCTATTTAGAAGTGATAAAAGTCTGTTTCATTTACATATGGAGATCGGATGGCAGGAAATCAACATATCATTAAAATAATAGAATCCAGTTCTCAGTAGTGTAAAGTATTTTATCAGACATATTGGTGAGTTAAGACAAAATGTTTTTATTATTAACAAAAGTATTCCACTTTGCACCTGTTCCTAGATCTCATTAATAAATCTGTCTAGAGTCTTAGCTTCCCTAATACTTTTAAAGGGGCAGATACTTAATGACATCCGGTAACAAGGGCTTGGAGAGGAAGGCAGGATACAATACAACTATTAAGGCAGATCCATTTATTTTTGTTTATTTACAGAACTTGTCTAAATATATTTATTTGGACATTTCAGGTGGAATTGCTCCATGAGTCAGGAACATTAAATTATTTAGCTTCTAATGGAGTTACAAGAATATTAATTGTTTTCCACTGAAAGAAAATTGCCATGAAGTTAATCCTTGTTAATGGAAAATATTATAAACGTTAACAAAATCCTACAAAATAACCAAATGACCATGATTTAAAAACAAATTGGATGAAAAAGTAAACTGACTTTATTCTTATTTAGTATTTACTAATTCAAGTGTAACTTGTGGCTCCTTCATTTTCAAAATGTGTTGTAAAGGGTTGCATGCCGCTAGCATCTTGGGAGAAAGTTCCTTCAGGCCCAGATCACATTGAATTTGCAGAACAGCTCTTCATGGGGAAGCATTAACAAATTATCTGTGTTGCTTTATCTTTATAAAAAAAAGTGTCACCTTTTTAAGACATTTTAATAAAACGTTCATAGCTCTGGTGTTGATGCTCTTTCTTTTTTTGTTGTCATTTATTATAAATTTGCACTTCATTTGTCTGTGTTTTTTTGCTTAGGACAATGTATTAACCACTGTGAACCTGGTCTCTTGTTCATGATTGCTCTCTAATTTTTTAGCCTTTCAGACCATAGTTATTTGTTTTATAAGTAGTGCACGAGATTAGTAAGTCCAAAAATGTCCCCAGTATAGTAAATACTATCTAGTAAATATCTTGGTAAAAAAATAAAGAAAAAACAAACAGTATATAGACTGCATTAACATTATTAAAGATGTCCTTGATAAGCAGTGAATTTAGAACAGATTAATGTTTAAAAAACTTAAAACAGATATTCATCCCTGGAAAAAAATCCCCATGTGGCCTCACATGTTTCCATAACAACTGTTGAACTTAGGTAAAAATGGCAGTGGTTGGTTAGCTTCTCCTGTTCTGCATCTAGTTCTGTCTACAAACCACCTTTTTAAAGCATGTTTTACTTTTTTGTGCCCAGCACCCTGCTGTGCACAAAGAATAATGAGACTGTCGCAATTTGGGGGAATAATGGCATTGTGAAAATTGATTTGGGGGAATAATGGCACCAGTGCTGTATTTACCGCGAGGCATCCTAGGCGGATGCCTAGGGCGGCAAACTTTGCCGCCCCCCAGCACTGAAAAAAAATAATAATTAAGAATAAATAAATAAATAAATAAAAAAGCTGGCTGTTTAAAAAAAAACGCGCTTGCAGGCAGAGAGGGAGGTGAGAAGGGATCGGAAGATCCCCCCTCACCACCTCTGCCTGCCGGCAGGCTGCACAGGGAACCGAATAGGCAGCACAGAGAAACCTCTGTGCAGCCTGTTTGGCTCCCCGTGCAGTCTGACACGGAAGTGCCGACAGTCACGTGACCGGCACGCTGACGTCATAAGCGCGCCAGGTTACGTGACCTGTCGGCACAACCTCCTGGGAGCCGAACAGGCAGCATGGAGAAGACCATGCTGCCTGCCACTAGCCACCAGGGAAAGGTAAGTGCTGGGGAGATGGGGGGATTTGGCCACATTGGCTGGGGCTTATTAAATGGCAAATAACACTGGCATATTATTGGGCAAATTGGCTGGGGCATATTAAATGGCAAATCACACTGGCATATTATTGGACAAATTGGCTGGGGCATATTAAATGGCAAATAACACTGGCATATTATTGGGCAAATTAGCAGGGGCATATTAAATGGCAAATAACACTGGCATATTATTGTGCAAATTGGCTGGGGCATATTAAATGGCAAATAACACTGGCATATTATTGGGCAAATTAGCAGGGGCATATTAAATGGCAAATAACACTGGCATATTATTGGGCAAATTGGCTGGGGCTTATTAAATGGCAAATAATACTGGCTTAATATTGGGCATTTGGCTGGGGCATATTAAATGGCAGAATAACACTGGCATATTATTGGGCAAATTGGCTGGGGAATATTAATGGCAAAATATACTGGCATAATATTGGGCAAATTGGCAGGGGCATATTCAATGGCAAATACTGGCATAATGGGCAAATTGGCTGGGGCATATTAATGGAAAATGATACTGGCATATTATTGGGCAAATTAGCTGGGGAATATTAATGGCAAATAATATTGGCAATGTGTATGTAATGGGGTGATGGAGGCATGTAAATGGGGTGATGGGGCATGTCCTTGGTGTGCAACGTGGGTTATGGGTCATTTCGTGGGTGTGCATCGTGGGGGGGGGGGGGGGGTGCCCAAAATTTGTCTGCCTAGGACAGCACAAAACCAAGATACACCACTGAATGGCACTGTGAAAATGATTTGGTGGACTAATGACACCATGGTAAATAATTAGGCAGAATAATGGCACTGTGGCAAGTAATTTGTTGGTGCACAGTCAATAAAAAGTGCAGTGCACTCTAAAGCATCTGCTATAAAGCCATGACCAGATCCACACACTTCCTGCACCCAGAGGAAGGAAGAGACCTGCAATGTTCCCAGATACGCCCATAACATTGATAACACATTGAAAGATACACAACAAAACATTTCTTAGAAGATTTCCTTTAAAGACATGTCTGCAGTTTACAGATCATCTGTCTCTGGCACGTCAGAATTGAATAAGTCAGAACATAATATAATAGGACTATGCTCAGTTGTCCATCCCTGGGCCATTCGGTTAAAAGATCGCCTTGTACTCAGAGGGTTGGGCAGCATGTTAAACGTGGGGTCATTCATTGATGATAGATCAAAATCCAGGACCTTATATGGAGTCATCCTAGATGCATTTTCAAATCCTCCGAATGGAGTGGCAGCTCTGAAAAATATTATTCATTATTTATGCATTATACATTTAACACCAGCATTTGGACTATAAGTATATTTTTGTTTCAGTTTCAACATATTGTGATGTGATCTATTTAGACTTTGCTAAAGCATTTGGTAGGGTTCCACATAAAAGGTAACTCAACACAACAAATTGACAGAAATAGTCTTTGGATTGAAAATTGGCTATAACATAGAAGGCAAAGAGTAAATGAAAAATCCTCACACTGGCTCAAGGTAAGAAGTGGAGTACTTCAAGAGTCCATCTTAGGTACTCTTCTTTTTAATTTGTTTATTAATGATATTCCAAGTTGTGTTTTATTTGCTGATTGCTAAAATTAGGTAGGGTAATACAGTCTAATCTTGATGTTTCTTCTTTGCAGAAAAATGTAGGCAAAGAGGAGGACTGGGTAAGCAAGTGAAAAATGAGGTTCAATAAAGACAAATGTAAAGTTATGCATTATGGGAAAAAGAACAACAATGGAACTGATACTATAAATGGTATTGGCTAATACTATAAATGGTATTGGCTAATACTATAAATGGTATTGGCATACCTAGAGCATTTGGCACCTGGGTTGGACCCTGTATTTGGCACAACCCCCCCCCCCCCCCCCCCCCGTATAAGTATGAGTCTCTGTGTGTAAATGTGAGTCTCGCACAGACACACAGACACACACACAAAGTCACACTTACATTCACACACACATAGTCATACTTACACATACACAAAGTCACTCTGACAAACACTTACACACCGATATCTTAATTTTTTTTTTCGGGCTACGGTACGGCTCCTTCGCTTCTCTTTTCCCTCCTTATGACCCTTGCGCAGGGTATAGGAGAGAGGGATTATGTGCAGTGATTTGTGCAGTGTCGGGGAAGCTTATTTCCCCAACTCTGTTTCTTATACACCTACAGATGGATGTGGACCTATGAATGGATGTGCAGTTAATGCTGCAGACATCAAGCTGGCTGCACCGCCATGTCCACTGTGCTGCATTGTAGGGGTGTCAATAGACTCTATTAGACCCTGAACACCCCTCCAACGTGTGGCACCCGGGGCTAACCACCACCTCTCCACCCCCCAGTTAATCCGCCACTGAGTATCGCCCTAGGAAAAACTACTAATTCGAATTTAGGAATAATTTATGACAATAGACTTGGTGTGCAATGTCAGTCAGCAGCTGCAAGGGCTAATAAGATATTGGCATATATAAAATAGTGTTTGATTTACAGGTAGAGGGTATCATCTTGGATTTTTGGTCAATGGTGAGACCTCACATTGAATATGCAGTACAAATCTGGGCACCAGTCCTTAAAAAGGAATTTAGGGTGATAGAAAAAGTGCAAAGGAAGGCTACAAAATTAATAATGGGATTGGAGTATCTTAGTTATGAATGAAGTTCTAAAAAGTTGCATTTATATACGCTAGAAAAACAGCATCTTAGAGGGGAGATTATTACATTATATAAATATGTTAAGGACCTTTAAAAGTATGGAATTCACTGCCAAGAGGATTGATGCTATCAAATACAATAGATACCTTCAAAAACAGTCTGGATATTATATAGAAAAGCAGGGCATACAGGGCTATAAATAATAGAATAGACATCAATAGTTGATTTGTGTTAGAAAAATTGCATGCAAATGCCTAATTTAGGAGAAAAGTGTGTTTTAAACATATCTGTGAAGTCTCCAGTTTATGACATCATCTGTGTCTTGATATGCAAATTACAAATTTTCCAATGAAAACAGTTCATTTGGCTCCTAATTTAGGCATTTGCTTGTAGTTTTGCAAACACAATCTATAGATCATTTTCAATAATTATTTATTCTTGACATGGACATTAAAAACAATATTTAGGTGATACAGTGCCTTTAATGCTCACTGCTTTCAAAAAAAAAAAAAAAATGCTCACTGCTCTCTCCGTACACAGAAATTGCAGTTATGTTTTGTATTACAATGTAATTTAGAGCCCAATAGAATAAGTGTTGTAAATCAATTTGCTATAATAACTGTGCACTAGTCAGTGATAAATAACGTTGCTAGTCCATGATGTGAATATTAATTTAAATATATGTACACAGTAAAAACAGTTGGTTCGCATATACACATTTTTTTTTGTGTTAATTACCTATTAAAGCTCCTGAAGTCCGGAGATTCTGCCATTTGCCCAGGGCTCGGTATTTTAGGGTACAATGCTTCTAGAAGATCTGGTTCATTGCCAATAGCTTCTTGCCATGGGGACATGTAGTATTTAGGAACAGCAGTTTCATTAAACTTTTCAGGTGGAATTTCTTTGAGTGGGCCCATGTAACCTGTGTCAACAAATGTAGTATATTATAACTTATATAGCTATTGAAGGCAATATGCATATCATAGAACAAAAAGCATGCCCCTGACTAAAAACACTTTATCAGGAATTTTTACCTTAAACATTTGAGGGACAACTGATGGTGCTCAATTGGAATGAACCCCTCCCCCCCCCCCCCCCCCCCCCATCCCCTGAAGTCCCATACAATATATATGGTGGGCCAGATCTCACCCTAATATTAAATGGGACCACCCTGGACAACCCCTACAATAAGTTGGGCTGGGAGCTGGGCAAATGCTCTAAGCCCCTGTTACCTATATCTAAGGGCAGGGCAAGTAGCCCATTAAAAAAATGTATTAAATTGTATTTATTTATAAGTATTTTATTGGTAAAATATATCTTTTTATAAACTTTATTTCAATTTTTACTTATTTTTCCTTTTGCAAGGACTTTAGCTATTCCCATAATAACCGAAGTCCTCCCATTGACTTCTACCGGAGGAGATCAGCTGCCAGTGAAAATACTTTCCATAAAGAAACCATTTAAGAACATTGTTGTGCGTGAATAAAATAAAACCAAAAATTGTTTATAAAAGGAAAGTATTGAAACAAGAAGTGCAGTGTATTGGACTGGCTCGTCATGAGGTGTTTATGCTGCTTTTGGTGCAAATAACAAGTTTAGGAGATTTAACATTATCGGTGTGATGTCCATTTAAGAATTACAAATCCTCATGTATTTAGTATGAGGCTGCGGATAGATACCAACATTGTTCATCATGGACATCTCCTGTTCACCGACTTTGCCAAGGAAATTATTGTTCCTGTATGTACACTTTGCCTATCACTGACATGTAATCCATAATCACATCGGTAATGAATCAATCAATCTTTTTTTTGTCACTAAATATTTAGTCTACCATCAACAACACACAAAAAAAAAACAAGTACTAATACTTTACCACATCCAATACTTTTACACATGAAAGGTAAGCAAACTTTGTTTTCTAAACTTAATAAATCTATTACATTTTATTAGACATTTTCATAATTTTGTGTGCTTTTTATTCATTCCTCTCAAGTTACAGACATTACATTAAGCCTCAAGATGATACATTTTTCCATGTGACAAAAAAATTGTTGATTTGATAGTTTTGTTGACAGTTTTTTTAGAAACTACTCTTTCCCCACAAAATATAATGCAGCATAATTCCATCTGTTAACTTATGAAAGCCTATTAATGTCAAGAGTAAACCATGCTCATTTTAATACAAAATAGTGTCCATAAATATTATTGTAGAAGTACTGTGTCATGTGAAGTAAAGAAAAAGAAACAGATCAGTCTTTTTAAAAAAAAAAATCCTCAGCTCTTCATATCACAAAAAAACTGCAAATAAAGTTTAACTAAACTACTACTGTTGCTGTAGTAACAGAACTCTGTATCATCCGAAGCATTCCTTGTGTTACATCAAGACAAAAATGCATATATACGTTAACCATTTCGATACCAGATTGTTGGATATTCCCCCAGGCAGATTAATATATTAATACAAGATTTTGTTGCATATTATAACCAGCCGCCTGCCAGCTGCGGGTGATCTATATCTCCCATAATGCTCTTTCAACTAAGAGGCCAGCAGAGCGTTATGGGAAATCTAGTCCTGCAACATCTGGAGGGCCTCAGGTTGCCTACCTCTCTTATAAAGTAAGATTTATAAAATGGCCATGTGAATCCAAACTGGACTCTTTACCATCTTTTGCAGACCATTAGTTGATACTCTGATAATGTAAAGACAACTTAAACTATTGTCTCACCAAGAACTCCACAGGAATAAATTAATGGTTCCCCTTACTAAGTGGCTAAGCTGTGAATGGCTCTGTTGAGAAAACCCTGGTGTAGGCAAAAAAAAAAACTAAATAATCTTTAGGTCTTCATGGGCATCATTTTTTATATAGTTAAACTTAATTTCAATAATGAAAACTACAGAGTTTTAAAGCATCCACACAGCAATTAGATTGCAAGTTCATGCAACCAGATCAGTAAACTTGTGAGCAGCAGTTGTATTCTCATCCATTAAGCGTTTTAGTGTTTGCAGTCACTTTGCTTGCATAACCAAAGCATTTTGGGAAAACTATTTGGCATGCTTGCCGTCTACATGCTTTGTGTGGCCCACCCACAACAGATTTTCTGTGGTTCCCACAATGTCTGAAAGCCCTGTAACCTGTAATTTACTCCATGTTTACATGGTCTATCCCACACTATAAAGTTGTGGGACAGTACAGCAGTGGCATGCTATATCATCTCTTACCCGGTGCAATGTTATCAGGGTTGGGAGGGCTTCGAGGATCTGGTGTATTTGGAGGTGTCTGTGGAGGAAATTGCTGGGCAGCGTCCAATGCATTCTCGTCTGCTTTCTCATTTTGAAATATCTGGTTTTGCTAAAGTAGACATGGAAAATGAGAATGCTGTTAGATATGACATGACATTACACACTAAACTGTCCATATCACATAAGCAGACTATGGCATTTGCTCAAATAGCTACCACAGGACATCCACACCCATAGTTCAAACACAATTTAGACAGATATTTCAAACGGATGGGCAATCAGTCAATCATTTTTCAACCAATTACATAGGACTGTACAGCTCCAGTCTTTTAGGCCCGGAGGCAATGCAAGATAGCATTGCTTAGCACGCTGCCTAGCATGCTGCTTAGGGATACACAAGGATGTTTTGTTAATTGTGTGCTAAGTAGAAGGATTTCTTGAAAAACCACAACGTTTTGGCATCAGTGAGATATATAAATAAGACGGAAAGTGCAAAATCAATTAATCTGTAAAATGGGAAGTATAAAAAGAGCACACTTTTGGGTCTATGCTCTAAAATTCTAGCATAGTTCCAGAAGGACGACTTTCGAGGTCGATTTTCATCTTTTGAGTCAAATTGCGGTCTCTCAAAACTAGCTTTGATAATTTTGCCTCCCATTACTTTCAATTGGAAAGTTTGGAGTGCCAAACTTGACCCAAGAGTCTGTGAACCCAGCAACTCTTTCAATAATGCATAAATAATAGTGACATACTTATATTGAAAACTAGTAACACATCCTAGATAATTTTTGGGGGTGGAGGTCTGACTTCATCCCGGTTTGAGAAAAATATTTCTGTGTTTATGAAGCTTCCTTTTCTCTATTATAATGTATAAAAACTTTACAAATGGCTCTTCCGCTGACTTGGACATTCCAGTAGCTTTCAATTATTGCATCGTTCGTCACTGTATTGATTTATTCTGCTCCCCTAGAAGTCAGTATTCACTAGCTGCAATAATATGGTAGAGATTGCCAAGTCATTTTCCCACCTCTATTATCACACCAATAACAAGCCACTGCAAAATATACCTACTCCAAGGAGAGTGGCCGCTGAGGAGTTTGATGGGAGCAGTACTCTTGTCAAACCTAATGCAGATAACCTGAATTGAGCTCAGGGAGATCATAAAACTGTGAAGGTTTCTTGAAGCTAGATTTATTGCATTATGACTGTCTACATGATCACATGTGAGTCATTTCCATGCACCTTGATTAGCAATAAATGTTATTATATGGTCTACCACATTGTGTATCAAGATGAACTAATGGCAATCATGCTATGTGAGCATAGGGTAAGATAGATAATGGCATTGCAAAAGAGGAGAGTATGTTTGTATATATACATTAAGATTTTGCCCTCTAGTTGAGGTAGTTTTCATTCTTTCAAATACACTCGCCTCCTTTATATATATATCCAAATATACTCTCCTCCTTTATATATATCCAAATATAATCTTTTTCTTTTTATATATATATATATATATATATATATATATATATATATATATATATATATATATATATATAAAGGAGGAGAGTGTATTTGAAAGAATGAAAACTACCTCAACTAGAGGGCAAAATCTTAATGTATATATACAAACATACTCTCCTCTTTTGCAATGCCATTATCTATCTTACCCTATGCTCACATAGCATGATTGCCATTAGTTCATCTTGATACACAATGTGGTAGACCATATAATAACATATATATATATATATATAAAAAGAAAAAGATTATATTTGGATATATATAAAGGAGGAGAGTATATTTGGATATATATATAAAGGAGGCGAGTGTATTTGAAAGAATGAAAACTACCTCAACTAGAGGGCAAAATCTTAATGTAGAGGGTTCAAAGGTTTACAAGTAATATCAAGAAGTATTACTTTACTGAGAGAGTAGTGGATGCAAGGAATAGCCTACAGGTAAAAGTGCTAGAGGTTAATAAAGTGACAGTAAAGGAGTTTAAGCATGCATGATAGGCATGATAGGCACAAGGCCGTTTATTTCTTTCAGAAATTGGGCAGACTAGCTTATTTTCTGTATGTTACATAATTTTATATACTATGTGCAAAATATGACTTTAAAGCAAATCACTGTTCTGTAGTTTTCCACTGAAAATAGTGTCACAGGGAACTCAGTGATATCCGTGAGAAGACGTACACATTAGGATGGTTGCCTCCCCCCGCAGCAGTTTTTATGCTCCTCTCTGACATACACAGACAAAAAAATATATTTTTCTCTTAATTTATGCACTTGTTTGAATTTTGGCTAACTCAGTGTATAGATCATTTGATATTCTCTATATTCACAATATTAACATTGTTTAGGTGATTATAAAACATGATCTATAGATTGTGTTAGCAGCAATTCAAACTAATAAATTAAGAGAAAGATTTTCAAACAAACTAAGACTATATTATCATAGATTCCTTTGGTATTAAATGGACAGCCTAGTCCCCAAACTCACTTTGGTGTATGTTGAAGACTACTGCTTGTATAGTGCACAGGCCTTTTTCCAGTGTGATTTGATGCAGGAATTCTGCATAAATCATATTTTCCCAGTGATTACTCTGCATTTTTACTACATTGATTATATAGACACTGAGGACATAAAGTTTTGTTTTATTTAGTCATTTCCTGTGCTACTGCACAGGAAATAGAATACATTGTGTGCACTCTAACTAGAGAAACAGGAAATTCCATTTATTTGAATGAAATAACTCTCATTTTACTCAGCTAGTGTGGGCAGTCCTGGTTTCTTGCAAATTGCTGCAATTTTACAAATTCTTCTACATATTTTTTTATATATATTTTAAGCAATGCAATATGTAAAACATGCATTTTAAAGTAATTTGAAAGCGCATTAATATGCATCACCATTTGGAAGATGCATTTTTGGCACCAGATGGTCCCTTTAAGGTGCAAATGATGAAATGCATTTCATGATTGAATGCACATTATAGTTATGTTTAAATAAATAGAGTTTTTAAGTAGTTTACCCTTGTGTAATTATGCAACTAGTCACAGTGTAATGGGTTTCCCAATCCTCGGGCAATGAACAGGTTAATAAAACTTAGATCCAAAATTAAGAAAGGAATGCAAGGGGACATACCAGGGCTTTCAACTACTAGAAAGACAGAAACAAAGTTATTTAATATGTTGCAGTGACATGGTTAATGGTTTCTACTGAATTAAAATCCACAAAGGAAGTTCTATAATACAAATCATATGGGATCTATGCCAGGCACATTTAAAGTCTACTAATGTATCTCTCTAAAGCAAAACACAATGTTTCCTTTATCCAATCATATTTTATCATCTGATGAAATACTACATGAAATGACCTCTCTCTAACGTGAATCATCGTCTGCCTGTTTTGCAATGTACTCAGATGCTTTATTATTGTACATAGAGTACTGCTTGGTTTTAAGTAAAACATTTCGTTTTCTCAGTCGTCAGACACCTGTGGAGGCAGGAATTAAATCAAAACATTAACAAAAAAATGAATCATCTCCTCTTACTGAACTGTAGTGAAATAACATACAGATTGAAGCTATTCATTGTGTTTGGGTTTTTATTTTCAACCCACACTACAGTTTAGAGTCTAAATAATTTGTGGTGTGTGACAATATGGTAAACAAACTTTTTTTATGACTTGCAAACATGATTTCCTGTAGGGCCCACTGATTATGTGTTTGTGGCGAAACCGGCCTCGCCACGTGTCCTTGGAGGGGGCTGCTTGCCCGCCTCTTGCCTTTGGACTATGGACCAGACTTTATGTGAATGAGTTATACCCCAGATAGGAATCCCATGGAGCCCATTCGTATGAAACTGACTGTAAAGACTTTGGCTCCATGGCGATTAAACTGTATTTGTGTGGTCCGAGCGCCATTCACTTAATAATGTGCGCTCAGACCTGAGCTATCTGGGGATATGTGAAATGTCTGTGTGTTATGTGTAAAATGTGACTTTATGTATTTTAAAGTGTGTCCTCAATTACCCGTTGCAACATTGTTGCGAACGGGTAATTGAACAGTAAGTAGCCGTCCTTTGTTCTCGGGGGTGGCCGCTGTCACGAAGTGAATTCTGACAGTCTGACTGACTGGGGTTCTTGGAGGGGCCTGAGGGCCAAACACCTCCCTATAGATTATGGACCCTGTCTGTAATGTGTTTAAGCCTTCCATTGTTTAGTTATGTCAGCCACCCAGTGTGACTACCTTGCTTCTGGCTCCAGATTAAAGTGGCTAGATACTGCTTTACTGGTGATGTGTTTAAGTTTTCTATTGTTTAATCAAGTGTTATCTGATTGCAGTTTGGTGTATATAAGTCTGTGTTGTTTGTCAAATAAAGTAGTTCAATCTTGCTGTAAAAGTTCCTGCTTAACCCTCAAAGTGAAGTGTCGTCTCATTATTGGGGGAAGGATTTATTGTATGCTGTTCCAGTTTGACTGCTAGGAGAGTAAACCTATTCGTATGGTTCCTATTCAACTGTCTACAGCATTCATATGCTTGGGAGGATTCATATGCTTCTCCGGTTTGGTGGTTGTGGTGTCTGCTGCAGTGCTTGGAGTCCTCAGGAAGCGCTAGGAGCATCCTTCAACGGAGGTACCCAGTCGGGGTGCCAGGCGATCCGTTACAGTGTTTATTTACATGACAGTTTGACAGCTTTCTCACCAGTGAAAATGTAAGTTTAATTAAATGGTGAAGGTGAATATCTAATATAAGAAGGATGTCCAACTTAATACTAAAGCAGGCCTGGATTATATGGAGCCGAAAAGCGACGTGTCGGGGCTGGTATTAGGGAGCATAGTGCAGGTGGTACCCTGTAGGTTGCATTATAGAAACGGACCACAAGGATGCCAGAGTTCACAACTGGGATCGGCAGCAACAGTCTAAAGATCACCTACAGCGTAGGTAACAAGGAGTATGGCAGAGGCAGAGACAGAAATAGTCCAGATGGTCAGGGCAGGCCGATATGGCTCATGAGAAAAAGTATACAGGCCAAGGTCTGTACTAGAAAGGTACACAGAGTTCTGTAAGCAAAGCCATGGTCTTGGAGCAGCAAATGAGGAGCAGTGAATGGGTAAGATGAAAATTAGTACTTCTCTTTCTATTCAAAATCTATTTGTTTTTTTTACTTAAATATATATTAAAAAACTATGATCATATTATGACATGTTAAACACATGACATAGTACTAATACATGTTCAGCGAATGACTACAATGTATCTGCAATATATTTACTATCCTGATTATAAAAAATACATTTTTGCAGCACAAGGATGATGCTGGTTATTTCACGTGCCTTGTGGAACTGACGGCAGGGTGTTAGATGATGTAATGTCATATGCTTGTGTTATTTGACGTGTCTTATTAAACAGTGACTAACACGTCTTGCTGTACCAGGAAGTGGTAGTAAACCAAAGAGCTCCGTGACATAACAAGGAAGCTGTGAAAGAAATTAAAGAAGGCGTTGTCCTTGCTGCCACAACTGATGTCTAGAACAATTGAAGTGTTTCAGCATTTGAGTGTCAACACTGGATTAATTCTGGGGCAAAATGCTAAATTTGTCCCAGTCTTTAGCAACCTTTAACTATTCTTTGATGGTGTTTATTTGTGTACATATATACATACTGTTTGGTCTGGATAGTTGCTCTAATAAATAAGATAGAATCACATCCACAGTAGCTGGATAATATAGCTCTGCCACTATTTTACATATCAGCCAATTTACAGCACTCTTTAATTGTGTAATAGGCTATGTGTTAGAGAAACACTATTAGGCAATGGTATTTGTCTACTGGAGTGATTGTTTTGAAATCTTAAGCATTACTTGATATTGGAAAAGCTATATGATATAAGCAAATGCTGCCAACTTAGAAAGACCAGTAATATAGAAAAGTAAAAATGAGAAATAGTTTAAAGGACAACTGTATCAAAAAATGAAGTTGTGTTTAATTGAAAGATTGTATCAAGTGTAGGCATGTTATATAGAAATGCTTTAATGAAATAATTTAAATAAAGTAACTTACTGATCCATCTTTACCCCATATAGCTCAACCAGGAGGCAGACATTTTGTTTAGAATCTTTGGTCAGATCTTTCAGATATATGAAGATCTGACCCAAGATTCTAAAAAAGATGTCCCCTGAAAAATTTTATGGAGTAAAGTAGACTCAATAAGGGACTTTATTTGTATTATTTTAATAAAGATTTTCTTTATAAATCATTTACACTTGATACAATCTTTATATTAAACATAAGTAAATGTTTTGCTACCGTTGTCCTGGATTCTGTGATGGAAAAATGACAGAATCATTTATGAACTAATAAAGCCCTCACACGCTACTAGAGGAAGGTCTTTACTGCTTGGGCCCTGGGACTGCACTGATTATGTAGGATGGTAGTAGAGACGATAAGAGAGAGGGAGTTAGAGGAGTATTCACTGGGATGTGAGGGAGTTAAAAAAAAGGGGACACGATGCTGTGATTTCTGCTGACATACAGATGCTTCTCCTGAGCTCAGCCTCATGGGTAGCAAGGTAAACAACTAATATCTGGCACCCTAGCATCTGAGGACTAAGCATGTCATAATGCCTAGCCAGCTAAGAGGCTTGCTGAAGCATAGTTAGAGCCATTGTTTGCAGTTAACCTTAGGCTCACTAGTTAATACAAAACATTGCCAATCCATTGGCTCTGTATATGTTTCCCATGAGGATTAGCCAGCTTTTCTTGGTTGTTTGACGTAATACACAGTGTCTAGTACTCCATCATCAGTTTATATAGGCTGGATGAGCCTAATAGGAGCTATTATGCTATGATTTACAGAGCCAACAGGTAATTAAAAAGTGAGGTTTCTTTTGATGTTTCTGAGGTGTTTGGAAATGACAGAAATATAAAACTTACACTATAGATGCTACCCTACAACATTAAATGGAAATGACAATTGGAAATGACAGAAATATAAAACTTACACTATAGATGCTACCCTACAACATTAAATGGAAATGACAATTGCAAATGACAGAAATATAAAACTTACACTATAGATGCTACCCTACAACATTAAAAAGCCTATCCTTGGTTTTGTCACTGCAACCATCAGGACCTCATAATTTGATAATGATCTTTGATCAAATAAACACAATACTCACAATGGTCTGTGGTTTCATTTCGTATGGAAAGTTTTCAAAGGTATATTTGTCGGATCTCCTCTGTCGCATCTTGAAGAGTCTTGCTCCCCGATTACCAAGAAGAGACAATTCTTCCAGCATAATGTCCCTAGGCACACTGATCTTTTTTCCAAAGTCAAGACTCTCAGATTCTGTAGAGACATAAGTATTTACCTAATCATCATTTGACATTAATATATCACTTATTTTATGAAATTCATACTTTTTGTAATATTTATTTATTCATATTTAGCATTCTAAAATAGATTATTTCACTACATAGTAGCAACAAGAGAGAGTTAAGCTGGGGATGGGACGGTTCATTGTGGCTACTTCCATGCAGCCTCTTCACCCTGAGCTCTCGTGCGATGGACAGTTCAGCGCTTAGTCTTCTATCACGTCTTTGAGGGGCATTTTTGGGGGAATAGGAATCAAAAGGTAAAGAGGAGTCAGTGGGCACACGTTGACCTGTTTTATGGAAGGGGCAAAGCGTCCAAACTCCTTCAGGCCTAGGAATGGGTGTCACGAATGCACCCTACTCCAAGAGTGCATGTGACGGGGTTATCTGTCTGCCCTAGACTAGAAATAATGACAAAACCCCCCTTTTACACTACCCACACTTAATTTTACTGATATAACTAATGTCCTAACAATGCCACCACCAAGACAACTTATAAATGGGGTGCCTTGGTCCCTCAGCAAATTAGTCTAAACCCACAAAATATGTTTTAACACAATATCTATGCGATTGGTCTAATCAGGTAACATGAGTCTCTATACCAGACAAAGGCAGAACTTAATGAAGGAATATTTTTTATGAACAAAACAAAAGTAACAGTGCATACATAAAATAAAACAGATGACAAATTATTTACACTAAAACAGATAACAATAAAAAGGAGAAATTAACAGAAATCCTAACTACTCGCTTAGATGGAGAAGTACCAGGATTTTCTGTCCGAGGGTCTGTGGCAAGGAAATGACGGCAACTTACACAAAATTAGATCTTGGCCCCTAGTAAGCACACTGGACATTGTTCCATCATTAGATTTATACCTTTTCAGGTCAACTCAGGTTTCCAAGCCGGGCCAGAGGTGGGAAGGTCTAGAAGTGTCCTCCCCCCACGTGTGGTGTAACTACCCCAGTCAAAATATGGAATCTTGTTTCTAATTTCCCTCCCATGCATGTCACATACATAATTCTTGCCTCTATTAATTTGTTGCAATTTATGAAGTCCATAGAAATGTCACACTTGCTACCCATGACTCTATACCGCAGACTTCACAATAACTTCCAAATGGCTCAGGTTGCACCAGCCATATGTGTACTCATTTTGTAGGGTGTACTCTTCCCTGTCTAAATATTCCCAAATGGAGGCTTGATTAATAATCTGTGAGTTATCATTAATGCATGTTTGGGAGATGACTGTTGCAGGACAAGACTTCTAACTGGTAAGAGTAATTTAGCAAATCAAAAGAACAGTCAAGGATTTTAAGCATGCGTGGGATAGACACAAGGCTATCCTAGCTATACGGGGGACTAATAAAATTACTCAAAAAAAAAAAAAATTGGGCAGACTAGATGGACCGAATGGTTCTTATCTGCCGAAACATTCTATGTTTCTATGTTTCTATGTAACCTACTATCTATGAGGGGATACAGACCTATGCTAGATAGACTTGCTGGCAACTAACGCAGTGTAACATTTCACACCTTGTAACATCAGTTCCAGCTTCAAAGGAAACACTCAAGTTGTTAAGCTTTTCAGATCACAAATGGACATGGAGCAACAAGGAGGTGAGTACTGGGGAAAGGGAAATGAGGGTAGCATATTATTTGGCAAATTGTCTGTGGCTTATTAAATGGGAAAATAACACTGGCATTTTATTGGGCAAATTGGCTGTGGAATATTAAATGACAAAATAATACTGGCATATTACCTGTCCATATTACCTCTCCAAGACTGTCAGTGCTCAGGCTGAAGTTTTAAGTGAAGTGAAGTCTGTATGTTATATAAAAAGTAACTTTTAATCTGTATTGTTAAAAAATGGTAGCTGCCAAACTGCTACCGTGTTGTAAAGTTAGTGCAGTGTATATACAAAAAAGAAAGAATAAATTTGTTACAAAAATCCCTTTCCTCTCGAAGAGGTGGAGAAGGTTTTGTTGGGGTTGCAGCCACTAGTATTGTTCCAGTGTGGTTTGTCTTGTCTCACACTGTATAGTTGTGGTTTGCTCCCTGAATGGTTTAATGACTGCCACTAGCTGAGTGATCATTGTCTAGTTGTCTATACCCAGTGGAGACACAATACCAATGTATTGGTCTGATGCCAGACTATGAATTGCCCTCTGCTGCTCTAAAATCCTCTCAAGCATCTCCAAAGTAGAGTTCCACCATGTACTTGCTAAAGCCATTTGTCTATATTACAGACTTGCTAGCGCCCCCTTTGTCTATGCTATAGTCCTAGCTAAAGTCCGCTTTGTCTAAGCAAAAGTCCTTGCTAAAATCCAGTTTGTCTATGCTATAGTCTTGCTAAAATCCCCTTTGTCTATGCTTTAGTACTTGCCAAAGTCCCCTTTATCTATGCTATAGTCCCTTGTCCCTTCTTTCTTATTTCAGTCATTGTTTATTTGTGTTCCTATATCTGTTCTCAACCCTGCACTATGAATTGTAGCATACAAACAGACTCCTTGTCCATTCTGCACTGAAACTCCTACCTGACCTGGTAAAGGTCCTGACTTTTGCATTAGTATAGTTTCAAAACTCACACTTGTTGGCTTAACAATAATGCAACCTTTTAATCACTGTGAAAATATATGTAAAGACAATTAGTACAGTTAATTAAAATGGTAATGGATGAAGAAATCACCAGATTGCCTGGTGTCAGTACATTGTGCACAGTTCTGATAAAGCTAAAAACTGCCCTGTAATATGCCGGAAAATAGGGGGAAAAACAGACGCGTTCTTATTCCCATTACATCCCAATCAATGTCAAAAGTAAAGCAAAAATCCCACACAGTCCATCATCACCAGCACCTCAAGCAGATGCCAGACATGTGGTGAAGCCATTATCGTCATCATGTCTACATCCAGCAGGATCACACACATTTTGATTGGCACAATGCCTACCACAGCAACTAAGAACTCCTGTTTTCATATTTCATATTTGATTTAGAGTTAGACTTTGCATGATCATTATACATAATATTAGAAATGTTATAACTGGATGAAATACATTTTCATGTTTATTGAGTTTACCTAGGTTGAGTCACCACAGTAATGGCAAACCTATGGCACTGGTGACTGATCTGTGCTCAGGCAACTCTGAGGTGGCACTTTGCATCTGACTACCATCCTCATATATAGAAGCAAGTGCAGAACACCCCAAAGTCACTCAGATGGAGCAATGGAAAGAAAATAAATTTAAAAAACGCAGAAGGGAAACTACAATAATGATAGTATGCAATTAAATGGGAGTCTTGCTCTAAAAATAGATGTGTAGGGTGATTCCAATGTATTACACTGAGTCTGGCAGGGTTTACGGAACAACTTGATCCCACAAAGTTCAACTGCATAGTTGTCTCCAAGTAAATGTTGGTGGTCAGAACCCTTATTCTCCATCGATCCAGAACTTACTATATCCACTATATCTGGAGAATTGTATGCTTGATGCTTTTGAGGTCAGACATGAATCAGTTTCACACGGATGCTGTGTTTTGTTTAGATAAGCAATGTGTTATTTGGAAGATAACCATGATATGCAGGTCAAGTTGGGATTGGAATGGATATGTGGGGTGCAAGTTTGCTAATATAGATTATTACTATTGGAAGAGTTTAGTACGAGGGTAGTAAAGAGTGAAGTGTGATTATGTAATCAGCCTAAATTTTATGGTGGAGCTAGAAATTCTAGTTTCAGTGGTCAGAGGTTAAAGGGACTCAACTTAAACACTGCTCATACTTTGAATGTACAGACTAACAAATATAAACAAATTATACATTGTGTTAGCAAAATTGAAAAGGCTTAATATAAGAGAAAAATAAATGTTAAACATATCTGTGGTGTCTCCTGTTTATGACATCATCTTGTGGCTTGATATGCAAATTACCAATTTTCTATTGAAAAGTACATTTTACATATCAAGCCATAGGTCATGTCATAAGCAGGAGATACCACACTACAATTAAAACATAGTTTTGTTTTCATTTATGCCTTTGCTTGCAATTTTGCCAACACAATGTATAGATCATTTTTCATGTTTATTGTATTCTCTACATTCACAGTGTGAGCAATGTTTAGGTAGAGTACACTTAAAGGGATACTCCCACCAAAAAATTTGAAGGATTTTTTTTTTGTATTGTTGATTTCAGATATGTCTTTTGTTTTTGTTATGTGACTGTATTTAATAAAATATTTTAAAAAAATTGTGAAATATAGTGTTTTTGGGTGCCACCCCCTAGTGAATTTATCGCACAAATTTCTCACTTTGGGGCTGGTGTCACAGAATGCAGTCTACAAGTCTGAATTATAATCATAGACTTGCATTGAATGGGAGGGCAATGTAACTATTACATCACAAGGGGGCGGGGCTATGATGATCAGGTTAATCTCCTCTCTTTGTGTTGGAAGGCAGGTAAAAAAAAGTTGTACACAGCCACCTAGTCCTGCCCACTATGACACACAGGAGCCAGTAAGAAAGCAGGGGTGTATCTTATGACATCTTCATACAGGCTTTGGCCACAGTTGTAAAGTGAGACTGGCTGGAAGATTTTGGAAGATGTTGCATCATGGGAAATATTCACAATATTGAGCCAAGAGATAAACACCTAATTTTATTTTTCCTTTTATATGCAATTAATTCAATCAAATAAAAAAAAAAAAAACAACAACAGTGGCATATGATTTGTATATGTGTTTGTTTTAAATGACCAGGTTATCTAGTTACATCCTATCTAAGTGGTAGTGTCCTTTTGAGGTTTAAAATTAGGTTTTAAAAAAAACATTAGTAAAGTCGGTAGGTTCAGTTATGTCATTTTTGGTCCTAGAGGAAAAGTAGGGAAACTGGTTGATGGATGGTAGAAAACAAATTAGTATCATTTTACTAACAGGGAAATGTAGAAGAGGTAGCTCAGTGGTCTGAAGCATGTAAGTATAACTGTAAAATCTGTTCAATCCTCAGCACTGCAGGTTTATTTCCTGGCAGGGTTAACTCAGCTCTTCGCCCCTCTGAGGTAGACCAAATGAGTTCATATTAAAATATCCTGGATGTACTTGAAAGTGAGAGAATATTTCAATGCTCTTTTCCTGGTTGAATATGACTACACATAAAACAAAACTATAGATGAGAATGGAGATGGAAGCTATACCAACTACTATAGGTCTTTCTTTATAGATGGAAGCTATACAAACTACTATAGGTCTCTCTCTATAGTAAATTGCTGCTACCACATGTAATGCCATGTTCTAGATTAATCTGAGAATTTAAGGTCCTCAGCTGAAGACAAAGATGACTACTCTCGATGGTTTTTGATGCAGCTCAGGGAATTATATATTTATTAACTAGCATTCTTCAAGTATATATATAATGGTAATTTAAATCTGGGAACACCACAACATAGGTTTATTTAAGGACAACTGATGGCACAGTTTAAATGAAAGATATAAATGTAAGCAATTTAAATATAAATTCTTTAATAAAAACTACAATTAAGGTGTCTTATTGAGCCCTCTATACTTATATAGCGCTATTATGGGGCAGACATATTTGGTCAGATGTGTCAGATCTTCTATCATTTGACTCAAGATTCTAAACAACATGTCTGCCCCCTGAGCTGTACACGCAAAGAGGACTCAATAAAGCACCTTATTTGTATTTCTTCATGATAGCATTTCTATTTAAAATGCCTTCACTTGATGCAATCTATCAATTAAACATAACTTTATTTGTTGCCGACAGTTGTCCTTTAAAGGGATTCCATCACTTTAACAGCACGTAAAAACAAGACATATCCCAAACACATTTTTGTTTAATCCACAGATTTGCCTAAAATGTTTCCAACCTAACATACAGGTAATTTTTAGGCTGCCCATTCACATTGCAAGTAATGGTTAGCTTGCACAATTCTTTTAATATTAATAGTAGCAACCATGGGCAGTCAGATATAAAAACTGTGTCGGGAGAGGTATAGATAAGCACAGTCACAGTTTGCTATGAATAACAATAACTGCACCTTTTCATAAATCCCAACATTTTACAGTGCGGTAAAGGGGTCTCTGCTGACTGATTTTCTTTATGCAGTGGCTGCGACAGCACAACCAGAAAGGACATAACCAGCGGACCCAGCACAGACTTATGAAATTTATACATAGGCACACACAACAATAGCACCATTATTTAGCACCATATGTGTGGGTGTGCCACCTTTTTACAAGACCCCCAATGTGTTTAATCAGGTAAGGTAAATCCAGATATTCTCTTGTTTTAAAGTACATCCTGGGAGTGTTTCTACTGCCAGACATATAAGGGATGTTACTATTACCCAATTTAATGGTTCTCGTTGTATCTACCTTGGAAGGATGAAGGGCATTGCCAACACTGCCAAAAATGTAATCTGTAAAACTGAGATTTTACAGATGGTGCATTAGGTTACTGAGTTACTTCTCCCACATGTTAAGCATGTCGATAAAATGTAGGATTTAGGAATGTGATCGGCCATCACCACTGTAACCTCTGACAAATATAACTTTTACAAGTATTTTTGCATGTTACGAAATGCTCTGGAGCAATCTACGGCCATAGTTTTCCTTCTTTTAAGTTGTGCAGAGAAACAATGTGTTTTTAAACTGAACATATTGATGCAGTTCTGTGACTGTCAATCATAATTGAATTAAAGATAAAATCGAAGATGGTTAAATGCTTTTTTTCTGCTTCGTATTTACATCTCATTAATATGCACCCAAATGTTATTAAAATAAGTATTGTGAGTTGGCCATAATTGAACTATAATTTCAAACTATTTGTAACATAATAGGATCATTGTTTGCATGATGTCCAGCAGCACTACCTCAGTGGTAATTTAATTCCTTTTGAATTCAGCAAGTAAAAAAGGAATGCTTATTTTCCTGGAAAGATTCTCTGGCAATATAACATATGACCTTTTACCTGATAGGACATATAAAAATAAATGCTGACTGTAAGTAGAAAGTTTCACCTCTTAACAACCCTAGTCTATGTGCTAAGAGAGGAATTCTAAAGCTGCCATAGGTTCTTGAAAACTTTGGTATATATAGATATAGTTTCTGTTTTTACCTGCAATACCTAGGAAAATAGCTCACAGGAGGCTGATGATCAATCCAAAAATCTCCAGAACTCCCGAAAAAACTTTTGTAATGCCAAAATGCTGCAACATGCATGATTTATTAACTATTTTAAAAATGGAAAACTGCTTCAAGAACTTGTGTGCCAAAATGAGATTCTGTTGAAGTTCTCAGATCCAAACAGTAATGCTTAACGAATGTGTTGAAAGATGTCTTAATACATAGCAAGTCTGGAGAAGTCATCTGAGGAACATGAGCTGCAGCTAACCAAGAGCATGAAAGTGCTCCTTTGGAATATACTTTAGACCATCAGAAACCTTGAGATCCTGCAAAATGTAGACCTTAATCAATGCGCAGACCAGATAGGTCTTTAGATAGAACTTGTATCACTTTAGCCTTGTATTAGTAGCCAGATCTTGATTTACTCCACCACCCATCTGGTACCTGTAAGGACCAGGGATACCATCAACATTGCCTATGGTGGATATTTACTGTATTTTGTGTTTGACAATTTAATGATGTTCTATGGACCTTCACAGGCCTCGCCATGGACACTGGTGTCTTTGTACAAACACTTTGCCTAGCCCAACCCTAGTTAGGATGCACATAGCTGTAACTTGTACATTCAGAAATCCTTAGTGAGCAGATTCTTTCACCCAGTGTCTAGGCTCTCAGTCCGAGGGACTATTGAGCTGGATACAGCACTCAATTTGTGATAACAGTCTCATCATTAATGGAAAGATAGGAAACCAACGTCAAAATATCTTTCTTTCAATGTGTATTTTAAACAAAAGATTCAATAACCAACTATGCGCCTATTAAGGAGATATAGCATAATATATACCATGATGTCCACAAATTGAAGGAACAGGACAACATGGTATAATCTATGTTTAATGCAACATTAGTAAAAAGGTCAATACAAACTGGCACAACATTTTGTAATACATAGCTGGTTTCCACAGGAGGTAAAAGGGTTATTTTTCCATGGTGCTTTTAGAGACGCCTGTTCATTAACCCCTTAACGCAGAAGGACATATGAATACATACTCAGTTTTCATGTAGCATTGCGCTCCTTTTGTGCCCATAATTAGCGTTATAATTGAGGTTACAGGAAGGTTTGGGGATACTGCACTATAACTACAGACTGGTTTTGTGAGTGGAACATTTTATTTTACAATTATAATACCACCATAAAACTATACTACACTCTGGTCTATGTTTTTTTCTCTCTTTACATATGTATTTCTGAGATACTGAAGACCATCTTCACGTGAATATCTCACATCATTTTTCTTAGGCAATTACTGTTACAGTTTATCTCTTGTTGAAGGGGTCCACTTAGCGAACTTACCATCACCTTTTTGGGTCTGTTAATCTTTATATGACAAAAATAATGGAATTCTGGTCTTCAAGGTACATCAAATGCAGCAGAGCACTCGGTCGCCAAGGGGTTAAGCTTTTGCCTACTTGTGTATTTCTATTTTGTATTCAGTAAAAATATCATAACATACCAGGACACCCATTACCACATAAGGATAAAACAAGAAGATCAGGCCTTTTCCAAACTAGAAGACTAGAATATATTTTAAGGGGTATATCCAGTTAGCTGTTCTATTCTGAAACATTGTTATCCATTAGTTTTTTGGGGTAGTTGCAATTTCATAAAAACATAGCTGCACCTGATCAATGGGAAACATTTGAACTCATCCTCTATGTAGTATTCACACACCTAGCTCTGGTCAATGTTTGGTGGGTGTTAGTGTGTTTTAGACCCATGAGATTACTAGATCTAGTTAGAGGGATTACTAGATCTAGTTAGAGGGTTGTTGATCTATTGTTTTAGGGGTGGAAGGCAGGCCAACATTTCATGGTGAATCCTTCCATGTGATGGTATAATATGATTATATTTGTGATACAAAAGGTTTATGAAAGAAGACTGTCATAAATAAAAGCTCCTTGTTTTACCTGTTGCCTGGTGGTACTGCATGCCACAATTTGATATATATGGTCAAACCTGTTCATTTTCCCAATGGGAACCCAAACAATGGTAGAAATGCCACATCATTATGGGAGATGCATGCAAGTGATAATAAGACAAAGGCGGATGGCAAAGAAAATCTGAATATGAAATGCAAAAAATAGAGTAAAGGATAAGTAGTAAAGAAGGGAATCCAAACCATGGTAGAAAAAGAGAGAGAAGGTACTAAAGTCAACTATATTAGGCAGTTATGCCCTTAAAATACTTTTACCTAGAAAGCACAATTTGTATTAATGTTACAAATGCTCTATGTGCATTTTAGCATAGGCTAGAATTTTACAAATAACAATCGTGTGAAGGGCTGCCAACAAAAGTGTTAAAATAACCTGCATGGAAAATAAAACCACAGAGAGCCTGACGTGTTCTCCAAGAACCTGACCAAGGACAAGGTCATTTCAGTACATTTATACTACTCAAGGTTAATGCCTCTGTTATACACTGAAAACACTCTGCAAGTTAATACAATGCTGTAAGTGCGTACAAGAACCATGTGCACAGATATCTTTACTTCCTGGGTGTACAAAGCATTTTCTAATGGGGTAAGGCTGGATTCTAGAACAGGCAGACATCAGCCTTTCAATAATAGCGGTTGATGGGCCCCTAAAGTTTCACATTTTTTTACACTTTACAACTGTGTAAACCCACAATAGACATTGTAGAAAATGTGACCAATCAGTAAAATACCGTATTTGCTCGATTATCTCTCTCCCCCACAGGGCCGATCCTAGGGTCACGGGCGCCTGGGTGCAGGTTTTCCTTTGGCGCCCAAGGGTGGGCGTGGCTATATTATGAACTCCTCCCCTTTAGACATTTCTGTTCCAGGCATGCCCATTTCAATATTGGGGAGAGGGGGAGGGAGAAAACTTTATTTTAATGTAAAGGTATATATATTTTGCCATAATACTGTGTATTGGTTTTATTTATTTCTATGATGCTCAGCCAGCAACATGGGAGACTTTTTGCTGGCTAGCAGAATGAGTTTTTACTACCATTTTACTACCATACTACCCATGATTCCCAACCAGCCAAAGTTTCTCATTAGTCTGGCTGAGCATCATTGGAAAAGAAGTACACAATGAGTGATAAATAATATTCCACCAAGTCAGTCACTCACGTGTCTCTCTCTCTCCCCATACCCTCATGTCTGTCTGTCTCTCCCCGTACCCTCATGTCTGTCTGTCTCTCCCCGTACCCTCATGTCTGTCTCTCTCTCCCCGTACCCTCATGTCTGTCTCTCTCTCCCCATTCCCTCATGTCTGTCTCTCTCTCCACTCATGCTCCATGTCTCTCTCTCTCTCTCCACTCATGCTCCATGTTTGTCTCTCTCTCTCTCCACTCATACTCCATGTCTGTCTGTCTCTCACTCTGCACTCATTCCCCATGTCTGTCTCTCACTCTGCACCCATTCCCCATGTCTGTCTCTCACTCTGCACTCATTCCACATGTCTGTCTCTCACTCTGCACTCATTCCACATGTCTGTCTCTCACTCTGCACTCATTGCCCATGTCTGTCTCTCTCTCCACTCATGCCCCATGTTTGTCTCTCTCCACTCATACCCCATGTCTGTCTGTCACACCCCATATCTTTCTCCTATACCTCCTACCTACCATGTATTTGTCTCTTCCCATGTCCCTTTTTCATGCCCCCTACTGACCTCATCTCAGAACTCAATTAGCGCTGCCTTGATCTCCCTGCACATAGTGATGACTCTGACCGTTATGTTCCGACGCTCTGTCATCACTGTGCACGGAAAGAGCAGAAAGCGCTGACTGAGGTCTAAGGGGAAACATGGCGCCGATATGCAGAGCTGGCTCTGAGAGGCAGCAAAGCAGCACATGGGCAGCCCATTTGCAGAGGTGTACTTAGGGTACACTTTGCCATTAACATAAGCAACAGCCAGTTTGCCTATTAAAAATGCTACAGTTTGCCCAATAAAAATGTCAGTTCGTCCTCAAAATACACCAGTTTCCCCAGTAATATGCCAATTATTTTGCCCATTAATATGCCACAGCCAGTTTGTCCATTAATATACAACAGCCAATTTGCCCACTGATATGTCACAGACAGTTTTTCCATTTATATACCTATGCTAGTTTGCCAATAAATAGGCTACAGCCAATATGCCACAGTTAGTTTACCCAATAAAAGCATAATCTCCTCTCCTGCCTTCCCCAGTACTCACCCTGCTGCTGCTCTCGCGTCCCCGGACGTCTCCTCCGCACAGTCTTCCCTCTACGCACGCTGAGTGCAGGAGGCGGGAAATAGACGCCAGCTGGTTGGGGGCTGGTGCCCTCCATGTGATAAATTGATGAGCGCAGTGAGGGCCCCGGGCAAGAACACACTTACACACAGCCACACATAAATACACACAGTCATACATAAATACACACAGTCACACATAAATACATACAGTCACACATAAATACATACAGTCACACATAAATACATACAGTCACACATAAATACACAGTCACACATAAATACACAGTCACATATAAATACACACAGTCACACGTAAATACACAGTCACACATAAATACACACAGTCATACATAAATACACACAGTCACATGTAAATACACACAGTCACACATAAATACAGTCACACATAAATACACAGTCATACATAAATACATACAGTCACACAAACACAGTTAAAAACTTAGTCACCCTCACAGACATACATTTACACAGACACCCTTATACACACTGTCACACATACATAAATACACACACAGCCACCTTTACACAGACACAGGATACACTTGCACAGACACTCATGTACACACACTTACACAGCCAGTAACACACACATAGTTATACACATTGACACACACATACACACTTATACACATACACTTAGACAGTAACACACACATAGTTATACACATTGACACACACATACACACTTATACACATTCACACACACTTACACAGACAGTAACACACAGTTATACACATTGACACACACATACACACTTATACACATTCACATACACTTACACAGACAGTAACACACATAGTTATACACATTGACACACACATACACACTTATACACATTCACACACACTTACAGACAGTAACACACATAGTTATACACATTGACACACACATACACACTTATACACATACACAGACAGTAACACACACATAGTTATACACATTGACACACACATACACACTTATACACATACAAAGACAGTAACACACACATAGTTATACACATTGACACACACATACAAACTTATACACATACACAGACAGTAACACACACATAGTTATACACATTGACACACACATACACACACATAGTTATACACATTGACACACACATACAAACTTATACACATACACAGACAGTAACACACACATAGTTATACACATTGACACACACATACACACACATAGTTATACACATTGACACACACATACACACTTATACACATACATTCACACACACTTACACAGACAGTAACACACATAGTTATACACATTGACACACACTTATACACATTCACATACACTTACACAGACAGTAACACACACATAGTTAAACACATTGACACACACACATACACATTCACAGACACTTCCACACTTTTTTTTTTATTTTTATTTTTTTTATATATTTTAACAATACCCACCTCCTCCTCCTCCTTCTTCTTGGTAATCCAAGCACAGAGCAACGGGGGAAAGCTCCGCCCCCGTCGCGTTCTGTGATTGGCTGCAGGGAGGAGGATGTTCTTTATGGTGTCTTGGCAGAGAACGTCCTCCTCCAGGCAGCAGCCAATCACAGAACGCGCCGGGGGCGGAGCTTGCACCCGTCGCGTGGCTTGCTTTAACAATGAGGAGGACGGCAAGGAGAGAGCTCCCTGCTTCAGCGCCTCTCCTCCCGTGCGCCTGGGCGCGGTGCACCCCGTGCACCCGCCCAGGATCGGCCCTGCTCCCCCACCATCCCTTTCTCTCTCTCTCCCCTCCCTTTGTGTATCTCCCCCTCCCTTTGTGTCTCTCTTTGTCTCCCTCCACTTGTCTCTGTATCTTTCCCCCTCCCTCCCCTTGTCTCTGTCTCTTTCCCCCTCCCTCCCCTTGTCTCTGTCCCCCCCTCTGTTTCTCTCTGCCCCCCCCCCCTTACCTCGTTGCTCCCTGGTGGCTAGAGGGGATGTATCGTGCAGACATCCTCCATGCTGCCCGACACTTCCGTCTATTATGACGGACAGCCGGTCCGTCATAATAGACGGCAGTGTCGGACAGCATCCCCCTGCTGCCTGAATGTCCCTGGTGGCTAGTGGGGGCAGCCGGAGGATGTCTGCACAATACGCGCAGACATCCCCCGCTGCTAACCGGCACTTCTGCCGGGACTTTTATGTTGAAGCCGGAAAGGACCCGGCTTCATCATAGAAGTCTGGGCGGTCGTGCCGGGCGGCAGGAGAGGATGTCTGCGCGCATCGCGCAGAAATCCCCTGGCTGCTTGAGAGGGGGATCCAGATCCTCTGCAGCTCTGCGGGGGACCTTGATCCCGGTCTTATAATCTGACCTCGATTTGAGGTCAGATTATAAAATGACCTTGAATGTAAGACAACGGGTCTTTTTCAGAGCATTTTCTCTAAAAAAAACCTTGTCTTATATTCGAGCAAATACAGTAGTTACTGTACTATTAAGAAATCTTGTAATCTCATCATGTCCATGGCACATAGGCTTAAATGATTTTTCCAAGCCAAACCTTCACCTGTCACATGCTAGTCTGCTCTCTGGTTTTCTGATTGCTTCATGCACCCTGAAGTTACTTCACCCACAGTCACATCAGTAAATGATAAGCCATACTTCCATAAAACATCAAACTCAATAACCAGAGATATATTTATCAGGTGATTGAACAGAGGCCATTCCTGTTTTTATTATTTAAGAGTATATTCAAGAAAGAAATGCAAGGAATTGAGATGGGAATTTCAAACTTTAGGTAAATTTAACAGAGTTGGGGGTAAAAAAAAAAAAAAAAAATTCTAATGTAAAAAAATACATCAATTTCATTCATATAAAAGCAGGTACATCCATAAAGACTATACAAGAACACAGGGCTGATTCTGGGCGGGTGCACCGTGCCCAGGCGCTGACAAGGACACATCTGTGGGAGAATGAGAGAGATGGATTGGAATGTGTGTAACTGAATGAGTGGCAGGATGGGGGTGTGAGAGAGATTGACTGGCATGTGTGTGTCTGGGTGAATGTCAGGATGGGAGTGTGAGAGAGATGGGTTTTGCACATGCTTTTCTGAGTGGCAGGATGGAGTGTGAGAGGAGGGTTTACATGTGTGCATCTGAGTGAATGGCAGGATGGCAGTGTGAGAGAGATGGTTTTGTACTTGTGTCTGAGTGAGTGGCAGGATGGGAGTGTGAGAGCAATGGATTTGAATGTGATTGTCTGAGTGAGTATAAAGATGGGAGTGTAAGAGAGATGGGTTTGCATCTTTGCTCAAAAAAGAAACACATTAAAGGTCAACTGAGCAAAACATAAATTTTATTTAAGTGAAAAATTGCATTATGTTAAACAGAAAATGCTTGAATGAAAGAATACATATACAGTACCTTACTGACCTCTATTTGCTTGGATCACATGAAGGAAGATCTGACCCTACTGACTCAAAATTATAAACATGTTCACCCTATCAGCTTTACAAACAAAGGGGGCTCAGTATGGTGCTGAATTGTATTATTTTATTAAAATAACTACACTTGATTCAATATATGAATTAAATATAAAAAAAAAATGCTTTGACAACAGTTGTCCTTTAAGGATATTTTTCAGTAGCCTAGGTGTGGTTAACAGCTGGGTTTAAGGTGCCAGAGAATTAGTGGGAGGCATGGTGCCAGCAGTCGTGGTTAATCCAACCCTAAACTCAGTGGCATTGTCAGTGGGAGAAAGGATCTGTTACACAGATTATATATGAAACCATCGCTTCCTCTACTGCCAAGTTTGTATCCTGCAGACAGGCCATTTGCTTTGGCAGCTTTCAGATACATGTAAATGCACACTTATTTTGATAGCACCAAGAGGTGCTTAGCTTTCATTATTTGGTTTACAGATCTGATAATACCTAGACAAACAAATGGTGGAACAAAACTTTCATTATGTTAAAAACAAGTTGTAATATCCATAACTAAAGCTAGTAGACAATAATAGACAGTGCAGGTATTAGAGGGACAATATCAAGCATATGTGAGACAGTTTCCCAATATAATTTTTTTTAAATTGAGCATCTAGATTGAAGACTCACTCAAACTGAAAAAAAAGTTAACCAGCTATATCCCTCTCAAGCAGACTTTCTGAATTGCTACTGTTTTCTTTCTATTAACATTACCCACTCATTATTGTGGTTATATGCACACATATGTATGCTCATCCCTTTTTGAAGGGAACATTTACCTTTTACATGCAGTCGTACACGTAGAATGTACAACTCATAAGTGTTCAGAGGGAAAATAAATGAACCAAACACACATGCGTTAACCATTCTGCAGGGGAGAACCTTCCTCTTCATATCCCTTAATTCCCAATTTATCTTCAATGTATTTCTCTCTCCATGTCAGTTCTCTTCTACTGCAGCAAATTAATTTCCTCATTAAGTCCTGTCTATATCAGTACAGCCTCTTCCCATCTCATTCCTAACAATTACTTTAGTATAAAGAGCAATCTGTGCTTCCTCAGACGCTTGTCTGGGCACATCTGTCCGTTTGTCACTGTGTCCATTATTAGTCTGTTATTAGTTGACAAAAAAGGCAAAAAAGTGACAAGAGCAAGGTGTTTTTGGGAGAGGGTGTTTATTCCACATTCCCTGACTGGGCCCAAAATCAGTCCAGATCGGGGATGATAACTGAATTGTTGAGAAATTCGCAATTTGGCTGTTCAATTTGCCTGATTACAGCTCTATTTCTGCAATTTTTCTGTACAGGGATCTTGGCCTTGGGGAATCCATAAGATTCCCCGTATTCTTAAAGGACCCAAACCTGGCAAAATTGGTCCGAATCAGGCTAAAGGTTTGCATCACATCCTCGGTTATTGTTCATTGTCAACAGCTGTTATGTTATAAGTACCTACCCACCATCATTCCATGTGTATCATGGTTTTGTTTCTTGTCCACAGTGTGGATGGCAACACTGATTGTCAATGCACCATTGTCCTATGTGGATAACTTAATTTGACTGTGACTAGCAGGGGAGAATGTGATCAGTCTCAGTGTTCCCATTATGCCTGTGGTTTAAACATATAACTATGGATTATACACAGCCAGCTGAGCACTTCTAGCTTGAGAGACTGCTGCACATTGCATATTTAAGTCACTTGCAATTCACTTTTACTAGCGTCCACTTTTTCCTAATTTAAACTTTACCAATACTGAACCTTAACTAACTGACTGCACAGACCTTATAACTTACCCCATGATGTAAGAACTGGGACTATAACTTATACACACAGCAAAAATATAATACATATTAAAAAAGTAATTGTTAGGGAGGTAAAATACATTTACACTTTAATATGATTTAGCAGGTCATTGACATTACTCATTCATAATTATAAGAGGTTGTTTAATTAGTCAATAAGATAGGTTTGTTTTGGGTTTTTTTGCACTTGTTTCACATGCCCTCTAGCACATAAAACTACCATCATGGAGACAATTCATGCTGTTAACCCTAAACACAAAGCTTGAAAGCCTATCCTATTGGACTATCCATCAGCTGTTAGTTCGCTTCATGTCAACAGTTGTTCAGCTGAAAATAGCACCCAAACAGACTACAAAAGTCTTCTACTACCAAAGGAAGACAGATATTCTGAGAGATTATTTATGGATGTGCATCTCAGACAATTAGATAAGAGGTATTAAAATGATGTTTAACCCTTTACAAGTCAGAGTGGGGTGAACTGTATTGTGTATACCCACTAGAATAGCAATTCCCAAAGGGTGTGCCACCGGTGAAATTGTGTGGCTGTTGCCGCAATAAAAACACCTGCCACTAAGTGTGATGTGGATCTGCTCACATCCTACACACCAATTTGATAATTCTGCAGTTGGATCCACACTCTCAATTATCATCAATGTTCCCAGTTCCACAGTTTCCTGATTTCCCACTGACTGTTTGGAAGACCTGTATCCTCATTTTCTATTGGCCAATTGAATCCTGGCCTCCAGCCATCTTCTGAATGTGGAAGAGCGAATGCTGCTGGATCTGTGGGAGCACGCGTTGAGGTGTGTATCCGTGATTAGAACAGTTATTCCTCTATACTAGCAACTGCATGGCAGTGCCTTGAGAAACACACCTGCCACACCGGGTGTACCATAATAACCCACACGTTGAAACAATGTGCCAAAAGCTAAAAAAGTTAGAGAACTACTAGTCAGTCTAAAAAGTGACCTGTTATGAATGGACTAGTGAACTTCAAATGAATTGCAACAATCAGGCATTAATAGTGGAGTTGGCAAATCTCCATCTTGTCTTTCTTTGCCATTCAGCTATTACTGCCTGATTTTTGCAGTTCACTTGTCAGTACACCACACATACATTGTTAATATATATACATAAAAGTGTTCAATACTCCGATTAATAAAATAAAGTACTGTTCATACCAATTCCTTGGATTTCCTTCAATATTGCTGAGGCCTGTTCTCTCCTCTCTTTTTGAAGGGATTGATGAGATAACATTGTCCTTCTCGGTTTTTGATGCTCTTCCCTAAAAAAGAGACATTAAAAGTTAATGTTAACTTTTCATTTATAAAGCCCAAACACATTTTCCAGCTATGCATTATAGAAGAAGGCAACATACTGTGTAGAAGAAACATAAGGAGAGGTGACAGTTCAATATTTGTATCTGTCCTGGGGCTTGTACACTGCAGTGACAGTTGGATGGTTGGATTTCCTATAGTTTCTATGTTGGTATATGGAGCTCTGCTGCTGTTTCAAATGTTTGTATATATCTTATATGCGTATATGCAGACTTACGAAGAACTGCTGCAGCGAAAGTTGGATTATTGTGCCTGTCCTGTGGTTACTATGTTGGTATATAAAGCTCTACTGCAGTGCCGGATGTTTGTATTTGTTTTATTGTGTGCAGATATATGAAACTCTGCTACAGTGACAGTTAGATGTTTATATCTGTGCTGCTACATGAAGATCTTACAGTTGGATGGTTGTGCCTATCCTGTAGTTTCAATGTTGCCATATGAAATTCTGCTAACGACACAGTTAGATGTTTGTATCTGTCTTGTTGCTTCTATCCTGACATAAGAATGACTTGGAAACGTGTATTTGTGCAGTGGGTTTTAATTTTGTAGATTTTTACAGAGCTTATACTCTCTTATGGTTAGTGGCTTTATTTGAATGTGCGGTCTTTGAAAAAGACAGGATCTTGTCAGGCTATAACAGCCTGGAACATGATAGTGTTCTTTCGAGGAGCTGTATATGATACCTTCAGTAAGCTAAGCCCTAAATGTCAGACGCATGCAAAAAAATGTGCAACGTGGCCTTACTAGAATGATCAATCTCCTGCATTGATAATACAAAATTTTACCAGTAAATTATGCTTCAGATCTCTCTCATTTTCTAGCACCATATGTCCAGATGTAGTACTGTTGCCCAACATCCTGAGGAAACCCCCAGAATGGTTTTAATATTAATAACAAATAAGAAGCAGTTTGGAACAGACCCACTGGAGCAAAAGTAAGTGAAAGAGATGTAGTAGGCTAGTTAAGGTAGGTTAACAGGACAGAGTACATGAAAAAAGTTGCCATGCAGGGTAGTGCAGCAATAAAGGTTTTATCTAGTTATATACACCCCTTGCTATCAGAGTGATTTAGTCTTCTCTCTTCCTCTCCCTCTAGCTGATCTCCTCTTCATTTATTCAAGCTGCTGCTAATTCACATGCATAGAGTATCCCGCATGGGCAGAGACACATCTTGCATGCTGCAGACACAAGGTATTTTATTTAAAACATGCATTGCAACTACCGTATTTGCTTGAATATAAGATGACCCTGATTATAAGATGACCCCCAAAACTTTGGATATTGCTTTAGGATAAAAACTAAAAGCCTGACTATAAGACTACCCTATAGAAAAAAAGTTTAACTTGTATATATTCACATGTAAATGGGTTTTTAATATTTAATAAAAATTATGATATAAAAAAATGCATTTCTTGTTTTTATTTCCTTTTATGTGCCAATGCTGCCTCTCTCTCTCCCCCTCCCCCAGGTTTGTCTCTCTCTCCCCCTTCCCCACAGCATTGTCTCTCTCTTCCCCCCTTAGTGTTGTCTCTGTCTCTCCCCCCAGTGTTATCTTTCTCCCCCTCCCACGTTGTTTCTCCCCCCAGTGTTATCTCCCTCTCTCCTTTTCTCTCTCTCTCCCCCTCTTCTTTTCTCTCTCTCCCCCTCCCCTTGTCTTTCTCTCCCCCTCCCTCCCCTTGTCTCTCTCTCCCCCTCCCTCCCCTTGTCTCCTTCTCCCCCCTCCCCTTGTCTCTCTCTCCCCCCTCCCCTTGTCTCCTTCTCCCCCTCCCCTTGTCTCCTTCTCCCCTCACCTTGTCTCTCTCTCCCTGGTGGATAGTGGGGGCAGCCGGTGGATGTCTACAGCCGGTCCGTCATAATAGACGGAAGTGTCGGGCAGCATGGAGGATGTCCCCCGGAGAGACATCCCCCGGCTGCCCAAATATCCCTGGTGGCTAGTGGAGGCAGCCAGAGGATGTCTGCACAATACGTGCAGACATCCTCCACTGCTGCCCAGCACTTCCGCTGGGGCCGGAAGGTTCCTGCTTCATCATAGAAGTACCAACGTACGTGCCGGGCAGCAGCGGAGGATGTCTGCGCTCATCGTACAGATATCCATTGGCTGTTAGCGAGGGTGATCCAGGTCCCCTGCAGCTCTGCGGGGGACCTGGATCCCGGTCTTAGTCTGATCTCGATTTGAGGTCAGACTATAAGATGACCTCGAATATAAGATGAGGGGTCTTTATCAGAGCATTTGCTCTGAAAAAAACCTTGTCTTATATTCAAGCAAATAAAGTATTTCAGTTGTTGAGACTATATTTGCCATGACTTGGAAATTAGGAGACAGTGAAACAGGCTTCGAGTTAGGGGACACAAATATTGCTGAACTGGGTACCCTTTGTGCCACAGCTGGCCAGGCTTGATAGTCTATAGTACAAGCCTACTAGTACTAAGTCTATAGTACAAGTACTACCTTTTGTAGACTGCATCTACAATTTTATTCAGACAGCCATATTGCTAGCTGAACTTCATGGGAATTATAGATTGTGGTAGTTGTGGCTAATCTAAACCTCCCCAAGATATTGTAAACTAAAGTTCCCATGTTGCACAAGTACATGCTGGTCTGTTAGCTACTACTAGCATGATCATATGATAATCTGCTACCTCTGTACGTTTTGTAACTTTCACGGACCCCTGTGTAGTCCATGTGGGGGGTCTTCTTTTACTAGGACCCATATTTTCAGTACTGGATCTGATCTTACCATTTCTTCTCAGACTTTACTAGAATGGTTAAATACCAATATGAATCCTACTGCTGGTTACAGAACTCCCTAATGTGCAAAAGCAAAGCCTTTTAACTGATATTTTCAGAAAAATTAAAATGTGTCTCACAGCTTACTAATTTGCCCACTGACCAGCTGTCACAGGTACATGTAGTGTACACAAAAATCATTCTAAGCTCTTTGGGACAGTCTGAGAAACCAAAGACAATCTGTTTGATACCTCACAGCCTGCTCCAAACAGGGGCGGATCCAGAGTCTGATCTCGGGAGGGGCACATGTCCGTCTGTCTTTTCCTCTCTCCCTTGTCCGTCTGTCTTATCCTCTCTCCCATGTCCGTCTGTCTTATCCTCTCTCCCATGTCCGTCTGTCATGCTCCTCTCCCTTCCCATGTCTGTCGCACTCCTCTCACTCCCCGTGTCCCTCTGTCTCTCTTCCTTCCATGCCCGTTTCTCTCCTCTTCCTTCCCATGTCCGTCTATGTATCCTCTTCTTTCCCATGTCCATATGTCTCTTCTCTCATTTCCCATCTCTCTGTCTCTCCTCTCCCATCCCATGTCTGTCTGTCTCTCTTCTACCATCCCATTTATGTCTCTCTCTTCTCCCTTCCTATTTATGTCTCTCTCCTCTCCCTTCCCATGTCTGTTTGTCTCCTCTCCCCTTCCCATATCTGTCTGTCTCTCCTCTGCCATCCCATATTTGTCTGTCTCTCCTCTGTGAACCCATGTCTGTCTGTCTCTCCTCTACCATCCCATTTATGTCTCTCTCTTCTCCCTTCCCATGTATGGCTCTTTCAGCCAATTTGCCCAATAATATGCCAGTGTTAGTTGCCATTTAATATGCCCCAGCCAATTTGCCCAATAATATGCCAGTGTTAGTTGCCATTTAATATGCCCCTGCCAATTTGCTCAATAATATGCCTGTGTTAGTTGCCATTTAATATGCCCCAACCAATTTGTCCAATAATATTCCAGTGTTATTTGCCATTTAATATGCCCCTGACAATTTTCCCAATATGCCAATGTTATTTGCCATTTAATATGCCCCTGCCAATTTTCCCAGTAATATGCCAGTGTTATTTGCCATTTAATATGCCCCTGCCAATTTGCCCAGTAATATGCCAGTGTTATTTGCCATTTTATATGCCCCAGCCAATTTGCCCAGTAATATGCCAGTTATTTGCCATTTAATATCCCCTGCCAATTTGCCCAGTAATATGCCAGTTATTTGCCATTTAATATCCCCAGCCAATTTGCCCAGTAATATGCCAGTTATTTGCCATTTTATATGCCCCTGCCAATTTGCCCAGTAATATGCCAGTTATTTGCCATTTAATATCCCCAGCCAATTTGCCCAATAATATGCCAGTTATTTGCCATTTAATATCCTCTGCCAATTTGCCCAGTAATATGCCAGTTATTTGCCATTTAATATCCCCAGCCAATTTGCCCAGTAATATGCCAGTTATTTGCCATTTAATATCCCTTGCCAATTTGCCCAGTAATATGCCAGTTATTTGCCATTTAATATCCCCAGCCAATTTGCCCAGTAATATTCCAGTTATTTGCCATTTAATATCCCTTGCCAATTTGCCCAGTAATATGCCAGTTATTTGCCATTTAATATCCCCTGCCAATTTGCCCAGTAATATGCCAGTTATTTGCCATTTAATATCCCCAGCCAATTTGCCCAATAATATGCCAGTTATTTGCTATTTAATATCCTCTGCCAATTTGCCCAGTAATATGCCAGTTATTTGCCATTTAATATCCTCTGCCAATTTGCCCAGTAATATGCCAGTTATTTGCCATTTAATATCCCCTGCCAATTTGCCCAGTAATATGCCAGTTATTTGCCATTTAATATCCCCTGCCAATTTGCCCAGTAATATGCCAGTTATTTGCCATTTAATATCCCCAGCCAATTTGCCCAGTAATATGCCAGTTATTTGCCATTTAATATCCCCTGCCAATTTGCCCAGTAATATGCCAGTTATTTGCCATTTAATATCCCCTGCCAATTTGCCCAGTAATATGCCAGTTATTTGCCATTTAATATCCCCTGCCAATTTGCCCAGTAATATGCCAGTGTTTCCTATCATTAATAAGCCCCTGCCTCTTTCCCCAGTACATTCCCCCCATCTCCCCAGCACTTACCTTTCCCTGGTGGCTAGTGGCAGGCAGCATGGTCTTCTTCATGCTGCCTGTTCGTCTCACAGATGGTTGTGCCGACAGGTCACGTGACCCGGCGCGCGTATGACGTCAGCGCGCCGGTCACGTGACCTGTCGGCACTTCCGTGTCGGCACACTGCACGGGGAGCCGAACAGGCAGCACGGAGGTTTCTCTGTGCTGCCTGTTCAGCTCCCCGTGCAGCCTGCCGTTAGGCAGAGAAGGTGAGGGGGATCTTCCGATCCCTTCTCACCTCAGTCTCTGCCTGCAAGCGCGTTTTTTTTTTTTTTTTTCTTTAAAGTGTCTTTTTTTTTTTTCTCTCTTCTCGGGGGGGGGGGGGGCAATTGCCCCGTTGCCCCCCCCCTGGATCCGCCACTGGCTCCAAACAGCATTAATTCTGTTATCCAGGGAAAGCCTCCAGCAGCCCACACTGGGTTTAATACAGTACAAAGGAAGGAGGCAATTAAGAGGACACTGAGGAAGTTCTCCAGAAATTAAGTGAAAGGAGAATTTCTTTATGAAAACTGATAAAACACCTGTGACATAACTATGGTATTAGGTTTCAGCAGACTTGAGTGAAAAAAAAAGTTGATAGCAAATGATGTCAAGTTTTAGACTAAAAGCATGTACTTTTTACCCTGACCTATTTTTACATGCTCAGTCATGTGAAATTTTCTTATAATTGAACATGCAAATAAATAGGTGTGCTTCACTGCTAGTCCAATACTGATAATTCTAAGCTTAAAAGCACTATCCCCATGCATCCACCTGTAGATCATAGAAGCATGAGAACTCCTAGTGAGCAGGAACGCATCCCTGATTGTGGCACAGTTGCTAATGGACCGAAAGTTGGCTGGCCAGTGGCGGAACTATCATTGGTGCAGGGTCTGCAGTTGTGACCGAACCTGTCACTCCAGGGGGGCCGGCTGCCCTGTGGACCCCTGCAAAAAGTAAAAAAAAAAGAAAGCGTGGCCAAATGGGGAATCTGCCCAGGGCCCATTCATTCTTGGGGTCCAAATCAGCTGCCCCGTGGGCCCCCGCTGACCGTGTGACTGTCTCACACAGAGACAGCCATGGTAGGGCAGAAGCCGTCAGTCCTCATCTTCTGGATGCGGACCCTGCTTTTAGTCACAGCCACTGTATATGACGGTGTCATATCCAGTGGCTGTATTTCATGCATGCTGATGAGCAGCATCCAGATAAGTACTGGGGAAGGGGGAGGAGGGATTTTTATTAGGCATATTAACGAGCAAATGAATGGTGAAATAACACTGGCAAATGAATGGTAATATAATACTGGCAAATGATGGGCAAAATAATACTGGAAAATGAATGGCAAAATATGACTGGCAAATCAATGGTAAAATAATACTGGCATATGAAGGGCAAAATAATTCTGGCCAATGAAGGGCAAAATAATTCTGGCCAATGAAGGGCAAAATAATACTGGCAAATGAAGGGCAAAATAATACTGGCAAACGAAGGGCAAAATATGACTGGCAAATGAATGGTAAAATAATACTGCCAATTGAAGGGCAAAATAACACTGTCATATGAAGAGCAAAATAATACTGCCAAATGAATGACAAAATAACACTGGCAAATGAATGGTAAAATAATACTGGCATATTAATGGCAAAATAAAACACGGAAGAGACGGCCAGATGAGTACTGGGGAAGGGGGGAGGAGGGTGGTGGTTTATTAATGGACAAATTGTCTGTGGCATATTAATGGGCAAATTGTCTGGCATGTTAATGAGCAAATTGGCTGTGGCATATTAATAGGCAGGCTAATAGTGGCATATTAATGGGAAATTGGCTGTGGCACATTGGCAGTCTAGTGCAATGTGGGTGCAGAGGAAAGTAATAAAAATAAGAAATTAATACGTTTTCAATAACATTTTTATATATATAACTTTTTAATGCAATATTAAAAAGTTCATATAAGTATACATGCAACTCGTTATATACATATATTTGGGGTCCACCTCAAGCTTTTGAAAAGGCTGGACATATTTTAATGTTTTTTTATGTGGTCAGAAAAGTAATATTACTTTACTGAGAGGCTAGTGGATGCATGGAATAGCTTTCCAGCAGAAGTGGTAGAGGTTAATAAAGTAAATGAGTTTAAGCATCCATGGGATAATCATAAGGCTATCCTAGATATACCATAAGGTCAGGGACTAATGAAAGTATTACTTTACTGAGATGGTAGTGGATGCATGGAATAGTTTTCATTCCTGCATTTCTGGGGTACCGTTGCATGGTGGGGTTGGGGGCCCCAGGGTCTGGTGGGCTCGGTGGTTTCTAGTTACGCCTCTGTGGCATATATATATACCCTATCTCCTTTCCTCTTGTTCACCTTCCCATATTATCACGCAGCAATGACCTTCCTACAGCACCACTGATGTTATCACAGCATGGCACACCTCCTAAAATTTCTAATGGCCAAAGAGGGACACTTTTGCTTTTGGAGGGAGTGGCTGGTGTGGCAATGGGCGGGGCATTTTTAGGTGATTATATGGCTAATTGAAATCTATTTATGACATTTGGTAAGCCTTCTAGAATAAGAATAATGCATTTTACTTACAAAAACTAATATATAACACATTTACTGTATTTGAAACACATTATATGATAGGTTTTAATGTTGTGACGCAATACTGTCAACACACCAAAGAAGGAACTTTCATACTCCTTTTTAAACTGGGAGACTTGGGAGGCATGGCATGGTAAGACTGACTCCACACAGTGTCAATAAAATGGTGGGAGCCAGTCACCACACCCAGGAACAACATCTGGGGTATAACCAGTTCAATTATGGTGTTGCAGAGCATGTGAACTGCTTGAACTAAGGACTAAAATGTAGCACAAAGGACTGCACCTGCCCACGGTGCTCATCCACATCATAATAAAGGCTATTAAAATAAATTAGCTTGTAGACATACATGCAACTTATGCCAAACAAAAGCATTATAAATGTTGGGACAGAGGGAAATTTGATTCACTGAACACTGAAAATTGGGACTCAAATCCATCGGTAAGGGAGATAATTCAGAGGACTGAAAAGGAGGGTGGGGTGCACAAAACAAGTTACTACTGGACTCTCTAATCAATAAACTCTAGACCAACAGAGAGGCGGGTAAAGCTGGAGATGTGGCCCTAAGGCCCAGTGATTTCTGATGGCAGTAATTTCCCAGGGAGAATCCCTATAAAAGGTGACTGTTAATGGTAAAATAGCATATTTGATTTAAAGATGTCAGCTTTAATTTGCAGGTTTTTCTCTTAGTTGTAAACTGTCAACATTTCCCACAAGAGTACGTTCCATGTCATCGTCAAATGCATGACCACAGTCACTACAACGTTGGCCTAGCTCATCCTCCCATCAACAGCGCTAAGATGTGGATTGGAATTTTAGGGAAACCAGAGTGGGGCACTTTCCGCAGCTTCATGCTGATAGGTTCAGGTTGATATCACTAATAATGTTGTGTATCATTTCAACTTTGAGGTAGAGACCCACAGGATCTGCACAGACACTGAACAAATCTCAGCTATTGTATCCCTATAATATGATCACTGTCTTATCAGGTCCAGGAACACGATGCAGCATTATTTTATATAAGGGGTTAAACATAATAGTAAACTCAATCACTTTTTAGTTTATCTTTTTATCATGTCTCCTTCAGAAGGTATCATTAGTGGAGAAACCAAGCACAAGAGTATTTCCTTCATCTAGTCTACACCAGCAAGACAGTTCCCTGTAGCAGTCTGGTAAACTGGTAGATTGACAAGCTCCTCCAAAAGCCTTTTTCAGTTTAGAATTTTGCATCATACAGGAAGAGAAAGTTCCGGTCACGACCTTAGACAGAATATGACCCAGAGAATCAAAAAGCATGAAATACAGACAGTGGGTATATTGGGTAAGATCAATTATTAGGAGAATTATTGACCTATATTAAGGTCTCCACTGTGTTTTCTAGTTGAATAAATTGTTAGTCTCTTTGAAGAGGTGAGATTTGAGAGACTTTTAAAATATCAAGAAATGTTCCTGTCAAAGACACTATAACATGCTCAAAGGGGCACAGCATATTAAATAAGGTCAAGCCCAAAAAATGTTTAGTATCAACGTTGTAACTACTGAAATTATTTTTCACATTTAAAACCTATCCCAGATTTAACCTCTATAAATATCCACAAATAATGGTGTTTCATACTAACAACTCAGCTAAAAAGGCTATTTCTGATCTAGAGATATCTATCAATAGAAAGTCAACTGAAAAGTGAAAATTGGAATATAATATCAGGCTGTAATAGCTGAGCTGGAAAAACTACCCAACTTTCCTATTTTTCTTATCAATTAAGCTATTACTGTCTTATTTTTGCAGTTTACATGTTACTTGTTAGTGAATAGATATCAGAGCATTGCAAAAAACCAAAAACTGTAAAAAGGCGCAAAACATATTACAGTTATAATTATCTCACTATTAGGATTGTTGTTACTTTGCTGTTAATGCACATTGCTACTTCGCCAGCAAATGTGTTTCTTAAATAGCTATTACTGTTCCTATTTGGACCAAATAACAGCAATGGTTGCCTAGCAACATAATCTGTAGAACTCACTGGGTCTTCTCAGCTCTTCAAATCAGAATATAACATTAAATTATACAAAAAAAAGTAATATAAGTGGTAGCAAAATGTTTGCCTTCCATTCATTTATTAACATACTACTTATATTTTTCTTTCAAGAATCATCACACTAAGCTCAGTCAGTTGTTTTTCAGTCATTAAGAGATATTGCAGCTCAATACTCCTCATTGTAACTACATAGCTGGAATGTAGAAAGTCATGACAATATGGAAAGAAAAATATATTTACCTTATGAAATGGAAGTCAATCAGACTTTTGCTTGGAGCTCTTGCAATCAATGTGAACGACCTTCCTTATTCTGGGCAGCCTTTCCCTGAATAGTGGCTGGTAAAGTAGGGGACTAAAGCAAAGAGGCTGTCATCCCAATGACATCAGTTGGCTAAATATAGGTTTAACATTCCTGTCGCTCATATCTTTGTGACTTTGGAAAACCGAACACTACTCTATTTGAATATTTTTCACAATTTTGTGACAAGGATATGACCAGTGTGGATAGTTGGGTGCTAAGGATGTGAGTGATAAGTCAAATCAGTGCCTCTATTATCATAGACCTCAAACTTTTTTTTCCTAACAATGTACTTGTCGGATCACGTGACCGGTTTCTCTGTTTGGAGGTCAAAGCATCTGTCAAGTTTTTTTTGTGTTTGTAATGTGAACTGCATTGAGTGGAATGAACACCATCCCTGTTTAGAAGTACAGTAACAATCACTGTGTCAAGTTCAATGAAGAAATCTGAAGTTAAAACATTTCCAAAGGTTTGTATTTGTACCAGTTTGTCATTTTGTTACTATTGCTACAAACTTGAGGCTAATAAACATGAATCATGCTTTGAAACACACTGGCTACATTATATTACTACAATATTATTGATGTATTACTGATATTGTTACCTAGAACGTGCCCCTGATAATGGCTGCTACAAGAGCAAGTACAAATCTTCCATTTTAAGTGGTAAATAAATAATGTGCAGTGCAGCATTACACAGAAAGATCTTGTTTATTCTCAAGTTAAGGTCCATTCATCATGGCACAATGCAAGTCTAAGCAAAACCACCAAATTCACACAAAAAAACATCCAGTTTAACCTTCAGCTAAATTAGTCAAATACCTACTTGACATTTATCACAATCAAAAAATGTATAATTAAAAATTAAATTATTACAGGACAACCATAGATAAAAAAAAAAATGTTCTAATGTTTGAATTAAAATTTTGGGGGTAAGTCGTTAATGCAAAGTCAGTGCTGGAGCAAATCCTGAGTGCAAAGTGGGTGCTGGAGCAAGTCCTGAGTGAAAATATGGATGCTGGGCTAAGTCCTGTGAATGCAAATATGAGCAAATCTAGGTGATGTGGGGGTAAGTCCTGTGAGTGCAAATCTTGGTGTTGGGGCAAGTCCTAGGTGCTGGGGTAATTTATCTGGGTGCTTGGGTAATTTATGTAAGTGGAATCTGGGTACTGGGAAAAGTCCTAGGTGCTGGGGTGCAGAGGAAGGAAACAAAAACAAGAAATGCATTTTTTCAATAATTATTTTTTACATATGTAAAAGGTTGAATATAATATCTAAAAGTTCCTAAATGTGTAAATATAACTATTTATCTATATGCATATACAGTGCCTTGCAAAAGTATTCCCCCCAAAGCCCCCCCACCCCTTGGCATTTTTCAGGTTTTGGTGCCTCGCAACCAGAAATTAACATGGATTGTTTGAGGATTTGCATCATTTAATTTAAAGAACATGCCCACAACTTTGAAGATGTTTTTTTTTTTTTGGGGGGGGGGGGGGGATTTTATTGGATTGAGGTCTGGGCTTTGACTAGGCCATTTAAACACATTTACATGTTTCCCCTTAAACCATTCAAGTGTTGCTTTATTAGTATGTTTGGGGTCATTGTCCTGCTGGAAAGTGAACCTCCGTCCTAGCCTCAAATCACGCACAGAGTGGTACAGGTTTTGCTCCAGAATATATCTGTATTTAGCACTATCCATCTTTCCCTCAACTCTGACCAGTTTCCCAGTCCCGGCTATATATATTTTTGTTTTTTACATGTTCAATGTGTAACACTCTGCGCCCTCATCCCTTCACCAATACCATTTCCATGAAAGGGTGTTCATGTTCTGCAACAATGCTTAGGTAGGTGGTACAAGTCAGAGTAACATCCACATGAATGGCAGGTCCCAAGGTTTCACAGCAGAACATCCCCATCACAATGCCTCCACCAGCTTGTCTCCTGTCAGTTGTCATAATGTTATGAGTGATATATGTTTATATAATATATATAATTGCTGTACAAAAAAACAAAACTTCATGGAGCACATTTTTCCACAGGTGTGGTCGTTTTCCACATAAATCATCCATCATTGGAACATTGCAGAAGCAACTACCTATCTGGATAGGTAGGTAGCTTGGAGGAAAGACGTAGCAGGGGGTATATGATAGAAACATTTAAATACATAAAGGGAATCCACACAGTAAGGGAAAAGAGTATATTTAAAAGAAGAAAAACTACCACAACTAGAGGACATAGTCTTAAATTAGAGGGGCAACGATTTAAAAGTAATATCAGGAAGTATTCCTTTACTGAGAGGGTAGTGGATGTATGGAATAGCCTTCCAGCAGAAGTGGTAGAGGTAAATACAGTCAAGGATTTTAAGCATGCGTGGGATAGACACAAGGCTATCCTAGCTATAAGATCGGAAATGAGGTGACTAATAAAAGTATTCAAAAAAAATTGGGCAGACTAGATGGACCGAATGGTTCTTATCTGCCAACACATTCTATGTTTCTATGGATGTATCGCCTTCTGGGAGATACATCCATGGTGGAGTTAGAATGTTAGTTTTCCACTCCAATTTGCTAGCGAGCAATGCTGCCAGCTTGAGGAAACAACAATTTGCTCAAGTGCACCCTGCAGAGACCTCACTGTGCTTCAAGCATCATTTGTTTTGTTTTTTTGGGTTTGGGTAATGGAGACAATACAGTGTAGCCCATGGAATGCACTATAGTGTACATAAGGTGTAGGTCTGGGCAGCATCACAGGTGTACCCTGCAGTATGAGTAAATTAAAAGCTTGTCATAGTAACATAGCAATTTAGGTTAAAAAGACTTAAGTCTACCTATCATTCCTGCTTTTGATCCAAAAGAAGGCAAATAAAAAAACCTTTTAATTCTCCAAGGTGGCAGCACAAGGTACAAATGCCACTTTGCACACCACCAGCACCTTCACCTTCCCATTAAAAATAACAATTAAACATAATATTAATAATGTTGTTAGGTCTGTTCCAGTCTATGACACTTTTAGGAGCTGGGGTTCCCCATTCAGGAAAGCTCTGTTTAGACCATATGACACAACACCAGAACAATAGTACTGACAATGGGTATTTCATAAAACACAGAGAAACACAGCCCCTCACCCTCCCTCTACTGAGACCTAATAAGTCATAAACCACTCAATGCCATATAAACAGTGAAGGAAAAGCTTCAGTAGATCAAGCAGTAGATAACCTCCAATATCTTCAGCATGTCAAAAACAGATTTGAAATCTGTGTCCTATGTCCATCACTTCTCCTTCTGGGAGGAAGTGCTTGAAGCCATTTCACCAGTGTGTGGGCAGTCCTATGCAGGTGGCATCAATTCTCCAGCTGAAGGGTTGTGCACCACATCAGCATCTCATGCCACTCTTTCCTATTGGTGGCCACAGTTGTGCAAATTTATGACATCATCTCATTAATGTATTTTTCTTAAAATATCTTTCTTACAGAATTTGTATACGTGTTAAAAGGACAGATACCTTCAGTTTAGTATTTTCTTCATTGACAGCACATTTGTTGTGTGGTGACAGAGTTCCTTTGAAGTTGATTGACAAAACTATAGAGAAGGGTCTACTCAACATGTACAGATATTCACTGCCTGTGGCACCCCAAGAGTGCTCTGCAAAAACAAAAAATACCTTTTAAATCTTCCCATAACATTCGTAATGCCCTTGATACGCAACGCCCAGGGAAAGGGGCCATCCAATATTAAAATTAATTCTCTTTAAAAAAAAACGCCGGGAAAAAGTGCTGTGGAACTCTTCCTAAAGCATCCACCCTCACCAGACAATGGATGCCTAATGAAATCTCAGCCCAAGTGGCTGACTCTGTCAGCCATTCAGAAGCCTTTCTGTCCAGTTTTACTATTGGCTCCTTGTGGTATTTGAAATCTCAGCCCGGCCAGACTCATTTCATTAGACATCCAGACAAGGGGGTTAATAGTTTATTATTGGATCCGGGGCCTATTACTACCAGGAGGGTTGGGGTTATTAGCTTATTATAGGGTCTGTGAGTTATTGAAAAACCCCTGGGTGATGTTGTTGACATGGGGGCTAATAATAAGCCAGGGGCCCTTGGCCAGACCCTGGCCCATTACTACCAGGGAGGGCTGTGAGCCATGCCATTTGGGCAGCCACCAAGCCTATTTATTATATATTATAGGGTGAGCAGGTCTACTTGACCTGGCTGCCCATATATTTTACATGGGGCTAAGAGCACTTCCCCAGCTCTCAGTCTTGTTTATTGTAGGGGTGGACCAGGGCTACTTTCCATGGACCTCATGGGGTTTGGACCACTTGTCCAGCTGCCAGCACCATTTCATATGGGGTGGTGGATGAAGACCTAGGCCCAAATTCATGTTGTAAAAACTGTTTGCGCACCCTCTTCTATATCATGCTGTTATTTTGCAAGTGTGCTTATCTGGGTGACACAATGGTTGTGAACTGCATTTTTCTTAAGAATATTTATGCTTACCATATCCACTCTGTTTTATAGCCTTTTTCATACAGATCTACCTTCACAGATCTCTTTAGTCAGAATATTATGTACAAAATTAACAGGACAAGTAGGGACTAGTAAACACAGACAATAATGTAGAACTTGAGTACCCCGTTGTTCTGCTCATGTTCAGTTTAAAGTGTCCAGGCGACATGCAGGCTTATCTCAAATATACGTCAAGTCCTCGGATAGAAAAGAAAAGATGTAAAGCCAAAATACACAAAAAACACACAGAAGATAAATATTTCCATCCTGCCTCCTAAACAAATTAATTATATTTTGCTTTATGAAGAACACTACTAGCCAAAGGCTGGTTGTTGTGAATGGTTCAAAATGCATTTTGTGTTTAGCATAGGTTTTAAATAATTTATCTATTCTTCAAACATTGTTTTATCTGTTTAACTGTTAATAAGAACAAAAAATTAAGGTAAATAACAGCAGAGTACAGAACTGCCATATCCTGTTTGCTTTCTCTTATCTTGAACTTGGAAAATAGTATTACTAGTGCCAAAGGGTAGAATAGAGTTGATAAAATTGCTGTTATCTACACTCCCCGGTAATTCCCAATTGGTAACGAATAAATGTAACAATGTGCACTGATACACAGTTTAGCAAACTCACCAGGCTTGTCCCTGCACAATGTATTGCTGAAGTGTTGACAATAAATCGTCAACTCACCTCAGCTCACCTTTTATCACTAGGAAAACAGAAAATCCCATTCATATGAATGGGAGTGATTCTTATTGGTTACTGTTGAAAAAAAAAAAGAATTCTGAGGCAAACAACTGAAAGGGTGCCATCCTGAAGACTTGCAAATGTGTGATTTCATCTCACTGACAGCTTTTTATATTTTAAACAATGCAAAATGTAAAATATGCCTTTTAAAATACTTTGAAAATACTTTAATATGCATTAACATTTGGAGGAGGCATTATGGGCGCCTGACAGTCCCTTTAAGTAGGTATCCTGGAAAATACCAAATGATTAATTACTTGCATAGCACTACTGGATCAACAAGAGGGACTAAACTCTCCTAGCAAAGTTTAATCAGTCATGAATGTATGTAATAAAGAGTGAATTGTGTCAAATTGGCAAATAGACTAGCCTAGAATATACTGTTTCAGGTGGTCTCTCAGTACCAAACCTATAATGGTACTATAAAGCATCACAACTGTCTGGAGATGAATGAATGCGTTTGAATGAACAGGATTGAATATAAATATAGCTAAATAAAAAGTAACTTCACTAAATAAAATAATAGAGAGGAAGAAAGGAAAGAAAACAAGAAATAAATAAATAAATAGGAAGATAGCCAAAAAGAAAGAGAAAAATGAGAGAAAAGAAAAATAAATAATTATCACTTCTATGCCTTCTCCCCAAACTATAAGAAGGGAGAAAGAGTGCAAAGGGAAAAAAAAAGAAATAAAGACACAACCAGTAAAATAAATACAGTGTTTAGTAAGATAAGTATACTCCCAACTGGTCGAATAGGTGAACTTTAAAATTTTATTTTAACATACATTGTACATTACTGAAGAATGTCTTTGAAAAATGTCTAAGTTATATTTATTGTATTTTGCATAAATGAAAAAAAAACACATTTTTTTTAATACTAATATGAGAATATATAGATATTTTTGTAATTATAGGGTTTACTCCATAAAGTGGGAATTGCAGGCAACTGAGATGGGAATTTCAAACGTAAGGCTTTAGTAGCTGAGTTGGACAAATTCTCTAATGCAGCTAAATGGCATAATTTTTCAAACTCAGCTACTTTGGCCTTACGTTTGAAATCCCAGTCTCAATTCCCTGCAATTCTCTCTTTATTGAATAGATTCCTTTGTGTCTAATGAAACACCAGCTAAATATAAAATTCCTTAGAACAGCCACCCAGTGCAGATTGAACGTGCAGCAAATAGCAGGTAAGAACAGAAGGCTTCAGAACTGACCCAATCAAATTTCTATTAAACATCTCAAAACAATTTAAATGCTGGACTGAAAGAGTACAATCTTATGTTTTCCAAGATTAATCTGGTGAGCTGTCACGCAGATGGAGGGAAGTTGACCTAATTTCTATTTATTTGTGTAACAGAGGAATACAATTTTCCTTCCTCTGTGAGGCTAGTGATCACAGACAATGGAAACATTTAGCTTCAGAAGAAGATACCAAAGACTTTGTTGGAGGAGTTGCTGATTCCATCGCCAACAAGGAAGGCGTTTCCCCTTGAGCAAGAGTGTGAGCTGATCTGAGGAACATTCCAGAACGAACATCTAAAGAGTCTGTTGTGATAAACCATCATTACTTTTTTGATGGACTTTATACCCAATCCAGCCATTTAAAGATGCTAAAGTTTAAGTATCTTTTCTATGGTTTTAAGCTTAATTTGACAACAAGTTAAATCATTTATTAATTTTATATTATAGTGATCCACTAAATTCCCATTAAAACTATGGTACTATGTGTAGGATAGAAGCATACATTTATATAAATATAGATGTCGTTCCAAATAATATTAATACAATCAAAGTGTGTTCTTTGCAGTATACCTGTGTCGGTTGTATAATTTTGATTCTCCAATATGTAGAAAAAGAACTATAATTAGATAGTGTGCAGACTTCTGAAGTTGAGTGTACATATAAACTGACATATGTAGAACTTACACTATAGGTATGGACGTCCAGAGAATTCATTCCAGTAGGTTAACTGGATAGGTTAACCCCCACCTCGGCCTTATATTATCCAGTGGAACAGGAGGACAAGTGCCCATGATAGGGAGCAAACACTTTTAAGGATGGTAAACATTTTCATATATATTTTTAAAAAAGAACAAAATCCACTTTTATATTAACAAGCATTTTAGATGTAGACAGTTAAAAAAATAAATGTGTGGGCGGCCATTTATATTTAGCTACTCAGTCTCTTAGAATGAATATGAAGCATACTGCCCACCTTTGTTTGAATCATTTCCTTATATCCAGCACTGGTTTTGTATTATCATTAAGTAAGCAATGGAATATCAGGTTAAACTATGAATGTTATTACATCACAAGGCAAAGCAGCACCCTGGAAATTCATTGTAGTTTGGTTCATTGGTTCATGTCTGCATTTTTATGTGACTAATATGTATCTCTTTCCTTAGATTTTTGTTTGTTTAGTTAACATATATCCGGTTATGTGACCTTGTCGTCTGATAATCTCCTGAATTCAGTGGATCTAAAACGAAAATTGTATGGAAAAGAGATTAAGCGATTATCCAAAAGCCCACATATCAAAACATCAATTCATCTTCTGTTTGTGTGTGAAAGTAATATTTATTAAATGACATACTTTATCTCTCAAACATGAGATTTACAAGTGTTTTCTTTTTAGTGGACAATGACTATGTCACAAGAAACATACACTTCATAAAAGGTAAAAAAAAAAAAAAAAGTATAAAAGGAAAAAGTCAGCAATACAATCTGAATAGTTTTGTGGTTTACAGTATATTCACGGTCCCCAACTTTCCTGATATTTTTCTGTGAAAAGCCTTGTGCTGGAAACTGGTACAAACATAGATTATATAACAGAGTTCTTAGTTTATACTGTGTACACCTAATGATGTAATGCAACACGCAACAGGGGTCCCAAAGGCAACATAAGAAGCATTCAGAAGCAATAATTAAAACTAACTAAAGAAATATGTAGGGAAATGCACAAAAAGCACAGTGCTGTTATATATAAAGTAGGACCTATCATCCAAAAATTAGGTGGGGAACTAAGTTCATTATATTTATATTATTATTGTCAAATCCGAAATTTAGAGCATTTTACCTGTTAACACAATGCACTCCCTGCCATCTAATGATGTATTGCTACCTGATCAGGGGCGTCTTTAATAGTGATTGGACCCTGGGCAAGCATTTGCTTGGGCCCCCTGGACCCTGCCCCCTCCCCTGCATGCAATCCCGCCATCCATCGCAATGTTACCCCCCCCCCCCCCACACACACATATGCCATAATTGTTGTGCCATTCAGATGCCAGTAATATTGTAACTTTCGGATGCCAGTAATATTGTGCCAGTCAGAGCCCAGTAATATTGTGCCAGTCAGAGCCTAGTAATATTGTGCCAGTCAGATGCCTGCAATATTGTGCCAGTCAGATGCCTGCAATATTGTGCCAGTCAGAGCCCAGTAATAATGTGCCAGTCAGATACCAGTAATATTGTGCCAGTCAGATACCAGGAATATTGTGCCTGTCAGAGCCCAGGAATATTGTGCCTGTCAGAGCCCAGGAATATTGTGCCAGCCAGATGCCCAGTAATATTGTACCAGCCAGATGCCCAGTAATATTGTGCCAGCCAGATGCCCAGTAATATAGTGCCAGCCAGATGCCTGTAATATAATGCCAGTCAGATGCCTGTAATATTATGCCAGTCAGATGCCAAGTAATATAGTGCCAGTCAGATACCCAGTAATATAGTGCCAATCAGATGCCCAGTAATATAGTGCCAATCAGATGCCCAGTAATATTGTGCCAATCAGATACCCAGTAATATAGTGCCAGTCAGATACCAGGAATATTGTGCCAGCCAGCCCCCCCCCCCCCGTACTTACATGAAGCTGCTCCGTGTCCCCCGCCGGATGTCTCCTCAGTGCAGTCTTCCCTCTTGCACTGAGGAGGGAAACAGACACCGGATGTGACGCGACGTCACATCCGGCGTCAGTTTTTTTTATTTATTTTTTTCCGGCCGTCGCATCCATCGGATGTGGCTTGCCGGAAAAAAGCGTTCACAAGCGCAATGCGCTGTGAACGCGGCAGCAGGGGCTGGGGGCCCACGGGACAGCTTCCTTGGGGCCCCCCAGGAGTAAATGGGCCCAGGGCAGCTGCCCCGTTTGCCCCGCGTTAAAGACGGCCCTGTACCTGATGCACTGAAATCTGTCAGAGTCTATATTTTGCTTTGGATAAATCTTTAGATAAAATTCTAATTTCAACTAAAATGAGTTATCTTATAGCCTAGGAAGACTCTTAAAATAACGTTACGTGCCTGCCAAACAGGAAAATAAAAACTGACCATCTGTATAAAGATTCCTTTCCAAACGCTCCATCCCAGTTACATATGAATACAGTATCTATTGTTTTTACACACTATTAATCAAAAGGTTACCAATTCGAAATCACAAATTCACAGTCACAGACTGTGGTAAGGTATAGTTATCAGATAATAAAATTAGTTTTGAAAAAAATACATTCCTTGTTTTTGTTTCTTTCCTCTGCTCTCTTCACTTCATTTATCATGCCTTCTTTCATTATGGCACCCAAATCCCTTGTCATTGTACCCATAGCTCCTGATTACACACATATAACTTGCAACAGCACCAAGATTGCACATTTAAGGCTTGTCCCAGCACCCAGACTGCACTCACAGGACTTGCCCTTGCACACACAGGACTTGCCCATGCACACACATTGTATTCACAAGACTTACCCCAGCACCCACATTGCACTCACTGGAATTGCCACAGCACCCAGGACTTACCCCAGCATGCAGATTGCTCTCACATCACTTATGCGGGGCCTCCGACACTCCTAGGGTTACTGACGCCTTGGTGCAAGAAGTTTTTTGGCACCCCCAGTGGTTATTTTGCTCCTCCCCTTTACTGTAAATAGCTCTGCACCTCTGTCCTGAGCTATTTTGTACAGCGTGCATATGCTCCAGGAGGTCCATATGTAGAGTGGATATAGAAGCAAAAGGCGATCATAGTTTAATGACTACCCAGAATCCCTTGCAGTGGTGGTGGTACTGTGAATGTGATATTGCTGTAATTAAGCTGATGATGGATAAGGCATTTTTAAATTTTTTAAGAACTGATTTTGACAATGCATTTGGCAGGGCTAACTTTGCCCAAAGAGAAAATCACCAGATATGTCAGTGAGACTAAATGTTCATTTCACCTCAGCTTATCTTTTGCTTAATAGAACCCTCTGAAACAGTATTAAGATCTTTGTGTCCTTTGGTCTGTGTGCCTGGATAGATAAATTGTTGTTTTTTTTTTTTTTGCAGATGTCACACTACTACAACCCACCACTTTTAACGAACTACCTACCAGTCTTTCAGTTGGAGATAATTATGTGAGGTGTAGTGCAGGAAGGAGTAAAGTTGTGATTATAATGTTACTTGTGCAAAATAAGACACTTGTCGTTACAAAGGAAATATACATAAGCATATTTTTTTCCAAAATGCATTGCCACAATCCCAACTTTTAATTTAACAGAAAATGCATATACTTATAATAACCCTTCAAGAGCTGACACACTATGTGAACTAAAGGTAGCTCAAAATATTGTGCCAATAGCTAATTAATATGAGAAATTAAGTTTAAAATATTTATTTTCCCTTGAATGTGTGAAGTTGTCATTTGCTAGTTCTTTGTTTTATGCAGGTTGTGTTATTTTAAAGCATATATAATATAACATCATTTAACAATGTATTTTGCTTTAGTACACAGAACAAAATGCAATTCACACTTTTCAGTAAATACTTTCATAATCATGTGTTGTTTTGGGGTTGTGGATTTGTAGTGCACTATATTTTGCCGTTAAACTGATATTAAACTCAGTCAGTTATGGTACTGTCGCTCTTGCTAGGAGTTGAAAACTAATATTACCTTATTTTTGAAACAAAATAATCTGCAGATACATCCTTAGTTACAACTTCCACTGACAAAATATTTATTTTGATCTTCTTTGGTCTGCAAAGTGCAACCATTTGGACAAAACAAGTGCAACCATTAAAAATAAGAGGTACGTCACACATTTTTAAAAACAATTTAAAAAAGACACTGAAACTGGCAGCAGGCAAGAATGAAGAAGGTAAGGACCAGGATATCTTCTATCTCCCTCCTGTAACATATCCAGCCTCACAAATTGGAGAAGCATATTATTATTTTAAATAATTTTTAATTGTCTTGTTCTTATATCTCAATTCATGTAAAAATTGTCTTGAAAAGATGCCTTAACTGCTGAAATATTACCTTTCGCTCTTTCATATGTGCTAGATTCTTTCTGCACATGATTATATAAAACCAGTTACTATATAACTGTTGTACATGTCTGGTAAAAGTGTTTAAGAGACCAGTAAATAATAATATCAGTATAATAATAGTAATAATATCAAAAGAATGAGCTCACAGTACCATGTAACCACAATTTATCACAAAATCACCCTTAAACTCTTTGCTCACTGGCACGCTAAAATACCTTATTGCATTTGATTTCAGAGCTTTATTGGTTAGTTCATGAATTGTGGGGGCTGACTGAATTTTAGGATTATTTCTGCCAGGCAGAGTATCCAGAGCTCAACAACTGACAGATGTAAAAAGCCATTACACAGCTGGATAGAAAATATATGCCACTTAACAACTGTCAATTTTCAACACATACAAAGCACCCTCCAGCATCTTATGGAACAAACATTGTGCTCAAAGGGAGTGTGCGAGTAAACTTAGTGAGAGCTAAAGAACACCAGTCCTCAGACTAGCACATTAACATGATTACCCTTACTCATTAGTGAACAAACCGTGGCTCACAGTGTATGGAACAGTACCAATTTCACATACATTAGTGTGGATCCATCATCAGTTTCACACACAATGTAAAGCATTATAGGACAATGAGGGTTGCATGAAATCTGTATGCCCATATGTTCCAATAACAACAAAGATGAGCAGCGCAGGTCAGTATGTGGGAAAAATAAATAAATAAATAAATATGTATATACACAATTGTGATGTATCTATGAACAAATACATTTGTACCATTTAATATGTAGTTAAGGGCGTCTTTAAATATAGTCAAGGATCCAGTGGCGTAGCGTGGGGGGTGCAGGGGGGGCCGGCCGCACCGGGCGCAATATCTGGGGGGGCGCACTAGCCCTATGCGGCCGCGTGGCCGCCAGGGCCGTCTTTAACGCGGGGCAAACGGGGCAGCTGCCCTGGGCCCATTTACTCCTGGGGGGCCCCAAGGCAGCTGTCCCGTGGGCCCCCAGCCCCTGCTGCCGCGTTCACAGCGCATTGCGCTTGTGAACGCTTTTTTCCGGCAAGCCGCATCCGAAGGATGCGACGGCCGGAAAAAGAAAAAAAAAAAACTGATGCCGGATGTGACGTCGCGTCACATCCGGTGTCTGCTTCCCTCCTCCGTGCAAGAGGGAAGACTGCACGGAGGAGACATCCGGCGGGGGACACGGAGCCGCTTCATGTAAGTACGGGGGGGGGGGGGGGGCTGGCTGGCACAATATTCCTGGTATCTGATTGGCACTATATTACTGGGCATCTGATTGGCACAATATTACTGGGTATCTGATTGGCACTATATTACTGGGTATCTGATTGGCACTATATTACTGGGTATCTGATTGGCACAATATTACTGGGTATCTGATTGGCACTATATTACTGGGCATCTGAATGGCACTATATTACTGGGTATCTGATTGGCACAATATTACTGGGTATCTGAATGGCACTATATTACTGGGTATCTGATTGGCACAATATTACCGGGCATCTGATTGGCACAATATTACTGGGTATCTGACTGGCACTATATTACTGGGTATCTGATTGGCACAATATTACTGGGTATCTGAATGGCACTATATTACTGGGCATCTGATTGTCACAATATTACTGGGTATCTGACTGGCACTATATTACTGGGTATCTGATTGGCACAATATTACTGGGTATCTGATTGGCACTATATTACTGGGTATCTGATTGGCACAATATTACTGGGTATCTGATTGGCACTATATTACTGGGTATCTGAATGGCACTATATTACTGGGTATCTGATTGGCACAATATTACTGGGCATCTGATTGGCACTATATTACTTGGCATCTGATTGGCACTATATTACTGGGCATCTGATTGGCACTATATTACTGGTATCTGATTGGCACTATATTACTGGGTATCTGACTGGCACTATATTACTGGGTATCTGATTGGCACAATATTACTGGGTATCTGAATGGCACTATATTACTGGGCATCTGATTGTCACAATATTACTGGGTATCTGACTGGCACTATATTACTGGGTATCTGATTGGCACAATATTACTGGGTATCTGATTGGCACTATATTACTGGGTATCTGATTGGCACAATATTACTGGGTATCTGATTGGCACTATATTACTGGGTATCTGAATGGCACTATATTACTGGGTATCTGATTGGCACAATATTACTGGGCATCTGATTGGCACTATATTACTTGGCATCTGATTGGCACTATATTACTGGGCATCTGATTGGCACTATATTACTGGGTATCTGATTGGCACTATATTACTTGGCATCTGATTGGCACTATATTACTGGGCATCTGATTGGCACTATATTACTGGGTATCTGATTGGCACTATATTACTTGGCATCTGATTGGCACTATATTACTGGGCATCTGACTGGCACTATATTACTGGGCATCTGGCTGGCACAATAATACTGGGCATCTGACTGGCACAATAATACTGGGCATCTGACTGGCACTATATTACTGGGCATCTGGCTGGCACAATAATACTGGGCATCTGACTGGCACAATAATACTGGGCATCTGACTGGCACTATATTACTGGGCATCTGGCTGGCACAATAATACTGGGCATCTGGCTGGCATAATATTACAGGCATCTGGCTGGCACTATATTACTGGGCTCTGACTGGCACAATATTACAGGCATCTGACTGGCATAATATTACAGGCATCTGACTGGCACAATATTACAGGCCTCTGACTGGCACAATATTCCTGGCCTCTGACTGGCACACTATTACAAGCATCTGACTGGCATAATATTACAGGCATCTGACTGGCATAATATTACAGGCATCTGACTGGCACAATATTACAGGCATCTGACTGGCACAATATTCCTGGCCTCTGACTGCACACTATTACAGGCATCTGACTGGCATAATATTACAGGCATCTGACAGGCACCATATTCCTGGGCTCTGACAGGCACAATATTCCTGGGCTCTGACAGGCACAATATTCCTGGTATCTGACTGGCACAATATTATTGGTATCTGACTGGCACAATATTACTGGTATCTGACTGGCACATTATTACTGGGCTCTGACTGGCACAATATTGCAGGCATCTGACTGGCACAATATTACTAGGCTCTGACTGGCACAATATTACTGGGCTCTGACTGGCACAATATTACTGGCATCCGAAAGTTACAATATTACTGGCATCTGAATGGCACAACAATTATGGAATATGTGTGTGTGTGTGTGTGGGGGGGGGGGGGGGGGTAACATTAGAGGTACAGGATTGAGGAAGTTGGCTCCATCTAGCCCAGTCTTGGATCATCTCCAGGGTATGGTTCCATTTTGATGTTTAGTTTTTGTTCTTGATATTGTTTGTCGTTTACGATGGTTGTGAGACGACATATAATAGCATGGCCCATGCTAGGTTACTACATGTGTATATTTGTATTCATAGACCTGCTGAAAATGTGGAGAATGTGTGTAATGCATGTTCGCACTCAATAAAGTGTTGGAAAATAAACTTGTATTTAGATGCATTTTACTTTAATTACATAAGTATTTTCATAACAAACAATACATGTGCTTGGGGGGTAAGGGTTTCTTTAACTAATCTAGTAGAAGAGACTCGAGTGCTAAAATCCACGGGTTAGGGGGCGCAAATTACTTGCCTTGCCCCGGGTGCTGACAACCCACGCTACGCCACTGCAAGGATCCACTGGCTGCAGATGATTTTGGTCACACACACATCATTGACTACCTGCTGTGGAACACCATCTTTGATTGAGGCATGTATAAGACTGTTTTCTTGTAACTAATGCCTTTTGGAAGGCTTGAGACTGTTGCCTCTTGATGCTACACATGCTGTTTGACTTTTACAGATATAAAATTTGATGTTTCTGAAGAACCTTATCTCCAGCACATTATTATGAGGCTTTTTATTTGTGAGTGCATTACCTATTTAATTTGTACACATTTATTTGTTCATACATATGTCATGATTGTGTTTATGTCGATTTTTTCACATGCTGACCTGCGCTGCCCATCTTTGAAGTTATTGGAATTTGGAGCTCTGTGAGGGTCTAGCTGCGGTTGTATATGTAGGTATTTTAACATCTTGATATTCATATATAATTTATTGTTTGGCACATTTGCACTTTGTATTTTGTCCATATATACCAAAGATTCAAATATCAGTTTCTCAAACAAACAACAATGATCAGGACAGCAAGAAGAACATTTTCACTGACAATATTTAATATGTAGAGTGATTGTACAGCATTTATACAAGTGAAAGTCTGTTTTAGAGTGTGGCAGTGCATGCATAGCCTATACAGGTTAGAAAAAAAGCAGTTTGACAAGCAGTAAATAGGAAACACAAAATAATGCTCCAAAAAGTAATAATTCAAATTGAAGTTAGAAGTGGTTTTGCTTAAAAAACATAATAGAAGGTGAGATTTTTCAAGATACAGTTACCTATAGCTTTTTTTTTCGCCAATAACCATTCTTTTAATTTCTGAGGTAAATAATATAGAAAAACAATACAAAAAATAATAACTGTTTGGAAAAAATATTTTATTGTTAAATTATTAACAAAAGGCCAAGTCTCTGTTAGTCATGGTTGTCACCCAGCCGGTATTTCAAAAACATACCGTTAAAAATAAATTGGCTTGATTTTGAATCTATGGAGGCAACATTGTAGTCAGTATTTGTTTGACAAAAAGGTGTCAACCTTACTGTGCGCAGGCAGCATTGCAATTAAACTGGGTACGTCTAGAACACATACACAGTCCACACGGGAGTAACTTAGCTCCAGACACATGGTATCTGACCCTGGAGCTCAATGCGTGTGATGTCACGCCCCCTACATGTCCTAGGACACAGAAAACTTTGGCCTGTGGTGACAATGCAAATGAAGTGTAAAGTATATTATTTCATGTGTTGACACATAACTATGCACGTATGCTAGGTTTGCCCTCTTAAGTGTTAAAATACAATTAACCTGTGTGGTTCACGTCTTGTTTCCTATCACTTACTATTCAGCGTTGTGACAAGTTGTACTACTAATGAGAGAAAACTGTAAAAAAAAAAAACACTGCAAATGATACAATATTCAACTATCATACAAAAAAGGGTACTATTGCCCTAGACTCCCATTTTATTGTTTCCCGTTAATTTAGCTCTGTAGACCAATTTGCCCTGTTATATGGCAGCTTATATTCGTAGCAAAGAAAATTGAGGTACTTGTCTTTTATGTACACAAAATCATTAGTTTGTCTATCCGTGCAATAACCTACTGCTGAAACCCCATGAAATTAAGTCAGTTACTTACAAATCTCTTGTGTTTTTCCATCTATCTCTCAACTATTTTACACATTTCAGATATACATTTATTTTCACATTATCAGTCTAGCCATCCTTTCTTTACCTTTGAAAAAAAATCACCTTTTTTCTCCCAATATATTTATTGACATCATACAAACTACTTTGTAAAACAGCTAAGGCCTAGACCTCACATACTAAATCTTTTCTTTGACTTCCAGCATATTCAAACTTTTAATGTATTTTTTTTAACAGATTTTCTAATTATTTTTCTATTATGTTTCATTTAGAAGTTATTACTTATTTGGGGGAGAACCCAAGTTACTGGAGTCTGAAGCTTTAGCTAATGGCCCTACTGGTATGTAAGACTGCCAGCCTTTTGACAAATAAGGTAGCACAGAACATGCCCACAAACAGAGACAGGAAGGTAAGTGTCCTAGTGCTTGGCTTTGCCACTACTATGCCATGCCTATGAGTAAGCGCTAGTTTATAGTTTTATCCACATAAGGCATATTGGTCGTGGGTGACACCGGATGGTGATTGACTATCAATTATGCTTGGAGCTACTTTCTTTCACCGTATGAAAGAACTTTGTGGGCATGGGGGAATGTGAGCATGCATGGAAAGGCTATATCGCAGCTTAAGGGGGCTGGATACTGAAGAGTCAACTCAGTACAGACCAGTCTGGATGGAAATAGGGGCAGAATAGTAAAAATTAGCCGCATTTAAAAAAAAAGAAAATCTGAAATTATGCTACTCAATAAAGCCGATTATCCCAGATTTCAGGCTGCTTCTTGGCAATATTCGGCTTGGGGAAACCCCCCAAAAGAACCTAAGCATTTTTTGGATAATGGATCATTTTGGAGAAATCAATTTTTGGATAAGGGATACTCAACCTATACTAATAGTCTTAAAATTTGCACATTATACATCTCTAATCATAGCTTGGAACGTTTATCTTTTCAACTTTTTATTATAACGTTAAAGTTGTGGAGCAGAACCTGGTAGTATAGACATCAAATGAGGGTGGAACTAGCCCAAAGGTAAATATTTATTTAGACTTAGTGACCTGTCTACTATTGCAAGTTTGTTATAGGTGATGCATATAATATAATGCATTCAGTAACTTGGGTCTCTCACAAACAGAAGATCAGAATATAGTAAAGATGCAAAGCTCTAATCTCAGAACCTGCTTAAAGGGGCTAAATCACCTAAACATTGTCTTTTCTGTGCCCGTAGAGAATAAAAAATGATTGAAAATGATCATACATTGTGTTAGCAAAATTGCAAGCAAATGCCTAAATTAGGAGAATAATACATTTTACAAATGTCTGTGGAGTCTCCTGCTTTTGATGTCATCCGGTGGCTTGATATGCAAATTACACATTTCACTGTGAAAAGCTTAATTTGCGTGTCAATCCAAAGGTGATGTCATAAGCAGGAGACTCCATGGACAGACTTAAAACCCATTTTTCTCCTAATTTAGGCATTTGCTTGCAATTTTGTTATCGCAGTGTATATTGTCAATTTCAATATATTTTTTTTCTTCACATGCACTGTAAAAACAATATTTAGGTGATACAGTCACTTTAAGGTTTTTCCATATACTATGGTAACATGCCTATAAGTTGCTGTCCTATGTTATAAAACACATTTTACAGGAGTACAGAATACTTAAACATTAAATTGTTCATTTTTGGCAATGCTGTCCCTATAACTTTACACTGCTGGCTTTGAAGCTTGACAAGCCTATATTTATCAAACTGTGATAAGCTATACCACTCCTTACTATCTATTGTGATGGAAACTAAAGAAAAATAAACATTTACTCCCTTTGATAAAACATGTCTCTCTTTTTTAATACACTGCAAAATGTTTCTTCACACATTAGCAGGGGCCTACTTCACTTCAGGAAACACACAGCTAGTGGATGAATACAGGTCACCAACTTCCTCATGTGTGGATGTAAATATAACACATAGGGTTGCCACCTCAGCCATTTTTTACTAGACACATATAACTTTTTCATATGTAGGAGGAAATCAATTAACTAATCAACATGGTTCTGTGGCATCCAGTACTTGATTAGGTAGTTGATTTGCTTCTGGTCCCATACTGCAAAGCAGCCTGCTAAAAGTATATGTGGCTGGTAAAAAATGGCTACGGTAGCAACCCTAATAACACATATAATATCAAACACAATGGGGTTGTATAACCCCGGCACACACACAGATAGCACCAAATAGTGGCAATATCGGTATGAATAAAGCAGACTCAGACTCCCAGAATGTCAGGGAGTCTGTGCCACGTTCGGCAGAAAACTATTTTCTGGTCGTGCCGCCATTATAAAGCGATTGCGCTTTTTATTCCTCTCTCTACACTTTGCAGTGCGGGAGATTTACTACATAACCTCCAATGTCTCACAGTATACCTTCTCTGGAGAAAGATGTGCATGCTAGCTAATAAGTATTCTTAATTCTCTTAGGCAGACAAAGCATGTGAGTGTGTAGAGTGCTACGCCAAAAATGCTACGGGTAGGTGGTCCCAGCCACTTTGCTCAAGCTCCTTCTTCATTTGATCAAATTACACCCATTTTACAATCTTTTGGTTACATGACAACTCATTTTACTGTTAATTCACTTTTACAGTATGGGTGGTATTTCTCTTCCTGGGAAGACCATGGATGTACAAATTTTATCTTTTTGTTTTGATATTTCTGTTGCTACATACATATATATCATATACTGAAAACTATAATAAACGTCTATGGTACACTGACAAAAAAAAGGTTTAAAGATTTTCTAATGAGACTTCTGACAGCTTCATCAGACATGCCGAAAGCTCCTGAATAACTGGCTGCATAAAATCAAATTCTGGTGTCACTTTTATCATAGACCACTTGAACTGAGATGCTCAGCTTAAATCTGGAACTGTCTACTAATGTAAAGAATACCATAGTAAATTGTTTTAGTCCATACTCTACATTCTCTATACTGATGTCTGTATGAATAGTTATGTGTTATTTTAAAATATAGAACTTTGTCATTTTCCTCCTTTGCCATTTTTTCTAACTGTTAAGCATTGCTGTGCTGATTCACACGTCAACACACATGAATATATTGGATCAATACTGTGAAAAAAATGTGTCAGATAAATTTATGTGTAAAGCTTTTGACCAGCAAGTGGCATTAATTACTGCACAGTGGGCGCCCATACTCTAGTTCATGGGTCTACAAACTGCCGCCCTCCAGCTGTTGCAGGACTATATCTTCCATACTCATAGAGCATTATGGGAGCTGATAGAGCATTATGGGAGATGGGGACCATTAGCAGCTGGAGGGTTGCAGTTTGGATACCCTTGCTTTAGTTCACTATCAAATCCCTATCAACAGTTAGCGAACCATACCAAATAGGATATTAATTTTACAGCTTGAACCTTTACTGCAAGCAATAATTGGCTGTGCTAGGCAGTCAGCGGCGCCACACCCTAGGATATGCATTATAATTTGTGGTACGTGCTGTAGACATGCAGTACTCTGATCTGGTATCCAGTGGTACAATGGATGGATTTGTTACAGAATTCTGACTGGAATAAGGATACCTGAGTTGATAACCACATTGGAAAGATGGGGCCGATATTACACTTTTTGGTACTGATGAAAAACCACTGAGCCTTTTCTCATGCATGCCCCTGTAGCTATATGAAGAAGGAGCTGTGAGCATTGTGGGGCTGGACCTCCAGGCCGCAGGAGGCTCTGGATAGGTCTTCTTACGTGCCGCAGACACTATGTTCGCAGATATAGACTCATGTATATCTTGATTCACAAAAGCATCATCCACCAAACCCAGGGGAGACTTTGCTGCTGCTTCCCACGGTGTCAGTCTCTTGCCAGGAGTATCTGGTGTTGACGCTGGTTTCCCTGTATACCCAGTAGCTGGATCAAACAGGATGGGAGAAGATGGTGATGCTAAAGGCTGCAAACAACCAGACGAAACACTTCTTCCAGGGAGTGACAGTGAACGCCCAATATCCCGTCCCTAGGAAAAATAATAATAATAAATTAGGGTGGTTATCTAATATAATGTACATATAGTATTGACATTTTCTAGAAATTGGTTCAATAGCAGTTATGTTCTAACTGGTAATCCCTTTTGTTCTTGATAGGTGGACCTTTCACCTATTACAGTCTGTGCACAAATACTAAAATATAACTTCAGTCCATAACAATGCTAGTCTTATGTATGCAAACCTTGTAATTTAGTCTCAGTTTCTACATTCAGTAAGCCATACATCTGTAACTCAGCTAAGTTCCAATCAGTAACTCAGATATGCTCACTTACTCTAAACTACAGATATATGTAGCCATCCCATATTTGGTGCAGGGAATTACAATGCACTATTTCCATTTTCAAATGATGGCTTCTCCTTTCTTTTTTTTCTCTCGACTTTCCATAGTCTATCACACCATTAAAAAATAAAACTTGTCACTCTCAAGTTAATGAGAATAATGACATTTGAATAAACAAAATATATAGAATCGCACAAGTTTACATTTTAAGTCTATTTGCTGCCATTTTTATTTAAACTGAAAAACTTGTGTTAAACTTGCATCCACTATGCAAGGTACCATTAATTGCTTTTCCAGCTAGATGTAAAATCTTGCTGGAAAAAAAAACTTGCAAATACCTCATCTAAGAAATGGTAATATAGAATAAGCTCTTTACTCCTAAAGATACACTAATTAGCAATGATCACCTCCATCTCTCAGGGGCAGTACTTTTGTCCACAGACTCCACACTGTAAACTATCACTTCCCCAAGTGATATAGCCAATATTGTAGCTTTTTAAAGAATAATGTAATTTTAGAGATAGTATTTATAGTTTTTTGTAGTTTTAAGCCTCATCAAAAATTAGATCTGAAAATGACTTAATCCTGATGCATTAAGAATAAGCCATAGTTGCCAACAGTCTCAAATCTGGTTGTGTCTATCCCGGCACTACTGTTGCACAATGCATAGCACTGTGAACCGGAAGCGTTGGGTATAAAATGTATATGTCTAGCAGACATACACAGCTTAAATGCAAAGATACGAGCTCCAGGCTCCCAGTATTTGCACAAGATAGGCTGGAGCTCAATCATTGCTACATAACCTTGTCCACTTTAAGCCCTGCCCCTTTACCTCCTGGGAACCCTACCAGAAAGTTGACAGGTGTGCATAAGCAAGTGTAAAATGTGGGTGAATGGTTTGTAGGTGGGAGATGTATAAATTCGTTATGGGTTTTTTACTAAACCAAGACATAAGATACATGTCTCACTTCTCGGATTAGTCAAATAGTTATATCCAAGGAGGCAACCGCAGAGATCAACGCAACTTAGTGTGGACGATACAATGGCTGTGGCACCAGAAACAAAATAATAGAACTAAATCAATACAAAATTGAATGATAAATTAAATGTTTTTTTTTTTATACTTTTTTTTTTTTTTAAATTCTACTGTTTTTAGATTTTTTAATTGTCTCTGCTGAAATTTACAAAATTAAATAGTTAGCTATGTCACAGCTGCACATTTTGATGAATGCATGCTCTGTGCAAGACTATAATATTCAGGAAAGAACCAGGATCACATCCTGTACATAAACTAACTGAATGGAAAGTCTAGAACAAGAAATGAATGATCATTTGAAAATGCTGGGTGAACTTGTTTCAAGACTGGAGGCCATACTTTTTATAGGGTTTACACAATTTTCACCGAATTTTACAAATCACAGACATGTGGCTACTCAATGTTTCTGTATTTGTGCCCAAATCGACTATTTGGGCTTGCTGGGTTGGCATTTTCAGCTTAATTTACTGTCCTTATAATTATATAATTTGTGTTGTCAATTTCATAATGCATTATCAACCTTTTTTTACTATCCCCTCCTCATCCTATAGCCCTGTTTGTCTATAAAAGCAATAAGAAAAAATACATTGATGTTGTCCATCACTGTGACAGCTGAGAATAGTGTATACAGTCAGTCCTGATCAATTGAGTCAAGGTAGTAACCACTAGCACCCCCTGTTTCTGTGGGAGGAATTATATTTAAAGTGATCCCTAAAAAATAGTTTCATGGAGAAACATACTTTTTTTAAATAAGAAAATGAACACACATCAGACCAGAGAAAAATAGTCATGCCCTGAGTTTTACCATGTAAAATAAGTAAGGCAAGATATATAAAATAAATTGGTGGCAGCAGCATATGGTCTCACCACTAATTAGTACAATACACATAATCGATTTCCTTAGAGAGATGCCTCATTATCTGCTCAGCATGAGACTTTCACATACAATGTGTTTTAGCAATGATTGCCCTTAGCTGTGTACTCAGAATATATGAGTAACCTACAAAGTTAATGCATTGGAAATGACTGGTTTTAACTGAACAAATCATAAAACTGCCGACATTGAGAGTGAAGACAGACTGACTAATATTCATTAATAGCAGGATTCTATAAGAATGGGCTCATGAACTCTAAAAATATTGCATAGTTGCCAACATCAGCCATGTTTCCAGGGACACATATTTGTTCTACATGATGCAGAAAGACCATGCAAAGTGTAGGATGGATATACGCACAGACAGAATCCAATTAATTAACCAAGGTGGAGATCTCATGGGACCTACCATGATTAATTAATTGGATTCTGTCTGTGCGTATGTGCATCCTACAGATTGTTGGGCTGCACTTTGCATGCTCTGTCTGCAGCATGTGGAACAAAAATGTGTCCCTGGAAACATGGCCGATGTTGGCAACAATGCAATTGTTTATTTTATAAAAACACAAGTTATTTTTACATTATGCCTAAAATGTACGCACATTCAAAAAGATATGCAATTTTCTGCAGAACTTGACGCATACCACTGTAGCAGTAAGAAAAAGAGCCTTAGTGCTATAATTCAGAGTCGGTCACATCTTCAGCATAGCTACTAATCAACTGTTACAGGCACAGGGAAGAAGCAGCATGTGCATTTTAATGTATATTCTGTGTCTCTGCAGAATAGGGTTAATGTAAAATTTCTGGCCAATGCATTGGTTGTAACAAGATCAGAGAGCATGCCCAGGGGGTCTAGTTGACCTTGGTGCCACTTCATCAGCCCACTTGACATCACCAGAGATAGACACACAGACATGTAAGACAGATTTGCTGACAGATAAGGAACAGAGGTAGAATTTTGCAGTCTGGTAGCATTTGTCATACAAGAGCCATATCGATCACACAATCACACAAGTTAGTTGCGTGGCCTCAGTCCATGTGACCTAGTATTAAAACCCAAATTCTACAGAGTATACTGTACACATGTACTACAGGGTGTGTGTGTGTGTGTGTGTGTAAGGCTGTCTGTATTAGACATGTGCAAAACTAAAATTTCCGTTTTGTTTTCGTCCATTCGGAAGAAAATGTTATTTATTTTGTCTAAAACGAATTTCGTTCATTACTGCATTTGTGTCAGACGAAATTCGTTCATTATTATCGTTTAGTTTCGTTTTATTCGTTCGTTTTATAGAATACGTGTAATACTATTGGCTTTCTATAAACCGAACGAGAGCCCCATTCATAAGAAATTCTTATGAATGGGGCTCTCGTTCGGTTCATAGAAAGGCAATAGTACTACATGTTTTCTATAAGCCGAAAGTCTATAAACCGAACGTTCGGTTTATAGATTTTCGGCTTATGGAATACATGTAATCCTATTGCTATTCTATAAATCGAACGTTCGGTTTATAGACTTTCGGCTTATAGAATAAACCGATAACATTCATTATGAATGTCTCCGTGTAGTGAAAACTACACTTTACTTTGTACTTTGTCTCCGTGTAGTGAAATGCCGACAGCCTATAAACCGAACGTTCCGTTTATATGCTGTCGGCTTATGTATTACATGTAATCCTATTGCTATTCTATAAACCGAACGTTCGGTTTATAGAATGCCAATAGACTTACATGCATTCCATAAACCGAAAGTCGTTCATTATGTCGGTTTATGGAATGTAAGTGTACTATGCTATTGTATTCTATAAACCGACTCTATTTCGGCTTATAGAATGCAATAGTACTACGAATGGACGAATGAACGAATGATTTTCGTTTATTAACCATTCGTTCATTCGGCTTTCGTTAGTTTAGCATTTTCGTTATTCGTTTTTCGGACGAATGGACGAAAATGCTATTTTCGGACGAAAATGCATTTGTCCGAAAACGAATGCACATGTCTAGTCTGTATGTGTTTATCTGTTTATCTCTCTCTCTCTCTCTCTCTATATTTATATATATATGTGTGTATGTATGCGTATATATATGTGTGTGTGTAAATATTATATATATATATATATATATATATATATATATATATATATATATATATATATATATATATATATACACATGTGTGTGTGTGTAAGGGTGCCTCTGTGTGTGTGTATGTATATATATATATGTATATGCATTTGTTATACACATGATGTGTGGATAACAGGTATTAAAGTTTTAATAAATTAAAATAAATTTAATAAATACATACATTTTTTATGATTACAGGTATACCTCATTATAAGGCCAAGTGTTATAACACTGTTACCTGTAGAACGCGGTGCACCATGGAGCCATCGGCCATCGGTTCTCACTTTAATACAGTTGTTTTTAAGATTTCAGGACTTATTTCACAATCCTGCTAATATAACAGTATAGTCCGTTGATCCAGAGCCCTACGTTATAACGGTGGCTCAGATGTATTTAACTTTAATAGGCAAAAATCTAGGTGATTTTCAAGTCTTGGTGGTCATTTAAGTATTATCCCATATACTTCAAGTATTGGAATTTGACTTACATGTCCTACATATAGAGTGTGGATTTTTTTTTTTAAATAGGTTATACCTCAATATTTCATTATTAGCCAAAGTGTACAAATAACAGTGCAAATAAAACATTGTAAAAATATTGTGCAATCACACAAAAGGGGTTAATAACTGTGATTTTTGTCAACGAGCTGATCTCTGCTCTGTTTTGCTTTTAATCATTTACAGAGACTCTTCTCCTGTGTGCAAAAGGAAGTTAATTCTTTGCAGCTTGAACATAATAAAAAGTACGGAGGAAAAAAACCTCAGTTGGCTTTGTGCCGACAGAAACTGTCATGAGCATGCAGCCCATCCTCTCCAGTGTTGTTATTCAGTCTCTCCAAGGAATGTAATAGTTTAAATTTCTTCCCTGGAAAAATAGAGACTGAATCTTTATGATTTCACACTTGGCTTGGAAACAGTTTAAGGCTTATTTATAACAGAGCGATGCATTGTGTGAGCAGTGAAATGCTTATTTATTTGAATTATCGCCTTATGCTGTAAGCTAATTAAGGTACTTTACCCACCAGAAACATCTGATGGAGCCAATTGCCCACTACACACGCTTTGTACTTGATTTCCAAAAGATCAGGCCTAATGATCAGGTTTATTTACAGAAGCTGCTGTACTAGAGAGCTAGCTATGATTAAATGAACAGATGTAAGACATCTAAGTTATCTTGCAGGGCATAACTGTATTTATGGATATCTGTGACTGCAGCTGCTGTAGATTTACTCTCCCATCATGCTCAGCTAGGGCATAGTTGCCAACATCAGCCATGTTTCCAGGGACACATATTTGTTCCACATGCTGCAGAAAGAGCATGCAAAGTGCAGCACGGCAGTATGTAAGATGCATTTACACACAGACACAATGCAAAGATGCGTATATCCATCCTACATACTGCCGTACTGCACTTTGCATGCTCTTTCTGCAACATGTGGAACACATATGTGTCCCTGGAAACATGGCCAATGTTGGCATCTATGAGCTAGGGTTGCCACCTGGCCGGTGTTATACCGGCAGGCCGGTAAAAAATTCAGGCGAATGTTAAGTCTATGGAGACAGTAGCAAGGCTGGTATTTTTCTCAACAAAAGGTGGCAACCCTATGCTATGCCATCAACATTTTCACACAGGCTTACTGTCTAAAAAACTGAGTTGGCTCCATGACACTCTGATACACAATTATGCTCCTCATAGCCTAATTACTGTAGCAACTCTTTGCCTTTCATGGGCTGGCAATGATGGGAGTTGGGATCCTGACCAGACAGCGTGTGTCTCACTTATCATTGGCTTGAGGTATGGAATGCTCCCTAGGAATGCCCTGTTTTGCATTTTTTGTTAAATGACAACTAAACTATGTAGAAGCACAAGTGAAAAAGTAGTTGTCCCTAGTATGAGGATAAACTGGCATGGACTTTTGACAGTACATGCCAGTTTTTAATCTGACCGGTGGCTCCCATGCTTGTATGGGTTGGCGAGAGACCCTTGTTTTTACCTGGATAGAGGGTACAATAAAGGACAACTAAACTTTTTTTTTTAACCCTTGTCCCGCCATGGAAGTATGGGTTAAAAAATGTGTCCTTGGAGGTCCGGAGTAAACCTTAATTTAATAGAAGCACAAGTGAAAAATAAATGTTAGTGTGCCGTTATCTAGTGAACCTCCGCTCTGATTGGCTAAGCACAGGCTGACACTGTCAGCATGCACAAGCTACAGATGAGCTATGCCTCAGTTGAGAGGCAGAGCTCAGACTAAAGATGCACGTTGTGTTTACTGTGGAGAAGGGATCACGTGTTTTAACCCTTTCTTGCTCTGAGGAAGAAAGGGTTAAAAAAAGTTTAACTGTCCCTTTAAATGCCAAACAGGTTTCTAAAGGTGTCTCACTTCCTTCCTCCTCATGTATTATCTATTAACCATACTCAGGAGTGAAACAGGGTGACTTTCTTAGTGTTTGAGCTGGGAACAAAACCAAATATGATATGTGCATAATTTATGTACTAGGTTTGTCACCAAGCTGGTATTTTACCTGCAGGCCGTAAACAATTGACGTGAAGTCTACTGAGGCAACAGCATGGCTGGTATTTTATTGAACAAAAGGTAGCAACTCTGGGTATATTCACTAAACGGTGAGATGGACATTTAATCTCTCCATTTTAACTGTACATTGTGCAAGTACCAACCTGGTGAGTTTCCCAAGTTTCCTCAGCTAAGCAAACTCACCAGGATTGTCCCTACATAATATATAGCTAAATGGGTGAGATTAAATGTTTATCGCACCCCAACTCAGCTTTCAGTGAATAGCCCCCAATGTGGTAAACCTATTATTTTGTAATAAATTTGTTATTACTATTACATACATCATGGAACTTTGTTAGAAAATATGTATGTGATCTAAAAATATTCTACGTAAAAATATAAATGCAGATATTTACAGTTCAGTCCTCCAAAAATTGGATAATGATTTCCAAAGCAATGCAATTTCATTACAATGTTATTCTCTATCAAGTGGTATCTGCTGCCACCTTGTGGCATTTGATTATTGCTGCAGGATTACATCCCAGATAAAATTGAAGTTACATTATATTAACATTTATTAATATAACGCCAACAATTTATTAATATAACGCCAATAATTTCCGCAGCACTTGGTACAGATAATAAAAGGGAATTCATGAGGTAGAGAACTCTGCTCACAAAATATAGTACACATTTCCAAAAGGATGCTAAACACACTGGGGGTGGGGGATTCAAGGTATGATTTGTTTTTTTTAAGTGCCTTTGAATAAAACTATTTAATCACCGTACTGAGAGACCATAGAGAAAAGTTTCAGATTAAGTCTGTAACCAGATATCCATCTGCAGTGAGTGACTGGCAGATACTTAATTAAAAATGTAGATAGCAATGCTGCATTGAAGTCACTGCGTCCAGTGCTGTATTTACCGCGAGGCATCCTAGCCCTTTAAAAAAAAAAGACCGCGCTTGCAGGCAGAGACGGAGGTGAGAGGGGATCGGAAGATCCCCCCTCACCATCGCTCTGCCTGCCAGGCTGCACGGGGAGCCAAACAGGCAGCACAGAGAAACCTCCGTGCTGCCTGTTCGGCTCCCCGTGCAGTGTGACACGGAAGTGCCGACAGTCATGTGACGGGCGCGCTGACGTCATACGCGCACCCGGTCACGTGACCTGTCGGCACAATAACCGGGAAGCCGAACAGGCAGCATGGAGGGACCATGCTGCCTGCCACTAGCCACCAGGGAAAGGTAAGTGCTGAGGGTCTAGGACACTTCTTCGCCGCATTTTCATCGCTGACAGTTCAGCGGTGCAGTTAGAACGCTGAACTGTCAGCAATGAAGTATAACGCGGCCGTTTCACCGCGGCTGCAGCTATGTAAGAGCTGACAGTTCAGCGCTGAACTGTCAGCTCTTACAAATCTAAAAGTAAAACGAAAATAACCCCCCCTAATAAATGATTCCCCCCCCAATAGTAACACTAAACACTAAACCCCAATACTAACACTAAAATTAACCCCAATACTAAAATTAACCCCCTAAACCCTAATACTAACCCCCGACCCCTAATACTAACCCTAATACTAACCCCCGACCCCTAATACTAAAGTTAACCCCCTAAACCCCAATACTAACCCTAATACTAACCCTAATACTAACCCCCGACCCCTAATACTAACCCCGACCCCTAATTCTAACCCTAATACTAACCCCGACCCCTAATACTAAAATTAACCCCTAACACTAAACACTAAAACTAATTGTAACCCCCTAAACCCTAATTCTAAACCAACTAAAATCGGTAAAATACTTACCTTTAGCGATGAAATCTCCAGCGACGATCTGTCTTGTGCTGTACTGTCGGCGGTGAAGCGGCTGCGCGGAAGCAGCCGCGATGAAGTGTCCCATCCCCAAGTGCTGATGGGAGTCAGAGTGTGTGTGATGGAAGAAAGTGTGTGTGACTGAGTGTGATGGGAGTCAGTGTGTGTGACTGAGTCTGATGGGAGTCAGTGTGTGTGACTGAGTCTGATGGGAGTCAGAGTGTGTGTGATGGGAGACAGTGTGTGTGACTGAGTGTGATGGGAGTCAGAGTGTGTGTGATGGGAGACAGTGTGTGTGACTGAGTGTGATGGGAGTCAGAGTGTCTGTGATGGAAGACAGTGTGTGTGATGGGAGTTTGTGTGTGTGACTGAGTGTGATGGGAGTAGGAGTGTGTGACTGAGTGTGATGGGAGTAGGAGTGTGTGACTGAGTGTGATGGGAGTGGGAGTGTGTGTGTGTGATGGGAGTATGAGCTTGATGTGAGTCTGAATGTTATGTGTGATGTGGGGTCATGAAATGGAGGTGATAAGGCATGTCTTAGGTGTGTAACGTGGGTGTGCAGCTTGGGTAGGGGGGTGCCCGGATTTTGTCTGCCTAGGGCAGCACAAAATCAAGATACACCACTGACTGTGTCTCTGCATTATGTCTCTAGAAAAGTGTTCACACCAATCTGCAGATCCATCAGAACAGAGCAGCTGATAGATTCCCAGCATGGGGCTTTGGAAATAGGTCACTGGCAGTGCAGTGTTTCTCTGTGTTCCAAAACAGTTCCATGTACCTTTCTGCTAACACCACAGAGAGTATCAGCTTTCTATGTTCTTTGTAACTGCTGTTTATTATTTACAAGTAAGGAGATTGTTCAGCTCACACTAACTCACCTGACCCTCACTTTTTAGCAAGCCTCCAATCCCGGCTTTGAACGGGTCAGTTCTGATTTGGAGGTTCTGTTCATCTGAGCTCTATCTAGCTCTTCTACACCAGAGAATTACATTTGTACTGCAAGATTGAAGTTCCACATCTTGCTGAGCTTAGAAAGAGCTACATCTTGGCGGGACATCTTCCCAAAATCGGGGTTGTCCCGCACAAAGAAGGACAGTTGAGACCAAATGGCACAAATCAGAATAAATTAATAGCAGCTTTCTACATACTACCAAATAAAGACTTCCCATAGTAGCAGAATAAAAGGACAAGTATACTTTATTTACCTCTTGCTTACCTAGAGGGAAAAAATTTCCCCCTTCCTCAAGTAAACCCGATGTGCCTATTTACGGGTCTTGTAATGCCCACCTGCTAATAGCTCTCCTCAAATCCTGTCACAAACTGGATGGCATGGGACCCCGAGTGCCCGGATGCGGGAGACCAAAGCGCAAGATGTGGAGGTCAAGGTTACCTGCTCTGACCCCCCCCCCCCCCCCATATGTGTAACGGAGGTGGACAGGGATACTTGAAGAAACACAGAGGATCTACCTTGACGCTATGTTACTGGACCCAAAACATTTCCAGTGAATATGCGGAGACCCTGGAGCCTGCCAACAGCATAGGTAAGTCCATTAACATACCTACGATTAAGTGTGGTTCTCCGAATGAAAAGCATCAGGTGTGTTTTCATCACACTATGAGCTAATGTGGATACCTGATGTGGACCTGCTTTTATGTTTTCTATTATAATGAAGGATTAATTTGTTTTATTACTGCATCCTGGTGAGCTGGGCATTTTTCTTGTTCAGGTATACTTGCACTGCCTTAAATGATTATTTTAAGGCCTGGAAACTATTTTTCCGGTTCCCAGCCCTGTTTATTATTGGGGCAGTAAGGGGGGGGGGGGGGGGGGGGGGCAACCAGCTGTTATTTGCATTTATTTATAGGGCTGTTAAGGAGCTGTTGACATCACTGGGTCTTTGTGCACCTTTCACAGTAACCCCCTTACCAACAGGTTTTCTCTATGGCTGTCCATAAACAAAGAATATGAGGACTCCATGTGTGATCACATGGCAATACTAATCTCCTAAGCCTGCTGACATCAGCATGTTCAAGTGCATTCCCCAAAGAGGGAGCAATATGACAGACAGTTGATATGAAGTTTTTACAGGTTAATAATTTAGGATTTAGGAAGTATATCCTATAAATATCTATTTATACATGTTCCCTCTTTTACTGATTAACCCACATGTAAAGCCCTACATATTTCTTCTTTGCCTTTTAAGTGGCATACTCCTGTCTCAATAATTTAGCTATTGAACTGACTTCAGGACAGATGAATTCATTGTTTTGTTGCTGAAATTAAATACTCCCATAATTATAATGCTGCTTTCTTTAACCCCTTTTACGGACCAGGAATCAAACACTCATCTTTTTCAACGTTACAGGGACACTAAATATTTTTTTTCACTTGTGCTTCTAATATAGAAGTACAAGTGAAAATGTAGTTGTCCCTAGTATGAGGATGAACTGGCGTGTACTTTTGATAGTACACGCCAGTTTATCCTCTGATCGACAGCTGCCATGCTTCCATAGGAAGCAGGCAGCTATCTGGTCGCCAACTGGCTCTCTAGCGCAGAGAGAGACCCTCGTTTTTGCATGGGATCAGCAGAGGGGACATTAACCCCTGCTGATGCCATGCAAAAATGGGGGTCTCTCACTGTGCTAGCAGCAAGAGACCCTCGTATTCAGCTGTCAGAGCAGGGCAAGCCTCCGCTCTGATTGGCTGTGCGCGTGCTGACTTTTGTCAGCACGCGACAACCGGGAACCGATGTGTCTCGCATGTGAGACACAGCAGATAGTAAACCCGCGTGTATCTATTAAGATACACGTTGGGTTTACTTTATTCTACCGGCAAATGTATTGTTTAACCCTTGCTTCCTTCAAGGAAGCAAGGGTTAAACAACGTTTAATTTTCCTTTAAGAATTGTCATGATATAAACAGGAAATTTCATCTAAACATTTGCTACAATGTATATCCAAACAATATTTTCTATTGGACTGAACTGGAACCCTGTACATATTTTACACTCAGATTAAAAAACTGCTAAACTCCACCACAGAAGCACTTGGCCTCAAACACACTAAGGTCTATTTACTAAAATTGGAGAATAGATCAAGGAGTTTGACTTTCACTTTGAGACTAAATCAAATTCAGCCTCCAAACTTGACCTCCTCGAGATATTCACTAAAGAAAACTTGGCAACCAAGATGACCACAGCTCGACACAGCTCACCAAAGTCAACCCCCCATATTTTGCCACCGAGAGCCATAGAAAGCATTACAAATCAGTATTCACTATAAATCTCGAGTGGTTGAGTCGGGTGGTAGAATTTCGCTCAACTCATCTACTCACCTTTAATGCTGGTGCGTCATATTATTTCCTATGGGAGAAAAAAATTACATTGCTGTTTTGACAACTTTGACTTTAAAAAACGCATTGACCATTTTGCCTCCCATTATAACAGAAATCAAACTAGCAGTTTGACTTTGAATAAGGGCTGCCTCCTCTCGACGCAACTCACTTTTTCTCGACCCCACAAGACCTCACAAAAATGTTAATGAATGCCATACAACAAGGTTTGAGATGAGGCTTCCGTGAGGGGGTGAGTCTGTTCAAGTTTGGAGGTAGAGAATAATGCTTATCTCAAACTCCAATCTAGAATTTTAGTGAATAGATCCCTATGTCAAACTCATAATCCCTGCCAGGTGGTTCTATTCACTAAAATTTGAGTACAGCACGAGGAGATCGACTTTGGAGGTTGACTTTCATTTTGAGAATAAGCCAAACTCGACACCCAAAAAAAAAACAAAACAGTGCCGAATTTGACTTAGTCTCACTATGAAAGTCAACCTCCTCGAGCTATTCTCGAATTTTAGTGAATTGACCCAAAGAAAGTCTCGGGCATTAATTGCTGCGTTAGCAAGATAATCTAGCTGAATAGCGTTTCCAGCTATTAATGCTGATTTTTTTCATTTGCGAGTTCACATTTTTTAGTAAACAAAATGTTTTGTATCTACTGGAACATATTTGTCTTCAAGAACATCTGTCATGCACATACCAACATTAGGTTAAACAGTGCATCTAACCATTTTACATAAGCTCTTAGTTTTTCAGGACAGCAATACCATTTTATTTTTTAGCAGCACTTGCTCCTTTTGCAAGACCTGTCACCTTTACTCTGCTTGGTTTAGATGTCCAACTCTCCAACCCAAGCTAACATTTCTCCCCAACTCTCCGACCCAAGCTTACATTTCCCCCAACTCTCCGACCCAAGTTTACATTTCCCCCAACTCTCCGACCCAAGCTTACATTTCCCCCAACTCTCCGACCCAAGCTTACATTTCCCCCCAACTCTCCGACCCGAGCTAACATTTCCCCCCACTCATCGGGTGCCACACCTCTCCCATGCAGTCCCGCCTCTTCCTAGCGTGGTCATGTATGTATTACAAGCTCTGAGATGCGCACGCTTTTATATCACAACGCAATCTCAATGGCAGCACAGAGTCAGAACCAAGAGTAAACCTGCCTGCATCTTTAAAGATACACATCTGGTTTAACAGGAGGAAGAGGCCAAATTGTTTTTTTTAGCCCTTGCTTACTTCGAGGAAAATGTTTGTCTTTTAGGCCAAAGTAGACAAGTTAGAAAAATTCTCCAATTCAGACTTTTGCCTTACGACTGAAATCCCCTCTTTCTTGAATAAAGAACAAACTGCAGCATAATGCCCATAAACGAATATATTTATTACTGTGAGCTGTGAGTAAGACTTTATGTCCCTGGCAGCTTCAGTCTGTAATGAGAGTGAAAGGTTCTCAACTCTCCTAATTGGTTGAGAGCTCAGAATCTCTCTTATACACATAGCTCAGTTTAAGCTGCAGTCAGCACTATGTTAGAAACCCATACTGGGTGTGTATTACTGTGTATGTGTTTTTTGTATATGCGCATGAGTATTGTGACTGTGTGACTATATGTGTGTGTGACTGTATCTGTGTATGGGACTGTGTGTGTATTTTTATGTGACTGACAAATTATTGGTAATCTTTGGGAACTATATATATTATGTGTGTAACTGTGTGTATATTATAATATATCGTATTAAATTTTTAATCTGAAATCTACATTGTTCCCAAAGATTCTTAATAATTAATATACTATAAATATGTATTGTATGTCTGTGTGACTGTGTGCATATGTGAATATATGTGTTTATGATAGACTATATATTTATATTTATACATGTGTGTATATCCACACACACAGGTATATTTACAGGTATATACACTACCTACTACTACACTAGTGATGGGCCCTCAGTCCAGGACCAATGTCCAACAGCTCAGTCCATCTCTGATCATAAGTAAGAAACAAAGCAGTGATCATGCATGGAAAGAAAAAGGATGAGACAGGGGAAAAAAAAGACAGGAACATTTTAGTCTTTTTTTAATGATGGAGTGAAAAGTACAGCAAATCAACAACAGAAAATGAACTGTGCAGAAAGAGAATGCAGACATATTGGTACGTGATGCCTCTTTATCAGTACAAGGATGAGACCTGAATGAGGAGTCAGGTGAAATTACGAGTAACAAAGAAAAAAGAGAGAAATGCTGTTCTACAGAAATTATTTGTGTACAGATTGTGTACAGATGAACATTAAAAGGACAACTGTCCAAATAAAAATAAGTTCTGTTTAACTAAGAGATTGCATCAAGTTTAGGCATTTTAAATAAATAGTGTTTAATGAACAAATATAAATAAAACTATTTACTTAGCCAACTTTGCTTGCATAGGGGGAAGACATATTGGGTCAGATGGATCAGATCTTCCTTCATCTTATAAAAGATTCTGAGCAAAATGTCAGCCTCTTGATTAGGACATACAGACACAAAGGGCTTAATAAGGTGCTTTAATTATATTTTTTCATTAAGGTACTGCTATTTAAAATCTTCTTTTTTTGCGACCTTTAATGTCTAAACTTATTAAATGAGGTGAAATTTTTGCAGTCATGAAATTTCCTATTCTCCTTGGAAGACTTTTAGACACTGCAAAAGGTAAACATTGCCCTAACTTGCTAATAAAAATAGTTAAAGAATAATTTGAAAGTGAAATTAAAATAAAATAAAATAAAAACTTGAAATGTACAGATAATATAAATATCCTGTAAATACAAATAGAGGATAAAAGAAAATGTAGCTGAAGCCTGTTTTTGGCCCATGTTTGAGACTTAGTGTGATTTTTCTGATTATTATCATCATTATTACCAGTACATCTCAAATATTTATTTATTTTAAGAAACTTGTTATCATAATTAAATATTCAGACTTGTGATAGCATACATATATTTTGTTCTTTCTGACTGCAATATCCTCGTTGTAGAAAAAAAAAAAACTTGGCTTATCATAATCTATCTTGTATCACAATATATTTATTTTATCCCCTAAAAAGAGAAATGCAGTCTAGTCACAAAAAATAAACTCTGGTAAATGGACACATGAACTGCAAAAATCAGGCATTCATAGCTGATATTTCACTATTTTTGCAACTTAGGTATGAATGCCTGTTTTTGCCATTCCTTTGTTAGTTGACCACAGTTTAATGTTTAATGAATAGATCCCCGAGCTTATGTTGCAATAATTCATACTCATATGGTTTCTAATGTATGGCAGTAGGGGCAGGTTCATGGCTTTTACCGGGCATTCATGGGAAGTATAAAAATAGTTAGCTTTGGAAGTCTGCTGATGTTATTTTATATTATTTTTAGAAGGTGAGTGCTAATAGTTAGCTTTGGATGTCCGCTGATGTTATTTTATATCATTTTTAGAAGGCGAGTGCTAATAGTTAGCTTTGGATGTCCGCTGACGATATTTTATATCATTTTTAGAAGGTGAGTGCTAATAGTTAGCTTTGGATGTCCGCTGATGTTATTTTATATCATTTTTAGAAGTTGAGTGCCAATACCATGGTTTTGACATTCTGTTTGTTTTAACATAGTTCCTATGTATAAACTATGATTGTGCTAAATTGAGTAGGGCTTTCATTTCTATGAGTCAGTTCATGCCTAGGAAACCATGTATAAAAGGATATGAGGACAGTGTTCCTGTAAACCTGAGACAAGTAACTCAGATGTTTTATCTGTCACTGGTGACAGAGGATGGCATGCCAATGCTGTGATGACTACATGTTTTACTGATTAATTTACTTCTTTCTGAAGTGGCTGAGAAGTGGACCCAAGTAGCTACAGCTGTTTTAATAACCATGCAGCTCCCCAGCCATTTATCTCTGAAATAACATGATCTTTTGCTATCTATCTATTTATATATTTACATGGGTGTGTGTTTAAAACCCTAAAAGACAGCATGGTAGAGAGTGTTATTACCCATACTGTGCTATACAGCTTTGTGTACATTACAGGTTGAGTATCCCTTATCCAAAATGCTTGGGACCAGAAGTATTTTGGATAACAGATTTGTTTGGCACTCATGAAATACAGTATAATGCAAAGCAAATACTGTATAGATCAAATAAAACACTGTGATGTAGCTATGATGTGAGGCATCGTTGGGAACCTGCCATTGGAGCATCGGGCTTGTACACATATGTTGTGGGCGTGTGTTAATGTGAGCATGCATGGTAAGGCTATAATGCATCTTAAGGGGCCAAGACACTGTTGTGTCTAGGCTGTTGCGCTTGCATTCTGACAGGTGTGTGTTGAATTGGCAAATTGTGGCAAAATCACCCCAAACTTTTGAATAACGTATCATTTTGAATAACAGATTTTTGAATAAGGCATACTCAACCTATATGTACAAAAAATGTATCTCAAATGTCCATGTTCTTTTCTCAGCTCAATAGAATGATATTGGACATTTGATTTGGAAGAATTATCTCCCTATAGAAATTTAAAAGTGATTTATATGATTCTGGACAACTGAGTTTTGCACTTGTTTATTGGATTATCACTCTCTTGACCACTGGACATCCTCTGAAAAGGTTTCAGGAAGAGGTATAGACATAAAACAATCCACTTGGGGTCCCAGATGTCCGTTAGTATTGATAATTATTGTCCAAACATAGTTTAAAGCTGCAATTGGCCAGACCTTGCTTAGTGAAATGACTCTTTACCATGTGTATGGTGAGGAGGATAATTTTATGTCATTTTGTTTATTCCTAGTGAATCTGTGCCTACAAAAGGAAAATAAATTGCATATACACTGTGAACTTAGCAGTATTATTAAATACAAAACTAACTAATTTTTTCTTGTAGTTTTTAGTTTCAAAACTACCAAAGTTTATGGCAACATCCTTGTGACCAGAAAGGTAAAGAAGGCAGTGTTTTGAATTTGCTGGTAAAACAAAAATAAACATGTAAAATAGAGAAATAAAGATATGGAATAAATAAAGGACAGCTTGAATAAATAAAGGAAAGTAGTATGATAGACATAAGTTATACAGGCCCAGGTGTATCCCATGTGAACCCCCATTGTGTGTAACAAAACATTTAACACTATGCCTTATGATTATGCGTTATCATGTGAGGCCTACGGAATGATGTCTAACCGTTCTTTAGTTTGGCCAATGTTGATATATATTGGGGCTATTCACTAACAGTGAGCTATGGAGGACTAACAACCAAGATGCAAAAAGCATGCAAACAAACTGACATGGAAATATTCTCCAATAGGGCTATTTCCCAATTCATCTATTTTGGCTTGATAATTGAAATTTGTTGTTTCTATGTCCTATTTTAACTGAGAAAATTTAGACACTCAGATTTAGTCAATTGTTTTTAATATGGACCGATCTAAATAAAGTTATGTTTGTTAAGAAAAACGATTCAGTAGTTTTTAACAGCACATTTGAATTAACGAACCTGTTCTTGCAACCCCAGCAGATATTTCAGTAATACTTGATTCACTCTTGGAATATTTCCTCTCTCTTGAGTCTTGCACCATTTATAAAACAAGTGAATATATAAAAATAAATAAAACGTGCAAACAATCAGAAGGAGGGAGTCCAGAATGCATACTAGTAAATATTACAGGATGCTTTAAACAAAGGATGCATGTACATGATAGTTTAATATGGGCCATCCAAGTTTATACGAAGTGGGATGCATGTTCTTTAATGCATATGTGTTTTGACTTCGCATTTCATTTTAGATTAGCGTGTTACCCAAATCAAGTTTTTTCATACAGATCTACATATTTTATAGGGCACTTGGCCCATAGCTCACATGTTGGATGCCCCTGTTCTATTAAAACAAATGGAAAGAAAAACAACTACTGAATCATTTTATATAAATAATAGCAAAATATATAAACCATTGTATGCTCCTCTGGTTAGTGAATTTTCCACTTTAAACCAAATGACTTCTCTTACAGGTAACACTTGCTCATTTCATTTTAAACTAGGCCCAAGGAGTGTAAAAGGCACACTCCATGAAATATATTATATTAGTATCTTTAATAAACTTGGGAAGTTTGCATCATGGTTATGAGACGTGAAATACCAACTACAATAATGGTTTCACACTGAGAAACACACACACTCTTTAGCAGATACAGGGATATCAGCATATCTTAGTCCATACATACTGTGCAATTCTCTGTCGTGAGTGACAACTGACGCAAAGAAATATCATGGTAAAATAAAAGGCTGTACCAGATACGATCTCTTGGGTCATTCTAAAAAGTAAAACTCTACATTCTACTCAACTAAAACTATAACATTCATTATTAGAAGGAAGCAACACATTTAAATTATTGTAACAAAATAATAAATACAAAATATTTACTTCACCTTCAGGTAGTATGGGTGAAATTCTTTCAGCATAAGAATTATTCTGAATCCACTAGTTATCCTACAATTGCACCTTCTCCTTCTCACAATGCTTATGTAACCTACTGGAAAGAAAGGCCTGGCTCAATGCTGAATGGTAACATGTATTGAATCAGGTCTTTAAGGAGGTACGGATCATTTCTATCTATTCTTTCTTTAGATTTAGAGTTAAGAAATTCTGAATCCCTATATATAGAACAATGATGTCCTGGTTCAAAAAAAAAAAGTAAGGCTTTTAGGATAGGCCAATCCCCTTTTTCTTACTGCTATAGATTTATCTACAATAGGCTTGTGTAGAAAGTTACTAGAGCCAGTGACAAGATATGTCTAAGGCATTTCACTGATGGCTCAGATTAATTTTCCCTGTCCCCTCTTGTTTTTCTATATTACAGACAGTGGTCACTGTTATATCACACCACATGCAGTCACATTTGGTCTTTAATACTGTTTGCAGGGAACAGAAATGTACTACTACAGGTGCAGATATTCTACTTCCCCATCTAATTTACCAGTGTTAGGTGGCGTAGCAGAGCTCCCAGTTACCCTGAGACTTGGAGTACCTGGTTGAAATTTATCCTCTGTACCCATTACTGTTTGTCACTGACTGAAGCTTTCCTCACACTACATTATAAAGTACCTATCTTTTACATGACCTACCTTTTAGTTAAGGTCACTTAATTAGTTTGTCCTGTTTACTGGTAAATATATAAAAAGAGACAACCACACATCAACCAAAACAAATCTTCTAAGAGGAACACTTTGCAAGCCAATTTATCCATTTGTATTTATGTCTGTCTCCAATTACTGTGTTGCTTAAGCACAGTGCAATTCATACTGACTGAGACAACTTCAGCCACTGTTAGTGAACTTAAATAAATATATAATATTATTGAACTGGAGCAGACTGATAAAAGTTTGCATTTTTTTTTTTTTTGGTGAGGTGGATAATGTTCATTTTGTTTACTTGCTAAAGCATTAAGCTGAGTCCTGATTACTTAATAGTATATACTGTATGCATCCGGGTGGGGCATCAATTACAGAAATGCTTGAATACTGTCCTAAATATGTATGTAGGAATCCTTTCATACATTGGTTTTCAAAATAATGTTAAATTAGTTGGACCCAGATTGAGGGATGATACAATGCTATGGTATTAAGTATGCACAGGACTTGGTGAATAAGGTACGTCAGATCATCACTGCAAACAATGTATTCCTTTACAAGGGGAACAAGGTCCCATATTCAAAATTATTCTTCACCAACTTCTGGTTTCCACACCTGGGCTGAAACACCAGCTTTCTTAGCAGAAAACTTTGGCCTTGGTGGAGGGATCAGTGTTGCTACTGGTGATTCCTGTCTAGGATACATTGGATACCCCACAGGGGAGGAAGACTCATGATGTGGTGTGAAGACACTTGGCTGGAACGAAGGTTCTGCGTTGTACGATGCCTGAGTGTATGCAGGTGCTGGCTGGAAGTTAGCATTAGAAGAAGCATTGACTGGTTTTATTGACTGTGGCTGTCTTGCAGGTGGCAGAGAGTCTGATTTATAACTCTGCTTTGAGACTGCTGTATCAGATGCAGTCTCAGATGGAGGTTGAAAAGTGAATAAGGAAGAATTTAGCTGGTATGGTTGGTGCTTCATGACTTCGAGAGGGCTGAGAGCTTTAGTAGGCTTTTTCTTTGCTGCAGAAGATCCAGTTTTGGATGCAGATTTGTTAGCTGCTGGAGGGTAAAGTGGTGACTGGATTGGATTGTATGCCAAAGGGGGAGGAGCTCGGACATTGGAAGAATACTTCCAGGAGCATGGCAAGGATGGGGTTGGAGATAGTGGTCGAGCTGCATGAGCTTGTACAGTGGCTGAATCTACCACATATTTTTCCATCCGAGACTGTCGCTTGGCAAAAAGCTCTGCACCTTTACCTCTTAAAGCTGGCATTTCATAAGCTGGCCCCACTCCTCCAGCAACTGCAGTACCATGTGGAGTTGTAGGAGGTGTTTTGGGGGCATGCATTTGGTTAGTACCAGCAGCTGCTTGGGTAGGACCTCTGTATGGACCTGACAAATTAAGAGTGCTTGGAGGATTATGTGACTGGAAAGTTGGCTGTGGAACAGTGGCATGTATAGGGCCTGAGCTCTGAGAAATATCTTGGCTTGGGAAAACTTGTGGTGGTGCTGTGGCAACGGATGGGGGTGCCCACACTGGTGAAATCGGTGTCATTGCTGTAGGAGATTTGACTGAAGGTTTTGGGGCAACAGGAGGAGGTGTTTTTTGCTTGCCCATTTGAACTTGCATAAAATTGCAGGCCTCTGCTCCCAGGCTAAGGTAGTCTTCTTCTGGTCCTGATTCATTTCCAGCTGCAGTGCTGCGCTTACCTTCCCTATTCTGAACCAGAGAAAGAAGTTCAGGATTAGGGCTGATCTTAGGCTGTTCTTTAAATGTAAACATAGGTTTTGCTGTTCTTCTCTTGGATTCCTGTAGGATTCCAGTTCTGTTTGCTGGAACGGCAATTCTTTCATCTCTTGAAGCTATTTGTTCTGTTGGATATGAGGGTGACCACACAGCTGCTTGAGTTTTGCTTGCTACTGGGGAAGATACGTGATACATTGGTTCAGGAGGTGGAGTTACCGAGGAGTAAGGAGGTGGTGCTGGCACATCTGATACAGGACTTGTTACACTTCTATTAGTTGAAAATGGTAATGCTGCCCGATTCTGATTCCCTCCAAAAGGTTTAGCTGTTCTATTTAATCCTGCAGTCTCCGATGATGGAAAGGTCGAATTTAATTCATGGCAACCTGCAATGCCATTCTGCACTCTTCCATGGCTGACCTCTATATAACTTTTACTCACACAGCTCTGGGTTTTAATGCTTTCCCTTTGGTGCTCCTGATAGGAAACTCCATTATTTATGTTCTCTGTCATTGATACCTTCTCTTCTGTGCTCTGCTTTCTTATTTCTTCCTGCTCTGCTGATATCTGATCCATCCTTTGCTTCCTCCTTGCAAACATGAGCACGCCTTTACCTTTGGTCTCTGGGAGCTCCTCCATGGCCTCACCACTTTTGAGTTTCTTTTCAACCTCTACTAGACCAGTGTCCCAGTCAAATGTCACAACCTGTGTTTCGTTTCCAGGGTCTGAGAAGAAATCTTCATCTAGATCGGACTCGCTTCCTCCGTATAAAGTGACACTGAAAGTGTTTTCTTTATCAGCTTCGTCCTCGTTTTCGTCGTCGTCCCCTTCTTGCTCAAGTTCCCCAGTTCCGTAGCTAATTAAGGTATACTTCCTGGCCCTTTGGCGACGCTTCTTAAACATCAACACCCCTTTCGACTTTGGGTTTGGAGCAGCTGTCAGCAGGAGGGCAATACTCTTACACCTAGACTTGGCTTCTTTCACTTGCTTTTCTGACAGACTTTCACTCCGCCTAAGTCCTAAGTGAAGGATCAAACATAAAATTGCAGTTAATACTTTGTAGTAGCCCATGTTTTGGCACAGACATAAAAAAAAAATAATGATGAGTTACATCAATACAGAATTCTGTCCATTATAAACGTTTTTTTTTGTGTGCTATGTTTCTAATACAATTTGAGCTGAAAAACCTCAGTACCCAATGCCCCCTATATTATAAGTAAATAATTAAATTAGAATTTGTGCTAAACATGTATTCATGTGACAAACATCAGTGCAGTCAGCATTCAATTTTTTTTTACCTTGTTTCACGATACATATAATGGTTCGAAAAATTATGTTCACTGATACTAGAAACCCTTATACAAACTTTCAATGAACTCACTAGGATCCTCATATTTCCAGACTGCTAGTCTGGCACTAATTAAAGGACAACTGTAGGCAAAAAAAACCACTTTAATTGAGAATATCAAGTGTAGACATTTTAAATAACAAAAACTTTTTTTCAAAAAAAAACCTCCTCTTTTCTCTGTCTATCTTTATCAGAAAAAAACATGTGGTTTAGAATCATGGGTCAGCTCTTCCTCCATTTTGGGTCTTACCCCTAGATTCTAAACACCATGTCCGCCCTCTGATATACAGAGCAGTGAGGGCTCAATAACTTACTTTTATTGTATTCTTTTATTAAAGTATTTCCATTGTGCATGTCTCTACACCTGATACAATCTTTCATTTACATATAAGCTATTTTTTTTTCTAACAGTTGTCGTTTAATAAAAACCATACAGGTGAAACATATTATTTCTTTTGTTCTTTACAATCGCCACTTTCTTGAACCGAGTTGTCAAACAAAAGAAATGGCATAGGTTTTGCAAAATTTTTCTTGGAAAAGTCAAATTTGGTGGATTTGCGCTCAGTCCAAAAAAAATATACAGTTGAGTGATTTATTTTTATGGCCAGGTATTGATTTAATGGGCACAACATCATTAAATGTTAAAACAAAAAAAAACAAAAAAAACTATTGTGGTTTTCTTTTAACCACGTGGGGGAATATGAGGTTTTTGTTAGTTTAACCCTGTGAGTGCCAATGATCTACCCACTGCTTTATTCTGGAATAAAAGGATTAACGTTAAGGGATAGTATCTTACCCATCCTTAACCAAGGGCTGCATTCCCTGCATTCATTCTTATTTTGTTACTTCTGTGTTTATGTGACAGCTCCTAACAGCTGATTAGATAAACAGCCAGTCACACACAGATCCAGCACTTGAAATGGACAGAGAACATTCTGATTCTATCTATGCATCATGTAACATGCTTATACAGTCTATCTTAACTTTGTTCAGTGCCATAGTTTTGTATTACATGCTACTTTGCAATTTATGCTATGCTATTAGAGTGCGATAAAGAGACTAGATAGTAACAACACATGCTCACAATGTTAGGTGTTATTAATATCGGTAATTTAGTTACAGTGCCCCAACATTGTCAACAGTTTAACACTTTACACTAAACTGGCCGCAACAATCATGTTTCAATAAACCAAAGTTCATATTTAGCACCATAAATTAAACCAATATCTCTCTATCATCTAAAGTGACTTGTTAAAGCCAACAGTCGCCCCTTGCAGTGATTGATGATTCATGACAAACCTCTGTCTTTAGTACTGACAAGTCCCTGTCACACTGTTGTAACCGAGCTGACTGTAACATATATAACACTCTAATGTGTCCTTCGCACTCCAGATTTTATTAATAACCATCACTTAAAAATGCCGCTGTATTTAAATACAGGGAATGATGCAATTCCACCTTCCTCACCTCCATAGGATAAAATGCACATTGAAATCATGTATCCAACTATAACAATACAGTATACTATACACAGGGAACATATAACGCCAAAACTGATTGTGGTTATGTATTAAGAAAACTGCAGGGAAAAGTTATAAAAATGAAAATGAAATGAATTTTTGCCCCAGAATAGTTTTTTTTTTTTAAATATAACCCCTGTTGTTTATGTTGAAAACGGTTACATTGCCAGAATTATTTACGAATTTGGTATTTTATTGCCCCATTACAAGTCATGGCAAACGATAACTGAATTTTGTGCTGTCAGCAAATACTTGTGGACTACGTCAACCTACTCCTCAGAATAGATTTTGCGGCTGACCTCTAAATGTAGCAAGGCAGAAGATATAGTAGGTTCACAGACTAGCAGACTCACAAAATGGATCATGTAACTACCTAGCACTACACATGCTGGTGTCTGTCAAACTGCCTTCTGCAAGGATCATCAAGCTTTCCAATGAGTTTACCTTGTAGTTTTAAACTGCAGCTGTACAGCACAAGCTGTTAACATTTAGTTCTGTGGAGCAATATACGGAATGATATTCAGTTCTTCTGATTTCAAACAATGCCTTCATGTGGACAACTGAGTGTATAATAAGTGAATGAAATTTCTCATTCAGAAACGAAAAAGACAATAAACAATGTCAAAAGCACAAAACTGTAATAATGGAACAATGCCTAGAACAAAATCAAAATGCAAATGACATGGATATCCAATAATATACTTACTTGCGTGCCTCGCCCTATGTTTGTTAGGTCTTGTGTGATCCCTTTCTGCCTGTTGATCCTCCTCTCCTTGCTCTGAGTCTTCTGCTGTGATTCCAAAGGAGACAGCAGAAGGAGGTTCCACAGATTGCCCTCCTTCCTTTCCAGATTCAACACACCCCCTGTCAGACAGAGACCTGAACTCCTTCTCTCTGCCAGAGCAGTCTAGGATCAATTCAACTCTGGGAAAAGATGGATCATCAACCTCTACAGCTGGTATAATTTTTGTCTGCGGTCTGCCGACTATTTGAAATGTTGTAGATGACTGCTGGACAGGTGCCTCTCTCTGATTAAGACATACTTCGGTCACAGAGACAGTTTCACCTTGCTGTACACTATGTTCTGTTTCTGAAGACTTACATTTTTCTGCTTCCAAAACAGTCACAGTAGGAGTACCAGGTCCTAAATGTATGTCCTGTGAAAGGGACAGCTGCAGTTCAACTACAGCACCTTGTCTTCCCTTTTCTACTCTTCCTACCACAGGGATTTGACCTGTCACACAAGCCTTTGGAATTACAGTCACATTAGATGTAATGTTGTGGTCTTGTACTATGTTTTTGTCTTTCTCTACTCCTATAAAAAACACACCATCCTCTTTTCTTGTGTGGAAAGACTTATTTTGTGTCTCCAAGATCTCAGGACATCTTGGCGCAGATTCCAAGGAAGGCCTGATCTCCAGCGTGGTGCTCTCTGTATATTCATCTCGGTTATGGAATTCCGGTTCTCTAGCCTTATTTTGAAGCACTGGTGTCTTGTCCAATGTTCTGAAACAAAAGAGAAACAAATACTAAGCTAGTATAAGTCCCACATGATGAGAGAGGGCAGACTCACTAACCTGTGTTAAACACTCTATCGATTAAAGCTCCTGTTTTCAAATTGAGTGACCATTTATATGCTTTGATAAATAGACTTTGTCAGGGCTTTTTATTTTTTGCAGATACTAACACAACACAGTAGCATGATATTTAAATGTCCATAAAACAGTAAAGGCGCTTTAGATCAACTTTCAGTGTATCTAAGCTTAAAGTTGCATGTTTCAGCATTAAAGTGTTTAATATGGGTTCCAGTATTCCTTACTCTGTACAGCTATCACTGTGAGTGTGCAAGCTTGACTCATATTACACACAGCTGGCATGCTCTATTTTCTGTGCTACTAGGGACCCAAATGATGCTCTGCATTGATGTAAAGCTTGAACAGTGACTAGAGGATAGTGGTTTAATAATATATGAACTGGAAGAAAAGTGGAAACTTCCTAAAAAGGGATATGACTGTGTAATATTGATATTCACTAGTGTTCAAAGGTTTGGTATCACTTAGAAATGTCCTTGTTTTCATTGAAAATATATATTAAATGAGCTGCAAAATGAATAGGAAATGTTAACAAATGTAAATATAATGATTATTAATTGAAATAATAACTGTGTCCTTCAAACTTTGATTTCATTGAAGAATTCTCCTTTTGAAGCAATACAGCCATGCAGAGTTTGTATTCTAGTTGTCAATTTGTTGCGGTAAACTGAAGAGATTTCATGAAGCACCTGTTGAATTGGCTTGATGGGCAAACTGCTCCCTGAATAGCTCAATAGGGTTGATATCCAGTGACTATGCTGGCCACTCCATTATAGACTAATGCCAGTGGACTGCTATTAATTAAGTAGTTTTTGCACAGTTTGGAATTCTGCTTTCAGTCATTGTCCTGCTTTGGGAGGAAATCAGCTCCAATCAAGAACAGTCCACATTATTTGGCATGAAGTTACCAAATGGAATGATAGTCTTCCTTCTTCAAGATCCACTTTACTTCTTCTTAGTGGTCCGAACATCTCAAGCATCTCGAACATCCCAAACATCTCGAACTTAGATTTGTCTGTCTTGTGTTGTTTGGCCATCTTAATCTTTTCTTTTTGTTGGTCAGTCCGAGATATGGCTTTTTCTTTACAGCTCTGCCTCGAAGGTCTGCATCCCTAAATCTCCTCTTCACTTTTGATAACAGAGTTTATGGGTACTATTGAATGAAGGTGCGTCTGTTTCACAACAAGTTTCTTAGCCTGTCCTCTTGCTTAGTTGTGCACCGGGGCTTCCCAATTCTCTTTCTATTCTGGTTAGAACCAGTTTGTGCTGTTCTGTGAAGGGAGCAGTACACAGCGTTGTAAGAGAACTTCTGTTTCTTGGCAATTTCTCACATGGAATAGCCTTCATTTCTCAGAACAAGAATAGACTGATGAGTTTCAGAAGAAAGTTTTTGTTTCTACACATTCTGAGCCTGTAATCGATATCCACAAATGCTGATGCTCCAGATACTAAACAGGTACAATAGTCATTTACAACATTATCAATATCTACATTGTATTTCTGATCCTTTTGATGTTATTTTAATGGACAATATTCAATGTTTGTTAAAAAAACAAGTTACTTTCTAAATGATTCCAAACCTTTGAATGATAGTGTATGTTTGTAAATATATATTCCACGAAAGTGTATTATCTTATCAACCCAACCTGTTTTTGGCAGCACAATGCATTCTTTTCACCAAAAAGGGCATTTTGGCATTAATAGCTGAGTTAGAAAATATTTCCAACTTGGCAATTATTGTGTAATTTTTGCAGTTCAATTTTCAGGTCACTTTTTAGTATTATCCAAGCACTTTATTGGATGGGACATATGCCATTCAGATGTTGGGGGAGGACTGACAATTAGCACTTTGAAATGTGAGGTCACTGACAAAATGAAAAGAAATAGTTGGTGATCACATTGCAGGGGCATTGGTCACAAAAACTGCAAAACCTTTGAATGTGACAAGGGGAACTAAATCATGACAGCATCCGCAAAACATGGACTAACTCCCAGCATCAAGTCAAACTTCAAAACCAGTTATAGATGGATACTTGGCAGAATAGTGCTAATTACTCCAATAGTACAGCCTCAAAAAATCATCACCTCTGTGAACCAGTCTCAACACTATACATACGTTGCGTGCTTCACGCATTTCAGGCATTTATGCAGTATTGCTATTTGCAAACCACTTATAACTGAAGCCAGAGACGCATCATTTTGTCAAAGAAGCACAAAACCTCTAATCCAATCAAATAAGTCATCTTCTTTCATGTGCTCTAATTTGCAATCTGATTACTGGATTTTTTTCACTTGCAATCATTAACTCAAGAATATCAGTGCCGAGTCTCTGATTTGTTTGGTTTGGATTGTATGTCCTGAGTTTATGATTAGAAAAAGCCAAAGGATGCCTTACAATTTGCACGGCCAACTGTTTAACAGGGCATTGGATTATGGGAAGCCTTTTTGCAAGACAACATAAAGCTCTGCATGTGTAATATTTTAACTAAGAGATAACTATTACCTATTTGCTAAAAATGTATCACAGTTAGCTGTGCATTCATATGAAAGGCAAGGGAAGAGCATTTTTAACCATTTAAGGGTCAGGATTCACAGGGTTAACATTTGATCATCTGTTTATTAGGATATTATACATAATCCGTTAGCGCACGTCCGCTTGCATGTCTAATTATGGAGGAAATGGGATCAAAATCGAATTTCTGCTTTAAGTAATGTACTTTCTACAATAAGCAGTATGTTGTAATCCATTGGTATACATTGTTGTAAGTGGATTGTATTTTAACAGGAAGAGCTTTAAGGGTAAGTATGACAGACTGATAATTGCCATTGGTGTCATCATCATTGCTATAGGACCTACATGGGATTGAATAAGAGTTAGCAAGAACATGGTTTAATCAAAATACATAAGCTCTCTAGGCTACAGGTCATATGAAAACAAACAGTATTTAGATACCTCTACCATCTGCCATGTTTTAATTTATTATAATTAAAATAAACCCTTCACCCGCCAACTTAGTTTAACCCAGAGCGTAACACCATCGCCAAATTAATGGCATAATATATATATATTTTGAATCTATTTTTAAAATCTCATTATTGTCCTAGATGATATCAATTGGATTGAAAGATTTTAAAGTTAAACACCTCTGATTCTGATTCATGATGTACTATGATGAAGGAGAATACAGTAGCAGGAAAGATAGACAATTCCACAGCTATACTGGAGTGCATGTTATAGAATGGAACCCATGAGCACTTCCCTCAAGTTTTTTATTCCAGTCAAGTTTGATTGTATTTAAGTCAGTGGCAGACAGAACTGCTGGGATACTGGGGGATTTCTCAATAGGCTGTCGAAGCTGAGGCTGCTCTCTTTCCCTTAACCACCCAAAAAAGGGTTTTAATGTTCCCAACCTGATGGCTAGCAGCAACAAATTTTGTTTATATTGAGCATCATCATACAGCACAGGGAAGTGGTGCAACACAACAGCACATCCTGTCTCCACCTTCATTCATTCCTGCACACAACTCCACATGCAGGATAGACACACATGACGGCTTCCTGCTTATTCAATGCTGCTCACCACCAAGGAGAAACAGCAAGAATACAGCTTTATAAGGTAGGAAACATAGATGATGTATGCCAATAATACAAAGGGGTACAAAAGTAGGTATACTAGGATAAAGTCATCCTTATTTTGACTTGAGGATTGACTCAGGTATCTCCAATCTTCTTTGCGAAACAAACGGAGCTCTGAGTTTCAGACCACTTCATATCACTTTGGGCAGTCTCTAAACCCTGAGGATTTCATTTTTTTTTATATGGGGTGGCAGGGAAAGTAGCACTGGCTCCCAATGTATATTATATAGGAGCATTTGCCCAACTCCCAGCCCCATTTTTAGGAAGGGGTGACAGGGCTACTTGCCTTGGCCCCCATTATTATAATTGGGAACAGGGATTTTTTTTTTTTTTCATAGGGGCCCGTGACTGACACATACCGGGACTATTTTCATTATTATTTTATTTTAATATTTTTATTTTCATTTCAATTCTCCCGGTTAAAAACGAACAAATTGAATTGCTTAAAATTCTACTATATGAGCTGATGTCGGGTTATTTTCAGGGATTTTGGTCCATACTAAGTAGGACGGGTTCCTTAGGCTTTGCAGGGCCGAAATCCCCAAACTGAATATGGGTGAAAATCAGCCAGAAATTGGTGAAAATTGCTAATTGCAGGCTGAAATCTGCAATATTAAGTAGCTGAATTCCTGAAAATTATAACATTTGGCTATTTTGACCGATCTGGCTCCATTTAAAACAAGATGGTTGTATATTCAGTCTACCCTTTGATAATGCTATTGTAATAACTTTGTAGTTATCTGTGTATGCTTTCTCCATAATAATGCACTGCAATACCTATTCTATACTTACTTTTACACGCTCCTGTATTTGGGAGCTATACTGATGGTGGTTATGTAATGAAGTGTGTTAAATAATTCTGGGTAAATGTCAATATGTGATGGGTTCACATACTTTTTAGTGCTACTGTATATAATCTATATACAGTAATGTATATATGTAATGTAAGCACATACACACAGTAAAAAAAATGTGTGCATGCACGCATGCATAATTGGATCTCTGAAGTCCATTACTTGCATTTTGCCGGAGGATTGAGAACTCAGGTCCAGAAACATTCGTTATCACTTGGTTCGTTAGTCCCTGCTCTCTATGCCAGTTCTCACCTCAACTCATTCTATTTTTTGGAATGTGCAAGAAAATTATATCTATGGGAGGAGTTTTATTTGTTACCATTAGGATTTTATCAGTCATCCCTAGAAATGTTACCTTGTTTTGCTGAGTAAATTGAATTACATAGACCAATAAACATTACCTTGTAAGACAGAAGCTTAAAAAGTACAAGGCAATGAAATTTAAATTACACAGACACCCTCTTCAGCTGTGTGAATTCTCTGGAGAGGAAACAAGGGATGCGGTACAAGTAAGCTTTTTCCTCCTTTTAAGGCTCTAAAGCTTTTTGGATACAGACCTGTACACGTGCAGGCAAAACACCACAGCTTAATGTCAATAACAGCAGTAGTTACATATCTTCTGTGTGGAGACTGTATTCACAAATGCAGGGCACAGGCTAACTTCGCTGGAAGTGTAATCCCTGGTTCAATGATCCACTGTGTGATCCGACCAACTCAAAAATTACGCAATATATTTTTAATCGGATCATCTGCTCTTCGTTTTCAATTTATTATCAGTGCGTAGTGATCCAATAGGGAAAGGTGACAGCAGATGATGGACCACAGAGTCTGTTTTTTCTCTCTCAAAACACTACAGCTACCAGCAAGTTTAACTTCAGAGGAAACTGGCAACTTTATGACTAGATTAATCGTTGCTTCACAACATATTTATGTTTAACATTGTGGCCTTTTGCAGAGCATAAAACAGTGGCTCCCAGACTGTGCGCTGCTGCTCCAGGGAGCACCACAGCGAGATAACAAGGGCGCCGCCTTCCAGGTCCCCACAGAGGTGCTGGGGACCTGGATCCTACTAGCAGGCAGCCGGTGGATGTCTTTGTACTGTGCACAGACATCCTCCGATGCTGCCTGACACTTGCCGCAGGGCTTCTATGACAGAACACCAGGGTCACATGACCTCCCAGTGTTTCACCTCAGTAGTCCCTGCAGAAGTGTCAGGCAGCACCAGAGCATGGCTGATATCCTCCTGCTGCCACCACTAGACTACAGGGAGAGTGCTGGAGGCATATGGGGGCAGGGCCGGACTGGCCCACCGGGATACCGGGAAAAATCCCGGTGGGCCGTCTGCCGTGGGGCCGCTTTGAGATGCGGCCACTCTCCATCCGTGCTGACTTCCGCCTCAACTAATTCGGCCGCCGCCGGAAGTCAGCAGTCAGACGAAATCGTTAAAGCGGCGACGGCCGTCTAATTAGTTAAAGTGGTGAAGGCAGCCGAATTACCTGAATTCGGCGGCCGTCGCCGCTTTAACAAATTCGTCTGACTGCTGACTTCCGGCGGCGGCCGAATTAGTTGAAGTGAAAGTCAGCACGGATGTTGAGGAGGGGAAGGGGGAGATCAGACCCGTGAGGAGAAAAAGCATCGGGAAAGAGGGGGATAGCATGGGGGAAACAGACTACTGGGGGAAAGAGACTACTGGGGGAAAGAGACTACTGGGGGAAAGAGACTACTGGGGGAAAGAGACCACTGGGGAAAGAAACTACTGGGGGAAAGAAACTACTGGGGGAAAGAAACTACTGGGGGAAAGAAACTACTGGGGGAAAGAAACTACTGGGGGAAAAAGACTACAGAGGCAAAGAGACTACTGGGGGAAAGAGACTACTGGGGGAAAGACTCTACTGGGGGAAAGAGACTACTGGGGGAAAGAGACTACAGGGGCAAACAGACTACTGGGGGAAAGAGACTACAGGGGGGAAGAGACTACAGGGGGAAAGAGAAGAGACTACAGGGGGAAACAACCTACTGGGGAAAGAGACTACAAGGGGAAACAGACTACTGGGGGAAAGAGACTACAGGGGGGAAGAGACTACAGGGGGGAAGAGACTACAGGGGGGAAGAGACTACAGGGGGAAACAGCCTACTGGGGAAAGAGACTACAGGGGGAAACAGACTACAGGGGCAAACAGACTACAGGGGGAAAGAGACTACAGGGGGGAAGAGACTACAGGGGGAAAGAGACTACAGGGGGAAAGAGACTACAGGGGGAAAGAGACTACAGGGGGAAACAGCCTACTGGGGAAACAGACTACAGGGGGAAACAGACTACAGCGGCAAACAGACTACAGGGGGAAAGAGACTACAGGGGCAAACAGACTACTGGGGCAAACAGACTACAGGGGGATAGAAATTTTAGAAAGACTACAGGGGGAGTGAGACTAAAGAATTGAGAGATGATAGAGACTACAGAAATAGAAAGGATAGGGGGAAGACTACACACATGAGGAGGGAGTGGAGATAGAGACAGACATGGGGGGAGAGAAAAAGATAGACAGACATGGGCAATGCCAACATACTCTGGATCCGCCCCTGCGGGGCAGGTCCTGTGGTGCAATATCTGGAGTGGGCTGGGTGCTGAGGCAAGTCCTGTGAGTACAGTCTCTGTTCTGGGGGTAAGTCCTGGGTGCTGGGTCAAGTCCTGTCAATTAAATCTGTGTGCTGGGATAAGTGCTGTGAGTGCAATCTGCATGCTAGGGGGAAAGTCTTGTCAGTGCAATTTGCATGCTGGGGTTAAGTCATGTAAGTGCAATCTGCATGCTGGAGTAAGTCCTGGGAGTGCATTCTGCATCCTGGGGTAAGTTCTGGGTGCTGGGAAAAGTCTTGTGAGTGCTGTCTGGGGTGCTGGGGCAAGTCCTGTGAGTGCAATCTGCATGCTGGGGTATGTCCTGGGTGCTGTGGCAAACCCCGTGAGTGCAATCTAGGTGCTGGGGTAATGTTATATCCCACACACTGCCCTGATATATAACCCTGCACAGGGCAATATATGTCCTAAGTATGTACAGAAGGTTATGTCTCACACACTGCCCTTGTATATATCCCTACAAAGGACAATTCATATAACCTTGGGTACATACTGGGGCCTCTGTATTGCCCTGTCCATAAGTTATATATCATGTATCAGGTGTGACATATTACCTTGTTGTGTACATACTGGAGGTACAAATTGCAATATGCAGGGGTATATATGTCATATGTATAAATAATACACTCTTCAGATGTGCTTTTAAAAATGTGTAGTTTTCCTTTTTGTGAACAAAAAATAATGTTATGCTATGGGGCTGGTTTAAAAATATTTCCAGGGCTGGCTTTTATTGCCAGTCCGGCACTGTATGGGGGAGTGCATTTTGGCAGGTCTGGGGGCAGATTGCCTCTGCCTCTAACTTTGTGTATATCTGCCTCTTTGTCTAGCTATCTCTCTATATATCTATCATGTGATTTCAGTTCACTCCATGGATTATTGTGGTGGAAATTGAAATTACACACCCGGCATCTAGTCTAACGTTGGCAGAATTTACTGGTGTAAGAAGTTCTCATGCAGCAGCTCTATCCAAGAAGGGAGAAAATCCCGAATATTCTCTGCAACAAGTGTGCCCCATTGTAATCAGAGCATCTGTCATTCATAGAAGTAAAGTAATGTGCCAGTGATATTTGACTGACATCATCTCTAAAAAAAAAAGTTCACAGAAACAGAGCAAAAACTACAAGCTGAATGCTCAATAACATCATAGACAATTGGATAATTCAATACATCTGTACAATAAATTCTTAAAATTACAGAATTATTGATGTTCCTCAGAACATTACTGAGTCATTTAATAATTAATATTAATCACCTAGTGTCCTCAAAGGGAAACTTCCAAGGCGAAACGCATCAGGACCACCATCAGGAATATGTTACAAAATCCAGTTTGCCAAGTACCATCTTTTGAATTCACTGCAATTTGTATTAGGTTGTACATGTTTATGTTTTTAAAATTGATCCAGTCAAAAGTATATATTTTCTATTAAAGGGACACTCCCATCAAAAAATGAAAAGGTGACTGTATTTAATAAAATAAGTAACTAAACAAGTGTGACTGGGTGCCGCCATTTTGTGAAATATAGTGTTTTTGGGTGCCACCCCCTAGTGAATTTACAGCACAATTTTCACACTTTGGGGCAGTTTGAATTCTGACCATAGACTTCATTGAATGGAGATAAACACATATTTTATTTTTCCTTTTATATGCAATTAATTCAATCATATAAAAAACAGTGGCAAATGTTTTATATATGTGTTTGTTTTAAATCCATCTTTTGTAAGTGGTGTCCCTTTAAAGAATGGATATCTATTTTTATAATTTGTTGTTTTATAATCCTTAGTGAACTTACAACCTTTCCCTATTCTATGGTACCTATAACTCGATGTTCTCACACTTAATACTCCAAGCATTTACACAGGGAACTGAGTGAGGTCTATTTACATCATGGTTATGGTTACGAGCTGGTTATGTTACCATGAAGCATTAGAGTTTCAACACCTGGACATATCAAACATTTACTATGAATATTTTGGCAGAAAGAGTATTATTGTCTGACAACTAATAGGAAGAAAAAGAAACAACAGGTGGTAGTATAATGATTATTGGTTCAAAAGAAAGACCTACAGTTGAGAGACAGGTACACTGGAAGAAAAATAATAAGCTTCATGCATTCTATATATTGGCAATACAAATGTAATAAACCTTACACCAAACCCGTCTTTTCCAAGGAATTTATTAGGAGCAACACAATGCAAAAGATGACCATAAAACAGCTTGAACCGTTTCGGACAGCTGTGAGTTATCCCCACACACTCAAATAACCCATTATATATGTGCTGATCAATTGAAACACAGATGCGAAATAATGAATTAACCACATTAATCCACAACCCGCAACCAAGAATAAGCATAACATACAATGTTCACATAATTTACAAATACTTTAAGAGACTGACCATATACAAGTCGTCTCCATACTGCAGCCATCCATCTGTTGGAGGACTGCTTCTCCCTTATTGATAGAACATGGTTGGAGCTGATAGAGCATTATAGGAGATGTAGGCCATCAGTAGCTGGGCCGCAGCTTGGAAACCCCTGTCTAGATCATTAGTATATAAGCTCAATGCCATGAACATCTCTTTTAATATTGGTCATCTGTACACATTTTCTCTGGTGTACTTTCTTTCATTTGTATTTTGATTATTATTTCCTTATTTTTACCTTATATTCTGTCCAATATTTAATATATTTAATATTTAATTGGACCATGGGAATCCCTTTGGATCTCCAAAATAATGCTAAATAAAAGTCTTACTATATTAGGTTTGCAGATTCCATTCCAGAATAACTGTTCTGTGAACAAACAGGAATGTGCTTTGGCCAAATCCACAGCAGATATTTTTCATTTACTCATCTGTACTTTAGGAAGCCTGTGGATTGCCCAGTCTATAATTGCATCATTACTACATACTGAAAATCTGTACAACACAGCCTGTTCATCAAGCAGGACAATATTAATTGAACCTTGCTATATTAAAGGAACACCAAATGCTAAATAGTGGATAATTACATATTTTTCCCTAATGCAAAAAATATAGTTTTGTTACATATTAATATGTGACGCTTATACAAACAGTGCAAAACAGAACAATAAAATAAAATGTAAATTGTGGGAACAGTGAAACAAAAAAGCAATTCACTATCATCTTTTTCTAACCAGGTCTAGGAGCAGGTTTCAGCCCAGTGTACTCGGCAGGAATGGCTACATTATCTCAGCAGACATCTGCCGGTCATGACAGTGTGACTTAATTCAACTAGCACCTTGAAATAGCTGATTCTAAACCTTAGCTTTTCAGTAGGCATGTAGAGTTACCACATTTTATTTCTGCTATTTAGGGACACAGAATGTCACAGATGAGATTACACACACCAGAGTGGTTGTATATATATATATATATATATATATATATATATATATATATATATACACATATATATATATATATATATCACATAAACAATGCTTTTCATATGCACGCACAGTGACAAACATATAAAATACATATCAATAATAATATATAATTTATTAAAACGCTTTGGGAAATATTTCGATTTCACAATTAATAATATAGTTACATTTTAATATACATACAGTCACACACATTTATCAATATATATAGATAGCTATATTAGATGTGTGGCTACATATATTTATTTCCCAAGGCTTTCCAATAGTTTATATAGTATAAATAATATGTATTTTATGTGTATGTGCATGTGTGTATCAGTGTGTATGATATACTGTGTGTGTGTGTGTGTGTGTGTGCCTTTGAATAAAAGTAAAGCACACACTGTCCCAAGATGAAACACAAATATACACACACATACATAGTCACACAGTCATACATACATACAAGCGCACAGACACACATACATTCACACACAAACACAGTCATATACATACACATAGTCACACACATACACACAGTCACATACACACAGTATGTCTTTCTTACCTGATGCTGAATGCAGACAGGCTGTTGCAGCGTACATTGTGTGAAGGAGGGAATTTCAAGCTGAGAAGCCTCTCCTGATAGGCTGAAACCTCCTTCACTAAGAGTTCTCTCTGCAGACTTTGCATTCTCCCAAAATGAGGATGCCCGGTACATAATTGTGGGGCTGTCCTGGGAAATCCGGGACATGTAGTCGCCCTACAGTCATGATTTAGGAAATACTACTGTTTTCATGAAAACATCTTTGCATTATCTCCCTAAAACTCTCCACTCCTTAGTATATACGCTATAAGTGAATGCAATTTTGTATATGTATGATTTAAAATAAATACAGGCTGCATGGGTTTGGATGTAAATATCTACAGGTTATGCATTTAGAATGTTACCTTTTCACAAGTATCTGTAACGTATCAGCTGATTTGTCAATGAGGGCAACCACCTCTGAGTATGGTATATCTGTGCAGGGGGTCCCATTGATGGAAACCACTTCATCTCCTTCATACAATCCAGCAAGGGAAGCTTTGCTCATGCTTCGAACCTGAAATAAAACAGAGCAAAAGTAAAAATAAAACAAAGCAATAATTTTACTCTCAAAACTCTATGAAACATTTTCTTTACATCAGACAGACAATATATTAAAGGGACTGTATCATCTAAAATTGATTATACTTTGAGGACAAAAAAATGACCGAAAATGTTCTATGCAGACTGCTAGCAAAACTGCATGCAAATACCCTATATTAGAAGAAATGTGTCTGTGGAGTTTCCAGCTTATGTCATCCCCTGTGGCTTGATATGCGAATGCACTTTTTTTCCGTGATGAATTTGTATTTTGCATATCAGGTCACAGGTGATGTCATAAGCAGAAGACGCCACAGACACATTTAAAACACATGTTTCTCCTAATTTAGGCATTTGCTTGCAAGCCTGCTAACACGATGTATAGATCATTTCCATTTATTTTTTATTTATTTTCTTCTCAACATAAGCAACGTTTAGGTGATACAGTCCCTTTAAGGCCTGATTTAGGGCTGGGCTCATTCTATTCTAATTTTAACCATTATATAAAATATACTAAAACAAAACGTATTAACAAAAAGACAAAAAAAAAATAGAAAACAGTTTTTGACACCCCAAGCAGTTGTCTTGTCTGTTCTACCTGGAAAGTGACCAAAGCCTCAGGTGTGCTTTTTAATGGTGGCGCCTGTTTTGCTCAAAGACATTAAAGTGAAAGGTTCTGTTGCTATGGATAATTCACTCCTGCATTCTTTCTGCACTGCAAAATGATTAAAGTGGCTTCATGTTGATTAATAACATCTATGCCCCTATTGTATTCACTTCCAGCACAACAAACCTACTGCCTTATATGGATATTTTTGGTGAAGCACATAATGAACAAAAAATATAATATTGCAGGGTACATTACAGTAATTTTCAACACTTCGAGACAACCATATGTGTTCCATATTTGGATGTTAGTATTACCTAAAAACACTTTTTGTTTTAGTATTTATGCTTACTTAAAAAGGGAATTGACAACTTTAAAACTCGTCACAGTGCTGTCAATCTTTTTTTTTAAAGCGGAGGACTGCATACACTGCAGAAGCTTAGATTGGAACCAGACATTACTAGATCTTTGTTAGTTAGTACATGGGTACATGGGTAAAAAAAAAAAAAAGTTTACCTATCCATCTTTGAATGCTACAACCTAATACTAAATAATTCAGTATTAAATGGCATTCATGGCAACGCCCCAACATATGCAGGCTCTCAATGCACATGTATCGCCTAGTTTAAAATCTGCGGCATCTAATCTTACCTAGAAGCTTTCCAGGAAACAAAATAAATGGGGCCTGTCATTCACTCACCTGAAGCATATCATGTGAGTGGTGTTCCAGGATGCCTCTGGATTGAGGCAAGCCTGGAACGTCCATAAAATAAAAGGGGTGTGTATAGGAACCATTGTTTTGGGGTTTTTTTTGGTATCAGTTCATCACATATATTTCCTAATGAGAAACAAAAGCAACACCAGCTCTAGTCACAGGAACAAAAGTGCAGGAGGATGGTGGGTGCTCCACAGTGCTGATTAGGCACAACAATTAAGCATTAAGTAGAACAAAGTGTGCACTCCACTCGCCAAGTAGTGAATGAATAAAGTGCTTTAATGCTTTCAAAAAATCCAAACAAACAGGGTAAGGTACAATCCACGGATGATAAAGTGAAAAGGGAAGGCCACATAACGCGTTTCACGTGTCACCATGCTTAGTCATAGGTGACATATATAGACATATATTTCCTACCCTCTGGGGGCCCAAGGACAAAATAGGGAATTTTTTTCTTTGTTTTTCTATTGTGCAATATAGTGCAAAGTGTATACTAAAACATAATGCTTACTGAATATAGGGTTGATAACCTGATGTGAATAAAGCTAAGTTAAGGTAACCTGATTTGTAATATTATTTCCTCAATCAGTGGTGTGCAATTATTTCATACAGTGTTCAAAATACTTAGAATTGTTTTATTCGTGATGCTCTGTATGGTAAGCTCATCTTGACCTCCAGACTCGCACCATTACCGCACTCATTAAATAAAATAATCTCAAGGGTGAGTTAAAATACCCAACATGTCCAGGTGCTTGACAAGATGCCTATGGCCCTCCCTTAACCCTGTATGGAGCTGCACATCAGTATGATGGACATGTTAAGGTACATATAAGAAACCTACTGTTATACTGGAGAGAAAACAGATATAGCAAACAGTCTCTGGCCATCTTCAAGCCTATCAGTTGCAAAAGTAGCAATGTTGATGCTGCCTAGCCTGTCATGTTACATTATTTATCACCAGTATATTGAAAAGGAAAATATTTAAAAAAAGGACATATGATTTGAGGCAAACGGAGAAACAACAAATAATGTGTGCAATTATGTTAACAATACAGTTAACAATAACAGTAATACTTGTGAGCACTGGGAAGTGTTGGGATTTGGAGACAATGCCAAAGTCCTGTAATCCAAACAATTACAAATATGGAATGGTATGACCAGTTTATTCTCCTACTGTGAGAATGTAAATAACCTAATAGTTTTCATCACAATAATGGAATAGATGCTTATTTCAAGTTTCTTGAAAGGTTTGATTAGTTAGGTTTCCATTAAGAAGTCATTTTCCTGTGGCCATGATCATGGAATATAAACATTCAAGTACAATATGATTAACATAATGTAAACAGTTTAAATTTGCAGCCATAACATACATGACCAGGTAGATAAAACCCTGGTTGTTTATGGGCTTTGCATATCAGACCAGAAGAGACTGACTAATAAGTTACATGACAAGTTAAAGCAAATGGGTGAGCACTGCCATATCACAGCCAATTCACCCCTTTATGCACAGACATATGTATTTAATAATGTCACCTGGAAGAATAGCTCCTAATATGCTTTGCTAGATCACTATCCTATGTGGTTACATATGTATACATGTATGTGAGTGTGCAGCTCCCATGTGCATATTCATGAGGTCTATTCGTTAAATAATGAAATTTAGTAGCTACTAAAATCCTTACTGCTGGCTCCTAACTTCTTTCCTAACATAGAACTATGTAGAAGGTTCCGTTCCCTGGCTCCTAAAACATAACCAGACAGGCTTTCAAAATTGGTCTGACTCCTAAAGTTTACAGGAATTGTTCCACCCCTGGTGTATGTGATTTCAAAGTGTTTCTAGAAGAGAAAGTATTACGTGTTGGTGGAGTGAAGCACAAGATAAAAGGCTGTGTCCTCTATAATACATGAGAGATGCATGATATAAATATATAATGTAACAATTAAGACATGTAAATATTATATGTATTCCATAACAACATTTCCTCCAAGTATCATATAAATAGGACATCTATGTGTTAGGTCTAACTGCCACATATCCACGTGCCTCTCCTCAGGTGCCACAGAGAGAGAGGAACAGGATTTTATGCAGAGCACTTGCTGGTTGAATCATAGGGTGTCATGTACTAAACAAGTGCAGTGGGGAAAAAACTAGGTAAAACATGAGCAATTTGCAACTATTTGTAACATTTCACACTTTTTTCCCCTGATTTGCGCCTCCTCCGTTAATTTTTATTTAGCATGCATTTTTCCGGTTGCGCTAATAAATTGCGATTATATTTGTGCACGCTAAAGAGTTTTGCAAATATTTTGTAAAAAATTATTCTTATTTGCCTGTGAAAATTACACCAGCTGTTAGCAAGTGCTATCAAAAGAGGTAAAAAAAATATTTGCAAAATTGTCTATTTTTATTCTCAATTATTGCTCGTATGTTCTATTTGAGTGTTAAATGTTTACTACACTGCAATAGGAGCAAAGCACAAAAATAGTTTTGCACATAAATATATTTGCGTTTTTTTAGTACATGCCCCTCATAGAGTCTATAATTAGCAGGAAGTTCTCTCTCTCTCTCCTTGGTCTTTCCCTCCTCCCATGTAAAGCAAATAAAAGTATTGACAACAGCGGCGCTGTCAAACTGTCCCAATAGTTTATAGTTTATGTTGCGGGAAGTAGAATACAATATTTTTTTTCAGGAGGAAAACAGACTATTCAGGGCAGTGATGGCAAACCTATGGCAGATCTGGCAGTGTCTGACTGCAGGTTCACCATCTGCAATATATATATAAGGAAGTGCAGCGTAGCTAGAGGTGAGATGAAATATACTGTAAAAGTAAAATAAATAGAATAGGAATCATCACAAATATGGCACCTTTATCCCAATATTTCACATATGCTTCATGCTCAGCCAGAACACAGTGCAGGTTTTTACACCAAAGTTGCTCTGCATGGAAACTCTCATCATGCTCAGCCATAGTCTAACTACATATGGACCCTTTCTCAAAATATTTGATATGCTCAGCCAGTCACAAACCTGCAGATCAAAGCACATGTTTACACAGAAATGTTGCTCTGTATTAAAACTCCATTCATACTCAGTCCTACTCTAACAATGCATGATTGGTCTTTCAATGAATAATAACCTTCATGATCAATTAAAGTAATGTATTTGACACATTTCTAAATATATATTTATATATATATATATACAAATCCAGGGGAGGTGCACTCAGCTGAACAGCTTTATAAGGTGTTGATCGCCCGGGTGCTGTGTAGCACAATACATACACAAGTCAACAAAGAAAAACACGCACTCACGGGTCTTAATCACAAAACAACTTCATTGTAATTCGTCGATACTCAAGTCGATAATTCACAAGTAGTCGATGTTTCGGTCCACATTCTGGACCTTTATCAAGACTCATAAAGGTCCAGAATGTGGACCGAAACAAATATATATATACATATATGTGTGTGTATGCATAAAAAATGTTTTTCACACTCCTATCGGTGGTATGGGTCTTCTTAATCATAGGGTCCTCTACCAGAGGCCTAGGAGTTTGAGGGTTGTGCATAAGTATCTTAGCTTTTCCTAGCACTGCGATCTTCAGCGCAGAGTCCTCTAATATTGTTCCTGGAATCTGTTGGAGCCACAGCCAGAGGCGTGTCGCTAGGGGGGGCTACTGGGGCTAAGCCCCGGATCTCCCCTCCTTAGCCCCGAATGGAGACTCTGACCACGCCCCCTATTGCTCGGTCCCGCCTCCTCATGCTCAGCTCCGCCCCCTGCATGATGCACTCTGGGTGCTGAGCAGCCCAGACTCCGCCCCCTCGTGCTCGGCTCCGCCCCTCGCACTTAACTCCGCCCCTCGAGCATTGACCGTGAGTGTCTGGCAGAGTGTAAGTGAGAGTGGCAGAGTTATGAGTGTGTATTTATGTATGTGAGTGGAAGAGTTATGAATGTGCATGTGTATGTATGTGAGTGGAAGAGTTATGAATGTTCATGTGTATGTATGTGAGTGGCTGAGTTATGAATGTGCACGTGTATGTATGTGAGTGGCAGGGTGAAAGTGAGTGTGAGTGGCAGAGTTATGAGTGTGCATGTGTATGAATGTGAGTGGCAGAGTTATGAATGTGCACGTGTATGTATGTGAGTGGCAGGGTGAAAGTGGGTGTGAGTGGCAGAGTTATGAGTGTGCATGTGTATGAATGTGAGTGGCAGAGTTATGAATGTGCATGTGTATGTATGTGAGTGGCAGAGTGTAAGTGGGTGTGAGTGGCAGAGTTATGAGTGTGCATGTGTATGTATGTGAGTGGAAGAGTTATGAATGTGCATGTGTATGTATGTGAGTGGCAGAGTTTTGAATGTGCATGTGTATGTATGTGAGTGGCAGAATGAAAGTGGGTGTGAGTGGCAGAGTTATGAGTGTGCATGTGTATGTATGTGAGTGGCAGAGTTATGAATGTGCATGTGTATGTATGTGAGTGGCAGAGTTATGAGTGTGCATGTGTATGTATGTGAGTGGCAGAGTTATGAATGTGCATGTGTATGTATGTGAGTGGCAGAGTGTGAGTGGCAGAGTGTAAGTGGGTGTGAGTGGCAAAGATATGAGTGTGTGTGTGTGTGGCAGAATGTAAGTGGGTGTGAGTGGCAGAGTGTAAGTGGGTGTGAGTGCCAGAGTGTAAGTGGGTGTGAGTGGCAGCGTCTAAGTAAGTGTAAGTGTGTGAGTGAGTGTTTTGAAGAGCGTAAGTGTGTGTGAGTGTAAGTGTGAGTGGCAGAGTTATGAGTGTGTATGTGTGTGTGTGTGTGTGGCAGAATGTAAGTGTGTATAAGTGGCCGAGTGTGAGTGTGTATGTGAGTGGCAGAGTGTGAGTGGTAGAGTGTAAGTGTGTGAGGCAGAGTGTGAGTGTTTGGAAGAGTGTAAGCATGTGTGAGTGAGTGTAAGAGTGAGTGTCAGAGTTATGAGTGTGCATGTGTATGTGTGTGAGTGGCAGAGTGTGAGAGTATAAGTGTGAGCAGGAGAGTTAAGAGTGTCTGTGTGAGTGTAAGCATGAGTGGCAGAGTTATTAGTGTGCGTGTGTATGTGTGTTAGTGGCAGAGTGTGTGAGAGTATAAGTGTGAGCAGCAGAGTTATGAGTGTGTGCGTGAGTGAATGTAAGCATGAGTGGCAGAGTTATGAGTGTGCGTGTGTATGTGTGTGAGTGGCAGAGTGTGTGAGAATGTAAGCGTGAGCAGCAGAGTTATGAGTGGCAGTGCGTGAGTGTGAATCCCAGTGAGATTACTAGGAGAAAATGTGACTAATGACTATTATTCATATTGAATTTGATACTCAAGTGTGAAACAATGTCATCATCTCATATTATTTTTCTTTTCACACTTGATTATCACATTCAATATGAATAATAGTGATTCATCTTTATATATAGTCTTTATATTCATGGCAATAAAAGTCCATACACATGGCATTAAACATCCCATGTACCTGGTTATAATATTAAACCCATACATTATGAATGAATGTGCTGCTCATTATATTATGGGCTTTACTCATGAAAGAGAGAAGTGCAGGGAAGTGAGATGGGAATTTCAAAATTAAGGCCAAAGTAGCAGAGTTGGAAAAATTCTCCCATTCAGTTGAATTCCCATCTCAATTCCCTGCACTTCTCACTTTTATGAGCTTGGTAGAAGGAGCATACCTTCATACCTCAGCGTATTCTTCCCAGGTTTTGACCCGTTATTATTAAAAAATAAAATATTTATGACGTGCGTGTGAGAGTTGCAGGTTTACACACGTGTCTGCGTGGCAGAATATCTGTGTGGGAAAGGCCATCTGTGTGTATAAGGGTGTCTGTGTGTAAGGTTGTCTGGATGTGTGTGTAAGAGAGTGTGTGAGTGTAAGGTTGTCTATGTGGGGGTGTAAGGGTGGGTGTCTGTGTGTGTGTGTGATATCCCCTATATATAATATGAGACTGTTGGTCAACTTTTTTCTCAAAGTCTGATAAATGGTGTAAACAACGTATGCAATGCTCAGTTATTTTGAAATCATGGGAACTTGCTCACATACAAGTATGTGTGTGTGTGTAAGTGGGATTGTGTTTCTGTGTGTAAGGGTGTGTGTATGTATGTGTGACTGTGCAAGTGTGAGTATATGTGGCTGTATGTGTGTGTATTTGTGGCTGTGTATTTATGTGTATAAGTGTAACTTCGAGTTTTTTGTGTGCTGTGAGTCTTATTGTGTACTGTGGTACAGTAATGTGCAGCATGAGTGTGTGATACACCCACACACTGCACATTACTGTGAGTTTTATTGCTGTTGAGACTGACACACTCACACACTGCACATTACTGTGAGTTTTATTGCTGTGGAGGTAGTCACAGACAGACAGACACACACATACGGACAGGCACACACATACAGTTGGTGACAGGCACACACATACAGTTGGTCACAGACAGACATACAGTCAGTCACACACACAGTCAGTCACAGACAGACACACACACACATGTAGTCAGTAACAGACAGACACACACATACAGTCAGTCACATACAGACACACACATACAATCAGTCACAGACAGATACACACATACATTCAGTCACAGTCAGACATGCAGTCAGTCACACACTCATACAGTGGGTCACAGGCAGACATACAGTCTGTCACACACACACAGTCACATAAACACACAGTCAGTCACACATGCAGTCAGTCATATATACGCACACACACACACACACACACTGTCAGTCACATACACTTACGCACAAGTCAGCAATTTTGTTGTTGTTTACGATATAAAAAGGGCATCTATCAATATGCCCCCCTCCCGGCTGCTATACCTCATTCTAGCCTGGTCTGTGCCCTGCTGTTGTTTCTAGACCCGCTGAGCAAACTCAGCGCTCAGGCACTATAGTGCTGTTCATGTGGGGATGGAGCAGGAGGACTGTGCAGCCAGTGCACACAATCCCTCGCACTCCGCTGGATAAATAAATAAATAAATAAAATGATCCCAGCGGTGAGGGCACCAGGCAGGGACAACAATAACCAGGCGCCAGGTATAATTTCCTGGTGCCCAGGATTTGTTGAGCCCTGATATATACCCACATATACCTACTGCTCATTGGCACCAAATATATCAGTCTGTATGCCGCCTAAACATGTAAGCTTATTTACTCCACTTCTATAAAAACTGTCATGGGCTCCAACCCCGGATCTTTTGGAGACCTAGCAACGCCCCTGGCCACAGCCCTGAGTGCTCCTATCACTACTGTGACCACTTTGGCCTTCCACATCCTCTCAAATTCTTTTTTTGGGCCTTGGTACTTCTCCATGTCTGCTGCTGTAATCAGCAGCTCATCTTTGGAGGCTTCTCTTACTTATGTGTTCCCAGATGCTGTGGGTTTTGTCAAGGACGGTAGCCCTGACACTCACCAGACCTCACACACTCTCTTTCCGGCTGGTGTACAGTCTTTGGGTATTGGATCTAAGATGGAAACCCCAGTATATTGTGAAGAGCTTAGTCTTCAGATCAGTAGCTTCAGATCTTCCTTTGGATAGCTCAAGATACTGTCAGGTTGTCCATGTTGATGGCATGGATAATGTTACTTTATTGAGATGGCTCTTCAGGGTCTATCTTATTCTTTGGTGGTACTTGGATGCTGCTGTCTTCCTTGCCTCCTCATTGTTGTTCCCATGTGATTGTGGGATACCAATGTATTTGTAGCTGGTCTGTATGTCTCCTTTGTGCCTTGCTGGCAGCTCCACCCCATCAGTCTTAAATGCCTTCCCTATTTTTACCAGCCACATGTTCCAGTATATAAATCCTGTCAGGTGGATCAGTGTGTCGATGTCTGGTTCACTCTTAGCATACAGCTTGATGTTATCCATGTAGAGGAAGTGGCTGATGGTCATACCACTGTTGAACTTGTATCTGTATCCAGTCCTTGTGATGAGCTGACTGATGGGGTTCAAGCCTATGTAGAACAGTAGTGGGGACAGTGCATCACCTTGGTATATGCCGCACTTGATGGTCACTACATCTTGCATCTGTCTTGCACATGGGTGTAATGTGTAGTTAGTCTATCTCACGTTGTGAAAGCAGCTTCCTCTTCACTATTTTTAAGCTATGGGTAACTAGCTGTTTCTCAGTTATTGGATGTAGGTCTACTGTCAATTCATAGTCCCTTTAAACGTTTCATATATCCCCTAACATTGTAGGAACATTCCATCAATTACAGGTTTTCTTGTCTATTCCAAGTATGTGTTGTTCTAGTATCCCACTTATGGGCAGATTGTCCTGGTTCCTTGACATCTGACTCGGACAGTGTTAATCCAGGCAACCTCCGAGCTGGAATGACTCTCTTAGTTCGTCTCACTGTCATATTTTTGGGAAAGGTATGTGAACCCCAGTCTCCCACTTCAGAGGCAGTGCTCTTAACCACTAAACTACCCAGCCATTTATATATATATATATATATATATATATATAAAAAATAAATTATTTAAAAAAAAGAGCCCAAGGAAATGGAAAGCTAAGATATGCATATAAGGGATCACACGCCTTAGTATAAAAGCCAGTATCAAGCGTTATAAAGATGCCACACGACTATAAAAAAAAAATGGCACAATAGAAATGTTTACACTGGTAAAAATACATAAAAGCTACAAGAAATGATTTGAGTGCTCACCACACACTATGGGTCATTGGGAACAATAAATATATAGATAGGAATAATAAATACATTGATATCGGCCACGGGGCCTCAACCCTCTGTTTGCAATTGTTGAAGCTACAGCTGTTATTTCTAGTCTGTCATGTCAAACTCTCAGGCACTTAGAAAATGGGAGACTTTAAAAAATGGGGTACAACCGATTCCTTGAATACATATGTATCAGTGAATATGTTGGCAGCAACTGGGGTTATGATAGAGTATATTTCCCATTTGAATGCAGTATTGCTAACTTCAAATGTAAACCTGGCTAAGCAGTAATCCATGGAAGTGTTATGTTTCAAAATGTAAAATCTAATTTAGCTTGTAAAGATGTCACCAATAGGCATTCATTCTGTGAGCATCTCAGGACAAGAAACATAAGCAGACATGAGGTAATGTCCCTGTATAAAGAAAGTACTATGCGGACAACACAAAGCGATCACATTGCAACAGCAGAAGCAGTAGCAATCTAACAAACTTTCATCTGCATGCACCAGGGTATCTTCATAAACGGCTAGGGGTCGTGCTACTGTAATATGAATTGAATATACACTTTTTGGAGTCAATGTCTTCTACACAGTTTTCTAAGAACTTTTTTTTAAATATAATTTCAGTTTGTAGTATCTGTTGTAAAGTGTAAATGTCATGTAAAAATTGCAGTATATGATTTTACAGATAAACAGATGTCTATAAATTGTGCTCGCCAATTTGCTAGCACATGTATAGGGATATTTTCATTTCGGCAAAAGTTTTTATGCTTTACTGCTGTGCCCTGTTATAGATGTCTCTATGACCAAGCAATGACAGCCAAAACGATGACAGCAGCCACAGTCTCCACATGCACCGTGGGTAGGGTGACTTTTTATTCATAGACAACTATGAAAAATACATACTGCAGAGCTGAAATGGCTATAATACAGAGTGCATACCTGACTACAGCCCTGGAATGTACAGGTTTCATAATAGTACCTGAATAAAATGGCTGTGTGGTCACCCTAACTTTGGGGTGTGACATCAGTGTTTGGGGCCAAGCAAATGTTCATCCATCTGTGACAACATCCATATTGACAAGCGGAGGAGCAATGCTGCACTAGGTGGCTGCTTCAGGTAAGCATAGCTGAAGATCATATACCTAGCTGAATCTGAACTAGTCACCCCAGTTTTTGGACTGCCACATTTGATGTTTTGATCCCATGAGCTATTGTCTCCTGGCAGAAAAGTAAGATCTTTGTGTTATTTTGTAGCTCATTGTTAAGTAGGAGGCAGCAGCTAATATCCTGAGAATGTTCCTAGCTGCCTACAGAATGTCATCTGGTTCCAGAATGGGGAGCAATGTGGATCAACGCAGAGTCAGAAGGTAGTAACACTTTATAATTATAGATATAATGCTCTAGTTGAATTATACATTACATGACTGTCTTGTTCCTCTAATCACTGCTGAAATAAAATCAGGGGGGCAGTAACGATTTTCTGATTTAAACTGTTACTGCAGTTGGTCAACGCAACAGGTCCCAGTTTTTTACTGATCCTCTTTCCATGTTTAAATTTCCTTTTGTCTCCAAAAAGAAAACTTTGAAATATATCATAATCCATACATCTGTATGTGCAATGAACAGATTAAACACTACCAAATTCATCAAAGTTAATGTGATGCCTTGAGTGTCTCTTTAATAAATATTTATACAATTGAGTTGGTCATTAAGAACAAGTGCAAATTACTGCATTATAAAGTAAACCGAAATGATACTGAATATAACCATAGTTACTGTGGGTCACAGATTTGTAGGATACATGTGAGGTACAAAGTTCAATCTGTATTACAGTCTACATGCCTTATAGAAAAGTTAACAGACACTTCATTTAAAACAATTATTCTGGCTGTTTTTGCCTGGGTTTTATAACTGTCAAGTTATCACAAAACTCACTGTTAATAAAACTCTATATTTTGTACTAGCCTTATGGATGAATAATGTTTTTAAAATACTTGGTGCCTATTCCTGTTTGGTGCTGCATGACAAACTATCCCTCAAAGCATGGCTTGACAAACTGAATTTAGTTTTAGAAAACAGCACAAAAATCTAGGAGCCAGACCACGGCACATTCACACACACAGATAGCCGCACACACAGAGACAGTCACACACACAGACAGACAGTCACACACACACAGAGATACAGTTCCATACACAGAGAGAGAGAGAGAGAGAGTTCCACATACACACACAGATAGACAGTCTCATGCACACTCACAGAGAGCTCTTTGCATGGAAGGGGGAATTTCTACTGCAGCCTGGTACATGCCTGTCAAATAGGCACAGACCTTCTTCGTGCTACTGGTGAGCAGCGACATGTCACGTGACACCCTCCGCTCCAACATTACAGCGCGAGGGGGCTCCCGCGCTGCGATAGGAAAAATAAAAATCTATATTAAAAAAAAAAGAAAATCCCAGGGCAAGGGGCCATGTGGAGATGAGCCTTCCAGGGCGCCAGGTCTAATTTCCTAGATGCCATGGCGACCTGGTGCTCGCGTTTGATTAGAGCCCTGCCTCAAAGCATTTATATTTTTGGTTTTAAAATACACACAAAATGGCAAAGTAATACCATGCAACAGCGTAGGTTGGGGTTATACATTATTCATTTCATGAGGTAATAGAATAAAACCTATGGGCTTTTCAGTCAAGATAGGGGACTGTCAGTTTGACATCAATGGCCTAAATCAATGTATTCAGTCTTCATGGATAGTTTGTGTGTCTGTGTACACAACTACAGATCTATAATTACTTGCATATATACATACACGTATATTTCTACATCTGAATAATAGAGATATTTGAGAGCATTACAATTACACAGAGAGTATTTTATGTATAGATTATTTATGTATGCGTGTTTTGTACCAGTTAAATGATAGCATGAGGATTCAGAGCTACCTCATATTGCACATTGATGGACTTGCACACAATGTAATTTCCCAATATTTTGAAAGTCAGTAAAGCTCACTATTAGAATATTCTGCATGCAGAGGAACTTAATCCATGCTTGTTGTGTTGGATTACGCCAAATTCATTACTTTACATTCCTCACATGACTCCATTACAGAATTTCAGTTTGAGAATGCAGCAGCCAGTGTCACTATGCCCATTTGGACACGGCGACATTCCAATGTATTGAGCTACAGAGACTTGAAAAGACAGACACATTTTTGTTTACAAAATAATTAATGTGGTTTATGTTGTTTAAATAAGTTCATTCAAATATTATAAACGTTTGCGCCTTAAAGGCACATTTGTTTTACAATTACAGGAAAACTGATTCTTGTTAAAAATAAACTATATTTCTCCGTACTGTCAAATTCTATATTTCTAGAAATTCTGTCTTTCCATTTTTTCGTATTTGACTAAGCACATTTCTATATAAAAAGTACATATGTAAAATTCCAAAAGACACAAATATAAGTAATGAGAAAATAATTAAAGGGTCTTTATCACCTGGACATTGTTTTCCTGTGACTGAAGAGCATAAAAAAATATTGAAAATGATCTATATATTGTTCTTAAGTATTGTAAGCAAATGCCTAAATTAGGAGAAATTGTGTTTTAAATGTGTCTGTGGAGTCTCCTGCTTATGACATCACCTGTGGCACGGTATGCAAATGAACTGTTTTTCAGTGGGAAATGTGTACTTTTCATACTGTGCCACAGGTGATGTCATAAGCAGGAGATGCCACAGACTCATTTAAAACACATTCTTCTCAAAATTTGTATGGTCAGCTAAAAAACCACGTATTCCTAGTTCCACTCTAAAACATAACCTAAATTATGACGGTCTGGGCTACCCCGATCTTAGGAAGATCTATGAGGCAGTACACCTGTCCCATGTAATAGCATGGAAGAACCAGAAAAAAAAAAAAAAACTATTGAAAAAGGTTGGTGTAGCCTAGAGAGAACTTTAAGTAATAATCACGATCTAGCTCTACTAGTATGGTTGCCTAAAAACTTCTATAAAAATCTAGGGCTTGAGCTTAAAATAGTGGCAGACGTAATGATTTCATTATTTAAAATTAAGAAATCCCTGGATGTGAAAGAAACTCTGTCAAAAGCAGCACCGCTCCAGATAGTCTCACTATGTATATTTAAGATCTCTGTATCAAAGTGGGTGGACGCAGGGATCAAGACAGTAGGCGACCTATATACAGATAATATAATGCTCTCCTTTGAGACGCTAATGAGTAAATATAATCTCTCAAGCATGGAACTTTTTGGCTACATAAGACTCAAGTCTTTTTTTAGAGACTACCCTCCATCGGATATCATGGGCTGGGATAGATTCTTGTCATCTGTTGGTTACAAGAACGTTATAGCGAAATCCCGGATGTTTTTCGACAAGGGGGAGACGGTCGAGAAAACACTGGCTTTTACCCAGTGGGAAGCCGAGTTGGGGAGAGTATTCCCCCTTCAAGAGTGGCTCAAAGCCTGGCAGGAGATCAGAAAAGCTAATCATTGTATTAATATAATGGAACAGTACTACAAACTTACCCATAGGTGGTACTTAGTCCCGGCTCGCCTGGCAAAGTTTGATGCAAACGCCAACGATATTTGTTGGCATTGCCAACTAGCCATCGGCTCCCATCGACACATCTGGTGGGACTGCGATGAATTAAAATCGATCAGACAGAAGGCGTCCGAAGTAATGGACTGGGTGAACCCCGGTAGAGGGGAACTTACCCCACAAACTTTCTTGTTCCATTTAGAGCTAGCATATAAAGACATAAACCGAAAGGCGTTAAGCATTAATATCTTGTCCGCATTTAAAATCTGTGTTTCACGCTATTGGAGGAGAACTGAGATCCCATCCTGGCCAGAGATTAAGGCGCAGATAAACTATCAGGCGGAAGCCGAAAGATACTTTTTTCAAAATTCCAAGAACCTGGGACTTAGAATTAATTATCAGAAAATTTGGGCACAATGGATACTCACCCCCCCCCCCCCCCCCCGAATTGATGCCTCTTTACGGATGGGTTCCTCTTCTCAGTGCCCTGCGTAAATGTAGGGGTCAAATAGTGGAATCTGGGCACTTATGGTAGGCCCCTTGGGAATTGTCAAACATGGCCCCCCTCACCCAAGACCTATTCCCCCGGACCCCGAGCAGCATGGTTGGATGAATGGTTGGATAGTGGTTGTAGTGTATAGAATGAATGAGGTATGACTGAGCTAGGATAGGTGCATCCTGGGAAGGTAATTACGCCAAACTCACACAGACTCTAGCTAACCTCTTTTAGCAAGACAGACACCCCCCTGAGATCTGACTTTGAAAAATTATCAACTTTGTAAAGGGGGAATGAGATGAGAATTGCAAGAAATTAAATTGTCTATCTGTCTGTGATTGGGTATAAGAAATAATGTTTTTTACCGCCCGGGATAGATATTGGAATGTATGTTTCCCTTTTATATGATTAAATAATATGATTATAAATAAAAAAAATAAAAAACCACATTCTTCTCCTAATTTAGTCAGTTGTCTGCAGTTTTGCTAATACAATGTATAGATCATTTTCAATAATTGTTCATGCTATACATGCACAGTAAAACAGTTGATACAGGCATTTTATGTACCTGAAGCATGCAAATTATATCAACACGCAGAAAAATAGATCAATATCCACCAGTGCAAACAAAATACACATAAAAAGAACTGTGCATATATTATTTAATGAAACACCGGGTATTATTTATTTATTCAAAAGAACAATCCACTGGTTTTCATGGTGAATGCTCCACTTTTAGAAGTTGGTTCATATCTGACCTATATAACTCCTGTTGGTTTGTTTTTTAGTATTTCCCCTGTTTAAACTATTTTATGGTTTAATTTTTCGGGGTCAGGTAAAATATATTAAATCTTAGCCACATCCCTTTAAAAATGAGATAATGAATAAATATTTAACACCATCATAGAGGTTCATGTATGGCTTCTGAATTCGGAAAGTTTGTGATACTATTTTCAACTCCATAATTGGTGTCTGCCGGAATGTGTGGAAGTTTTCTTACTAAAGGATGTCATTCACTGTAGTTATAGTCATGTACTAATATAACTGAGTTAGCTGTCTTACAAGTATGGCTAAGAAACGTAACTGAAAATCCAAACCCAATCTCCGTGTTCATAAATAAAAAGCAGGCGTATTCACAAGCAACTAAATAAATTAAAAGGAGCAATGAATGGGAATTTCCCATGTGAGGTCGTTGGTTTTCTGTATTCGGCACCACATAGCCATTCAGCTGCTAGAAATTGAAGATACCTGAGATTACTATGTTTCAATCTGCTTCGCAGAAGTATTCCAAAATCAACTACATGTATATGTGTATATTGTCCAGAAATCCTGAACGATTAGCTTAAGTTTGGGTTCTCGTTAATAAACAGTCAACTGTAATATGCTAACACCATCAGAACAAAATGGCTGACTAAAAAAGGTAAGCAAGGTGAAGAATGTTTGCAATTCATCGATTTTGGCATAATTTACTCTATACCTTTGCAGTTCTTCATAGTCAACAACCCCTCTTCTTGTACATTATAGTTTGGTTACTTATCAACAGTAACCAGATTCTCCACAAATTGTACTGGTCTTTATATTGCCCGGCACCTAAATCTTACAGACAATCCTATTTATAGGATACTGCTCCGCTCAGCTATAAAAGGCCATGTGAGACGGTGACAGCTCTCTACAATAGACAGGGACACATCATATAACCTGAAATCTTTTCCAGACTGGCATGCCAAGTCTTTATTATAAACTGTTATAGAACGTTATAAACAAACAATGAACTGACATCTGTTAGTGAACTGCAACCATAGCTAAACATTAAAGTGGGGCTCACAACCATTGGTAGCTGGTCACTAAAAGTGAGGTGCTTGTGAGTTGAGATGACCATGTCACAGATTTAACTAACCATTGTGGAGGGACAAAGCTGGCAAGTTTCTCCTGCATATTTAAAGATTTAGCAATTCATTTGGCAGGGCCAGGTGAGCTGTTCTACCAGAAGAAACACGTCAAGATTGTCCCTGCAGAATGTATAGTCAAGTCTGCTCATTTCATCTCAACTCACCTGTCCTGACTTTCAGTGAATAATTTACTCAGGTCCAGGTACCGCAAAACTGAGTAAGGATGAAGAATCGAGGAAAGGGGTGGGCCCTAGATGAAAAAGGCTGATGAGCTAAGAAATGGAGAAAGAAGACTTTGGAAGAGAAAGGAGGTTGCTTTCTTATTGGTTATCTAGTGTTCTAAACCAATAACAATGCAAATAACTAAAATACTCTCAAACAGGAAATGCAATGATGACAATATATTTCATAACTTTTATATTTTATTTTGTACAAAGATGCTCTTTTATATAACCTGAATTTAATTAAAACAATTGCATCTTCAACTGTGAAGAATGGGTTTATAATAATTAAATGCATTTTTTTAAAACTCATTCCCATATTTTGCAACCATTCCGATGAAAAAAGTGTGTATATTCATTTGACATCAGACCAAATACTTTTAGAGTGACAGGATGTCCTGGCCCACAGCTTTTTTCTCTTTTTTTTTTTTTACAAACTTCAATACAATGCTCAATGGCACACTTCAGTTTATACAAAGCAGGACTGCCCTCTGGTGGATAATAGCGGTATAAGACACAGGTCTAGTCATTAAACAATGTACTACTGACCTCAATGGTGCAAAATAATAACTAAATAGAGTTGGAAAAATAACTGAGTTGGCCTGCATTTTGGGACAAGCTTATTTGGCTCAATCAAGTATTCTAGCTACATTTATTCAGCTTGATAAAACACACAAACCAATGTGACTCACCCTCCAAAAAAAAAAATGAAACAACCCTATGAAATGATTTTAATAGAATGCAAAATAAAGCTGACATTTTAAAAACAAGGATGTATTAATTAGATTTTGGTTATAGTTTTTCAATACTTACTTTTAAAACTTACTTTCTATCAGGAAACTTACTTTCTATCAGGAAACTTACTTTCTTGTCTATGAATCTTCTTCTGAATTCCTAGCATCTTGAAGCCAATTTAAAGGGCTCTCATACATATGTATGTGGAAGCCCAATACACCTTGGTGTGAAATCAGCATGTGCACCAAGGATGTCCATGTTCTCTGCTAAATCATTTCCATAAAAGTGTGGTATGCACATCAAGCAGAATAACATAACCATAACATGACCTGTGCTTAGCCCAGTTATTTAATACATACCCTACATAAATCAGAATCCCCCACTATCTTACTTATCATTACAATCAAAATGTTACATTTTGAAATTCAACTTCTATTAAAACCAGTCCCAACTCAAATACCTTATGATATTTATCATACTTTCTTTATAAAGCTCCAGATCAAAAGAAAATACGCTTAAATAATTTGCAAACTCTGTAAGCACCTAAAATAGACATTATTATTATTGCAAGATGTAACAGGTTAAAGGGACTGTATCACCTAAACATTGTTTAATAAAAATCTAGAGACTAAAAACTTACTGAAAATGATCTACACATTGTATTATCAAAATTGCATGCAAGTGCCTAAATTAGGAGAAAAATGTGTTTAAAATGGGTCCACGGAGACTCCTGTTTATGATATCACCTGTGGCCTAATATGCAAATTGCACATTTCACACTGAAAAGCAGTTTATTTGAAAATCACGCCACAGGTGATGTCATAAACAGGAGACTCCACAGACACATCCAACCCTTTAGTGACAAGACATTTTCACCTTGACTTTCCCTTGGTGACAAGGGCTGTTTTGACATTTCTGGGGTGTTTGTGTTTAGCTGCAATTTTTTTTTTCTCAGATACTGTACCCACACAAATTATATGTTGTGTTTATCATCATAAGAAGGGCTTTCATTAGATACCATTATGTTCATCATATAATTTACTACAAAAAAGTTATGGGGCAAAAACCAAAAATGGTGTTTTTTGTTTTTTTCCTATATTGACCTTTTGACCCCAACCCTAACCCAAAATTTAACCTTAACACTAAATTTAACCCCAACTCTAACCCTTATGCCATCCCTTAATATATTTTAATTTGAATGTAATTTTAACCCTATCCTTTATGCTAAAAATTATTTAATTTTAACCCTATAGGCTAATCTAACTATATAACCAGTTTTTAATTAATTAAATATTTATTTACATTTTTTCCATTGCTATGCTACTTGACTACCACTAGGGGTAGTCAAGTAGCATATTCAGAGCGACGGAAGTGAAGTTACTTTCACTTTCGAAGCTCAGACCACCAGAGGGCATAGCCATATTTACGGAGCCTGCTGCTCTGTCAATATGGCTCCCACGATCGCTCCGTGGGGCGATCGTGGGTGCCACAGAATAGACATTTCCGTGCTGGCTATTGCCTCGACATCGAGGCAATAGACCAGCACCGTTAAAGCGGTTTTCGCGATCGTTGATCCTCCGCAGGACGTGCCAGGCTTAACGTCCTTTGTCGTTAAGGGAGTTTCTCCCAGGACGTGCCTGACACGTCCTTTGTTGGCAAGGGGTTAAACAAATTTTTCTCATCATTTAAGAAATTTGCTTACAATTTTGCTAACAGAATGTATAGATCATTTTCAATAATTGTTTATCCTCTACATGCACACCAAAAAAACCAATGTTTAGGTATTACAGTCTAGACTAATATTCTACTAATTTCGCTACAGAAGAAGAACATCGTCTGAACAGCATTAGAACTCTACATAAAATATTTTATATAATAATTGTTCTACTGGAACCTAAGGAACCCAAGCAGTACTTTGATTCCTTCTTCACTAATCTGTTGCCTGACTAGCATTTGTTATTTGATATCACATATACCACAGTTGTCTAGCCATAGAAATTCTTCCTTTCTCCAAAGATAATAGAACTAGGCTGTTACATAAATGCCCTGTTTACTAGAAAAGATGGAACACCTCCAAAATCACTCATTACCTCAAAACATAATGGTCAGGCCCCTTTCCTTTAACACGGCTTTCCCATTGCTTAAACACAACTGTTTTGTTGGTGACATCAACACATTACTGGATATTTCCTGGACTTTTTCCTTTGTTGAAGTTCCGAAAACATTTGTGCACCTACAATATTCATTCCAATGCTCTGCTTCATTCTTCATGAGGCAAATGTTATTGCTCGTCTGCAGCTGAATAATATATATATCAGGAAATAGCAAGGGAGAAATGACACTACTAAATAACGTTTCCCTATATTTACGCATAACCAAAAAGTGAATTAATGAGCACACCCTAGACAGATGCCAAGTTGAAGTGGGTACAGTATCTAACACTTTAGATAGATTTGTTCAGATTTTAGTATACTGGATGAAGCATTGATGTATCACCTCCAGAGTACCTCACATTCCAGTTACAACCACCTGAAATCAAATAATGCGAATATCTAACACACTTCAAATCTGTGATTGTCATTTCTATTTTATGCCTAATAAATGTTTAGTTGGACAGCAGAAAGATCAACAAATTATACCAATTTCCTGCATTAATATAATGTAGACTACATACAAGGGATGGAGCCAAACAATCCCCAGACGGTGAGACAGAACACCAGCTTTAAAGACAGGCTCCACACCAACTACTGAGGACCACATCCAGCACGTGTGTCGCCAGTTGATCATCAGTCAAACCACATGTCTGCTTCATACCAGTAAACACCAATCTCTGCTCTTGGATGCCAGTTCTAATGCATATGGCAAAAGCACAAAATGTACTATTTAGTAGTTTTAGTATTAACAAGTAATTTATTTAGCAATATGTTATGTTTTACAACATGCCCTTTGCAATTGCACTGTAATTAACTACATCCCTGGTTTGCATTATGATATTTATCTTAATTATCTAACCTTATTGTTTATCTGTATTTACTTCTTTAAATCGCTCCTGTCATACAAAAATGACAGATAATAACTGTTCATGTATACATTATGCTAGCCAGCAATTGCTTGCAGATGTACAAACGAACAGCTAACATTAATAAATGTCTGTAAAGTGTTGCCAGGTCGACAGTTTACATATGTAAATTATAATGTAGCTCCTCATTGTGGTGCGCTTACAAACATGATCCATGATGCCAGGCATTCATAACTAGAACGTCATGCTAGCAGCCCCACGGAAAGACACCTTCCAGAAAACATTTATTTTCTGGCAATCTAACCTGTAAATAAGTAGATTAAATTATCATTGCCACTACTGACAGTTACAGGTTCATTTTAAAGGGGCAGTACCACCTAGCGTATTTTCTGTCTGTATGTCTAATATACTTCAGACTTTATTTTACTTTAAAACAGTTCTCCTGTAGTTTTAGATTCAGTAAAATCCAGTAAGGAGAGCGTATACATCTACTACACTTTATTTTCAGTTTTTAGGAGATTGGATGAGTTGAGGACAAACCAGATTTATTTTTGTTTACTTGACATGATGTAGTACTTATCGACAAAAAGCAAAAAAAAAAAACAAATTTGGGCCCTGTAGGTGGAAGTGCCCGTTTATTTTAACAGATTCCTTTTCATAGATTTTGAGGCAAACGAGAAATATTTTTCCACAAAATGTCAACCTGAGAATTGCACTGTAAGAGGCAGAGATAACCCCATTAGCAGTGCCACCATGTTACAGACACATTGTTGATGTTTTATCTATACAAGACTCAGTGGACATGAGCTATAATAATGACATAATTTATCACGTTAATGACATCAGTCCGCATGCCTGTTTCTAAAGTGCTATATTAATGATAGGCTGCTACAGAGTTCCAGTTCATACTATATTTAGCTCTGGAAGGTGATGTATACTGTGTATATATGAAATACAAACTTGCTGTGAAAAATGCTCAGTGGAGATAGTTTAAGTCCATTAAGCTAAAATCATTGTCTTAAACAGAATTGTATCCTGACATCAGCTAAGCTTTTGTTTTTTTGTTTGAACTTTGGAAATATCCAACACTCCAGTAACCACAGCGGTGTTTTTCATCTATTTTGTAGCTAGGGACAATTGCCAAATATTTATAACAAGAAGAAAAATATTTCACAGTTGAGATGGTTGCGCGGAAAACCATTTTAATTTTATGCCGCTGTAATATGTTTGTCAGGGCCTACCTCAGTAGTTGTCCAGATCTGGATTTATTTACCTAGATGGGCTGATTATTTAATATATTAATATGAAAATAAGTAAAATGAGTAAATAAGAGTTCACAGATCCTCTCTTGTACTTGTGTGATGTTCTTTAATCTAAACGAATATTTGTTAATCCAGTTCTCAGTAACCATTAAGAGCCCAATTTCATGGGTAGGTCTATGTAAACACAATAAGCAAATCTCTTAATCCTAAATCTTGGATCGAAAGCATAAAGTAATCCCTAATCTTGTTAGTGATCTCTATGGGCTGGTTTAGGAACCATTGATCTAGAACAGTGCTCTCCTACTTTCTAATTTGGTTAGCCACCTATTTTTGCAGACATTTGGACTGGGGAGCTGAACCTTATTGATTTCATGAGTTGATATAATAGAACCTGCAGGTTTTTTATCTAATACTGGAGCCAAACAATAAATCTTGAGAACCACATCATGCACGAATGCTGCCAGTTGGCCATCATTGACCTGGAACACAAGTCTTGTATAGTTAAGGCAAGATGTGGACTGACGTTTTTACTTTGATGTGAGTCCGTCTAAGGGGGAATACATTTGTCAACCCCCAACTGGGTAGACTTTCATTTCATCCGCTCACTGTCAGATGCAACATTTCAAAGTGTGGGGGCAAGTATACCATTCAAAGCGCAGATTCCAGCCTCCTAGGTCTTTAGGAGCTGTGTTTGTGAGTTTACAACCTTATCGTTATATTTGCACTTTATCAAACCAATTTGCACTACATATTGCACTAGGTTTGTGTTCATCTTTTAGGTGCATACAGCACAAGGAGATTGTTTTCTGTGCTAAGTATCAAACTATTTTATTTATTTTTTCACAATATTTTTATATATTTAATTTTCACAGTATTGTCAAATATTGGATTTATATATATTCTTTTGCATCACCAAATATCACTGATTATTGATGTTGTTTACTGTTTGTCACCATAAGGCCATTTTCATATTTATTATTCGAATGAGATCCAATACCAAAAAGTGATAACATATATAACAGTGTAAGCAAAAGAGAAAAACAATATAAATTCTCAAATTAAGTTCTCACAGTGCAGGACTGACAATGTGGGATTCATGAGCTTGATTGATGAGAACACCTTATGTAACATGGGCTCCTGGATGTGACTAGCACAATCTCCAAGCACCAGCCTTGCGATTTGTATTAGCAAAGAAACAATTCACCTTATGATTTATATCTTCAGAGCATTGCGAAATCTGTCTTAAAAGTCCTAATAATTACCACCAGAAAATCAAATACCTGGGAGTATGGCTCCCGAGTGATATCGGCCAATTGTTTAATTTACATTTCTTGCCTTTAACCCACACGCTCTATTCCTGTCCTTTCTAAATCAATGCAATCAAGATGAACATACTCCCCAGACTACTTTATCTTTTCCAGTGCCTACCCATTACCCTCCCCCCGGATTTCTTCTACACATTGTTCACGACTTTCCCATCACCACTGAGACCCTTCTGTCCAATGAGGCTTTTCCGCCTGGAAAATCCAGGACCCGTGGCACTGTCTTTCCCTTGGTTACCTGAGGGAGGTGTTGAGGAGCCAGGGAATAAAACCCCTCGAGGTCCTCCTGTCAGATAGGGTACATTCCTTCCTTACTACCATAACGGTACACTCAAATTGCGCACTATATCCGCTCCCTGAAGCAGCAGCACAACAGAGAATTGACATACATGGAACACCTGTGCACACAAACGACCCAACCGACTAACGGCAATGGGAAAATGCACTTGACATGTCACTGACCCCTACCCAGTGAGACAAAATTTGTATTCTCACCAAACAATGCTCATCCTACAAGATGGTCCAAGAAAACGCGTACGTGGTTAATTCCCATTGGTACAAGACTCCAACCTTACTGCATAGGATTAACCCAGACATACCAGACAATTGCTGGAGATATGGAAAGGACTATGCTGCACATCTGGTGGGATTTCCCCCTGATCACGCCCTACTGGGGACAAATGAATCACACACTACAAAAAATCAATGGTTAAATATTTAATAATAAACGCTGCAAAGCTATTGATCCCATTACACTGGAAATCTACAATGCCCCCGAGCCTCAGGGAGTGGATACTGAAAGTTGAGGAACTGAGAAATTGGGAGGAGATCTCAGCCACCTCCACAAAGACACAAGAAAAATACTGACATACATGGTTCCACTGTATGGAACTTACATCAAAGACAGACTCTGGGCTGTCTCTCCTACTTTGATTACAGGGGAAAGTGAGCTACTTTCTGTGGACTGATCTTCACTTATCCCCTTTAAACCGCACATAGTTCGGATCTACTTGACCAGATACCCTTACCCCCACCCTGTTTTCGGAGTACTTAAACCTACCCTAGGGAGCTAATACCATCGCTCTCAGTTTTCTTTTATTGCATACTGATAAGTAAACGTTGTATTTCTATGTATAAGGGCACTGCAATGGTAATGTCCATCCTCGTGCCCGGATAGTGTGCTGTGAATCTATAACCTGTTTTGGAAATTAATCATGCATACCCCCACCCCCCACCTACTTTCTGTACCCCCCCCCCCCCCTGAAATATTTGTACTGTTTGTATCTAAAAACTTGAATTAAAACTTTAATTAATTTAATTAACATAGCTTAATAGGCGATATATTTGTCATTTTTATAGATCTCTAAATACTAAGCGTTATAAATGTGATTCTAGGGAGCCCTATATAATATTATAATAGACAATTAATAGCAGTCTGTGTAAATGAATGTCTCGCATGACATTGGTTTCCTGTGCAATATAGAGCATTATATAATTTAGTGCAGAAACAATTTGTGGGCTCCCCACTGTGCCAATATGGCTAACCAAGGTCGTGAAACTGTAATGGAACACCTTAAAGGGTTAATCCCAGATATGCAGCCCCATTTGAGCCACCCCTGACCATAAAATTACTAAAGTTTTACAGTTGTTTCATAGCAGTGTCATACGTAGTTTCGTAGCAGTCTTTAAGTAGTTTTAAAGTCATTTGATGAATAAATTAGGTGTTCAGTTCCCTGTGCGGCAACCCCACCCCCTAATCCCCACCGCCACTCTGCCAGTCACAGGCAGTGGTAATGTATAGTTATCAGGTAATAAAATGTATTTTTTTACTTCCTCTACACCCTACACTCCATTGCACCCACATAACTTGCCACAGCACCCAGCTTGAACCCACAAGTCTTGCCAGAGCACCAAGGTTGCACACACAGGAATTGGCAAGCACCCAGCTTGCACTCACAGGTCTTGCCAGAGCACCCCGATTACACACCCAGGACATGCCCTGTCCAGCACCCATACTGCACACTCATGGAAAAGTGCTTCAGGAAACATAGGGTATCATCTCTTCAGATTACTTCAACAAATTGATAACTAGAATTCCAAAAGGCTGCAATTGCAGAAAAATGGTTCTTGGATGAAAGCAAAATACAGATTATCATATCAACACAGGAAAGGAGGAGAGTATATTTATAAGATGAAAACTTACCACAGCAAGAGGACATAGTTCTAACATAGAGGAGCAAAGATTTAAAATGAATATCAGGAAGCATTATGTTACTGAGAGGGTAGTGGATGTATGGAATAACCTTATAGTGGAAGTGATAGTGATTAACACAGTGAAGGAGTTTAAGCATGCGTGGGATAGGAACAAGGCTATCCTAGATATAAGACCAGGGGCTAATAAAAGTATCTAGAACATTGAGCAGACTTGATGGGTCAAATGGTTCTTCTGCCGACACATTCTATGTTTCTTTGTCATGTTATGTTTCCATGTGATAGTTATCCGATCATTTTGTATAGCACCATGAAATTTGTTAGTGCTTTATAAACATATATATATATATATATATATATATATATATATATATATATATATATTAAGTAGAAATAACAGCCTAGGTAGAAAAAGTAAAACTTTTAAATAACAACTTGAAAACTATGCTCAAAACATTTGTCCTACATCCAACAATAAGTTATAAAATGTATAATGATCCAAACCAAATGGCATGCTGACAAATTGCCTCATCTAGAAGTCTACTGGTTATTTATCAAAACTATAGGGTATAAATAATACACCCTATCCCAAACACAATTACATGGATAAGGGGCCAGGGCTGCTTGAATTTTGACACATGGAGAGGTCACTAGAAGAGCAACACTTCTGATCAACATACTTTCTTTTTCTGACACAGCTATATGGAGCTGCCCTCCAAGTAGAAGAATATTCTGCAGTAAAACTTTAGTATCTTGGCAGTCATAAATCATAAAAATTGTATTAAGAAAGCATTTTACTCAGCTGAATGCATTTTTGCCAATTTTCCTGAATTTGGTCCAGGGATAAAAAGGAGCAGGGCTAAAAGGGGGCAGAGTCAGGTGATGCCTTGCGAAATCACGCTATGTTCCTTGACCAGAAGACTGAGCTTCAGCCTTCCCAGGTGTCTGTAACTCAATCTTTCTAGTTTATGCTGTGTATGTAAGCAGTGGTGTATCTTGATTTTGTGCTGCCCTAGGCAGACAAAATCCGGGCACCCCCCTACCCAAGCTGCACACCCACGTTACACACCTAAGACATGCCCCATCATTCAGACTCACATCAAGCTTACACTCCCATCACACTCAGTCACACACTCCTACTCCCATCACACTCAGTCACACACTCCTACTCCCATCACGCACACTCTGACTCCCATCACACTCAGTCACACACACTGTCTCCTATCACACACACTCTGACTCCCATCACACTCAGTCACACTGTCTCCCATCACACACACTCTGACTCCCATCACACTCAGTCACACACAGTCTCCCATCACACACACTCTGACTCCCATCACACTCAGTCACACACACTGTCTCCCATCACACACACTCTGACTCCCATCACACTCAGACACACACACACACACACACACACACACACACAGTCTCCCATCAGCACTTACCTTTCCCTGGTGGCAGGCAGCATGGTCCCTCCATGCTGTTCGGCTTCCCGGCGATTGTGCCGACAGGTCACGTGACCGGGCGCGCGTATGTCGTCAGCGCGCCCGTCACGTGACTGTCGGCACTTCCGTGTCGGCACACTGCACGGGGAGCCGAACAGGCAGCACTGTATGTAAGACATGCATAGTTTAAACTTAACCTGCCTGTGTACATTGAAAAGCACAGTACATAGCCAGTAATAATGCCGGGACAGACCTGAATTTGCCAGCACAGGACCCCAAAAACTGGCACTTAAATTACAAAGGTGTTGAGCAGTGGCTCCTGTACCATATCAAACAGCTATACAATACCTTGTTTGTTTGTATTCTGCAAAACTAGTACCAGTGGCTGCTTTACAGAATCCCACACCTGTCTCTTTACCTAAAGCTCTCAGTAGACATTGAACAACATTCCACATAAGTCCATAAATGTTCACATTATAGAGCATCAAGCCAAATCTAGACTCCTGCATAAGCTTAAACACTGTTTGATCCAGCCCTTTCTGGAAAACTTTCCAAGTCAAATGATTTTTGACAGGTTAAAGATTTAGAATTCTGAACTTTCTCACAGTGTATGCCAAACAATTACAAATTGAACAAATGTCATCTAAACAGAAGACATTTGCAAGTATTATATTACCTTACATGCTAGGTTTGAAATTTGAATGTATACCATGAGCTGCCTACCTAAGCTCCACCCCCTATCTTGAGCAAAAAATGCTCAATAAGTTACTTCATTTGTATTCTTTAAATAAACATTTATATTTAAAATGCCTACACTTGATGCAAGATTTCAATTACGCATCACTTAATTTTTTGCCAACATTGTCCTTTAAGGGCACTTTGACTTTAACAAAAATAGTAATAACATGCTTTTTTTCTGTTAGAAACCTTTGCATTTGGCATTGTATGTTTGTGTTATTTACAAAAGGCACAACTTACCTTCCAGACTATTTGTAATATAGACAATGAAAATATGAACAAGAATAGGTCACATGACATACTTCCTTGATATACTCTATTACTAACGTCACCTTAGTATGACTGTTCTCAATTATTTAAAATTCTCGCCTGCCTCTTAATTATTAGCCATTCAAATGTGTCCCCAGTTAACATTTGTCCCAGAAAAAGCGTTTCACCTCTAAAGGTAGGTTTCCTAAGAACATGGCCACATTCTGAGGAAACCTATTTTAGAAGCGAAACACGTAAACAGACGGCTTTGCGGGAGTGAAACCAACTATTTACATCCATTCTGCTAACTGTTTGCCATTTTTCACAAGTTACATGAAACTGAATTGTAAGGTACTTTTTATGTTTTTATTCAAATAAATGTCATACTGCTAATACTTATACATGCTGTGTTCTCATTATTTGGAGGTGCTATACAATGACCTCATCCTCCTGAGACCAGTGTTGTTTCATTGCACGCCTGAAAATTACTGAAGAAGTATGAGTGCAAAATTCACAACATCCACCTAATTATATTTGTGAATGAAAACATACTGTACTATATTACTTTTGTATCTCTATTTTCTCGTTCGCATTTTCTGAAGGAGTAAAGGACATCTTGTGATAATTATCAAGTTACATACTGTTGCATTTTATCTTATACACTTAGCACACTATCAATTTGTTTTACTGTCTCTTTGTATGCACTATATTAATGGGTTTCCTCTAATTTAATATCTTAATTAGGTATTAATGTCTACTCTTCTTAATGATGATGATTTCTACCAGCTTCAACTTATTTAAACGAAATGTTAAAACAAATAATACATTACATTGACTTTTTAGCTTACTTCTTCCATCTGTGCATAAAAGGCCCATAAGCATAAACTAGAGTAAGCAAGTCCCTCCTGGTGACTATTGTCTCCCCTATTTAACCATTGGTATCTTCTAAACTTGCAAAACGTTTGCATTACATAAAATGTGATTAGCTATAGTTTTTGAAATGATAAGAAACAGATGAACGATGCAGGCTCCCTGTTATTTAGATAAATGTAGTCAGATAGAAATCTGATGTATTTTCTCAGAATGAGGTCAGCAAACAACATTAAAGAAGTTACATCTTTATGAAAACTGGCATCTAAATTGATGTAAACTATTTTTAGCATTCAATAGAACAATAAAATAACTCTTTTGGTGTTAGATAGGAATTATGCAATAATTTATTTTAGACTAGTTAACGTTGGATCTGGGATATTCACCTTCAGAAACTTGGAACCTGCTCTTGAACTGTTCTGAGTAAACATTTATTTTATTTTTAAATAAAAACTGACAATATGTTACTCTACCTCAACCTGGAAATAGCAGTCCCATCCTCTTCCAGTAGGAACTAGGGTTACCACCTTTTCTTCAAAAAAATACCGGCCTTGGTACTTCCTCCATAGACTTAAGATTGTGGTCAAGCCAATTTTTTACCGGCCTGCCGGTAAAATACCGGCCAGGTGGCAATTCTAGTAGGAACTCATTTTGGGAAGCACAAGAATCCTTCCCATGCCAGGCCATACGTTTCCTTGCAATGGTTTGATAACCAGCAAAGTGACATGAGCCCATGGCTTTTGACCTCGTAAAATGCTATTCACTAAGAATTTTTGCGTGTTCGAGATGTGGTGAAGGCGTCAGAAATGGAGGGGAGCGAGGGTAAACTTGTATCCCATTTTTTTCAATAAGACATGGGAAAAAAATATTTTTTAGGATAAGTCCAACTGTCAAATACCCTGGCTTAACCTTCCCCCTGTTCAATTGAATGGCCTCCTTTTTTTTTAATGGGTGTGGGAGCCTTTTGACCACCGGACCCATTTAGTTAATGGGCTGTTGGAAGCTTTTTGGCTGTTATAAGGGGAAGGTTAGGTGTTAACAGGGCCAGGGGCATCTGGGCAGCCCCTTACCCCATATATTTCAAATGGGGGGATCATGTGCATCTTGCTCAGCTACTGGCCCCAATTCTTATAGAGGGTCACGGGACCAATTCCGTTTTAAGCAAGGGGGGTTATTTTTTTAACAGGGTTATTTAACAGGTGTGGTAATTTTATATATGTAGTATATGTGTTTATAAACTAGTCACTGTAAATGTATTTCATTGCTCCTTTCTCCCTGCAAAATTTATTGTTAAGTCAGTGACATGTTCAACTCACCTGCACAGCACCGTTAGTGAATAGCTGCCAGAGTATGTTTTCTAGAACTTGTGCATGTTACATACATGTTACAAGGAGCGCGATTGTGCTTCATGTAGCAGAATTATGAAGATCTAGAAAGGAGGTCGTGAGTTTCTTCAGTTGTCCATATGCTGTGCAGTTTGTTGCCACCTCTTGACAACTAAAGGAAATGATAATGGCTGGGAACACTATGTTCTTCTATGCATACTGCCTACATGGAATCAGCACAGAAGTTAACTAAGATCTATTAAGGTTAATAGAAAAAAAAAAAAAAAAATTAAGAAAGTATGATTGAGAGGGATGAGCATTTAAATCAGCCTCCTTCTGCTTCAAGAGGGACAGAGACGATTTAATTCTCTGGGGATGATTATTGCAAGGTTTACTTTAAATACATAACCAAAACTGCCTAAAGTTTTCAATGAGCGTAACAGTTCTACAGATAATTCAGTGTAAATCAGTGATTATTTTATCTCAGCAGCTTGGGGGCATGTGGGGCAAAACTTTCCTAAATTCATTGTCAAATATATATATTAACCTGAGCTTCCATCAAAGGGGAGAAACAACTCGATAAGGGAGAAAGAAACTTGAAGCATCTGACTGCGACCCCAACTGCAAGAGTTACTCAGCTCAGTAATAAATACAGGGATCATGTCAATGCTAAAGTTTTGCCCGCTTTGGAATGTGATAGGTTTTTCTATTTCATTATCAAGCTCTTCAGTTTATCACCGCTTCATTTATTCTTCACAAGAGGCCTCTGGGAAAAGTGTTTGAGGAATAAACCTACAAAGCAAATCATATCTATAGTGCAGGTGTGCTCCCGATTCCCTAAATTCCTCTGCTTCAGATCACGGTTTGAACTTTAGCTCTTCAGTGGTATTTGTAACATTACTCTTATTATTATCTTCCAACTCTTCACTTGGAATGTTAAACTCACATTAATAGTATGTTAGCAATTTAACCACTAAGAGCTTTCTGAAAAATGATAACCGTCTGGAAAATATATTATCATCACTACTACCTAAAGGTAGGCCTGGAGTTTTACCTAGCTGCATACATGAATCCCACAGATGTTGATGCATGACACATCAGACGTAAGTAAACCACCAGTGAGTGGACTGCTATGATGTTACACACCAAGCACAAATAAAGCAGCAAAAGTTTAGGCTTGTAGCAAGGGTTTCCACCTTTTCTTCAGAAAAATACTGAAGTAGCCTTGCTACTTTCTCCATAGACCTAACATTGACCTGAAGCCAAGTTTTTTTTACCAGCCTGCCGGTAAAATAACGGCCAGGTGGCAACCCTACTTGTAGCTGTTCAGTCTCATGGTAGTATGGGCACAATTGCAAGATGATAGCACACCTGCTGGATAAAAGGGCACTTGTTATGATCCCATGGATGGTGCTCAACTGGCCCCATGACACCTACCAACTTTGGAATGAAAGTAACATTTATGTCTCCCTCCATTTCTTTCCTTCCTCTAAGCCTCTTAACATTTTACTTCACAGTTTCTCTTCTTTTAAATGGGCCTTTGCCTTTTCATTAATAGCTTCTCTACTAAGGAAAATGCTCCTTCACCACACATACGGGATAATTCATTCAACAACAAAAGTACAGGTATTGGAAGAACATTTACATCAGTACTGTACCTCCTCATGAGTGTCCTTACTGATATCTACAGCCAGAACAGTCACAGTACAGAGATCTCCTTTTCCCCACAGCAAATTGCACCACAATGAGATATCAGGATAGTGAAGAATATTGAACTCATAATCTCTCAAAAACGTCAAATGTTAAAGGTCAAATTTGATCAACACATGATTTTGGACATTTGCAGAGGCTGCTGAAATAGATATACACCTCCTGACAAAGCCGGGATTCCGGAGAAACGCGTAGAGGATCTTTGTTTCGGAAAAGTGTGACTTTGCTGCTGGACAGTGATTCCTATCTGCTGCTATTTTCATACATACGAAATTTTGCACATTTGTTTGTAAGTGCAATTATCCTTCCTTTTATATTCTTGTCAGTAGTAGCATGCAATTGTCGTTTTGTCTGCTTTTAACTTTTTAGAGTTTATGAAGATTAAAAGATTTATACTGATGAGCTGGTGCGAAGCTTAAGGTCTGTAAGTGCAATTAGTACAGCATATGCACACTGCACTTTTACATACTGTGTCACACTATGTATTTATTTTAATGTCTTTTGCATAAGTCTTATCAGTGAAGATACAAGCCAGTATTTTGTTAGTGTAACTACCCACCATACACTGATGTATATAACGTTTTGCACTATTGTAGTCTTTTTATCTTTTTTTCCCTATATGGAGTATTGTATTCAAATCTGATCAACCAAGATGGGGTAGAGTTACTCAATAAAAAAAAACTCACCTTATAATACTAATACTATACAGTGTAGAATAGGGTAGGGTATGACATGCATAACAGACAACACACTAACAGGAACAAAGTATAAAATATGTACTATAAGCAAGCATTATTATCATACACAATAATATGGACAGTACATGGGCATCCGCAAGTATGGATTGCAAGAAGGACATTTATGTTGTTCAACAATGATTAATAATGCTTATTTTGTCAGTTTGGTGTAACTTCTAGCATGTACTGAAAATGCACAATTCACTGTGATAAGTCATGTGGAATGGGGCTGGGTGTGGTTCATATTTATTGTCTCTTAAAGTATTACAACGTTAAAAGTGTCCTCTAAGGAAGGTGTCATTTAGTGAAACTTCAAAGTTGAGTCACATAAAAAAAAAGAATGTGTAATATATGACTCAAGATATGAATTTGAAGGAATTTTTTGAGTCTGTTTCTTTAACTATTTTTTATTGTAATTATATTTCTCCTGTTTCATGTTAAAAATTGTTTTCGTCTAATCATTTATTCTAATGTGATCACATTTTAGTTTAACAGAAGTTGAGTTAAATACTACTTTATATGAGTATTATCCTTTTCCTAGAGTTCTTTCACTATTCATGTTCTGTTATACACAATTTCCATTTGTTCTAGTGCTACTAAAACCACAACAAACTGTTAATTTTGGATGCAAATTCTGACTTGATCCTATGGAATCCAATAACTTTACATAGTATTATCTTTATAAAAACATACATTTAATAGCACACATTTAAAACAATCTGTATTTGCTTTCACATAAAACAGGAATTGAATCTTTTGATGTACAGTAAATATATACAGTGATGATGTGAGAGCAATTTATTTTTAAGTCAAGTCAAATCCATGTCTGGAAATGTCTTATAATTTGATGAGTACATTCCTGCCAGATTTATTCCTTTTATCCTTAAATCTGTGAAGCTTGTGGAATACATTTATTTCATCTGACAACTTTGTGAGCTGTGTTGAAAACATCTGTTGGGACATTGTGCTAAAACCCAAAATAAAGGATTAAAACTACAAAAAATAAAATCAGAACATCTCAATCTTGCTTGCCTTTTCTTATTATCGAAAACCTGGTCTAGTATATACTCTATTCAGAAGTTCCAGAGTCACATAATTAAGTTAGGACACTTGCTAATACACTATATCATTATGACCTATCAATCAACAATTCAATTAGAGGGGTTCACAAAAGCCACAAAGCCACCCAGGTTCATTGCAAGAAGAACATTTCTGAATGTGTTCATCTAGCTGTAGTCAGAAAGATATTTTTAAGGGTCAACTTGGGGAGAAAGCTCACCCAGAACCAGAGCGGGGGCTAGCTCAGTTTGCACTCAAGGCAATAATAGAAAATTGTGCCATCTCAATCTAGTGTACCATAGTCCCCGGTATTGTTCCAAAGCCCTAGCTCACAACCTGTCTAAGCCATTTGCAGGTTCTCCTTTTCCCACAGTATGGCTTTATATAATAAAAATAGAGATGTATAGTAATTCATCCACCTCCTGTTTTGCCTTAGCACCAACCATTTGCCTCTACCTTAATGGGTACCAGTAGGCAGTCTTAAGCCTAGTATGAAGCTGAAGGAGCAGGAGGCATGTGCTCTTATGCTCTGCACGCCACTCATAGTTCCCAACAGTCCATTTTGGGGGTTCTCTTCCATGAAGTCCCAGCATTAATAAAGCCTAAACAAAGAGAGTTGAGCTCCAGACACCCAGTATCTGTACGCGGGGAGTCTGTAATCCAGTCTCCCGGAGTCATGCAGTGTTCCGTAGCCTTGTCCCTTTTGGCTCTGTCCCAGATAGTTTTCAATGAGTACCTGTATTATAAGCTGCTTATTGCAGAGTAAAGATGATCTATGCTACCAGGCTACCGCTAATGCCTGCGCCCCCTCATCTGGTGTGTCTGTGTGACGAAGTGCCCTTCGCCACTTGGTCCTGGAGAGGCCTGCTTGCCAGCCTCCTCCCCTGTGACTATGGCCCTGGGGTGTATGGCCCTTTAAAAATGCTATTTGGGCCTATAGACTTGTATTGGACTGTGTATGGCCCTTTAAGAAGCTGTATTGGGGCTTATGGACTTTTATGGGACTGGTGCTGGCCCTTTTAAGCACATTTTTGGGGCATGGTGAAAATCGGAACAATGCCCCTTTAAGACGGTGTCTCCAGAGTCCCCAGACTGACAAGACTGAGTGTATTGTACATATTGATTGCTTGTTATTCAAAACACTGTGGGTAGTCCTATGTGTGGAAAATGGGCATAAAAGCAGAGTGTTTGATTAAAATCCAGAGATCTTCTTGACCCTCAACATGTAGTCCTAACTCGTGATTGGATGTGACAGCTATACTCACACTGTGGATTGCTATGTTCTGCATACTCCCTTTTGCTTTAATCACTTAGCTCTTTTAAGAGCTTGTTCCTTATACGCTCTCCTGGAGGAGAGGTCTTCCCCACACAGTCCTGGAGGACAGAAGCTGATCCAGGGTGGACAGAAGACGGCGAGACTCCAGTTAAGCTACGGCGGTTGTGGAGTCTACGGTGGTTGTGGTGTCCGGTGCGGTGCTTGTGGTCCTCGGAGCAAGCTAGGAAGCATCCATCAACGGAAGGTACTCGGTCAGAGTACGGGGAGTTCTGTTACAGTCTGAATTGCCTCAACATCGTTACTGCTCTGCCCAGAGCCTTTACATTCAGTTTAATGCACTGATTGCTTCCGCAATGTCTTAATTTGGGGAAAATTCCTGCCGACTTGGGTTCAGTATTTTTCTCCAGTTACTGAACATCATTCAGAACAACAGATGAAGACAATGAAAGCATTATTGCCTGAAAAATGAAAACATAAGCTGATCTAGTGGGATATATTGCGTGGTTGAGCATATATGGAAGGCACTGATGGTGTTCTAATGCATGGTGGAGTAGAGGGCCAATGACACCTTTTGCACCATGCCTCAGTGTTTCTGCTTATACCAACGGTGGGGGTATCACCAGGGGGTATCATCAGGAGTTACCCCACCGGGTGACACCAACCCTAGTGTTGCCTCTGCAGAGGTACAGGTCTTCACTATAGGCATATATAGGCCATACTTTTGGAAACTGCAAACTTTGGCCCAAAGCTTTCTTTCAATATTGGTGTATATATTATTTTTCTACTGAGTCCTAGAGAAGTGAGCAGTTGCAGTGTTGGCCTGACTAGAGTTGTTCGCAATATTAGCCTATCCCAGAGCGTGAGCTAAATATACTAAGGACATTGGTTTCTATAAAAGTAATGAAAAAAAATTAAAACTAATACAAGCTTTGTTTAATAGCAGGCATTACTAAAGATGAAAAGAAAATGTTCAATAAAAGCCTGATAATGACGCATGCAATATTACTGAAGCTTATAATTCCCATGTCTTTTTTTAAAACCACAGTACGCTTTGTCTTGATTTTGACTGAGTGCAGAAGCACCAAAGGGAATTGTAACTCTGATGTAAGCATTAATCAGCCCAACATGCCCTGACTAATGTGTTGGAAACAGTATGAAACTGGTGTATGAAAAAGAGCTATTAGTTAGGGTCTACTACTAAGTCACATGTAGCATTGCCATTTTTCCTAGTAATTTATCAGTAAGTAGGTAAAACAAATTGCCAGTATTTAGGAGCCATAACAATTCAAGACAAATGATAACATGCCCAATGTCTTTTTTTGCAGTGCTGCCAGTAATAGATCTATGAAAATCAGGGACAAGTAGTAAAACCGCCGTTTACTCTGTGCTTGTCACAGCTAATAAGATGCAAACGCACACTAATAAGAGATGTGGATGTTGGCTAGAGAGATGATGGCGGGGGTGCTTTCTTATTTTTTTAAATGTATATGCTGCTTATTACATATACTATTATTTGGAGGAAGTTAAATAGCATGCTCCTCAACCTTAACAATAGCGCCGGCAAGTGTGTCACAAGGATTATCTTGCATGCTTGAGATTAAAGGGACTGTATTATCTAAACATTGTTTTATTGTGAATAAAGAGCATAACAAATTATTGAAAATGATCTTGTATTGTCAAAATTGCAAGCACATGCCTAGATTAGGAGAACAAATGTATTTTAAATTTGTCTGTGGAATCTCTTGCTTATGACATCACCTGTGGCACAGTATGCAAATCACACATTTCCCATTGAAAAGCAATTCATTTGAATACCATGCAACATTATTTTTCCTAATTTAGGCATTTGCTCGATTCTAAGATATTCTTTCTAAGAAAATCCGACCGCCAAATGTAAGATGCGAAATTCTCATTACAGCAGCAGAAATCTGCTTCTGTAAGGATTGAGGAGCTTCGCGCTGGATGACGTGTCTCACGCTGCTATGCAGGACAGTAGGCCTTCCGAGGTCATGCTGGAAGGTAAGTATCGTTGTTTTAGATTGCCTCAATTATAAGACCTTCCAATTTTAACAGGGGTGCGTTTTAGAATCAATGTTGTCTTACAATCGAGGAATTACGGTATATTCTATGGATTTATCATTATGTAATAAATGGTGTCTTTAAACAAGATAGTTTAAAGAAAAGGTAATTTAATAAGATCAATAACAATGGATTACAATAAAAAAGGGGAAAAGAACGCTTGACTTGTCAATGCAACAACAAAAAACATACTATTTATTCTCCATATGGAGCTGCAATTATTCACTTTAGACACAAGCAGTTTGTGCCCTTCAGATTCCATTGAAGTAACAGACATTTATGTATTTCTTACTGTTTGCCTGTAGTGAGCTATCATTCCCAATGGAATAGAACAAATACGGCTGGAAAACACATTACTTGCGCTGTATTCTATGCATAATTTCCTCTGAATAGATATTTCAATAAATACATTATATAATACTGTGCAAATGTCAGTTCTCCATGCACACCCCAGTTTATCAGCTTCAACAATCTAAAATCACTGGTGCTCCCTCCAAAATAAAGGAGAACATTTTGTTTTTTTGTTTGTCTTAAAAACAGAAGTGTGAGTCCCAGTTTAATACATTTCACCAGTTTCCGGGTTCCCTGGCCTGCTCCCAGTCATGATTATATGTTTGTCTGTCGGCATGTGTTCCTTTCCCTGTGTTTGGCCTAGCTGTGACATCCTGCAATATCCTCCCTATGTCACCCTTGTGACTTTCAAATCCCGATGATCCTGTAACAGTCCTGGGTTTCTGATGTGGTTTCTATGGTGAATAATGGTCTTCCTTATTCTACTTCCTTTGCTTATCAAGTTATGACCTAGTTCTCGGTCTGACCAAAATTGTTGCCTTAACAGTCAAGCAATTAAAACTACATGCAATAAAATGCACCTATGATGTCACATACTTCTCCTGCTTTGTTCCACAACAGACCTGACACTCTGTTACTTTGATCCTGTCCTTTAGATTGTATTTGTCCTTGTCATCTCTCCATCATCCCTCCTTCCAAATATTTTCTTACATTACCGTCAGAGAGGGTCCTCTGCTCTGCCTTGTTTTAGAAATCAACATGTCCTCATCATAGAGCAGCATAATCCATGTGCATTTCAAAATAAATAAATAAATACTATTTATTTTTAACATTCCACCTTATTCTACATAAACTACACAATGCCGTCCAGTTTCATAGAAGAAACACTGTTTAGGTATAAAATCAACTCATGCTGACAGTAATGGAGACAGACACAGGAACAAAAGAATAACACAGGGGCTAAGAAACAGATAATTGTGTCTGCTCAGAGCAGATGCTGCGTACAGACTTTCAGAACTTACTTTACTTTAATTCCCTTTTGTAACATTTGTTTATCAACCCTCAGGCTTGACTGTGTAACGAGTGGAACTCCACTTCCACCCCTGTATATTTTCACATGCTATTGTGTAATATTTTTGGTATTGCTTCACATCTGTTAATTGAGCTGTAAAAGAACTAAAACATCACTATTTTTGTTTCTGGTAATAATTGAGCTACATATTATTATTGGCACTTGCGAGTTATAGTGTCTGGCAGAAAAGAATGTATAGATCATTCATTCTCGTGGTGTGACTACTCCAGACATGACTCCTATATCACATGATAATGCACATTGTTAAAACAAGAAGATCCAAGAATCTATATTTGCTGTTCAAAAAACAATTTGTTTACACTTTCTATAGCTTTTTTTGGAGTTCTATCTATAATTAGAATACATGCTTTTTATAGCTATTTATATTTATAAATATAGCTATAGCTATGTGCATAGCTTTTTATATATAAAAATATATAGCTATTTTTGGTTCAGTGTATTTCGGTCTACTTTCGGTTTCGAAAGCATTCTGATTGTATTGCCTTAGCACTAGGATATGAGCTACTATTTTCATCTTTGTTACAAAGGTATTTATATGCATTTAGAAAGAAGGATATCCTTACCAAGCACACTTGCACACTTTCCCCACTAGATGGCAATCCTGGTACATCACTTTGGTCTAAATCCAACTGATATGTAGTTGGCATATTTACAAAAGGGTTTGCTGGAGCTCTGATAGCATCTACTGTAAATTATAAATTTCCCAGTTCCAGTTCCCAATTATATTCAATTCTTCTAAACAAGACTATAAAAAGAACAAAACACTGAACAAGCATTTACTTTTTTTTTTTTTTCGAAATGAAACATGTTTTAAAATTCTTTAGAAACTCAGATAAATAAATAAATGTAATGCAAATTGTAAGGATAAATAGAAACAATTAGTTCCATTCAGCATTCTCTTTTTTTTGTTTTTCTTGATTATGGAAAAAAAATGTTTCCATACCCCAAAAAAAAAAAATCAGAGTGAGAGAGTTAGAGAGAAGAAAAAGAAAAGTGCAATAAACTATTGCTTCCTGAAAGTGTGACCCTCTAAAAACATTTAGACTTAAAAATATAAATGGTTCCTCAGCAAAAGAATAAGATGCCCAGGTTCTTGTTCTAATTAATCAAAAGGAGCTGAGTTTAAACGAAAACAATTCATCCTTTCATTTACTTTGTTGGTTTTAAAAATAAATGTTCATTTCATTCGGCAGACTTGAGAAAAGTCAGAGGTCAAACTTAAATCCCACAGTATGTTGTACGCAAGCCAAACAAGGAAATGTTCAACACGGCGGTGGAGATCAGCATCAAGAAATGGATCTGATTTAGCAGTCATTTAAACCTCACATAGGCCTATTATCCTATGATACAGAGCCAGGTCCACGTCATTAAAACGGATTATCTCATTATCTGGTAAAGAATATTGCCAATTTAAACGGATGTTAATAAGGATTACAGTGGTGATGTAGAACCTTAAGGTATAAACTGCAAACAGATTGTAAGAAAAAGATGTTTTAAAAAAGTCTATGCTGCCTCAAGGTTATGACATAGCTATGTGGCTTGCTATGCATATTGCACATTTTCTATTCATTTGCACATCACATCATACATTCATGTGATAAGGACAAGATAATGTTTTTGCTTGAAGAAAAGGAGATTTTTTTCAAAGCAAGTGCTCTGAAAAATACAGCTTACCCTATATTCAAGGCAAGGCCTACATTCAGATTCCCTGAAGAACTAGATACCTGTATTTCACTCATTCAACAGAGACATTCCCTCCAGCTGCCTTGTTGCCTCCTCCCCCCAGGTGTCTCCGGAAGTTAGAGCGTTGGGAGTCATGTGGCTTCCTGGTGCTCCGACTCCTCACAAGCTCCAACTCCTCACATGCTCAAGCAGTGCGAGGCAGCTGGACAGGATGTCTGTGTGCCTGGGCAGCATACAGACATCCGCACTAGACTACGCATGTGGTAAATTAGGGGAGGGAGGGAGGTATTGACAAGTCCCAGGGTGAAATGTGTGTGCCATGACAAGTCTTGGGGGGCTATATGGGTGCAATGCAAAGTCTTTGGGTCCATGGGGACAATGGCAAGTCCTGTGGGTGCAATATGGGTGCAAATAGTAAGTCTGTGCATTATGGGTGTAGTGGAAAATACTGGGGTGCAAACTGGGTGCAGTGGCAAATCCTATGGGTGAAATGACATGTGTGTGCAATTTTGGTGCAGTTGGATGTCTTAAGGGGCGAGTGGATGTGCAACAAGAAAGTGTACCAGAAAAATACCTAATGGGACCATCTGTGTATTTTTGTACATATTCTGTCCAAAAAAAAATCATACAAGACTGTCACATGTTTTTCTTCGGAAGCTACATTACATTGAATACATTTAAGCTCCCCTGTCTCGGTCTTGATGATCCATGCTATACATTTAGTAGTTTGACTGGTATTCCATTAGGAATCTGGAAACCGTCCATTAGGTTTTCTTACAGTCAGGTTAGTGGCTGTAGTATTTTATTTGCTTAGTGTCTGTGGGTAAGGTTTTATGAGTTTTTGAGTCAGCATCTGATAGTTGGTTTTCTGTCTTCACTGTCAGGATTCCTACTTACAGTATAGTTGAAATTTAGGAACACCAACATGCCAAGTCAAAGGCCAGTTATTTTTTTGTGAGAAAGGAATTCACTTACGCGATGTTAAGGAAATAATAATACAATGTACCTGAATATTCCCTTGAGACAATCAGTGAAATTCATAACCATGTTACAGTGTGCTGCATGCAAGAGAGTAAAACTAATTACTCAACAGACATTGCCCATAACTGTCACCTCAGTGGGAGAATGAGTGAAGCAGCGGTTTGAGGAATAAGCCCTCCAATGCTTTTCGAGGTCCATGGGGTGTTATCAGCACTACAGTGAAAAAGTGGAATTTATTGTGTTTCAAGTGGAATTTATATGTTTCAACCCTAACTGGAGTTTTTTTCAAGCCTTCAGTGCTGGTCATTTGGTTTTTTTTTGTGGATTAGCGGTCCGGGTGGGACTGTGACTCAGCACCAGACTTGCAAGTGCAGGTCCACAATACTTGTTTTTTCATTGGGTGTTCTCGGCTGACAGTTTTCCAGCTGACATTTATCTACTTTTGCCTCTGTTCGATTTAGATTGGCAATATTTAAAGTATCATGAGTCTAAAACAGTGGATGTCAGCAAATGGGTAAAATGATCAATAATGGAGCCAACACAACAACCAAATGACTAATAAAACAACAGTAAATTGGGAAATGAACCAAATGTCGACAAATAAAACAGGAATTCAAAAGCTATCTTAACCAATTCTAAACCTGGTTAATATATGAAATATTAATCAAAGCTCAGAAAGAACCCAAACTTTCTATAGATATGCAACAGAACTCCATTTGACTCTAATAAGGAAAAATCATGGGAAAGGCTAGCAGTTGTGCATTGAACAGGGTCACACAGTACCAGATGCTGGATAGAAAAATAGAATGTGTTGGCAGATAAGAACCATTCGGTCCATCTAGTCTGCCCAATTTTCTAAATACTTTTATTAGTCCCCAGTTCTTATATCTAGGATTAGCCTTGTGCCTACCCCATGCATGCTTAAACTCCTTGAATGTGTTTACCTCTACCACTTCTGCTGGAAGGCTATTCCATACATCCACTACCCTCTTAGTAAAGTAATACTTCCTTATATTACTTTTAAATCGTTACCCCTCTAATTTAAGACTATGTCCTCTAGTTGTGGTAGTTGTTCTTCTTTTAAATATACTCTCTTCCTTTACTGTGTTGATTCCCTTTATGTATTTAAATGTTTCTCTCATATCCCCCCGTTACGTCTTTCCTCCAAGCTATACATGTTAAGATGCTTTAACCTTTCCTGGTAGGTTTTATCCTTCAACCCATAGGATACGTGGGCTTCCTCACTTTCGTGACTGAATACATTACGTTTTGCTGTTTTTTTTTAAGCAGACTCATATGTAGTAGGTAAGTGTGAAATGGAAGGGGGATAGTCTAGTGTTAAGCGAGCACCAGAAGCACTGCATTAGTGACAAACCTCTTTAAAAAAACAAATAGAGAAAACGCAAACAAGTGTGTAGTACGTTCAATGTTCCAAAGCTGGTACTTGTGTATATAGCATAACCTTGGGTAAAAGTAGATCTCAGGTTATAGCTCAATGATTCTTCACAACAAGAACTCCAGTCAGGATATATGATTTAAAAAGAATGAAAAAAGAAGACATAAACAGGAACAACACAATATAGTGTAGCATGTAATACATCCACAAGTATGTAGTATACAAACTCACAGAGGTTTATTAACAAACGTACCTTACATATAAATACACTACATAAAGTCCTCTATTCATAGGAACAAAAAAGCCAGGCAAATTCGGCATTAGTAAGTCAACCGGCAATCCACTACGCGTTTCGCCAAATTCCAGCTTTCTCAAGTGTCTGTCTCTTGGTGCAGCCAAGTGTCTGTCTGATAACTTGTCTCACTTGAACCTTGTTAAAATAATCTATGTATGAAAATCAAAAGCAACCCGGTGAATAGCTGCATGGAACTTTGTGAATTTCTGTATCAATATTTACGTCAGAGATATTCCTATACAGAAGAGTGCCCGTTTATTACCAGAGACAATACTTAATTTGGTTTCATTCAATGAATGCAGGCATGTAATTTTGGTGGAAAAATACACAAATAAACATTGGTTAAAATGGAATATAGCACTGTGAGTGAAGAAAATATCCCCTTTAGAGTATCTGTCTGAATTTAATTTAGCTTTTATTGTTACATTCAAAGAAGGAGCAATAATGCATTATAAATTGTAGAAAATTCTTGGAGATAAGAAAGACTTATATTACATATGTTGTTTTTAAAGTGATAACGCTGGGTAGTCTACTGACAATACGTATCTTTCAAGAGAAAGGAGAATAGGTGTTTCACGTATAGACCATGAAGTCCAGTCATTAGTTAACCTTGTGTTCTAACAAGATGAGAACAATTGTTTTTATTTCAGGATTTCTATTTAATGGTATTCAATGGAATTAATTAATCACACAATGACAGTATGATGTAATACTCACTTTTATGCTCCCTGAATCATAGCTGGGACTTAGCGCATGTCTCCTGTTAGAGAGATTATATCATAACTTGGAAATCTAACCCTTTATGTGTGTGAATATACATTTTCATTGCATTAAATGATTAAATAAAACTGATGAGGATAACATCTTTTCACACATGGCTTGAGAGTTATGATGTATTGCATACCTGAAGTACTAATGTAAACATCTAATGTAAATCATACCCATCTGTTCGATAATACATATGTGCAATGTTAACTAAAGAAACTCTGTACATAAGGTTTTCATGTCTACTGGCAGATTAATACAATGTGTATTATTAACAGCAGATGCCTTTTGGTAGATGGTATGATATAGTATGTTTTTTGTCTATTCAGCAAATGAAAAGGATTTAATTAGTAAACCCCTTGGCAAAAATAGAGGCACAGATAAGTGTTTTGAATGCAGTTGTTCTTATGATGTCCTGTTTGGAATTGATTAAAAGATCTTTAATATTATTTACATTTCAGGGTCTTCAGGGAGACTACTGTCTCCAAAATTTACTAATGAAAAATATAAACCACAGCAAAGTAATGTATTTGTGAAATTAAAGCATATGGCTATGTTTTAACTGACATAGGGACATAGCTGCTAAATTTTCAGCAGCCTCTAGAGCAGTGATGGCTAAACTTGGCAATCTAGAGGCTGACTGTGCATCAGGGGCATCAGGGGATTATAAATTCCTAAACATTTGCAGTGCCAAGGTTAGTCATCATTGCTCTATAGTGACATATCTGTTTGAAACCATCCATGCCACGACCCATGCTAAACTAGATGTTTGCTGAGCATGTTTCAAACCTACAGCAGCTGCCAAGCAAAATTCTAAATAAACATGCATTTTAAAACTATTGATTTATTTTAAGATAGTAAAACAAATGATGCAAATAAGGGATATACGAGAACCCTGGTAGCTAGGCGAATCTGTAGCTTTAAGGGCATGTATGTGTGTGGGGTAGAAATATGATAGACAGCAGTTGGGGGCGGGGTTGGGTAGAAAGTTTATAAATAGTTTGTAGTGAAGTTCTCTTCAGCCATTTTCCCCAAAATGCTTGGTGAGTCACTTAGGTAAAAAATTCCTGTTTTATCTGAAGTGTTACCGGTTTGACGGCCTGGAGCATGGATGTGGAGGGGATCCTTGCAGCTCTCAGGGCTGAGGCTTTGGTGGATGGTGGCAGGCAGCTTCAGATGCAGTTTTCACGGCTGCAGGCTGCCCCTGCGGTGGACCAGGACGGGGGAAGCGGCAGACGCAGCGCCAGGCGGCGCTCCCACCCCCCTGAGAGGTTTAGCCCAGGCCGGGGCACCTCTTCAGGCGGCCAGAGCGGGGCTTCTGCGGCCCAGGCCCCGGTGGTAAGTGCTGCAGTGAGGCCCGTGCCCGTGGCGGGCGGGCCTCACCCCCCCACCACCCGCAGTCGGGCCCGGAGCGCTCCGCTAGGGGCTCCGGGGCCCGTTAGGTCCCGTGCGAGGCCCTCTCCTGCAGTGGAGGGGCCTCGTGTGTCAGTGGGCCTATCCCCGTCGCATGGTGCAGCTCGTGCGGAGCAAGCTGCTACCACGCGATATCAGCCTGTAGCTGATTCGTCCTGGGCTGCCACGAGGTCTAGGGCGGCCCGGATGACCCCCCTTCCTGCAGCCAGGAGGAGTGGATCCCGTCGGGCACCGCGACATGTAAGTAGGCCGCAGGCCTCAAAACGGAGGGCCCTGGGTTTACCTCCAGGCGATGGGGGGCGGGTTGTGGATAGCTGCCAGCGCAGCTATGACTCTGCTGAGGAGGACAGTGCTTCCTCTACCTCCCCAGCTCCCCCTAGTCACCCCCCTGGGCCTAGCAACATGGTTCCTGCGGTTGGGCCTCATCCACTAAGGGGTGGGTGGTCAGGTTTAACAATGCCTTCTTATTTTCAGGATTTCTCTACCACTTTGCACCCTGGCTCCATCCCTCCATCACAGGGGACAGGAGAAGCGGGGGCTACTACTGCGATACAGCCCTCTGTGGGTCCTGCAGCTGCTATGGCTGGTGAGTCTGCAATTCCTTTTTCTTGGGGGGTTGCGCAAGGGAGCGAAGGGGTGCAGGGCCCACAGAGTCAGGCTTGGGCGGGTTTTATGCAAGGTTTGCGCGGTTTGCTGGAACAGGCTCAGGGACCCCCATTGCAGACGCAGGCAGTCAACATTGATTCGCAGGTCGGCGCGGTTTGGGGTTCTCGTGCGGTTGACAGGGGGTCGGTTACGCCGACCACGTCGGGTACTGTTTCGGTGCCCCTTCCCCCAGCGGTTGTTTCTCAGACCTCGGCGGCTAGCGTTGAAACGGACCCACTGGAGGGGACTTCAATGGTGGTCGCCGGGGCCCCCGCAACGGGGATTGACCCTATGGCAACGGTGGCCCCGATGGCACATGGGGCTACATACATGTGCTGGTCCGGGCCATTGGGGTTACACGTAAAGCAGGAGGTGCGGGAAAAGATTTGGCGCAGGGAATTTATAGAGATTTACTCGCTCCTTCCACTGGAAGAGGTTCCTCCTCCGGAGAAGGAGTTAAAGGAAACAGAGAAGGAAAAAGAAAGGTACAGGTACCGTAAGATCCCCAAAACATTTGGGAATTGGGTTCGGGCTTTTTCAATTCTAGCCAGCATTAAAGGGGAAAAACCACCCAATCGGTGCTCTGCCCTGTTCTGCTATCTGGACATGATATGGCATGCCTGCAGGGTTTATGGGAGGCTAGGGTGGTGGCGGTACGATGAGCAGTTCCGCCAACGCCTAGCATTACGTCCCACTTTGGATTGGGATCAAATGGACATAGGGCTATGGCTGGCCATCATGACTAGACCCGCTTCTCACCAAGGGGGTTTGTCGTCCTTTCTCGGGGGGGCCGGTGGGATGGGATCGCCCACACCACCGGCCTCTACCCGGCGTAGCGGCAGTTGTTGGAAATCCAACGACGGCCAATGCAAATGGGGGGCGGGGTGCCGTTTTAAACATGAATGCTCTGGGTGCGGGGGTGCTCACCCCACTACCAGATGTTTCAAAAAAGGGAAGTCGGGTGACAGGACGGATTTGGGGGAGAAAGGGGAGGACGCCGGTGGACGTCGGAGCGATGGGTCCATGGCTAAATAGATACCCTAACCGCAGAGCTGCTGACACGCTCCTCAAGGGTTTTACAGATGGGTTCTGGATTCCTTTTCAGGAGAGGGAGGTTCAGCTCTGTTTACGGAACCTGCGTTCGGTAAAAGACTATCCGGAGGTGGTCAGGGAAAAGCTGGGGAAGGAAGTTGCCGCCGGGCGTATGGCGGGTCCTTTCGACCACCTTCCGTTGGCTAATCTGAGGGTCTCCCCGTTGGGCGTGGTACCTAAAAAGGAGAAGGGAAAATTCAGGCTGATACACCATTTATCGTACCCCAACGGGGGTTCGGTGAATGATGATATCGACGCTGAAGTATGTAGGGTGTCATACACTTCGTTCGATTCCGCAGTGCGTATGGTTAGGGCAGCGGGACCGGGGGCATTGATGGCAAAAACGGATATTGAATCAGCATTCCGGCTGCTGCCGGTTCATCCGGCTTGCCATCACCTATTGGGTTGTCACTTCCAGGGTCAATTTTATGTGGACCTAAGTCTTCCGATGGGATGCTCCATTTCATGCTCATACTTTGAATGTTTTAGCACGTTCTTGGAGTGGGTGATAAAAATGGAGGCGGGATGTGAGTCTATTCTGCACTACCTGGATGACTTCCTTCTGGTGGGCCCCAAGGATTCTTACGTATGTGCTCATTTACTGGGGGTGGTGGAGGCGGTTACCCGCGGCTTTGGGGTACCACTGGCTCGTGAAAAAACGGAGGGCCCGGTGACCTGTCTTTGTTTTTTGGGCATTGAGCTGGACTCAGTAGCGGGAGAATGTAGGCTCCCCATGGATAAGCTGATAGGGTTGCGCGCCGACATCTCGGCGGCCATGGGTCTGAGAAAAATCCGTTTGCAGCAGCTACAGTCGCTCTTGGGCAAGCTTAATTTTGCGTGCAAAATTATGCCTATGGGGCGGGTTTTCAATAGGCGTTTAGCGGCGGCCACGGCGGGCGTGAGCCATCCGACGCATTTTATTAGATTGACCCGCCCTCTTATTGCGGACTTAACAGTTTGGCAACTGTTTTTGGCAGACTACAATGGTAGGTCGTTGTGGCAGGCCCAAGAAGTGTCAAACAGTGATCTTCACCTGTTCACGGACGCGGCGGGCTCGGTGGGTTTTGGGGCCATACTGGGTAGTCGCTGGTGTTCGGCTCAGTGGCCGGAAGAGTGGCACTCGGCTGGGATAACCAGGAACTTGGCGTTCTTGGAGCTTTTTCCCATTCTGGTGGCGGTAGTGCTCTGGGGTTCTGTGCTTCGGGACAAGAAAGTGGTCTTTCATTGCGATAACATGGGGGTAGTCATGGCAATTAACAACCTTACGGCGTCATCCCCTCCAGTGATCCGCCTGCTGCGCAAGCTGGTGCTGCTTTGCCTTAAGTATAACATATCCTGTAGGGCGGAACATATCCCGGGTGTTGTTAATGTAATGGCAGACGCACTTTCTCGTTTGCAGTGGGACGTGTTTCGGGCGGTGGCCCCTGGGGCAGATGCGGAGGGTTTTCGTTGCCCGCAGGAGCTATGGAGCCTTGGGTTGGAAGAGTAGCCCAATGGATCAGCCAATCGGTTTCGGCGTCCACATGGTCCCGGTATGGTAAGACCTGGAGTGATTGGATCGGGCTCGAACAGTCGAGGGGTGGTTTCCGTGATGACGCGGACCGCCTGCACGGGTTGCTCTGGCTGTTGTGGTCTTGGGAAGCGTCAGGTGCCTCCCCTAATGTTGTGTCGGCTAGATTAGCGGGTATTAGTTTTTGGTTCAAGTTGTCGGGTCTGCGGGACGTGACCAAGGACTTCATAGTTCGCCAATCGCTGAAGGGATTCAGGAGGGGGTGCCCCAGGACTCGGGATTCACGGGCGCCGGTATCGGGGGCTCTGCTATTAGGTATTTGCCAGACTCTGCCTTCGGTATGCGTGTCAGGGTTTCGAATCGACGCTCTTCCGTTTAGCATTCACCTTCGCCTTCTTTGGGGCGCTACCGGTGGGGGAGCTGGTCTGCCCATCAAAGAATGTTATAGGGGGGTTATGTTTGAAGATGTGATTCGGGAACCGGGTAGCGTTCGGTTCAAAATCAGGCAGTCAAAAACCGACGTCATGGCTAAGGGGTCCTGGGTCACTCTTAGAGAGGTCGCGGGATCTGCGGTGTGCCCGGTGGCTTGTTTTGATCTGTATTCCCTTTCCCGTCCGTCATCTGCATTACCTTCGCTGGTGCATCAGGATGGGGTTCCTCTTTCCCGATTCCAGTTCATTAGGGTGTTCAAGTTGACATTGGAGGCCTTGGGTTTAAACAGCGACGGTTTTGGGGGTCATTCATTCCGTATCGGGGCGGCATCAGAGGCAGATAGGCTTGGGTTCACTGAAAGGGCTATTCAGTGCATTGGTAGATGGGAATCCCGGCGCTTTCTTTCTTATGTTCGCCCGGATGGCCTAACTGCAGTGTCTTCTGCTTTGTCTTCTCAGATACAACATGCAGGAGGGTCTGGCTCATAGGCCATTCCTATATCTTCTGGGCGAGGAGGAGGGCTGCTGTCCGTCCGGGGGGGGAACGTCTGGGATTCCTCTCTTCCTCAGCTGAAGTGCGCTGGATAGGTATCAGGGGTATGCGGTGGGTCAGGTTATTGCCTGAGCTGGTCCAGTTAGCTAGGGTATTGGGTCCACCTGACATTCTCCTAATTCATCTCGGTGGCAATGACCTGGGCTCCATCCCTATGCTTGGTTTGTGCGAGTTGATAAAGCAAGACCTCGCCAGACTTTTAGTGATATTCCCCGAGGTTCGGCTAGTATGGTCCGAATTAGTCCCACGGAACTATTGGCGCTGCGCCACCAACCAAAAGGCGATGGAGCGCTGTAGGATAAAAGTAAATAGGCAGGTGTCTAAGTTTATCCTAAGAGTGGGGGGGGGTGCCCATTCGTCATCGCATATTTGAAAGGGATGCGTCTGTCTTTTTTAGGAGCGATGGGGTACACCTAACTGAGGTTGGCTTGGATCTCTTTAACTTAGCTCTCCAGGAAGGTTTGGAAAAGGCCATGGCACTGGTGGGGGGTAGCTCCCGCTGATTTTAGGGGGTAAAACAGCGGGGCTGGTGGCGGGGGGAACCTGTCCTTGCCAGTCAGGGTTGTTAAAAAGGTGGTTGTGCAGATGGTGGAAGTTTGGGCTCACCCCTACCCTTACCTCAAAGGTGATACATCGCCAATATAGGACGTGCCCACTGAGCTATGGTTCGGCTAGTGGTGAGCATAGAGGAGAGTAAAAAGGTATGGTGGGGTAAGAGACCCCTGGACGAGGGGGGAGGGGAGTACCACAAGTTAGTACCACAAGTGAATTATGGATGCCGGTTGCATCAATGAGTTTTTTATTGGATTAAACTTGGGGATTGGCAAGGGGGTTCATAGACATTTTGTTAGGCTGTATATATGTTAATAAAGAATTAAAATGGTGGCGTGGCTTTTATACAGTCTAATATATATTTTGTGTATAATAAAAGTGCTGTGGCCTATTTACACCAAGCTAAGGTCTTGTGTCTTTATTAGGGGGGAGGAGGTACAAGGTATGGTTTTGGGAACTGTAATGATATGCACTATCCCCTCTACAACATACAAGAACCCTGGTAGCTAGGCGAAGCTGTAGCTTTAAGGGCATGTATGTGTGTGGGGTAGAAATATGATAGACAGCAGTTGGGGGCGGGGTTGGGTAGAAAGTTTATAAATAGTTTGTAGTGAAGTTCTCTTCAGCCATTTTCCCCAAAAATCTTGGTGAGTCACTTAGGTAAAAAACTCCCACCCTCCCATCCCTATGTATTGGTATTTTATATATTTTGTTCTGATATTTCTTTCTTGTCGCAGCACTCGGGGGGAACCTGTCCTTGCCAGTCAGGGTTGTTAAAAAGGTGGTCGTGCAGATGGTGGAAGTTTGGGCTCAGCCCTCCCCTTACCTCAAAGGTGATACATCGCCAATATAGGACGTGCCCACTGAGCTATGGTTCGGCTAGTGGTGAGCATAGAGGAGAGTAAAAAGGTATGGTGGGGTAAGAGACCCCTGGACGAGGGGGGAGGGGAGTACCACAAGTTAGTTCCACAAGTGAATTATGGATGCCGGTTGCATCAATGAGTTTTTTATTGGATTAAACTTGGGGATTGGCAAGGGGGTTCATAGACATTTTGTTAGGCTGTATATATGTTAATAAAGAATTAAAATGGTGGCGTGGCTTTTATACAGTCTAATATATATTTTGTGTATAATAAAAGTGCTGTGGCCTATTTACACCAAGCTAAGGTCTTGTGTCTTTATTAGGGGGGAGGAGGTACAAGGTATGGTTTTGGGAACTGTAATGATATGCACTATCCCCTCTACAACATACATGTATGTAGTACAAGTGATCCACACAAAACATTTGTAAATTCAATGATGGAATGGACATTGGTTGTCTTTGATTGAGGTTATCATAGTGGCCCTTCAGTGGGTACACTTACAAAAAATGCATAGGCAGCTATTCAACTTTTCACCTCACCAACTTAATTATGCATTGTGCAGGGACTAGCATGGTGAGCTATTCTATTAGACATGTATAATGCACTGTTAAATCTTTGATCAGATTTAACAATGTAAATAACAGTATAAGCTGAGCTCTTCTTGAGGGAAAACTCACCAGCTTAGGCCTCTACAATGCACAGTTAAGTCAGTGGGATGAAATGTTCATTTTTACTCAACTCACCTGCGCGAAAAGCGCTCACTGATTTTAATGCAATAAAATATATATTTTCCATATGTCTCCCCCATTAAATGAGTCATCTGGTGAACCTATCCTGAATGGGTTACGCAGCATACATTCACAGAGAAACTAACTCCACTGGCTGCTTACTCCAGCTTGTCTCTAATATTTAAGAGCTGCAGCAAACATGCTCTAGACTCACAGTACCGCTGGCTCTAAATCAATGTGGCATTTATTTCTTATAGCACTGGATCATTTCCATACATGGCCCTGCAGGAATGTTTACACAATAAAACACATATATTAGTTTGACATGTACACAGGTTTCTATAGATTAGAACCAGGAAGCAGTAAGGATGATAACTCTGTATGAGGTGGCCTAAAGTTTAGTTACACATTCTTTCATATAATACATCAATTCTGTTTATGGTAATTGGACAGTTGGGGTTTATGTATAGTATATTTGTGGTCTCGTTTATGGAAGCAATTAACTGATAAACAGCAAACAGGCACATTACCTGTGACTTAATTAATGGCAGTTTTTTTAAACATGGGCCAGAACAGAAACACTTTGCACATTAGAGTCTGCAACACAAGCGTACAGCAAAAAACTGCCAAGGATCTTAATGGCATTAAACATAATTTATCCTTGTAAGTGGTGAATGTATATGCAACATTTTTTTCAGCCTATTGCCCTAGAAGTGTGTCAGACAGGCCAGGGAGCTGACATCCAGGAAAAAGACACTATTTAGGGTTTTCTCAAAGAAGTACCACAAAGTAATCAAACCAGACCAGAATGTTTGCCAATTTTTTCCAAACCATTTTTTTTTTTTAAATACCAATAATGATATCTGTTGTGAATCGAGCCACCCCCAATGGGAAGAAGCGATACAATCATAAATGTTATCGAACTTCAAGATTTACATGCATAAATAAATATTTTGTTTTATATTACTCTATTATTATATTATTATTATTATTATTATTATATTCCTCTACTCTACTCTAAATATGCCTTACTTCCTGTTTATATATGTGACTGCATACTTCCTATCTTCAGGGTACCAAATTAAACATACATGTGAAAAATCTAATATTACATTCTAACAAGATACGTGTAGAAATGTATACATAAACAAACCAAAGCATCATTTACTAAACAGTCTTTCATGTTTTCCTTGAAATCTCTGAATCATGACTATTGAGTTCTCAAATATCATTTTATTAAAATGTATCTGGTTTATTAGTCTAGCATTTAACAATACATTTTGAAATAGAGATCATATCGCTTATATCTTACTAATTTCTTACTTCTTACCTATACTAAATATTCTGTCTCCACCTTATGAATAAAATGTAGTGCTGACGAAAGATGAATGTGTTCTAGATGCCGACCATTTTTGGGGTGTATTCTGTAAAGACCATAATATTAGATTACATCTTGCACCTAATTGATCCATGTATTCATTGATTATGATTTTTTTTATATTGGGGAAAATAATTAAATATATTTTCCATCAAAGTGTAATGTTCTCCTAGATTGCCATGCTTTTATAAGTGTTGGGGAATCTGAGATGGCTTTGCATAGAGTAGAAAAGTTAGACTAAATGTTTATCTCTTTCTCATTTGAATAATATTATGTTCTTATGGTCTAATCTCTAGCTATTCTCAATAGGCTAGATATATTGTACCAGTTAAAGGTTGGCATCGCCAATCACCCTCTCTCCAGCTTTTCCAAACAAATTCAACTTTGTTTTCCAAATAAAGTCAATATCTCTATTAACACGTTTTATAATATGATTTGTTATCAACATCAGAAGCATTTGAATTTTGGAGTATTTGGAGGAATCAAATAATTTTGATTATGTTTATTAGTCTGATGAAGGAGAGAGGGCGATTGTTCCATACGCCACAGTTGGAATAAATCTCTGTTTTTGTAGTTGGTGAAAAATTCTCTTCAAATAGCTGTTTTTAAGCAGCCATTTTAACACCAATCATTGACAATTTTGCGGTAGTAATTTTTGTGCTTTTTTCACACTCTTTGTACTTAAGGTATGAAATTACAGGTGTCTATGTGCTACTACCATACAATACCCCCAATTTATGTGTAGCAACTTCCCCTAAGTACAGTGATACCCCACATGCATATGATTGTCATGTTAATGGGGCAGGTACAGGGCCTTTGCTCCTCCTTTGCTTTCTTGCAATGCAGCAGGGATAAGCTACCCTGCTGGTGCATGGCCAATCTATCCAGTTCCTGTAGACCCCACTCTAATGCTTGATTCCAGGTCAAAGCACAAGCTCCTGTCATGCTACAACCCGTGTGCAGGCTCATCCAGGCTGTATCCAGTCATTTCTGTTTCATTTGTTGTCTTGCTTTTTTGGTTATGCTTTATAGCTGCTCTTGCCACTTCCTTGTATCCCTGTCCTGTGCCTTTCAGGGGGCTGTCCCATCTTGTGCCCTGCCAGATGTTTATCCTGTCCCATGCCCTATCAGAGAACTGTCCTGTGCCTTGTCAGAAGGCTTCCCTGTCCCATGCCCTGAAAGGAGTTGTCTATCCTGTGCTGCTGTTATTTTGTTCTGATACATTCCTGATTTTCCTCTACCTTGTTTCACTGCTTCTATATTAATGTGCCCTGTTGGTCCTGTTTCCTTCAGTTCCCAGTCTGGTCAGTCTCAGGTATGTTCTGTGTCTATTCTGTTTAGTATAGTTATTAGTTATTATATAGACAGGGATAGCACTAGGATAGTACCTTGATAATGGCGGCAAACCTAACATCTTATGGCTATTTAGTGTAACTAAACCCTCACCATTTTCCATTCTTAGAGTCCTAGGCTGTCCTGTGTCTATGTCTGTGCTTTTGTATGTCTCCTTTAGTTCTGTTTCTATGCCCAATGTATCTGCCCTTTTTGTCTCTGCCCTGTATTCCTGCTTTGTCTTAAGCCCTGTATTTTGTTTACTTTGTCTCAGTTTGGTTTGCCTTAGCCCTTCTCATGTCTGTTTCAGTTCTGCTTTTGCTCCATAATCTTGCATTAGTCCAGAATCCTGTCTTTTCTATCTGCCTTTTTTTTTTCTTGCTCTGCTTGGCCTGGCCTACTACTACTGCGTCAAGTCAGTCTAGTTTCTGGTCAGTTAGTTATACACTTAAATTTAAAGTTTTGTATGCATTTGTGGCAAGTTCCCATTTCTAACACCAATGAAAAGGTCTCTTTTTTGTGTATGAATCAATTTACTCTTTCTTTGCTTCTCATTGCCAGGAAGCCTCAAACGTCGTCTTCTATGTGGCTTGGTAATGGTATTAGTGTTGACATAATGTAAACAGTCTGTCAAATCTTATGGATACCATAAAATCCATTATTTTTGCACATCATTATAATAAATCTTTCTTGTAGCCAGACTGACCATGATGTAACCCATTTCATTGTTCTCCTGTAAGCCTAGCCACATATGTTGATGTGTGTGTTAGCGCCAAGGAAAATGTCCATGGGAGGCAATAACTAATAATGTGTAGAACTGTTTTTGTAGCTACATCTGCACTTGATTTGTAACAAAATATGGCAAGTTTTACGTTACTTTGCTTTGTTTGATGGATTGACATCTCCGCACTGCTTTGGTTCTGTCTAGTTTTCTTTTATTTCTTCCCAACATTTATTATAACTTTGTATTTAGTCACATCTCGTGTCTTGCTGCATCTTCCATTAAACTTCGTGGACAATGTTAACGTAAGTGGAAGCAGATGTTAATAACATACGTATAAAAGACATTTTTTTTTTATAGAGGGCCTTCTCTAGCAATGTTATTGTGCTAAATGACACATTTTTGGATTTGATAAGTGTCTGATAGTGATGGCAAATATTTTTGAGCTTCAGAGCCATATGTGTTGCTGGAAACATTGGAGGGTCTACTGAAAAAAAGAGAGAAATGCAGGTAATTGAGGTGGGAATTTCAAATTTCAGGCCAATGTAGCCAAGTTGGAAAAATTCAGCTTCATTGGATAATTTTTCCAACTTTGCTACTTTGGCCTAAAGTTTTACATGCCCATCTCAGTTCCCTGTAATTATCTTCTCTATTTATTGCGTATACCCTTATAGTTTTACCTTGTATTGTTTCATTTTCCATAAGTAACTTTTTTTTAACTATATAGCTTTAAATGAGCATGCTTGGGAAAAAAAACATTTAATAAATAACTTAGAATGAATCTATCCACCAGTTTCAAAATTTCTGAAAACATTTCTCTTACAATAATGCTTAATATTAATAACATTTAATGCTATTCATTGCATTGTGTTTTGCATTATACCTTTCAGTAGCTGTGTTGCTATATTTTACAGTATATGTTTTTAGTTATAGTATAGGCTCTCCATCACATACTTAAAGAGACAGTATAGTCCCCAAACTCACTTTGGTGCATGTTGAAGACTACAGCTTGTAATGTCCACAGGATTTTTTTCCAGTGTGATTTGATGCAGGTATTTGGCATAAATCAAATTTTTTATATTTTACTCAGGCCCTCCCCAGTGATTACTCTCCATGTATGCTACAGGTGTGGCAGCACTGATTAGATAGACACAGAGTATATACAGTTTTGTTTCATTAAATCACTTCCTGTGCTGCTGGAATATAATAAATTGTGTGGACTCTAAGTGACCTTGCTCTTCTATACAGTAGGACATCACTAGAGAAACAGGAAATTCCATTCATTTGAATAAAATTATTCTCGTTGGTTCCTGAGCAAATTACTTTTACTACTGTGGGCAGTTCTGGTTTCTTGCAAACTGCTGTAATTTCACAAATTCATCTAACTGTACTTTTTTTTTATATTTTAACCCATTTCTCTAGGACGGCACAGAGCGTCCTGCTTTTAAAAACTCCTCGTGGCTCCCTGCGATGAGCTGTGCTCGGATCCCGCTGCAGGGACTTACAGCGGGATCCTACATGTCTGAGTCTACCAGGGAAAATGTAGCCTACATTTTACTTAATCGCACTGTGCCCAAATTTCTGGGTTCGGGCCAATCTTTTGGCAGGGACCCACAGGGTCTATTAAGAGCCTGATCAGGTCTCTGCCACAGTGTTCCTGGCTACCGATCACCTTGTGATCAGTGGCCAGGAACAAAACGTGATGTTTTGGTGCTTGAGTTATCTGGGACGGAAGCACCATGCATTACAAAGGGGTTAAGCAATGCAAAATGTAAAACATACATTGTAAAGTACTTTGAAAGCACTTTAATATGCATTAACATTTGGAAGATGCATTTTGGGCACCAGACAGTCCCTTTAAGTGCAATTTCCACGTATTTGTCCTGATAAAATGCTGTATTCATTAATTAGTAAAAACGCTTCTATTATTAGACTAAACCGTTAGACAGCTTTGAATGTAGTGATAAGCTCGTCACTGTGTAAACTATTTATATTAACAACAATAACTGAACGTTCTAAGTTACTGGAAGCACAGCATGGGTTAGTGAGGACATGATAACAGTAAATGGTTTATACAATCTATCAGGAAGTTGCATTACATTTACACAATGGCAGCATTCTGGTTTGTTTCCCAGTTGAACAGATACATTAAATATGAGTGTTCCTGGTGTCTATTTTGTATATATGTGTGACTCACTGTTTAATATATGTAGACTCCATTTAGTAATAAACATATTATGTTTTGAGGTAGTTTGTAACACAATGCCCAAGTCCTGGTACCTTCTTTTGTACCACACCTTCTGTACAAACACATTCATCAAAATGTCTGAGTTATGAACTGACCACCTGTGTTCAGACAGGGGAACCGTAAACTCTTCACTTTCCTTCCTATATATGGATGTAATCACAGGAGAACTATATAAAGTCTGGTTACAGTCACATGCACTGTAATGATTCACTTTATATTCATCAGAAAACAGTCTAAAAACGTGTCAGCTCAAAGACCCTTTCTGTAGAAAAATGTGCATTTGTTGATAGTGCTTTATATACAGACTTGTGATGCAGTAATGTAACAAATAACCTGTCAGTAACTAGAAATAAATTAAATAGCCAACTCAATCAGGTTGTTTGTTGGGAGGAGGAAAACCAGAGGAAAATTGACCTAGTGGGCACCAACTTTACATAGACCTAGAGTCACCACAGTCATGAATGGAGAGTGCCATGGTAAAAAAAAAAAAAATTATCTTTTTGCTCCCTGAGCAAAGAGGATTCTGCTTGTGGCATAATCCACTGTGAAAGTACTGCCTTTTCCCCACACCTGCTACTATGATTAGCAGAGCTAGTACTGTTGTTTTTTTTATTATTATTGTTATTTCTTTTATGTATTATTTTATGTACTTACTATATTTAAAACTGATTTTTTTATTTGTACTAGCCTTAAGTATCTCTCCTCTCTCTAGTGCAATTCACTCCACTTCTTTATACTCTTCTCAGGGCTTTGGGAACATCGTTTCTTTGGTGATTCCAGCAGCACTTTTACACTGTGTGCTATGCAGGGCCGATCCTGGGCGGGTGCGCGGGGTGCACCGCACCCAGGCGCACGGGAGGAGAGGCGCTGCCACAGGCAGCTCCCTCCCCAGAACCTACTGCCCGCACCTCCAGCTTACACCTCCAGCTTACACCTACTAACCCGCACCTCCAGCTTACACTGACCACAGCGCGACGGGTGCAAGCTCTGCCCCGTCGCGCTGTGAGGTGGGCGGCGCTCCGGATGTCAGATGACATCCGGCAGGAGATCCTAGGTGCCGGTGTTCTACCTAGGCAGGCGCTGCTGAAAAAGTCCTCCTCCCTGCAAATATAGGTAATTAAGCAGGGAGGGGGACCAATCATCATAAAGGTTTTTTTGGGGGAAGAAGGGGGTTAAAAAAATTAATGTATGTGTGGAATTGTGTGTGTGAGTGTGTGTTCCAGTGTGTATAAGTCTGTGTGTGTGTGTCAATGTGTATATGTGTGTGTGTGTGTGCCAGTGTGTATAAATGTGTGTGTCAATGTGTATGTGTGTGTGTGTGTCAATGTGTGTGTGTGTCAATGTGTATAAGTGTGTGTGTCAATGTGTATAATTGTGCCTGTGTGTCAATGTATATAAGTGTGTGTTTGTGTCAATGTATGTGAGTATAAGTGTGTGTGTGTCAATGGGTATTAGTGTATGTGCCAGTGTGTATAAGTGTGTGTGTGCCAGTGTGTATAAGTGTGTGTGTGCCTGTGTGTATAAGTGTGTGTCTGTCTGAGTGTATAAGTGTGTGTGTGTCTGTGTGTATAAGTGTGTGTGTGCCAGTGTGTGTGTGTCAATGTGTATAAGTATGTGTGTGTCAGTGTGTATAAGTGTGTGTGTGTACATAAGTGTCTGTGTAAGTGTATCCTGTGTGTAACGGTGGCTGTGTCTATTTATGTGTGACTGTGTGTAGGTGTGCACTTGCCCAGGGCCACTGGTTAACCGGGGTCCCCGCTGGCCCCAACATGGTCCCGTTGCGCATGTCACTGTGTCACATGGAGGGCAGCAGGCATCATCCAGCCGGAGTCTAGTACCCCACTTCCTGCACTCAGCGTGCTTAGAGGGAAGACTGTGCAGATGAGACAGCCTGGGGACACGAGAGAGCAGCAAGGTGAGTACTTGGGAAGGTGGGAGAGGAGATAATGATTTTATTGGGTAAACTAACCGTGGCATATTAACGGACAACTAACAGTGGCATATTAATGGGCAACCTTTGGCATATTTGGGTTGGTACCTGACTGCTCATTTTAATTGTCAAAGTGATGCTGTGGGATCTTCTGTGGGTCAAAATAACATGAACTATGGGGCAAAGTGGTACTGTGGCATGTGCTAGAGACCCTAGGTACACCTCTGCAAATATGCTGCCCATGTGCTGCTTTGCTGCCCCTCAGAGCCGGCTATGCAGACCGGTGCCCTGTTTCCCCTTAGACCTTAGTCAGGTCTTTCGGAGAGATGACAAAAATATGATGGACCCAGCACTCAAAATGGTTTAGTGGAGGTGTTTATTCAGCATGCAGACGACATTTCAACCCTTTCAAGCTTGAAAAAAACCCTGTGAGGGTTGAAATGTCGCCTGCGTGCTGAATAAACACCTCCACTAAACCATTTTGAGTGCTGGGTCCATCATATTTTTGTCTTCTACGTTTGGAGATTTGGGAAGCATCTCGGGACCTCAACACCTCACAAAAATCTGAGTGCGGTTCTGAATCTACTTTATTTTACAATTCTTTCTGAGAGATTGTCAGAGGTATTGAAAAGTAATCTTGGGACTGGTACATATGAATAAAGCAGAAGAAAAGGATAACAAGATGGATGCCATCTGTTATCTAGTATCACTGGAACAGATAAGGTGGGCATTGTTAGTCGTTTATGACTCTCATTGTATTTCTAAAGACACAGCTGTGTCTATATACATATTAGAGGAGAAGGGGGGCTTCTCTGCAACTTGCTAGCCCACCCAAACTGGCAGAAACTTACAAACACAGACACACTGAGATTATTGGGATTTTTAGATTTGTACAATCTAACAAGGGTTATTATAAATACACATAGTTGATTCTAATCGCTAAAATAAAATATATTATATCACACCTTCACTAATAAATATGTAAAGTATAATTAATCCTACATATTAATTAGAATATTGTTTTTATTGTTTTATTAGTGTGGTATACATTTTATTATACATTTTTATGTAATGTGCAATGATAAGAATATGATAAATATTTACTATAATTTGAAATTGTATTAACACTTCTATATATTGCAACATATATATTGTATTACATTATACTCACAATCCAGGTATAGCTATAAATCATGACATCATCTCATTTACATTAACACACCCATCCATTCAATTGGCTAGAAGTCACAGAAACAGGGTGTGAATCTGAGATAAGGTTTGGTTGATAAGTTGGTACCAGAGGTGTAGAGAAAAAGACCGGAGACACCTGTAAAATACCTGGGAGAGCTGCGACTAGTGGGGTGAGAGATGGGAATGTTTTAGAAACGGGCTGAGTCTCTCTCCTTTTGGGGAGAACTCAGGAATATGAGGCTTTTAATAGCACATGTTCACTATAACAATAGAAATCTCCATACCCATAGTATTGAGCTAAGTACCAGGAGTAACTCCCATCACTCAATTCTTCAATGGAAGGAGTCTCAACTGCAAACCAACCTCTGCCGGTAATGTATAAATGTGGTAATTTGTTTCTAGCATAATCTCATTTTTTATGGATGTCATTAATATATATATTTGGGTAAATTAAACTTAAATCCCACACTTTCTGGGATATATATGTTTTAGCCTGGTGTTTATCTGTCATCCTTTCTGCAGAAGGAAGCCAGAGGAATATCCTATAGATATTAACAAAAGAACCATACGTTCTTATAGTCTAGCTATTTACCCAAATATGTCATATCTAATCTCCAGAGATTATCTAAGATTCTCATTCTTAAAGTCTAAGCTAGGATACATACATTATCATTTACCGAGCAGATTAAGAAATAGCCACCTTGAGTAGTGATTGATTTAGTAATATTACCTTACCTAAGCAGAGTATATGTTGTAATTTGTAGGTAATTATGGTGTACTATCATTAACCATTTTAAATACTAATCATAAACATTGTAAGTTGTATCTAAATAAAATGCATGGCCATCATACGGTTAGAAATGTACTGCATAATAAAGTATTCTACATGTATGTTGATATAGGGACAGAGCTGCATATTTAATGTTTTGTCCTACTTACTTATGTTATAAGTCATATATGTGAATTATGATTAACATCTATTGATATTGTATTTTGTTGTTACGCTATTTTGCTTACCGTTTGATCTTTATTCTATATTCAATAAATTCATTATTATTTTATTAACAATTGTTGCATTATATTTACTTTTGTAAAAACGTCATCCAAACTCTCACATACATAACGAATTCTTGATATGGGTATTTTTAGTCGGACCCATATATATGAATCATCAATTTTCATATTTTTTATGATTCATAATTAATAACTCATATTCATATTTTTATGGTTATTAATAATCCGACATATTATGGAGGCATTGCTGAGATGTATTAAAGATTTGATGCGTTTTTACAAACTGTAAATTAATTGTAATCCAGAGTACCCTGTCTAACTTCATTCTATGGGCTCATAGTACTGAATCAGGTATTGGAATTACATTGCTATATATTGTTGTAATAGGATCAATATGAGTAGCCATTTAGTAACTCCCTGGGAAATAATTATGTAACAGAGAATCCCAGTAAAATACACAGTATCTAAAACATGCACAAAGACTTAAATTGTCAGTCAGATATCAAAAAATGGATTAAAGAAATATACATTCAAACAGAACTTTAATGATGATACTCTGTTTAAAAGTTTTCTGACGTGCATGTGTGAGGAAAAAGATGTTAAAAGAAATGTATTCATAAATGTGATATGCTTATTGACAACACAGCTAGAAGGGAAATGTAGTCACATAACTGTGTTACAGGCTAATTTGGCACCCTGTCCAAAATGTTTGTGTTAAGAGCATATTGACTCTCAAAATTCATAATCAGAATTTGGGTAAAGATATAGAAGAGCTTTAAAAAGTACAGGGACCTGTACAGCTCTCTCCAAATGTAAAATAAGACCTGCCAAAAGTCCCAAAATAATGTGTCCCATGTTCAGGAAAAATCTCTGATCTGGCACTGAAGGGGTTAAACCCACCAGAGTCACAGATAATCCCCTGCAAGAGAGCATTAATATGCAAATGCAGGCAATAAAGAACCAAATAAATCAAATGCATTAATTTGTATTGGTTCAGAAAAACATAGGTGACCCAAACCCTCTTCAAGCTAATATATCCCAAGCTTATGCAGGCAAGCCCCAAAGGGTTAACATCAGGATATCTGATGAAGAAGCCATCAGCATGAGATCAGGAGATTCTGATAATGACAGTTTCTCTAATAGTGTATAAAATGAGGTCAGTGAGGACAGGTACTACTTGCCCCAGAGGGCTAATTTACCCCTGGCAGGTAGACATACCTATAAGTGGCACTCCCAATACAGTGTATTCACCACAAGGAATTGCAAGCAAATACCCACAGATCTGATTTGCCTAGGGGGGGACAGAGATACTGACTCTTATAGCTCCCATCAAGCTCAGCCATCTACCTCCAATACTTGGAGGCATAGCCGTAAACCTGGAAATTAAATATATACTCAGGTGAATAACCTGGATGATCTAATGGTACACTTACAAGAGCAGGTAAGTAAACTAGCTCAAAGCATGGCTGGATAAATAAATAACCCTGAAACACCCAGCATGACCCAATAAAACTCAGCAATAGAGGTTAAATTAAACACTAGGTAACCAAGTTGTTAAATTGCATCCTGTAATGTCTATTGTAACCAAAGTTCTATTTTTACAGTGTTAAGACCATAAGTCCATTGCTAAAATGTTGTTAAATGTTTAAAACATCGCTTCTTACTAGATGGGGAATTTGTGTATTTAACTTCTCATCTATTTTTCAGACTATCCAGGACTAAGACAGTTCACTTCCTAACGTGTGCGTTTACCTAGTGATTGAATCTTTAGGATTCAGCCTTGAAAGGGTTAGTCACAAATTGTCAGCAAGATGCTGCAATCAAGAAGCCCCTGAGAAGGAGGGCCAGTAGTTAATGCCTGTCAGTTTCTTTACAAAGGGTCACGAAGCTGCAGAAAGGTCAAAGAGTGAAAATTTACTCACATATAGTGAACTCATCTCCATAAAGATAGCATGATGATAGAAGAAGCTAACGCACTTTAACTACCTACCTAAAGCAAGATCATTTAATTAAACATAATTTATGTTTAATATAATTTAACACATTTTTATTTACAGGTTATTCTAATAACATTGACCTGGAGTCGTTTTTGTTTTTCCACAACTTTGCGGGGCAGTGTTCTTTTTGTTTATCTTAATAGGTAATCTAACAGCTAATCGTTTGTTCCTATGCTGGACCCCATCTTACAAGGGGGGATGCCCAGAAAGAAAGTTTAAACACCACTGCGGGTACAGTAAAGAAACATCAACACAAGATCAGATGAAGATCAGATTGGTATCGTATAAACAGGGGTTTATTAATCCACTTGTTTGTCTCTCATCTGTTACTAACATTATGTTTTCTTGTACCCATATTATAACAAATATCAGAGATACTCTGCCTAGATGATCACTCCTATGTGTAATATATGCTCTAAGTGGAATACATTCAGGATATAGTGAACCTAGTAGAGATAGTTCTCCCATGTTTTTATATATTTTTCTTGCTAGAATAAGCTAGCATTTTCCATATCTAGTAATTGGCTAGTATATGACAGATCTCATCGGGCCTAAGTCAGGTATATATGTATTCTCAATTCTGGCACAAATGTACTTATACTGTTTTGTTGATTCCTTAATTTTAGATTCATCTATCAAAGCCCAAATTCATGGGGATCGCATGATGACCAAATACAAGATGACGTAAGTCGGGATCATCCTACTTCGGGGACAGGACTTTCTGGACAAAGCGAATCGTGATGCAAAGCTCATCATCCAAAAGCTCCAAAGAAATCCAAGGTCTATCCAGAAGGAAAAGGGGGATTCATCTCTAGATGTACCCAGCAGTCTGATCCAAAGACATCCCATCAAGAAAAGGTTCAACATAACAGATATCAAGTCGCCAGAAGAGACCTGCCGCCGCAAGACATCGTTCTCAAGTTCCTGTAGCCAAGTGCCGGACAAGCAAGGAAACCTGTGTCCCAAGTGTGCTAAAGGCTGAAGAATCCACGTTGCTACAAAGCCATTCAATCTTTATATTTCAAGTTGTTTGGTGACTGAAGTCCCGAAGAAAGAGTTTGCTTTGCAGATTAAAGCTAAAGATCCAGAGTTCATTATTTTAACCAGTCCCAAATACCTACTTCTTAATTTGAAACACAATCATTTTCTTAAGAATTATTGGTTCCAATTAGGGGGGAATTGTCAGAGGTATTGAAAAGTAATCTTGGGACTGGTACATATGAATAAAGCAGAAGAAAAGGATAACAAGATGGATGCCAGCAGCCTCCATTTTGTGTCAGTTTTTGGAAATCCTTCTGTGTGTTCAAATCTTATTCTGTGTCCCTGAAGCTAAAAGGAAGTCCTCCACATTCCTAACTCTGTTATCTAGTATCACTGGAACAGATAAGGTGGGCATTGTTAGTCGTTTATGACTCTCATTGTATTTCTAAAGACACAGCTGTGTCTATATACATATTAGAGGAGAAGGGGGGCTTCTCTGCAACTTGCTAGCCCACCCAAACTGGCAGAAACTTACAAACACAGACACACTGAGATTATTGGGATTTTTAGATTTGTACAATCTAACAAGGGTTATTATAAATACACATAGTTGATTCTAATCGCTAAAATAAAATATATTATATCACACCTTCACTAATAAATATGTAAAGTATAATTAATCCTACATATTAATTAGAATATTGTTTTTATTGTTTTATTAGTGTGGTATACATTTTATTATACATTTTTATGTAATGTGCAATGATAAGAATATGATAAATATTTACTATAATTTGAAATTGTATTAACACTTCTATATATTGCAACATATATATTGTATTACATTATACTCACAATCCAGGTATAGCTATAAATCATGACATCATCTCATTTACATTAACACACCCATCCATTCAATTGGCTAGAAGTCACAGAAACAGGGTGTGAATCTGAGATAAGGTTTGGTTGATAAGTTGGTACCAGAGGTGTAGAGAAAAAGACCGGAGACACCTGTAAAATACCTGGGAGAGCTGCGACTAGTGGGGTGAGAGATGGGAATGTTTTAGAAACGGGCTGAGTCTCTCTCCTTTTGGGGAGAACTCAGGAATATGAGGCTTTTAATAGCACATGTTCACTATAACAATAGAAATCTCCATACCCATAGTATTGAGCTAAGTACCAGGAGTAACTCCCATCACTCAATTCTTCAATGGAAGGAGTCTCAACTGCAAACCAACCTCTGCCGGTAATGTATAAATGTGGTAATTTGTTTCTAGCATAATCTCATTTTTTATGGATGTCATTAATATATATATTTGGGTAAATTAAACTTAAATCCCACACTTTCTGGGATATATATGTTTTAGCCTGGTGTTTATCTGTCATCCTTTCTGCAGAAGGAAGCCAGAGGAATATCCTATAGATATTAACAAAAGAACCATACGTTCTTATAGTCTAGCTATTTACCCAAATATGTCATATCTAATCTCCAGAGATTATCTAAGATTCTCATTCTTAAAGTCTAAGCTAGGATACATACATTATCATTTACCGAGCAGATTAAGAAATAGCCACCTTGAGTAGTGATTGATTTAGTAATATTACCTTACCTAAGCAGAGTATATGTTGGTAATTTGTAGGTAATTATGGTGTACTATCATTAACCATTTTAAATACTAATCATAAACATTGTAAGTTGTATCTAAATAAAATGCATGGCCATCATACGGTTAGAAATGTACTGCATAATAAAGTATTCTACATGTATGTTGATATAGGGACAGAGCTGCATATTTAATGTTTTGTCCTACTTACTTATGTTATAAGTCATATATGTGAATTATGATTAACATCTATTGATATTGTATTTTGTTGTTACGCTATTTTGCTTACCGTTTGATCTTTATTCTATATTCAATAAATTCATTATTATTTTATTAACAATTGTTGCATTATATTTACTTTTGTAAAAACGTCATCCAAACTCTCACATACATAACGAATTCTTGATATGGGTATTTTTAGTCGGACCCATATATATGAATCATCAATTTTCATATTTTTTATGATTCATAATTAATAACTCATATTCATATTTTTATGGTTATTAATAATCCGACAAGATGGACATGAGGGTATGGGGAGAGAGACACGTGAGTGACTGACATGGTAAGCATGGTGGAATACTATGTATCGCTCATTGTGTACTTGTTTTCCAATGATGCTCGCCTAATGAGAGACTTTGGCTGATTGGGAACGGTAGTTAAAACTCATTCAGCTAGCCAGCAAAAAGTCTTCCATGTTGCTGGCTGAGCATCATAGAAATAAATAAAACCACTACACAGTATTATGGCAAAATATATATCTTTATTTAAAATAAAAGTTTGTGTTGGTCCTTTACATCAAAATAAAGTTTGTGCTCTCCTCCCCCTCTCCCCAATAATGAAATGGGCGTGTCTGGAACATACATGTCTAAAGGGGAGGAGTTCATAATATAGCCACACCCACCGGGGGGCGCCCCCAAAAAAACCCTGCACCCAGGCGCCCATTACCCTAGGATCGGCCCTGGTGCTATGTATCTCTCCTTTTCTATTTCCCTCTCCCTACCCTCTATAGGCGCATGTCTATATCTATTGTGGTCCTAATGTTATGGCTGATCAGTGTACATATACTATATGTATAGTCATGGTCTCTAATATCAAGCCTCAGACACATTTATAACATGATTTTCTTATTAAATGCATTTGCATACAATTTTCCTAATGCACTGTATATGTTTCCATATGTTTTTATTCTCTACAGTCACAGTGTAAACAATGTTTGGGTTTAATATGTTGAGTTCAGATATCCAATTGTGGTGCTGAATGATTTTTGGTTGAGGGAGATGCTATTTGAGCACCACACACGAGAAAGAGTAACATCCTGTGATGTCATGACGACAAGTACACAATTTAATTGTGTAGTCTATGTTTCATAGTTGTGAAGCTCTCCATGTCACTGTGAGTGAAACCTGAATTATATGAAGTGTGGAAGGAGCAGTTGTCACACTTCTGTTTCATTTGCTGCCAGTTTGGATTCTATAGCTCTGCAGTTGTCAGAATATGATCTACAGACTCAACTAAGCAATAAATATCAGGCAGCACTGGGCTTATTTCACAAGAGATAAGTGGTTCTCATAACAGAGTTATTTGTGCTAGGAGAGACTGAATCTCCTCATATGTCTATTTCTGAGAAGGTTTGGTGGATCACAAACAAAACTAAACTCTATCATTGAAATGGAAGTAGTGTGCAACTCTGTATGCCGGATAAAATAATGCTGGACATTTTGCTTTTCACATTTTTTATATTTTTACAATTCACCTTTAAATATTAGTTACATATATTGACTATTATTATTAAATTCATGTTTGTATACATTGATTAAGTAAAGTGGACCTACTATTTGTAAGTATATGACTGTCTACTCAGATATCACCGAATTGACCTTGAATTGGTCACTGAGGCTGATTGCCATGCAGATATTTCAGAAATGGTACCCTTGGTCCTCCCCACTGACTTCTTCTATCTATTGATACTCCCCATAGACTTATATTTCGAAGACATTTCAGATGGACCTCGGATATTACGTAAATAGCCAAAGTCTTCCCATAGAGGTAAATGAGAGAACTTCGGACACAGCCAAAATAGCCAAAGTCCTCCTGAAATGGCCCAAAACGTAATTGAAAAACATAATAAAAAATAAAAAATTAATTAATTTTAATATAATATTATAATATATACCATTGATATTTTATAATTGGACACAAATAATTTTATGTTTAGAATTAGTTTACTATAATTCTTCTACACTTTTATGTTCAATTCTCCAGCTAAGATCTGGAGAATTGAACTGCCCGAAATTCATGAAACTTTGGGGAGGGGGGTCGGTCCTTTAGGAGTAAGTAAAATCCATAGGATTTTGCTCTCTGACCTTCCCCCCCCCCCAACCAACTGTGGCCAAAAGATGGTCATAAATGAGCACACATTTATAATTTTAAGCTGAAATTGGCCAAATTGGGTGGCTGAACTAAAGCTTTATGCCCCGATTTGGCCCAAGATGGGACAAAATCGGGGGGTATTAAGTAGACTCTATTACGTGTGTTACCAATTTACTATATTAGTTTAACTTTATTAAAGAGGGACTAAACCCTCCTTAGCAACATTTACCTGGGGAGGAGATGCTGATTTCCTCCAACACCATTGATGGCATGCAGTACGATTGAGACACGCACACTCTAGCGATGCTCGCTCTGCTCAGTCAAATGGCCGTCCCCTAGTCATTGCGTTTTCAGCCCCTAGTCCCTCTTTAATGCCACGTGTTAGAGATTGGAGGATTGAGCAGTGTACACATACACACTCACCACAATGATTATATTTAGGAAGAAACTCTGCATTAAGAATATTTATTTGGCAGCAATGTTTTAAAGAGGGAGTTAACCATATATTTTTCTTTAAATGAGGCAGAAGACCACCTCTGCCTCATTAGAACTCTAAGGTGAATGGTGCACTAACTGTGCAATGGAATAGGCCTTACCATGAAAAGTGTTTAAAGAGAGATTCACATTATTTATTGAAAACAATGCACTGTGACGTATATATGATTTTGAGTGAGTCTACAGGTAGTTTACTAACTGCTAAAGACACACCTCCGTATACTGTTTGAATGTGTATGATCCCACTAAGAGTTTATTTGTACCAGGAAGTTATTCTTCTCCAATACCTTGGCTAAAGCTGAGCTCAATAACAATAATAGTGTAATAGTCTGTTCTACTTTCATCTATGAGTAACATCATGAAACTGTAAAAGTCATGTATTGATCCAAACATTTTCACTGAAGGCTTTTATTATTATTATTTTTTTTAATTTTCTATAAAACTAGATGGATGTAATTCTTCCATACACCTAAGTGTCAAATTGTGGACATTCAGCTATGTTTGAACAACCACTGCCTTCATTTTATGGCATTCTTAAAGGATGCTGGGAGTTTATGAGATTACCAGCTCAGCCAGGGGGCTGCAGTTGGACAACTATGTCCTAACAATCTCAGTTAAGCCCAACTACTGTATGAATTAACTACAGTAGTTCTTAATCTACATAGTCTCTGCTTATTTCAAGAATGTGGAATGGAAAGAAGGATTTCGTTTGCGATTGAAACAAACTGTTCCAGCAAGTCATTTTACATGAAATTCAACTGGACTCTGAATTTGGCACTTGCATCCCAACAGAACATTATATTCTAATTAAGCCTTGCAACATCTGTTTGTTGAAGAAACTATTTCCTGACCACTTCTGGGGGTGAAGGTCAGAATGTTCCTCCCACATGAAAACAGTAAGGTTTATTTGATAGCTGCCAGATTTAAGTTGCAAATAATTTAGCAAAAAAAATAGTGGTTTTTAAATACATTCTATGCCGGCAGTTAACGCAAAAGTTAAAGTTTTTCTATGGAACGTTATTCATGAAGGAATAATGTGTTATTCAACCGCAACAGGGATTGCCGATATCCAGTGCATTAAAGCACTGGTACTGGAGTAGGGGAATAACAAAAATTTTCAAAAAATGCCGTCATTCCATATCCCATATTTTCCCATTAATTTAATGGTAGTCTCCTAGCGCTCCACCCCTCCCCTTCCCTCCCTCAAAAAATAAATATTACTGACCCCCTGGAGCGAGCGACCTCCCGCTGGCCCCATTAAGTAAAAAAAAAGTGGCCCCCACTGACTATGTAGTGACGTAATGCCGATGGCCACTAACAATAAATAATTATGGCCCCATCTTAAACATACTTGCGCCTGCCATCAACGAATGACAGAACAGAATGAAATCCCAGCCAAAATGACTGTAGGAGTCATCGGATTGGCTGTCACAGGGGCAGGGTTGCGCCAGATTTTATTTTATTTTTCAAAATACAGGCCATTATTTATTGTTCATGACTGTGGGCAACACGCAGGTTTTTTCAAGATCATTGTCTTTTTATATGGAAGTTCAAGATGCTTATGAGTAAGCACTGAAGTAGCATAAAACGCGTAAAGCTATTGATCTGCTGTCCTTAAAGTTGCACTGGTTAGTGAATAAACCACTTTTCTGCTGCAAAGATCTGTATGCGGCTTATTTGATGGAGGTTACCAGGAGAGGAGTGTCACTTTTTATTTCTGTTAAATCCCAGAAGCTGAAGTTCCAGGGCATCGCTGATCGCTGGGTGGACAACTTGTCAAGTATATTTATTCCCTACATAACTGCCCACCCACATGGCACTCAAAGGGTTTGTGGGTTTTTTACAGGTTGTTGGTCCATATGTGATTTGTAGATTTCTCAATGTATAATGTGATGATCTGGAAGCATGGTTTATACAGTTTTGGGTTTAATTACAGTTTAGGAATTAGGAAGACAAAGTTAGAATAAAGCTTTTTGAAATCATTGTTCTGACAAACATGGATATTATTATTAGTCATGCTGTTTGTTTTGTTTCTGTTCGCTACAGCATTATTTTTATAACTTCATTGGCAGCATCCTTCTGATAAGCTAGATCCAAATATCTTCTAAAGAGGAAGTAAAGGTTCCCTTAAAAAAAAATAGTTTAGACATTGTGTTAATCCGATGGATACTGTTGACACATTCAACAGCTGGAGAACTAGGGGGTGGTTTCCCCTGTACAATTGTGTGTTAAGTTAATATTGTTTATTCAATAAAGTGCAAGAATGGAAGAAAATGCTGTTATAGGACATTCCCTTCCTTTAGCCTTAGATTTGCACTGATCTAATTAATCGAAGGTTTGACAAGGAGAACAGAGATTAATTGACTCAAATGACAAGGGCTAAGCATAACAGTGAATAAGGAATGAAGTGAACCTATATGAATTCTCCAAAAACCTTTCTCCCATGTTGTGGACCCCATCTGATCACAGAATGGCCCTTTGGGCTACTCAGAGATCATCAATGTTATCCTGAATCAGCATGAAAATCTGCCGGTGTGTCTCTAGCACTCCTATCTGTATTTAGTTTGATTACGTAATGGAATAATCACATGACTTAGATAGAGGTGGCTGCCATTAGTTAATTCCTGACTTGGAATTGTCTCGTCAGTGATTATGGTTTGAGTTCTAGCTGAATGTTGGTAGATATTTTTCACCAAAGAGTTACATTTAATGCAGGTACTGGGTAAAGCTTTGCAGTTTTTATACATAACCCCCAATGTTTTTATTAATGTTTGAGTGGGCATCATCATAAACCCTTTCCTAAACGCATGTTAGACGTCCATTTGTTCTTGGACTACAATTCCCATCCTATGAGGTTGGCTGAGTTAAACCAGGAAATATGGGAGCTATATGCCGGATACAAGTGTAGGTCAGTTGGACGTTTAGACCTTGAAACTTTTTCTCCACAGGATCGTCCACTTATCAATTTCGGTAGGACTTAAAATAAAGTTACTGAGTCCTATTCTTTGCAAGAGCTCTCACTTTTTTAAAATTTCAAATGCATATGATAATAATAACTAAAAGTTCTTATTAACCTTTAATTCTGCATTATGGAGCCTTTATCATTTTACAGTAAGTGCAGTAAATACCTGAAAAATGCTTCCATTAAAAGCAGCATGGTAAAGGAATTCAAAAGGGCCTGGGATGTGTATGAGACACTCCCAAAGAACAAATAAGTCTGAGCTGTTGCTGTGGACAGACTAGATAGGTCAAATGGTTCTTTTCTGTCATTATAATTTATTTTTCTATTTTCCAAGTCAGAGACTCCGGCTTATAAAACAACAGATGGTAAGTTTTCTACCGCAAACATTTTATAAGCATTACAAAAATACGTTTTTGAATAATTCTAAATGTTTGGAAGTTGATGGGTCTGTGCAGTGTTGCGGTACTATCTCTGGGAGTTTATGGTAAATCCGTATTATACATCTGAATTTGAGCACATTTGAGGGTAATGATATATCACACGGGACACTTTTTATCTTACAAGCTGGAGACAATTTGCATTGTGTATGTTTAGAATTGAGCACATTAATCTGCCAGAGGGAAAGTTTGATTAGAATATACACTATGATTTGCCATTATGGAATGTGGGCACAGGCTTTAGGTACCTTAGATGTCACATGGTTTACAGCTGCAACATATAATATTTATAATATGTATAATTTGTCTGTGTAATTAGGCAGACTAGATGGGCCAAATGGTTCTTATTTGCTGACATATTCTATGTTTCTATGTTATGCTCCGATGTTGGCCTGCAGACTACTACCTTTACTGGTAATTCAATAACGTAATTATTTAAATTAGCTTTGGCCGGCTCCAAGTTAATGGTAAAGTTGAATGGATACTGTGCACTGTTGCAGTGTTACACACTATTGTTACCTTGTGCTGTGGTGTCAGTCTGTTCTGGATAGCCATTCCTAGCAGATGATGTTTGTGAGTTGCAGATATCGGTTGACCTACAGTCAATAAAATAATGTAGCTGATCAGTAACAAAGAAGCTACTTCTAAATCCGTACTTATAATTGTTTAGTTACTGTTAATATGATGATTTTGGTGATATAGTAAACTTATTTGATTTGCTTTATGTAAATCATTGTATGACATTGATATGGTTCTAATTGCTGCTATATGTTCCTTTAATACATTGGAAATATTCTAGTTAGAGTAGCCATCAGGGTAGTATGACAAGTACCCCAGTAAGGCAGTGGCGTAGCGTGGGTTGTCAGCACCCGGGGCAAGGCAAGTAATTTGCGCCCCCTAACCCGTGGATTTTAGCACTCGAGTCTCTTCTACTAGATTAGTTAAAGAAACCCTTACCCCCCAAGCACATGTATTGTTTGTTATGAAAACGTCAGACAGGGAGGAGAGGTCACCAGCACCGAGGGAGCCTGGCGCTGGATTAAGGTAAGTAACTGAAGGGAATTTAACCCCTTCAGCGCCACGGGAGTGGGACGCTGAGGGTGTGGGCACCCTCAGGGTACTAAAGTGTCAGGAAAACCGCTTTGTTTTCCTGACACTATAGTGATCCTTTAAGAGTTTAAGGGGTTATTTTGGCCTGGGGAAGCCAAATGGTTATACACCTATGCTTTAAACCAGGAGTAGACATCCTTTGCCACTCCAGATGTTGTGGACTACACCTCCCATTATGCTTTGCAAGCCTTAATGGAGATGTAGTCAAAAAACAAAGGGAGTGTCAAAGGTTACCTACCCCTGCACTAAACCAAAAATATATAATACAGTTCCTACCCCATAAATATAATATTTAATGCTATGATATTTAATGCTCTCATCCAACCCCCTTCCCTCCACAGTTCCTAATAAATATATTACAAATATAATTCCCTCACCCCTGTAGCCCCACCTATTTACATTTCCTTCTACATACACACACATATATAGATTATTCATTAGGCCACAAATGTAAAAAATATAATCATTGCCTCATCTCAAATTCCCAAGTCAGATCTTTCCCATCCCCCCCCTCTTCCCCTAATACACTGCTGACCCCCCTCCCCCTAATACACTGCTGACCCCTCCCTCCCCTAATACACAGTTGACCCCCATCCCCTAATACATTACTGCCTCCCTTCTTCCCTTCCCCAATACATTACTGCCTCCCTTCTTCCCTTCCCCAATACATTACTGCCTCCCTTCTTCCCTTCCCCAATACATTACTGCCCCCCTTCTTCCCTTCCCCAATACATTACTGCCCCCCGTCCCCAATACATTACTGCCCCCCCATCCCCAATACATTACTGCCCCCCTCCCCCATACATTACTTCCCTCCCTCCCCCATACATTACTTCCCCCCCTCCCCATACATTACTTCCCTCCCTCCCCCATACATTACTTCCCCCCCTCCCCATTCATTACTGACCTCCCCTCCCCATACATTAAATGACCCCCCTCCCCTCCCCCATACATTAAATGACCCCCTCCCCTCCCCCATACATTAAATGACCCCCCCTCCCCCATACATTAAATGACCCCCCCCTCCCCTCCCCCATACATTAAATGAACCCCCCTCCCCCATACATTTAATAAACCCCCCTCCCCCATACATTTAATAAACCCCCTCCCCTCCCCCATACATTAATGAACCCCCCTCCCCTCCCCATACATTAATGACCCCCTCCCCCATACATTAATGACCCCCTCCCCATACATTAATGAACCCCCCTCCCCTCCCCCATACATTAATGACCCCCCCTCCCCTCCCCCATACATTAATGACCTCCCTCCCCCATACATTAATGACCCCCCTCCCCCATACATTAATGACCCCCCCCTCCCCCTCTCCAATACATTAATGACCCCCTCCTCAATACATAATACAATAGGTCCCCCAAGCCCCTTTATTCTTACCTTTACAAATTCCACTTCCAACAGCTCAGGGAAGAAAGGCCGCGATGCAGTTTCAGAAGAGCCTCCGCCGCGCAGCCGCCGGATGTGACGTCACGCCGTCATTTGCCGCTCACATCCGGCGGCTGACAGGAAGTATCGCGCGGTTGTGGCTGCGGCCGCGCGGCCGCATAGGGCTAGTGCGCCCCCCCAGATATTGCGCCCGGTGCGGCCGGCCCCCCCTGCACCCCCCACGCTACGCCCCTGCAGTAAGGGACTCGCTGAGTCCAACTCAGAAGATCCGACAAAAAAGTTGGGCAGTTGCCCCACTAGACAGCAATGAGAAATATCTGCAAGGCAAGTCCTGGGGGGTAATTACAAATCCTAGGGATGCAATGGCAAGTCCTGTGGGTGCCGCAGTGTGGTGCAAGGGCATTTCCAGCAGGTGCAACATTGTGGTGTGGGGCCAAGTCCTGTGGGTGCTTCAAAATGGTGCAAGGGTAAGTCCTGTGGGTGCTTCAAAATGGTGCAGGGGTAAGTCCTGTGGGTGCAATATTGTGCTGTTGGGGCAATGATGAAATGTAGGTAGAAGATGTGGAATAAAGGGGGACAGTGGAAGGAATTGCAAACAAGAAAGCAGATTTTTATTAAATGTGAAAAACTATTTTCACTAGCAAAACATTTTTCCTATAGAGTCACTTCATATTTAGGCCTTTTCTTTTTTTCATATATTGTAAGTGAAATATTGTATGTTTTTTTCATTGTATGGTGCCACTCAGTGGGGCGATGAAGCAGCTGCAGTGGTAAAGAGCAGTCTCCTACTCAGTGCGCATCCAGCGTGCTGTGACAAGAAGAGATGAAGGGCAAGTTGAGATGCTCATATCCTTTCGCTATCTCGTTAAGTACCCTAGACCACCGGGGATAAGTGTCTGGAGTGGGGTGTTGTTTTTACGGCAGGCCCAGACCATTTGTTCTGTAAGGGGTCCCAAATTTTTAGACGGTGGCCATGATTATAGGATGGCAGTAAACTACAGTTCAACAACAAAAGAAGGAACATGTGTTTCATTTTCATATACATTTGTGAAGAGGGGGAATAAAAATGTAACAAAGTTTAAGTCAAAAATATCCAAAAAAGAATGTTTAGCAGAGCAGAGATCACTCTGTAGTCAAATCCCTGCAGCAATACAACTGACATAAACAAAGATGCTGTGTGCATCTGGATGTAGGATTACTATTACTAATGATAGCTCGTCAGGCAAAGTATCCCTTTGAAAAAGCATAATGTCTTCACGCTGTTATTTTTTACATTTAGACATCGCTTTGTAAACAAACCTTTAAGAAAATAAATAGAATGATAACGGAGATCAGGAAAAGACAGAACAACAGAGTTTGGATTCTACAAACCATATGTCATGTAAAGCAAAACATCTCTGCAGACTAAGGGAGGAGGAACAGTGTGTAACATCTTTATTAAATCAGCCATTCCATCATATTCCAGACTTTTATATGTAAATACCAAAAGTGTAAACAACATAAACATGAAAAATACTGAAAGTGGATTAACATTAATTAAAATAGAATAATCTGCCCATAGGGTTCATTCACTAAATCCGATTTGTGCTCAGTAGACAACTGTTAATACTCTAACAAGTATTACCTTTGATAATAAATAAAAATAAAATCCAAATTTGAATTTAAGAGTTAAATAACTACTTTAAGAACTCCATTGGTACAACAGCATAATTTATTATTTTACCTCATGGAAGAACTGTAGAAACCACAGTTAAGGGTCTACTCAATAAAGACAGAATTTCAGAGAATTGAGATGAGAATTTCAAACTTTAGGCCCAAGTAGTTGAGTTGGAAAAATTCTCCCATTCAGCTGAATTTTTCCCTACAATTCTCTCTTTATTGAGTAGACCCTTTAGAGTTTTATATGTCTATGTTTGTGACTACAGGGTTAAGGCTCTCTGTAGTGGTGCAGTCTCTCACTTAGAGGTTTGACAATGCCATTGTATACTAATCACATCACCAATACCAGTGGAACACAGGGAACCATAGTGAGTATTTCACCTAAGGCAACTGTCCCACAAGGATGAGCCAAAAAGAAAGTATGGTCAAGGATTTAGATGATCCCTAGTACAAGGCCTGACAAATGTTTGTTGACCTTAGGAGCCAAACAGATAAATTATGAAGCCAGCCTACTAAAATGTAGGAGCCAGGAATGTGGACATGGCTCCTGGGATTGTCAAGCCCTGCCCTAGTAGTACTAATGAACCAAGGTAAGGCTATAAAGAGAATGACTCCTAAAGGTAGTTGATTTTCAGGCAAGCATCAACACAAATGTCCTTGTATATGGCAATTTAGCCAAAATGGTTCAACTCCGCCAGTGTCTGCAGTGGTGCACTTGGCTGCACTTTGGATACATAAAAATACCCAGCTGCTGAATCATATCATAAATCTATATTTATTAAGGCTAATAAGAGAGAGTTGAGACACCTATCTCAAGTAAGGACTCTTAAATGAATTAGGCATGTTCACCTCTCACTGTCCCCTCGGTATGGTATTAGTCATAATAAATGTGAACTGGTGATATGATCCTACACTTTGTTCGTATTTTTTTTGAAAAAAAAATTTCTATTTATACAGTGTACGACATTATTGTCTTTTAACATGCCAGTTAGATAAAGTTATAACGATATATATGCTTTATACTTAGCAGCTACAGCACGAACAAATCTTTTTGGCAATGTTGTCCAATGTTTAAAACCAACAACTAAAGAACAATTTCCCAATAAGGTTATAAAGCCTAAATTGGCAAGCAGAAAAACAGCAGCTATCTAATATGCCAGTCAAAGACAGATTCCTCTATGTCTATACAGCCAAGACCAAATGTAACAAACAAAAAACAGATTAAAAATGGAAAAAGATTGTCTTGTTTTCTGTCAGTCTTTTTCCCTCTCAATATAATGCCTAAAACAGGTCTGGGTGGACTGTAACCATCCAGCAATTTTTGCACTAAAATTGCAATGAGCTATGGTACAGTGGCATCCCAAGGGGGGCGTGGGAGGTGCGCACCGCACCTGGTGACACCCCGAGCGTCAGTGACACCTGTGCCGCCGACATCCATCCGCAGCGCATTGCGCTGTATGTGACGTTACGTGGCTGTCTTTCCCTCCTCCGTGCAGGAGGGAAGACTGCGTGGAGGAGACGTCCGGGGACACAAAGCAGCAGCCAGGCGGTAAGTACTGGGGAAGGGGGGAGGGGGGTGGAATAACAAGCATAGGAACTTTATAATAGAATACTGGCATCTTAATGGGCAAATTGGCTGGGGCATCTGAATGACACAATATTACTGGCATCTTAATTGTGCAATAATACTGGCATCTGAATGGCACAATAATTATGGCATCTTAATGGCACAATATTACTGTCATCTTAATGGCACAATATCACTGGCATCTGAATGTCACAATATTACTGGCATCTTAATGGCACAATATTACTGGCATCTTAATGGCACAATATCACTGACATCTAAATGGCACAATAATACTGGCATCTGAATGACACAATTATACTGGCATCTTAATGGCACAATATTACTGGCATCTTAATGGCAGAATAATACTGGCATATTGATGGCACAGTATTACTTGCATCTTAATGGCACAATAATACTGGCATCTTAATGGCACAATATTACTGGCATCTTAATGGGCAAATTGGCTGGGGCATCTGAATGGAACAATATTACTGGCATCTGAATGGGACAATATTACTGGCATCTGAATGGAACAATAATTATAGCATCTTAATGGTGCAATAATACTGGCATCTAAATGGCACAATTTTACTGGCATCTTAATGGCACAATATTACTGGCATCTTAATGGTGCGATCATACTGGCATCTGAATGGCACAACATTACTGGCATCTTAATGGCAAAATAATACTGGCATCTTGATGGGCAAATTGGCTGTGGCATATTAATGGCAAAATAATACTGGCATACTGAATGGTAAAATACTGGCATATATTAAATGGCAAAATACTGGCATATTAAATGGCAAAATACTGGCATATATTAAATGACAACGTACTGGCATACTGAATGGCAAGATACTGACATATTGAATGGCAAAATACTGGCATATATTAAATGGCAGAATAATACTGGCATATTATTGGGCAAATTGGATATGGCTTATTAATGAAAAATAATCCTGGCATATTTTTGGGCAAATTGGCTGTGGCTTATTAGTGACAAAATTATACTAGCATATAATTGGGAAAATTGGCTATGGCTTAATGGCAAAATAATACCAGAGAATTGGCTGTGGCATATTAAATGGCAAAATAGTGCTGGAATATAAGGCAAAATAATACTGGCATATTATTGGGCAAATTGTGGTTTATGAATGACAAAATAATACTGGCACATTATTGGGCAAATTGACTGTGCCATATTTATGGGTACTGTATGGTGCTGTGCTAAGTCCTTTAGGTGCAATGTGGGTGCAGAGGAAGGGAATAAAAACAAGGAATGCAATTTTTCAATAACATTTTTATTACACATGAAAATAGTTGAATATAATATTCAAAAATTCAAATAAGTATTAATGCAGCTAGTTATAGAGAGAGAGATATGTCTGTATGTATAGATACGTATTGTTTTAGAATTTTACAATTGTCACCTTGTGGGCCTCCTTTGTGTCGCATAATTAATGGCAGTCCCATGTGTGGCATAATTAAAGGGCTCTTTTGTGTGGCATAATTATGGGGTGCCTGTGTGTGTGGCATAATTCATTGGGTTCAGAGGTGAGGCATAAATAATGGGGTACTGGTGTGGCATAATTTCTGGGGGTCTGGTGTGGCATAATTTATGGGACTCCTGTGTTTGTCATAGTTATGGGGCTCCTGTATGTGGCATATTTAATGGGCCTTCTGACTGGCACTATTAAGGAATCTGTTTGGCATGGTACTGGAGGAAATCCAGGGGGGTGACACCATGAGTTACCGCACCGGGTGACACCAACCCTAGTGACGTCTCTGCTATGGTAATATGATTAATTTAACAGCAGAACCCCAGGGTGTGCCCAGGGCCGGCCTTACGTGTTCAGGCACCCTGTGCGGGCCACCCCCGTGGCGCCCCTCTACCCTCATGTCTGTCTGTCGCCTCTCCCTCCACATGACTGTCTCTTTCCTCTCACTCAATGTATGTCTCTCGCTCTTCCCATGTATGTCTCTCCTTTCCCCAAATCTGTTCTCTCTCTCCTCCTCCCCAAACCTGTTGTTATCTCTTTCCCCTTCCCATATGTTTTCTCCCCTCATATCTTTTATATCTCCTCCCCCTCAATCGATAATCAAAAATTGATTATCTCTCCCTCCCCTCCCCATAACTCTTTGCCTCTCCTTCCCTCTCCCCATATCTCTTTTCCCTCTCCCCTACCTTCCGCATATATCTTTCCCTCTCCCGATATCTGTTCTCACCCCCCTCCTCCCCCATATCTGTTCTCACCCCCTCCTCCCCCAAATCTGTTCTCTCTCCGACTCCTCCACCATATCTGTTCTCTCCCCCCCTCCTCCACCATATCTGTTCTCTCTCCTACTCCCACTCTTCCGGCAGAGACCTGCTGCTATCAATCTTCATAGGGTCACAGGGGAGCATCGGGATATAACTCACCATATCCCTAGCCCTGAGCGCGAAGAGCCTGCATGGATGGAGCTGCTATCTGCATGTGAGAGACCAACACCACTGATTGCAAGGACGCTGCCCCCACAGAACAGGGACTAGTTGTGTCTCAACCCCCCCCCCCCCCCCACCCACCGAAAGGCACTGGAATTACCTTATAGTAGCCTCAGGCTGATTATCGAGCCAATTCAAGATCACTTCGGTGCTTTCTGAGTAGCCCAAATTTATGGGTTATTCGGATCACTGAAGAGATCTGACTGGATCCGAAACTCAAAGCTCAGATTTTATCATAGAAAATCAGAGCTACCTGAGTAGATCCTTGTATGTGTAATTCTGTTTTAACAAAATGATAAAAACTCTTTTTAAAATTACTTTTGCATTACTGCTAAATAACCCATATTTATTTGTGGATAATACGCTAATTATCACCATTACTGTGAATTAATAATTTAATGTGGTCGAATACTCATGTGCATTTCGGAGCAGGCAGCCCACTTCAGAAAAAAACTTGGATGCCCATCAAATAGACCCTAACTTGAAGAATGGAGAGATTGGTTATATAATAATATAGAAAATACAGAATATATAGTTAAAATAAATATTAGAACAAACATATATATATATAAGGTGCAATATTTATTTTTATAGGAAAATCTCTGGAAGGCTGAAGTGACTCTTGTTTGAGGTCACCAAACTCAAAACCGAGATCGCTCTGGAAGAAACCCATAAGCATTAGAAGGGCGCAGAGGAATGTAATGGGAAACTTATCTGACAGATACATAATCTGTCTCACCAGGCAATGATACATGATGAAAAATTACACAGAAACAATCTGAGGATCCGCGGTATTACAGTTGGGTCCATTTGTCCACAGATTACTCAAACACCTCCTGCCTACACACCAGAGTCTGGACCACGTGGTATACAAATTATTATGTGTACGAAATGCACAAAGGGCACCTTCAGGACGTAATTGTAAACATGAGATTGGCACACAATAAAACGTCTAACCTTATTACTGCCCGAAGCAGACATCTCCATTTTTGACGATCTTCAGCATGAGCATGAGAAGCATGATCCCCCTAACCACACTCTTAACCTCCAAACTTCTTTCACTTTGAATGTGCCCATGACCATGATTGGATGCTCCAGGACTAAGAGACCCCCTGTTTCGATACTAGGATCCCCCCATGGGCTATTCTGCCTACTCTTTGTCCACCCTTGTAGCTTGCAAACCCTCTTTTTGTGCAGCTCACTCTTGATGCTGCTGGCACCCATACCCCCCCCCCCCCCCCGCAATGCCCTTTCCCCCACTATCCATCTTCTTCCTTAACTTTACTTTCTCCCTGCTTTCTTCTTTCCCTTTCCAATTTCTGTAATATATCATTTTTCCTCTATCAATGTTAGTATACTAGATGACAAGGCACCATATACAGTGAGACTATTTTATTGAATCCACTTGTTCAATGTGTAGGAGCAGATGGGCATTCTTAATCATTGTAATGCATAGTATTTTTTTAAACAAAGTCCAGAATTAGACACATATCTTTAGACAACGTCTCATGTTATAATAACTTTACCTATACAATGTTAGTTGAAATGTCTGTGCCAAAAATTAAAAAGGCAGCTGTGTATTCTGTATATTTTTGTATCATCCTATGTGCCAGTAAAAATATAATAAAAATAAATAAAGCATTTGGTCTAATAACCTGTACAACCGAAAACATGCTAATGTGAACACCAAGTTAGATGTTGGTGTACAAAAGGTTAGCTCTCTTACTGTTGAACTGATAATGCCTGTACAATAACAGCTGAAAACTAATCTTCTGGACAGCTGAGCATCTAACGTCTGAAATGGTAGAACCTTACAATTTGGAAGCTGTTTTATTTCTTGTACAGATCCGTTATATTGGAGAAGCTATAGGTCTTGTATTGCATGGCAGTTGTCATTTTTGGTTTAGAATCAGTACTGTTTCTATGTGTGTTTAGAATTGCTAATTTCATGATCTTTTCACTTTACTAAAGTTTAGCTTCACCAGTGACTCATAGGAAAAAAATCCCCCATTTGCAGGCAGTATTACAGAGAACAAAAAAAACAACAACTTCCTTTTATGGAATTTAGAGCCGTTTTAGTGATAAACCAAATTTTTTTTACTTCTGTTTATTTCAGCCAACACCACCAAAGAGACCCCATCTGGATCCATTAATGTATACTGTTTACTTTTGTGTTCTTAGAAAGATATTTAGAGTGAATTACTGTATATACTCCCTTCAGGAGTCCTTCAGGCTTCCAACTTTTACAACACTGATATAAACAAATGAGACTAAACTCTAACGCAGAGATGATGCATGTAAATCGAATAAGAGAGAAAAGGGAGACAAACAAGTTGCAAATTATATTAATTCTCAATTAGTAAAAGCATGGCTGTCTAGGAAGAAACATAAGCAACAATATTCATTGGTATACCAAACTTTTTAGAGCTATTTTTAATGCGACAATAAATATTTTTTTTGTTGCTGAAGCAAGTGTCAAAAAAAAGTACTGTATCTTCTACAGAAGTTACCAAGGCAGAGTTGTTGGCAGTGGCGTCGCTAAGGGTGGGCTACTGGGGCTGAAACCCCAAATGGAGACTCTGGGGCTGAAGTATACTGTAGCCCCGAGACTCCAGGGCTATGATTTTAACTTTTTAAAAGAGAGAGCAGTGTAGGTGTGAAATGGAGTGTGTGTTTGTGTGAAAGAGAGAGAGTGTGTGTGAGAGAGAGAGCAGCGTGTGAGTGTATGTGTGAGAGACAGTGTGTGAGAGAGGGACAGTGTGTGTGTGTGTGTGTGTGAGAGAGATTGAGTGTGAGGGAGATACGCAGTGTGTGAGGGAAATACGCAGTGTGTGTGAGGGAGAGACAGTGTGTGTGAGAGAGATGCAGTGTGTGTGTGAGGGAGAGATGCAGTGTGTGATAGAGATGCAGTGTGTAAGAGAGAGAGACAGATTGTGTGTGTGAGAGAGACGCAGTGTTTGTGAGAGAAACGCAGTGTTTGTGTGAGAGACGCAGTGTTTGTGAGAGAAACGCAGTGTTTGTGTGGGAGACGCAGTGTGTGTGTGTGAGAGAGACAGTGTGTATGTGTGAGAGAGACAGTGTGTGTGAGAGAGAGTGTGTGTGAGGGAGAGACGCAGTGTGTGTGAGGGAGAGACACAGTGTTTGTGAGAGAGACGCGGTGTGAGAGAGAGATGGAGTGTGTATGTGTGAAAGAGACAATGTGCGTGTGGCAGAGCCCATCTGGGCTCTAGCCCCATATCATTTGGAGACCTAGCAACACCCCTGGTTGTTGGTCCCACACATCTGATCAAGGTGTATCTGGAGCAGGAGTGTCTCTCTACCAGTGCCATTGTCTGGCTCCTAAATTTGTTTTGCTGGCTCCTAAAATTAAATTAAATTTGTGAAGCCCTGCTGTAAACCTACTCAGTAACTTGTCTCCTCAGCATACCAAGACATTTTGGACAATGCTATGCTTCCAAATTTGTTTGAACAATTTGGTGGAAGACCCTATTCTATTCCAGCATGACTGAGCCCCAGTGCACAAAGCAAAAACCCTAAAGACATGAGTGGATGAGTTTGGTGTGGAAGAACTTGACTGACCCATACTGAGACCTAACCTCAAATCCAAAGAACACTTTTTGAATGAACTGGAATGGAGATTGTGAGCCAGGCCTTCTCATGCAACATCAGTTCCTGACCTCACAGATGGTCTACTGGATGAATGGGCAAAATTTCCACAGAAACACTTCAAAATCTTGTGGGAAGCCTTCCCAGAACAGTGGAAGCTGTCATGGCTGCAAAGGGGGGTCATCTGCATATTAATGTCTATGTACAGGTTGAGTATCCACATATATATAGGGCTTCAGATATATTAGTAGACTTTATAGCCAAGCAAATAAATGCAGCAGTGAGTATAGATGTCCCAGACATTATATATGTTATTTCATGACCACTCCCCCTGAAAGTCAGAAAGCATGGAGGAGAGTATAAATGAGCTTTACACAAGGACTTTTGCTAGTTTAATGTTCCATAATAATACAGGGTAGTAAATTAGAAAAACTTTTAATAATAAGAGCCAGATTTCTCAGAAGGTAATGTACATAGAATTTGTTTCCTATACAACAAAAATACCATTAAATAGTAGCAATTTCTGTAACTTGGTTGAGTACATTAAAAGTAGAATTTAGGAGACTATAGACCTTGAACACAGTGGTAGTGGAAATCCATCTAGCTCGTTTAGTAAGTAGTCAAATTCAATAATACATTTGGTATTCATGTTTTAAAAATAGAAGGACTGCTGCAAGACACAAAGCTTAATGGACCACTACAGCCTGAACATACATATTAAAGCATGTTCATTTATTCATATATATATATATATATTTATATATAAAATTATATGCTTTTAAATTCATACCTTTAAACATACCTTTTGCAGTGTTTCACCAGGGGATTGATTGTTCATCTTCCAGTACAACTGAAGGACACATTCCCAGCACCTCTTGAGAGCCAATAGAAAGGTTACCACAGAAAAGCTTGGTGACTAGCAATATGTGGGATTTACCCTTACATCTTAATAGAGAGGCATGTAAATGAGCTTGCTGCGTATACAGTATGTACTCTTCGCACATATGTATATCACCCGTGCGCACACCCATTGCTTTTCCAATTATTTTCAATGGAAAAATTGCTGGGTATGTGAAGATCTTTTAGTATTGAAAGAACATAAGATTAGTTTATCAAACAAAATGAGGAGTACACAACAAAAAGTGTGAATCAGTACACTGGCATGGTGGGCGATATAAACAATACATACCAAGTATAACTGGTCATGATAGAAAGCAGAGAAAGAGACTTCCACAAACTCCTTTTGTAAGTAATAACCCCAATTATTTCTTCTAGCTGCAATGCCTCTTTATAGTGCAGATAACTGTTCAGGGAATGTTTCATGATGTGCTTCAATGACTACAGAGCTGCATAGAACTACAAAGCATTATTTAAGACAGCTTTGTATAATGATGACATCAGTGGGTAAAAAAAGCTGATTTATCAAAATACCATGAACTTGGCCATTTCTACAAAGGACTTGTTCCAGGGATAGGTTCAGTCATCAGCCAATTTGTGTCTTAGCTAAAGGTTTACCTACAATCATTTATGAGTTTTTTGTAGTTCACATCACTATAATGCCCACTTCAACAGTTTTTACTCAAAAAAGGAGGCATTTTTCTCACAACGTAATAACCATTTAAAGGCAAAACTAAAACAGTATCAGCGAGAAACTAGATTTTGTGTACAATTTTTAACTGTAGATCTGTTTGTTAAGCCTTTTCAGTTCAAAGTGTTTAAGTCAAAGCTGAAAAGAATTATTAGTAAACTGAGTTTTGCCATTTTTAGTTTACATTATTGGTAAGTAAGACAAAAATCACCTTTCTAGGAATTGGCACAGAAGCTTAGCATACTATATGCTACCATAGAATCAAATCAAATGTAGAACCAAGGATACTGGATAGCAGGAGAGATATTTTGGGAAGCAATGCAGACGCACACTCATAAATACAATGATTTATCTAATGGCAATGTTTGCCAAGGACAGTGATTGTGAACCTTTTTGAACTTGAGTTCCCAATCTTCTGCAATAAGCCAAGAAGAAGCTCTCAAAGTGCCCTCTCAGGTCCCTTCCCATAATTAAGTTTAAGTAAAAACTGTGCACTAAAGTGCGTAATATCCTCTAATATCAGTCTTAGATCATAATATTTACTGGGTCCTGCATAACTGATGGAAGCAAGGGTTAAACAGGTTGAAATGTCCCTTTAAGGGAACGGGGAGTGAGTGAGGTATACTTTACGGGGAGAGGACTGAGCTAAATACAACTTTACCGGCATGGAAAGTAAAGTGATGCTACGAAAATCCAGAAATTATGTATGAAGTTAATAGTCTGTGAGAAAAATTTTGAGCATTTTCAAGTATGGTTTTACCTTCAAAAATGATGGCACAGAATACACTAGACGTTTACAAAAGTGACTATGTCACACCTATTTTTAGATTTAAATTTCCTTTAGCATTTAATCATCTTTGCAGGGACATTGTTTTTGACACATGTAAATGAATATTATTTTATGCTTCAATGAGAAGAACAAAGAAAAAATGTAGTACTATTTTTAAGAACAAAAATATTAAATGTCAGAACAACACACTGTGCTCAATTTACATAGGTTCAAAGACCAATTTTTATTTTTGTGTCTCCATTTAGCTCATTAAACCCTTATTCCTGCTTCTGGCGAGTTATCCTGCAGTACAGCATGTGCCTTATGCAGAGATGACACAGAGTTTTGCTTCCTTAATAGAAGCAGAAACTAAAAAGTAATGTGTCATTTTTCCAGAGTAAGCCCAGTGTGTACCTTTACAGATACACTCAGCTGTCTGAGGCAGACTTGCAGGCATATACTGAGATTGAGAACTTGCGCTCAACCAGTTGGAGCAGCCACTTGCAGCTTGTGTCTGCCGGAGTGTGTCAGGACTCTCATTTTTACAAAAAATCAGTAGGAGGGACAGTGCTAGCAGTACATATCATCAAACAGATCCAACTGTATGCTTCTTAGAGAAGACAGCGACTTCCAATGTGAGGATAAAATGCTATGTATCTTAAAACATACATGCCATTTTATCACCATACTAAAGCCACTGTATTATTCCATTTTGCTTCCACTATCGAAGAAAAAAAAGTTTAGTGGCTCTTTAAAAATCTCTAACATTTGTTGATACTTAATTTCAATTTAATTCGTTTTATTCACAGTGTTAAATCATTTGTAATTGACTGTGAAATACTAAGGTGAGCTGTCTTAAAGAAAAGAACGAAGAATATAATCATTTAAATCTGAATCAGCTGTGAGTATTGAGCTGGGCCTAGTCCAGACACTGAAAGACAGATGACTGGAACATGCTTTGCCTCACCAAGCATACTGTACTTCACAGCACTTGATTACACACACTCAGTGTGAGCAAAGCTGGATTTTCACATTAAAACAAAGAAAGCAGCTATTTACATTGCCTTCATGCTACAGTGATCTCAATCAGCAAGATCTGGAAAATGACAAACTCATGGAAAGATTTTAACTTCAAAGAAGGCAAGTCTGTGGGGATAACATAGTACACTAATGTGATCACCAAACGTTTGACCCACCTAATAACCTGAGTTAACCCTGCAGTGACCCTATGTAATCCTTTTAAATGTGTTTTAAGGATAGCTAGCAGCCTACACTTTGGAACTCTTGGAAGCTCATCAACCACCACAACAGAGTGGGACTGGCCTGCTGCTGATGCTTTATAGTTCAATGTTAAGGATCAGCACGTAGATGTACAGCCTTCCTGTTGAATGAATGGAGTGTGAATGACAGGGAAGGGATCACATATACTAATATAAAACAAAACAAGGAGTTACACATCACCTTCCAAATGCAACACTGCTCCAGTGACTTCTTTAACCCCTCCATGACACATCGTACTTGTGATGCATCATGAAAGTGCTTTAGGATAACTTTGTGCACATTTTTTAATTCCTTTACTGTGTTAGCATTTACTACATCTGCTGGAAGGTTATTTCAAAATGGTTGCATGTTGCAGTATATACATGTACTTTAGTCATCATCATTGGAGACTCTTCGAGGGACAATTGTTCGAAATTGATTTGCCTAATACTGCTATACTTTTACAGACGACTAAATTAAAACGAACATTGATCAGCAGAGCATACAAATATTGTCCATGTGATTTACTTACTGTAATATGTACATATGTATGCAGCAGTATGCAACAAACAATTTAATTATATTTTAGGTACCGTGTAAGGACAAGGTGCCAACCCCAAGTATGAATCTTAAGCTGTAACAGATTTACAGTTATGTCTACTGAAGATTGACAAATATGTCACTATTAAAGATTCCTAAAATTAAAACATGAATCAAAATGTTTCATGGTGATCAGTGATAGGGAAGGTTCTTAACTAACAGATGAATCCAGCTGTTCAAAGTTGGCAGGTCTCTCTAAACAAAAAAAACTTCTTGCATTAATCAGCAGAGACCAGAAAATGTCTACATTTCATGTAAAAAATGCTCAAACATCAGTTTTTAAGATATTTATTGGGATTTAGTGAATATTCCTTTGTCTGCAATGGAATTTCTTAGTATAAGGAAGAGATATCTAATCTGATTTCTGCAGCATTTATACAGCAACTTCAAACATTTAAACAGGCAGTTATGACATTTATTTTTCTCTTGCTCTAAATGCATACTTATGTTAATATGTTAACTTTTCAGAGAGTTCTTGCTGCAGCAGTTTAGCTGGAGAAACAGAGGGTACTATTCCCTAAAAGTGAGTTAAGGTAAGATAAATATTTTAACTCCCTGACTTTAAAGGACTGTATCAACGAAACATTATTTTTACTGTGAATGTAGAGAATAAACATGATTGAAAATTATCTATATATTGTGTTAGCAAAACTGCAAGCAAATGCATAAATTAGGAGAAAACATGACTTAGGTGTGACTTTGGAGTCTTCAGTTTATGACATCACCTGTGACTTGATATGCAAATGAACTGATTTTCAATGGAAAATGTGTAATTTGCATATGAAGCCACAGATGATATCATAATATTCTCTAAAATGTCTACATTCACAGAAAGAACAATGGTTAGGTGATGCAGTCCCTTTAACTAAGCATTGTGCAAGGACACACCTGGGAAGTTCTTTCCACTAGAAAAGATTAATTGGACCAGCATAAAGCATAGCCAAATCTATCACTGATTTGACAATGCATTCAATAGAGCCAAGTTTATTCCTCTCACAGGAGAAACTCTCCGGGGTGTGTCCTTTATAAGTCATTAATATGGAATGTCCATATTATCTCACCTTACCTGCAACTCACTTTAGCGAATAGCCCCCAAAGGAGATGGTTTTGCAATCTTCCATTCCGGATGGAAAACATCATAGAGAAGCAATCACCCTCCGTAAGTTATAAAGCTATTCACCAAACAAATGTGAGTTGCTCATTTATGTTCTTCAGACAATAAGTCAGTTATTCCTCCAACCAAAGGATGTTGTGAGAAAAAAACATCGCTCATTATAATAATGCAGCACAATCGGCAATCGGCAAAGTTCAAGTTTTATTATTTTATCCCAAGTTATACAAGCTCATCAAAAGCAATATATTATTGCAAGAGCGAACTACCTCAATAGCATAATTACCGGTACATAAACATTGAGATCTACGAAAACATCAATAGTCATACCAAAATAAAAAGTTTGTTTTTGTTCGCTTTAATTTAACTTCAAAGAATTTCTTTAGTACAATAATGTGAACCATGTTCTTTCTGTCAGTATTATATTTATTATTGTTTTGAGGTACATTGCTGTGTTCATTAAAGAAGACTCTTGAACAGAGAAGTGATATAATCAGTATCGACACGTTAATAAATAAACCTGATTCTTGGGAGCATATCTAAAATGAAAACAGAACTTCAGCTTGCCGTGGTTCAAATGCCATTACAATGTGCTTATTGTATGAAAGGTATGTGAGAAGTCATGTTTGGGAAATAACAATAGCAGAGACATCCTTATCAATGGACTATTAAAGAAATACACTAAGAGTTTGTCATATTTTGAATCTTTACCTAACTTCAAAATGTAAATGAGATATTGTAGGGCTAGAATTCACTAAAAGTGAACAAAATGAATGACATCAGGAAGTAGGGTAGCCCTCCGGAAGAGGGGAAGCATAACTCCCATCGGGAGGGAAAATAAAAGCAGTAAAGTATACATTCCTGTACTCCCTTGGTATCTGCAACTGGAACTTTGCAATAATAACTTACGGTAATATATGTTCCTAGCTATTTTAAATTGTGGACTGACAGTTGTGTATAAGATGGATTCATTCTGGATTTGCACATTTCATGGAGTATCAATGATCCTAGCAAAGGAATTTTCAGAAGGTAATGGCCTTATACCTCTATGTATGCTTCATTGTATTTAATCCACCTTACTTCAATAAATGTATTATTTATTTTAAAGGTGCAAGTCTGCAGCTCAGGGGGATACCGTAGGCAGTCGAGTCCACCGATCTTCACCCCATATCATTAAGTTGCTGGCGTCCTTGCGCTGGGACACTACTGTTTAGGACAGCGATAGCGAACCTATGGCACCCGTGCCCTCAGTTGTGACACAAGGCCAGGTTCACCACTGATCACTGCTGTCTGAGACAGTTTGTGTTGTTAACCAATTAACTGATTGGTTTCCGCCCTGAATGCTCCTACTCGCCTCTCCAGATAGCACGCATGCGCAGGAATATTGCGAGAAGGTTCAGTGACCCACTACTGAACTGCTCCACTCCAGAAGTGGTAACTGTGTGTGTGTGAGTATACATGTGTGTATGCATGAACTGTGTGTGTGTGAGTATATATATATATATATATATATATATATATATATATATATATATGTATGTATGCATGAACTGTGTGTGAATATATATGTGTGAATGCATAAACTGTGTTTGTGAGTATATATATATATATATATATATATATATATATATATATATATGTGTGTGTGTGTGTGTGTGTGTGTGTGTGTGTATGCATGAACTGTGTGTGTGAGTTTATATGTGTATATGCATGAACTGTGTTTTTGAGTACATATATATATATGTATGTGTGTGTGTGTGTATGCATGTACTGTGTTTGTGTGTGTGAGTATATATGTGTGTGTGGACGAACTGTGTGTGTGAGTATAAATATATGTGTGTATGCATGAACTGTGTCTGTGTATATATATACATATATATATATATAAATATATATATGTGTGTATGCATGAATTGTGCATATTTGTGTGTATACATGAATGGTGTGTGTGTGTGTGTGTGTGTGTGTGTGTGTGTGTGTGTGTATATGAGTGTATGCATGGACTGTGTGTGTGTATGCATGAACTGCGTGTGTGAGTATATATGTGTGTATGCATGAACTGTGTGTGTGAGTATATATGTGTGTATTCATGAACTGTGTGTGTGAGTATATATGGGTGTATGCATGAAGTGTGTATGTGTGTGAGTATATATGTGTGTATGCATGAACTGTGTATGTGTGTGAGTATATATGTGTGTATGCATGAACTGTGTATGTGTGTGCGTATATATGTGTGTATGCATGAACTGTGTATGTGTGTGAGTATATATGTGTGTATGCATGAACTGTGTATGTGTGTGAGTATATATGGGTGTATGCATGAACTGTGTATGTGTGTGAGTATATATGTGTGTATGCATGAACTGTGTATGTGTGTGAGTATATATGTGTGTATGAGGTTTTGGCACTTTGAGGTCTGCAACTTGGAATCATGCACAAAAATGGTCACTCGGGCTCAAAAACATTCACCATCACTGGTTTATGGGATGTTATGATTAAGCCTATTCATGGAGAAGCCCTACCTAGTATAGCTATACTTATACAGTATCCATGATTAACTCCTTCTCCCCCTAGGAGAAGTTTGCTCTGATTAATCTGTAATCAGCCTCACATCAAATAAAAATATGTTTAAACGCACATATTTATACTTAAATGATAATAACCGAATATAACAAATCCTCGAAATGCAGCTACTCAATATCCCTGAATTTGGATCCTATTTATTTTTTCGGGGAGTTATTTTATGAGGTTATTTTATTTTTAACAGGGATGGGGATCTGGGGTATTTGACCAGACCCCGGGGGTCAATATTTTTTTATTGGGGGGGCATTTTGCCAGTTTCTGGACCCGGGGAAGGGATCGATTTCATTATATGGCGTAGGGGCTGGGAGCCATTTGGGCAGTCCTCATTCAGCTCTGAAAAGAGTTGTGAATGGCTCTAAAAAAAATCAGAAATTATATTAGGGCATGTATGTAGGCATGTCCATGTGAAAAATGCACTTTAAAATCTTTTGTAGCGTACTTTAGAAGGCTTTCTCCAACTCAAATCGGAAGATTTGAAATGGGTGATTTTTTGTATATGTTTCAAGTGTTCGGGAGTGATTGGTGCATCCTCGGTATCCAAAATCTTCCAATGCAGCCAATTTGGACCTGAATTCAGGGTTACTGAGTAGCCGGATTTCTACGATTTCTGATATTTTTCTAACTTGCCTGATCGGAAACTATTTTGTGCCAAATCGGTCTATATTGGGTAGATCCTCTGGTGTTTAAAAATGCAACATAGCATTTATTTTTATAGTGCACTGTGTTTTTTAGCCAGTAAACTCTTAATATATCTGAACATGGCAGAGGTTGATGTGCAGATAATGGGAACCATCACAGAAATTCTCACAGGAAATATTATGCCTGGAAAAATATGTATGAATAATGAGTAATGACGTTCTATTTGATGAGCAGCAAAGAGACTGACGAAATCCAGGGTTTATACAGAGTGCCAGAGGAGTTATTTGTCATCATAAAATCATGAACAGAATTGTCTATATGAATTGGCTTAACAGCAAAGGGGTAAAAGAAACATATCTGTTCTGAAGAGGATATACCTTCATTTTTTTTCCTACTTAAGCTATTTCCCTAGGTCTTCTTTTCATTAGCTGGTATGCATAAAAGTGATTTAAAAAAACATAAAAACAAGAAACATAAATTAAAGAAGAGTCACAAACATTTCCCCAAAAATAGAAGGAGAGTGAGGTCTTTCATTTATATACATATACACTGTAAACACTAAACAAAAATCAAAACAGGACAGCTGTTTTTGTCAAATAAAATAAATAAGTTTATTGTTAAAATGACAATAAAACTTTAGAAATAACTTTTCCTTCTGTCAATAAAAGCAAAGGTTAATTTTATAATATGTCTAGTATGGGGATAAGAGGGCATTTACCATATTTGCTTGAATATAAGACAAGGATTTTTTCATAATGCTCTGAAAAATGTCCCTCGTCTTGCAATCGAGGTTAATCTTAAAATCAAACCACAAATCGAGGTCTGACGATATGAGTGCGATCCAGGTCCCCTGGCAGAGCGGGTGGATGTCTGCGCAATGCGCACAGTCATCCACAGCTGATGCCCGGCACTTCTATTACGGAAGCCGAGAGGTCATCTGACCTTCTGGTGGTCATTCATAGAAGTCCTGGCGGAAGTGCCAGGCAGCAGTGGAGATATCCACCGGCTGCCCCCACTTGCCACCAGGGAGATTGGGGCAGCTGGTGGATTTCTGCACATACGCGCAGACATCCTCCGGTGTTGCTCGACACTTCCGTAGAGACTTCTATAAGGTGCGGCCCACAGGCGAGTGCCTGCGGTGACCGCACCTCCTGCCCAAACAGAGCACAGCGAGTCGGGTTTAAGCTCCGCCCCTGTGTCTGGGTGTCTCAATGTGTAGGTGTCTCAATGTGTGTAAGGGTGTTTGTGTAAGTGTATGTGTGTGAGGGTGTCTGCGTGTGACAGAGAGAGAGAGAGACGGTGTGTGAGAAAAAGAGTGATAGAGACAGTGTGTGTGTGAGAGAGAGAGAGAGAGACGGTGTGTGTGTGTGAGAGAGAGAGACGCTGTGTGTGTGTGTGTGTGTGTGAGAGAGAGAGAATGAGAGATGGTGTGTGTGAGAGAGACGGTGTGTATAAGAGAGAGAGACAGTGTGTGTGAGAGAGGAGAGAGATAGAGAGAGATGGTGTGTGTGAGAGAGAGAGACGGTGTGTGTGAGAAATAGAGAGAGAGAGAGACGGTGTGTATGAGAAAGAGACGCAGTGTATGTGACAGAGCTCATCTGGGCTCTAGCCCCAGATCATCCGAAGACCTAGCAATGCCCCTGGAGTGGGGAGAGGCAAGTCTGGCGGAGGGAGGGAGGGAGGGGGAGGCAGCATTGGGCAAGATAGAGGGAGGGAGGGGAAGGCAGCATTGGGTAGGGAGGGGGAGGCAGCCATGGTTAAGTCTGGGGGTATGGGCAGCATTGGCTAAGTTTAAATTAACCAATGGGTGGCTGAGTGACGGGCTCCGTAGCCTCTAGGTCTAGGTCACTATTTGGGAGGTTGGAGTCGGGCACCGGGGGCGAGGAACACACAAATGATTTGCCCTTTTGGGGAGGTATTAAACTGGGGAAACGCGGGGACACACTGGGCAGTACAATATCAACTAACACAACATTTTCTGGCCGGCTCTCCAAGTCACAGAGGTTCATGACAAGACCCATTAGTGCCATAGGTTCACCATCACTGCTTTAGCAGAATCAAAAGCTATTTTTACTGTGGCAGCACTTGGAGGAAGAGATGGCATGCTCTTTATGAGGTACATGTATCTTCTCCCCCAGTGTCTGTGTACACAACTATCTCACACCAGAGAACAGTAACTTAAATATTACTTCAGTAAGTGCTGTACCTACTCAAATTTTTGGTCAAAATCATCAAAGAGCCCGTCACTCAGCCACCCATTGGTTCATTTAAAAACTCCTGCGACTTGCCCATCGTTGCTCGAATGGGGATTGGCTGGCGAGTTAAAGTAGCTCAGGGACATTAGCCCATCCGCGGCTTATTCGGGGAATTGCTGATTGGTCGCTCCAGGCTGTCGGCATGGATCCTATTGGTCGCTCAGGTTCAAAGGGAAAATAGTAGGTGCACATTTCATTGGCCTGGAGCTCAAAGGTCCCTAAATTCAAAAGGATTAAAGGAACTCGGCCCCGCCCCTCTCGCCTCATTTCTCCTACATATTGTCTTACCGGCATTTGTATTTACTTCTATTTCCACTTCTGCTACATTTTAACATAACTGTGACCGCAAGATATATTGTGAACATTGTATCGAAATGCTTCAAAACTGTATGGTGGATATTGTTTTATCTATTTGTATCTGCATACTTGCACCACTCTCGTACAAATTATAAGGAACCCATTCTCCTACAATTAATTTATATTCGTACACACATAACATATTCATGTATATAGGACATTCATAATAATATTATCGGTTTAGCATTTACCCTCTCCTCCATTCTATTGTCCAACTGTTTTTATCTCAACAGTAGTTAATTATTCACTTGTTAAGATAAATATGAATATGTCACCTTTTACACATATATAATATATCACAGCAAGGAGAGCAGTTCTTCCATAGACTTACACATAACACAATGTAAAAGTTAGAAGCCAGCAGATTAGGGATTAGGAGCCATGGCTCCTGGGCCATCTGTAACACTTTTTGAGGTATATACTCCCATGAGTCTCATTTAATTTTGTGTTGTCAAAACCTTTTAACATTTTTAAAAAAAATGTGTTTTTTGGTGATTTTGTTGGTTCTTTAGGAATATTTTACTATAAGCAGAAATATTTATACTGACCAAAATATTGGAACAAGAATATTTTTAATATTTAGACTGCTAAGGACCTTCCTGCACACTGGAGTAAGAACCACTTTTCCAGCGTAATAAACATTAAAGATAAAGAACACTTTAAGATAAAATTGTTAAGGCTTTTGTTTTTTTAAGATATATCTGATCTGAGAGGAGTTCCTGCTCTAAATTATATTTCCGTGATGTTTGTCTGCTTTTAATCATGGTGGATGATGTATCCATGCGTTTGGTGTGAAACAGAGCAGACACAGGTCGACAGCATTCCAAGGTCGTGCTTGTCTGTGGATCTTTAAGAAGTCATGTATTTGGATAGAATAAAAACAGCAACTGTAGCCCAGGAACAGTACTTGTTTTGGCTGTTGTATGAAAAATGAAATTGTTGCCAAGGGGTCCAGAAACATTCTATCGACCATGAAAATTAGTATTTCCCTATTAACCTATTTATTTTAATAATAAAGTAGGTTTGCTTTATACATTTACACCAATATATTTAAAAGGAATCGCTCTAAAGCTGACTTCCTCTATACTATTATTCTAGTTAGGGTAAGCTAACTAGAACAATAGTTAGTTTCAAGCAGGTTTTCTTCTGAAGAGCTGCTTATTTCCACGACATTGTTCTTTAAAGGAACATTGCACTTTGTTGTCCCTTAAAGGAAGCAAGGGTTTTAAAAAAAGCATGTTCCACTTTTCTGGAGTAAACCTAACGATTTACTATGTGCAATGTCTCACATCTAAGACACAGCAGTTCCTGGTTGTCGTCAGCGCGAGCACAGCCAATCAGAGCTCAATGAGAGGGTCTCTCGCTATGCATTTTTACATGGGATGAGCAGTGGGACCTAGTTATGGTCCACCCTGCTGATCCCATGCAAAAACGATGGTCTCTCTATGCGCTAGCAGAGAGCCGGTCGCCGACCAGACGGCTGCCTGCTTCCTATGGAAGCATGGCAGCTGTTGGTCAGAGGATAAACTGGCCTGTACTATCAAAAGTACACACCAGTTTATCATCACACTAGGAACTACTTACATTTCACTTGTGCTCCTTTATTAAAAGCACAAGTGAAAAGTAATGTTTAGTGTTCCTTTAAGCTACACAGCTTTTTTTGTTTTGTCACAAATCTAACCTTACAACTTTGAACTGAACTGCACTGTGTCCTTAATTACTCTTTTTTTCTTCTTCTTTTTTTTCTGGCACTTGAGATTGACTTAGTCTTAAAAATAGCTTCAATTATTTGATGACCTACATTTATTTTCGATTATGCTCAGTCAAAAGCTGGCTAAGCATTATGAGAAATCTAGGGGCATTATATGAAGGGAATGGGGGTGATGTGCTGGGTGCACTGTGGTGGCACTGAGAAACTGTAGCAGATGGCATTGGGAAGTTGTCTAGGGGGCAGTGAGCAAAAGGCATGCCCACAGTCCCATTAAACACAGTCCTCTCCTTTCACATGACGAACTGCAGGCATTTTGTGATATGCTTGAGACAGGACTTGGCATATACTTGTGTACTTTCAGTATAGCCAGAGTTTCTATTTCAGGAGCCAGCTAACTATTACTTGTATGCATTATGTTTTCTGGCTCCTGGAGTTTGTCAAGCCCCTGCTTCACAGACACAGATACATTTTAATAATAAAAACTGGCATTTGTTCCTGCCCTAAAAGAGTACCTAGCTCCTATTATGTATATGTACACCATGAGGATTACATAGCATGGAATAAATCATAGTGACAGGATAAGTACACAATGGTGTAGGTATAAAATTGAGAAAATTGAACCCAGGCCTCAAGGTATTTACAGTCTAATCAGCAAATTTTTAAAAAAAATACTGAGCTAAATCTTAAGAAATATACATTTCAAAAGTCACTAGTTGTATTTCTTATTTTAACGTTTAACTCTGTACATTTTATTTAACTCCTAATACATGACTGTCATGAGTTCAGGGGGAGTAAGTGTTTGGAAGCAAACAAGAATTAATGTACTGCATATCTACCAACTTCTACACAAGACAAATCGTGATGTTTGTGGGGTGATGCTTGGGAGAACGAGTGTCAGTGATACCACGTAAACTATTACTCAAACTGGCAGCGCTCCCGTGCATGCGCGGTATGCATTCTATAGTGTCAGCGTTACCCGATACCGCGTAATCTATTCTTCAAACTGGCAGTGCTACCATGGATGCGCAAGTATGCATTCTATAGTTAGGGTTGCCACCTTTTCCTCCAAAAAATACCGGCCTTGGTACTGTCTCCATAGACTTAACATTGGCCTGATGGCAATTTTTTACCGCCTGCTGATAAAATACCAGCCATAAAATACGCGTAATCTATTACCCAAACTGGCAGTGCTACCGTGCATATGCAGTACGCATTCTATAGTGTCAGCGATACAGCGTAAATTATTACTCAAACTGGCAGTGCTACCGTGCATGTGCAGTATGCATTTTATAGTGTCAATGATACCCGATACCGCGTAATCTCTTACTCAAACTGGCAGTGCTACCATGCATGTGCATTATGCATCCTATAGTGTCAGCGATACCGCGTAAACTATTACTCAAAGTGGAAGTGCTACCGTGCATGTGCAGTATGCATTCTACAGTGTCAGCAATACCGCGTAAACTATTACTCAAACTGGCAGTGCTGCCGTGCATGCGCAGTACGCATTCTATAGTGTCAGCGATACCGCATAAACTATTACTCAAACTGGCAGTGCTACCGTGCATGCGTAGTATGCATTCTATAGTGTCAATGATACCTGATACCGCGTAATCTCTTACTCAAACTGCCAGTGCTACCATGCATGTGCAGTATGCATTCTATAGTGTCAGCTATACCGCGTAAACTATTACTCAAACGATCAGTGCTACCAAAAAGGCCAATCGCTAATTGAAATGTATAACGGCTATTGTGATTTTTTTTTAAACTCCTGACACTTTGCAGAGCATGAAACGGACCTCCATCAAGCTGTGTATTGCGGAGGTTCCCTGACACAAATACATAGGCTGCACCGGCGCAACAAGCGCTGACACAACCTAAATCTACGCATCATGGGTCTGTGTATGCACCGTGTTTATACATGCTCCCCAATGTCTTCCACTGCACATGTGAACAAATATCAAATATAATGGTATAAAGTTTACATGCTACAACTCCAAAGTATTAGGGTTCTACTACTTATGCCCAGAAAGTCACACATAAATATAATTAGTGGCCACAACACTGGGATATAATTTAAAAAAATCAATATCATTTTTTTTAAATTCTTTTTTATTTTCTCCTTGATTTATGGGTTTATTTTGTGCATGCAACCAGAAGATGTTTTTATGACATAAAGAAAATATAATGTTTTTTTAATTTTAGCCTCCCTTTTGTATGATTTTTTTTTTATAGCCTGAAGCTATTAAAGACATCTTTAAACGCCACTTAACTTTATTTATGCAGAGAGGAACATGCTTCTACGGGTAAGCTGTGTGATGACTGGCTGGATGATTGACCATTATTAACATATGCTGCTATGGCACAGTATATGTCTGCTGAATAATATTAAGTTGTTTTTACTTGCAATTAATCCTCAACGCCTCATCTTTGTCCAGGAAAAGGGGTCACCCAAAAAAAAATGAATCAACCTATGTTAAAAAAAAAATTACATCAAAACTCAGATTTTAGTGAACTGACCCACATGCCTTAAAAGATTAAAAAATATTTGCAATTTATAGCTTTTTAAAACTCTTTAAAGTGTTATTTTTACATAACAGTTATCCTTTAACATTTTTTTTTGTTACCGTATGTTAATGATGTGCTTGCCATACAAAAAGAACGAAAGTGACAAGTTATATTCATTATTGTACTTTGAAACATATTTATAGCGTCTCTCTAATACCATTAAAGGGAAAAATTCAACTTCATATTGCTAGCAAGACATGGGGAATAAAGTAAGAGTCCTCACGGAGCCACTGCAGCTCAGTGATGGACATTTTACAATGACTGTGTGATGAAAAGCAGGAGGAAAATAGTTATATATAGTCATTGAAAATTACAATGTCAAACATATTGTAAAAACAAACTCTACTAGACTGAAAGCAACAGTATGGGCCACATTTATGTATAGATTAACGTTATTACAGTTTTTTTAAATAATTTTGCTTGACAAATCAAAAGGGCTAGCAAGCCATGGTATTTTATTGGGGACGTACAACTCACTTGGCTCCTAAAATCTCAGAATGGAGGAGTATGTCGGGCAGGCCTATGGATTCTTCAAACTTGTATTACTAGACCATAATTAGCACCAGGAAATGGAATATGAAACATACATATGTTTAAAAATAAAAGCATCCCTAGAAATAGCTATGTTGGGCTGAAATGTTGATTTTGTATGCATGTGATCATTCCTAAAATATAAGTTTTCACAGCATGTTTATGTGGGACTGTCCCCATTGGGACTGTGTGTCAGCAAATGTCAGTGAATAACCGTGTGAGCGACTATATGTCATTGAGTATGTGGGACTGTCCCCATTGGGACTGTGTGTCAGCAAATGTCAGTGAATAACCGTGTGAGCGACTATATGTCATTGAGTATGTGGAGGAGACTGACAAAGTAGCTATGTCCACAGGGTGGAATGACAACATATTTCTACACCCAGGTATAAAAACTCATAGTTGACCCCGAACATAATTGATGACATGTTCTCACACAAGCAATGAGTTGTTGAGTATTATGGACTTTGTAGATCAAAAACTACAAACTTGTTGTCTGTCTCTAATGTAAAAGAACAATAGACACAACTCAAAGATGAACTTTAAAAGTCGTAGTATAGCAAATCAGCCTGGTGGGCTTTTTAAGAAAAAAGCAAAGTTAGTTGCTCACCATACAGACAAAACTCTGATTCATGGTGTAGTAAAATATCCAATTTTTAATAAGTCTTCCTTAAAACCATCAAAATAGCAGCACATGAACCAACATAGAAAATAAGGGAGGAAATAGATCAACCACAGTGCCTGAGCACCATCTGATGCGTTTTGTCAAAAAAGACTTAGACGTAGGAATGGTTTGCATCAAAAAAGTCCCTAATATATACCACACAGAGGAGGAGGTAATTATAGCCAGCCAATAGACAAATAGCAAAATCATCTCCACCCTAATTAGGAAAACCAACCAAGGGGATGAGGTAAAATAAAAGTAACATTAAAAAAAGAACAAAAGCCTCTTAATATCAATTTTAAAAAATGGATTCAAAACACCAGGGTGATCTAAAACCTCCATCAGTAAACCTTTGAGCAAGCATAAAAATCCAGAATGTAACAATCTCGGCTAACTTGAACTTCCGTTATGTAGATCCACTCCTTAGGCACTGAAAAGATGATGGTTGGCTCACAGCCTGAAACAAACAGGCGCCAGCTATAACATCCAATGGAGACATGACATCCAAGTAAAAAAGTAACACAAATTTATTCCAAGTCCATAGACATAAAAAATGCAAACGAGCAGAGGGGACACAAACACAGGAGTGACACACGCTTGACACGTTTCGCACATCAAATGGGTGCAAAACAGGTCCAAGTCTCCATAGCTGGCGACTGCTTGTTTCGTTCTTTGAGCAAGGATAGGCAAATGATTATATGACCAATAAGCATCAAACAGGTACAGATATATATTTACAATGTATGCAGATTAAATAAGCAAATGAAAAAAGAAATAAAAGGCATAAAAGGAAACCCAAGAATACCCAAGTATTGAATGTTGATTAGAAAGAAAAAACCTGATAAGTACTATAAAGGGACCGGTATTTAATATTTAGAAGGATCAAAAATATTATGTAAGCAACCATTTGCAAAACCAAATTTATTCACATAAGTATAAACACTAGGTAGGTACTAAATAATAACATTTCGAATTTAAAACAAATGGTAACCCCCATATGAAATCATCAAAAATATCCCATATCCCTCTCTGAATTGAGCCTAGCCGGTTATTGTGTGCCCAGTACAAAGATCCAATAAACCTCATGTTGGCATCATTTCCTATGTAGGTCGCCTCCACGGGGTGGAAAATTTACCCTCTCTATTATTTGGCAACTAAAGTGTGCAAGGCCATTTGGATGAGATTGATAGTGTTTTCCAATAGGGGACTTGGTCGCCTCTTTTTGAATAGCACCCTAATGTTCCCGCATACGACACTTAAATGCAAGACTGGTCCTACCCACATACTGCTTGGTGCAAAATTGGCATGTAAGAAGATAAATTACCCCCTGTGTATTGCAATTTGCATAGAATCTTAAAGGGAAAGTACAGCCAGTAACTGCTGAAAAAAAGGCTCTTGAGACTAAGATATGTGAACAATACATGCAACATGTGCTGCCACAGCGAAAGTTACCATGGACAGTGAGCCTCGTATGTGTCCCTTCTCTAGTACTTTTTAGCATGCTAGGAGCGAGCATGTTTCCCAAAGTGGGGGCCTTCTTAGCAGACAAGCGACACCCTTTATCCACCACTGATTTTAAATTGGCATCATTATAGAAAATAGACAGGTCCTAATTATTTCACAAATGTTGTCATATTCTGTACTGAATGAGGTTACGTCATCTTGGCCTCTCCAGACTTATCCCAGAAAAGAATTTCTTATTGATTGTTCTTAAGGAGCTCCCTAAGATCTAGCTTATCAACTATTGTCCTTGCTCTCTTTATTTGTTTTCGATGGTAGCCTCTAGCTAAAAGGCGACTATACAACTCATCTGCATGATGTACATAAACTAGCAGGTGAAACAGTTGCTACGCAAGCAAATAAACTGCCCCTTTGGTATCCCCTTTGGTGGGCTTTTTAGTCTACATTTCTGAAAAAAATAAAATAGGTGAAAATCAGTAGAAATGGCATCAACAAAATGAGGAAAAATATCAGTATAAATTGTATACGTAAAATACATATTATAAATATTACATGGTGGATGGTCGAAAGAAATAGTACTATTACTACTATAAAGTGAGGTACTATTTGGAAAAAAATGAACAATAAAAACAGATGAATTATAAATATTAATCTTACTGCTTAGAGACCAATTTTTTTTCGATCACATGTATTGTAAGAGTATGTTTTACACACAGTGGTAGAGGATTTGGGTAAACACAGTAATTCATTATTCAAATCTTAGTTCACTGCAAAAACAGCTTATATTCTAGTCTTGGCAAAGCCAGTGGATCTTAATATAATTTCCTTTCTGTATTATCCCCCAGGTTCTGCCATTTTCTGGAAGAATGTTGTAGTTAACTAAAACAGCATGCTACATAGTGAATAATGTTACCATTGTCTCAACTCAAAAATCTATTTTAAAGCAAACTTCGAATTATTCCATATCATAGAACAGGGCACTTTCAGAGTCATGAAAATGTTACATTGCCACAGTCATTTTGAAGGAAAGGGTAGCCATTATGCAAAGTAAGGACCTTTCTTGTCCTTTCTTCGAATGTAGGGAACTTTTGGTTAATGGGTTAGGTTAATGGTTGCAAGTAGACATAAATGCATTGGTAATTAAAGGGACACTCCCACCAAAAAATGAAAAGGTTTTACATTTTTTAATTTTGCATTGTTTCCGATATGTCTTTTGTTTTTCTTAAGTGACTTTAGTATATAATAAAATATGTAACTAAACAAGTGTGACTGTGAAACATCGTATTTTTTGGTGCCACCCCCCAGGAACTTTACAGCACAAATTTCTCACAGATTGCAGTCTATAAGTCAGAATTCTGATCACAGACTTGTATTGAATGGGAGGGTACTGTAACTATTATATCACAAGGGGGCGGAGTTTGACCAGGTTAATCTCCTCTCTTTGAGATGGAAAGCAGGTTAAAAAAAAGTTTTACAAAGCCACCTTGTCCTGCCCACTATGATACACAGGACCCAGTAAGAGAGCAGGGAGTATCTTATGACATCATCATCCAGGCTTTGGCAACAGTTGTAAATTGCGACTGGCTGGAAGATTTTGGATGATGTTGCATCATGGGAAATATTCCCAAAATGGAGTCAGGAATTAATTTAATCATATAAAAAAAAACTGTGGCATACAATTTATATCTGTGTTTGTTTTAAATGACCAGGTTATCTAGTTAAATCTTGTGTAAGTAGTAGTGTCCCTTTAAGATATGAATTTTTACAGGTATACAGAAATGAAAGCTTATCTGACTAGAGTTCCCCTTTTGCATCCTGTATGGCTAAACTTGTGATATCATCTAATACTAGTTTGCCGTTACTGCTTTAAATAACAGAAAACACTAAATGGTGTTTCCCTCAAATGCTTTTTTACTCGCATAACACCATTCACTAACACTACCTTGTATGTCACAACAACCATTATATTTGTATAGCATCCAACACAAATAGTGTATTGTTGGAAGAAGTTATTTATAGTTAGAATTACAAGTAGGTTTGATCGAAAAGAATAGGGTTCATGAGAAAGCCTGTTTATTGAGTTAAATATCCCCTTTGTTTTAGCAGAAATGGAAGCAAATGCACAAAATAAGAACAATTACAGTAAGATTCCTGAAGATTTACCTCCTAAACTGTTCTTGATATTCTTTCATGCCATCTTTCATAACCAGTTACGTTATTCACTACAAAAGGATTTGTTACACTTTTCAGGGCCCATATTTCTTGAGGTAAGTTAAAGGGACAGTCTAGTCCCCAAACTCGCTTTGGTGCAAGATGAAGATTACTGCTTGTATAGTGCACAGGCTTTTTTCCCAAGTGTGATTTGATGCAGGCCTTCTGCACAAAATCACATTTTTAATATTTGACTTAAGTCCTCCCCAGGTGATTCCTCTGCATGTTTACTACAGGTGCTGCAGCACTAATTATATAGACACTGAGCATTTAAAGTTTTGTTTAATTTAGCCACTTCCTATGCTGCTGGTATAGAATACATTATGTAGAATGTAATAAGCGTGCTCTTGTATACAGTAGGATCTCTTATCAGTGAAACACATTGTCTGATGACATCACTAGAGAGACAGGAAATTCCATTAATTTGAATTAAATTAAATTCATTGGTTGCTGCACCACAAATAAAAATTAAAAAGGAAATGTTTATTTAACAAGTGAGGACAGTCTTGGTTTCTTGCAAACTGCTGAAATTTCACACATTCATCTAACTGTACATTTTTTATATTTTAAGCAATGCACAAAGTAAAACATGCATTTTAAAGTGCCTTGGCTGGAACTTACCTTGTCAGCCTGGGGGGGCGGCAAAAAACACTGCCCCATTAAAAAAAGATTGCTTGCCGGCAGAAACGATGGCTGGGGAGATCAGAATATCTCTTCTCACCACCGCTCTGCCTTTGAGCAGGCAACATGGTGTCTGTGCGCTGCCCTTGCTGCCCCATACCATGCTGATCTGGCGCTCTGATGTCAGACACATGACCTATCAGCACTCACCACTAAACCCGTGCGGGGAGCCCAACTGACAGCATGGTAGGTTGCCTGTGGCTGGGCAGAGCACAGACACCATGCTGCCTGTCACTACGCACAACACTGCCCAGGGTAAGTCCTGGAGTGATGGGGACATGTAATGGGAGTGATGGAGGCATGTAAAGGGGTAATGTAGCATGTAATGGGGTAATAGAGCATGTAAAGGGGGTGATGGTGGCATGAAATGGGGGTGATGGGGGCATGTAATGGGTGTATGTAATGGGGTGATTGGTGTATGTAATGAGGTGATGGGCGCATGTAATGGGGGTGATGGGCACATGTAATGGGGGTGATGGGCACATGTAATGGGGGTGATGGGCACATGTAATGCTTGCGATGGACACATGTGATGGAGAATGAGATGAGGGCATGTAATGGGGTAATGGGGTATGTAATGTGTGTAAAATGTGGGTGATGGGGCATGTAATGGTGTGATGGGGCATTTAATGGGTGTGCAATGTGGCTGATGGGGCATGTTCTTGGTGTGCAATGTGGGTTATAAGGCATGTCCTAAATGTGCAACGTGGGTGGGGGGGTGCCCAAATTTAGTCTGCCGACGGCAACACAGAACCAGGATACACCACTGACTGTGTAGATAAAATAACTCACTTTTACTGTGATGTAGATGTGATGGGAGGCATCATTGAAAACCTGCCATTGGTGCGTCAGGCCTGCATATCACAGCTTGAGCGGGCTGGACAGCAGTGGCGTTGCTAGGGGGGGGGGGCTACTGGGGCTGAAGCACCGGATCTCCCCTCCATAGCCCGAATGGAGATTCTGACCCCGCCCCCTGCATGCTGCAATCTCAATTCTGAATAGCACCAGACTCCGCCCCCTCATGTTAGACCCCACCCCTTGCATTAGACTCCGCACCTCACACGTAAATCCGCCCCCTCAAGCTTTGAAAGTAAGTGTTTTGCAGAGTGTGAGTGGCAGAGTTATGAGTGTGCATTTGTATGTATGTGAGTGGCAGAATGTAAGTGGGTGTGAGTGGCAGAGTTATTAGTGTGCATGTATGAGGGTGAGTGTGTATGTGAGTGGCAGAGTGTAAGTGGGTGTGAGTGAGTGTAAGCGTGAGTTATGAGTGTGCGTGTATGTGTGTGGCAGAGTGTAAGTGTGTGTGAGTGGCAGCGTATGTGAGAGTATAAGGATGAGCAGCAGAGTTGTGTGTGTGTGTGTGTGAGTGAGTGTAAGCGTGAGTGGCAGAATTATGGGTGTACGTGTGTATGTGTGTGAGTGGCAGTGTGTGAGAGTGTAAGCATGAGCAGCAGAGTTATGAGTGAGTGGCAGAGTGTAAGTGTGCGAGAGTGTAAGCGTGAGTGGCAGAGTGTGAATCCCAGTGAGATTACTAGGAGAAAATGTGATTAATTACTATGGTGTGTGTAAGTGGGATTGTGTGTCTCTGTGTGCAAGGGTGTGTGTATAGATGTGTGATTGTGCAAGTGTGAATGTGTGTGTATTTGTGGATGTGTATTTATGTGTATAAGTGTAACTTCGAGTAATGTGATTTTTTATTGTGCTGTGAGTCTTATTGTGGTACAGTAATGTGCAGCATGAGTGTGTGATACACTCACACAATGCACATTAATGTGAAGTTTATTGCTGTAGAGTCTGTGATACACTCACACACTGCACATTACTGTGAGTTTTACTGCTGCTGAGACTGTGATACACTCACACACTGCACATTACTGTGAGTTTTATTGCTGTAAAGTCTGTGTTATATTCACACATTGCACATTACTGCGAGTTTTATTGCTGTGGAGGTAGTCACAGACAGACATGCACACACACATACAGTCGGTCACAGGCAGACATACAGTCAGTCATACACACACAGTCAGTCACAGACAGACACACACACACACACATATAGTCAGTAACAGACAGACACACACATACATTCGGTCACAGTCAGACATATAGTCAGTCAACCACACATACAGTGGGTCACAGGCAGACATACAGTCAGTCAGTCACACACACACACTCAAGTCAGCAATTTTGTTGTTGTTTACGATATAAAAAAGGGCATCTATCAATATGTCCCACTCCTGGCTGCTATACCTCATTCTAGCCTGGTCTGTGCCCGGCTGTTGTTTCTAGCCCTGCTGGGCATACTCTGACACTATAAAGCGGTGCGTGTGGGGACGGAGCAGGAAGACTGTGTAGCCAGTGCACACACTGCTCCCTCGCGCTCCGCTGGATAAATAAATAAATAAAATTATCCCAGCGGCGAGGGCACCATGCAGGGGCAACAATAACCAGGCACCAGGTATAATTTCCTGGTGCTCAGGATTTGTTGAGCCCTGATATATACCCAAATATACCTATTGTTCATTGGCGTCATTTATATCAGTCTGTATGTCCGCCTAAGCATGTTAGCTTATTTACTCCACTTCTATCAAATCAATCACGGGCTCCAGCCCCGGATCTTTTGGAGACCTAGCAACGCCCCTGCTGGACAGTGAATAAACTGTTGTGCACCTGCATTCTGACAGGTATGTTAGGAATTTGCAATTGGTGACAAAATCCCCCCCAATTTTTGGATAACAGATTTCTGTATAAGGGATACTCAACCTGTACTGACTGTAAAAATACCTCCACTCTTGCCTCCCTAGCCCCTCATTAACAGATACTGCTCTGTGTAGCCTATACCTCCCCCTGTGGCGTAAGGCTCTTCCACAAAATCAACATCTCTTCCCATTTGCACCTACAAGACTTTACCGAAGCTGCCCTTGTCTCAGTGCATCTATCTATCTCCTTCCCTCTCAATCTTCGAAAAGTTCCACACAAATAACTTATTCAAAGTGGCTCATAAATGATTAAAGTAAAACACCCATTCAATAGCTTCTGATCAGATCCACCTAGCTGAAAAAGCATTTTTACTGCCACCACCTTCGTTCTGTTCCTGCCTTTTTAACCACCATTTGTGCATCCTGTCCCCAACTCCATCTTTATTGTAATTGTCTGCATCATGTACTGGTCTGTCTCTGTGTGTCCGACTTTGTCGTTAATGCTCCTTTATTCTGTAATGCTCTGTAAGTTGTTGCAGCTATATAATTAAATGTTAATGTAATGTAACTACAAATGTATTTGCCAAAAAAATCATTACTAAACAATTGAAAAGAGAGAAATATATGCATTATTAAAATGCAGCCTGTAATAAATGGAAGGAGGATTAAATATACATCAGACTGAAATGTATATGTATATTTTCTTAAATAGAAAATATAGTACAAACATTATCATAATAGCAAATTGATATTGTTTGCTTAGTATGAAGACTGGTGAATATGCAGAAGACACATTTGGTGATTTGGCACTTTTAAGACAGACAAGTAAAACTACAACGAAATGTCAAATGTAACATTATCAAATGCTTTTACCTTGCTTCACTGGATAATTACAGAGTATTGTCACTAGGTGGCAGAATTTCACTATATGTAATGTAGGACCTGCAACAGACTAATGCAAACTATCCTATTATTAGAAATGTTATTTTCATTTCACTTTCAAAGCATTAATCGTCAACCTTGCACGAAAACCACACTCAAATACAAAAGACTACATGTCTCTAGGTTTATTTGTCACAGTTGTTTTTAACTCTAAATAACTGTATTGTCCTTATAATTGGAAGAACATTGCCAACATGCATAAACCATGCAGACTAGAAAAAATTGTCTTAAAAGGAAAACAGTTACTAGACTGGAAGGGTAAAGTTATTGGTCCAAAATATCATCTCGGTGGTATCCTTTAGTCTGTAAACCTGTTCAAGTAGGGATTCCATTTTTCCAGTGTAACTAAATGCATTACATTATCAGCTACTTGTACGGTGTGCCTTGCAAAAGCCTGCCAATTATACAGCGCTGCGGTATATGTTTGTGCATCATAAATAAACATATTAATTAAGAGTATTAAATAGATGCACAAACCATAGCTGCTAGATCGTATTAACCCTAAGGGTGCAGGAGACAGACTAGTAAAACTGGAGGAAAATATAACTATGTTTGTCTATCTGTCTTAGTGACATATATTAGTGCAAGAGACCCAATCTGTAATAGGACAGCTAGTATTGTGTGCCAGCCAGCGATGTACAATAGGTGTTATATGTGGATGTGCAATACTTTGTATTGTTAACTTTTCAGCACAGTTAACGGTTAGTATCATTTATTCATTTGGTGCCAAAAATCTATACAATTCTATATACAGAACACTACATGCTGGGTATCCATGATCTTCTGCATAATGCTATTCACAAAAACTCTTACACTTATTTTTAAAACTTTTAGACTAAACATTGGCTTTAGGAAGTGTGAACATTAATTCAGAGAAATTACTTTATTCTGCCATTAAATTAACATTATCCATATTCTCAATATTAACATTACCACATTTTTTTTATTTCTTGCAACGCCCTTCGGCTGTGCACTTAGCTGAAAGCAAAACACATCATTAGTGTCTTCTAAAGACTGACTTTTCTCCTGTTTTTGGAAATCAGATTATTATACGGATTTATTCTAGATAGTTACAGTAGGGACTAGTAATGGATGGTTAACTGTTTGCACTCCAGCTGCTGTTAGTGTGGATACACTTGATGCTCAGAGACTATGGATAATTGCCATTGATGTTAAACCTTAGGTACTCAGGCTGATGCATTGCTGCTTCCATAATTCTCATAGCAATATGCTATTTATCCGTTGTGAAATTAAATTTACCTGTAAGTCAAATATACACCACTGTTAGGAATGTCTGTGTGTGACATATAGAAAAAGTTGGACAAACCTCAACCTGTTGTGCAACAACAGAATATCATCTTGAGCTTGTCTCTGGTTGAAGGTGATAGGAGTTGCAATACAACAGCTGCAGTTCTGCAGTTGTAAAAACCTGTGCTTTACATGTTCTGTGTGACAACTACATGAACATAGAGAATGTAAATGCGACACACATTGCACTGTAGCAGTGCAGTGATCATAGTGGGAGCTGTGGTCAACAAACCCTGAAGAGTTAAAGGTTAGCCATCACTGCACATTAGTGATACACATATTCCTCATACAGTGCAAAGCAATAGAGTGCGTATATTCAATAATAAATCAGTTTGCTAATAAGTCATGCACTTATCATGGTGCACACTGAGCATACAAAGACTGGGCTCATCCTACCTTGGACACATGAAGGGGCTCTTGAAGTTCTTTGCCACCTTGCAATCTGAAACCCCAGGGCGCTCCTCCATTCATAGTAACGCAGATATAATCCCCTGTACCCATTGTATGTGCTTGCTTGGTTAGATCAATTCCAGATGGCAATACAAAGTTTTCTTAGTTGAAGTATTATATAGTAGACTATCAGGTTGGTTGATTGACTGGGACACCAGCACTCTTGTAACACTTGCCCGTGGAACTGTGGATGTAGAGCAGAATGCAACTGTATACAGAGAGAGCTCCTGAGATCAGCCCACTAGATCATCACATCACGAGAATGTCCAGCCCACTCATGGGAAAGTGTTTGGTACTCTCAAACACTGTGCTCTAATTTCTCATGGATTCGTTTTTGTTTTATTCTATATTACGCTGTATAATAGTATAAATATTGAGGGAAACGACGTTTAGAAGCAAAATGTAGCATTATATATTTAACCCAGGGAGATAGAGCTTTCCTTGAATGCTAAATTAAATATTTAGACCCAAAATATCTCTGTCTTGTGACCCTCTTCATAGGCGCTCAGGATGTTTGCAGAGCTCCACAGAGAAATATGTATTTTATATGTGTCTGTGCTGACTGCTGTTTATAACGTCACCTTTTGTATTGATAGGCAAATTAGTCAAATATAATATATTGCGCAAATAGACTATTGTGACTGCCAAACTTACCCCAGTTTTAAGTTACTATTCTTAAAGTGACAATACACACTACTGACAACTTTAGTTACAGGGTTATTTATTTTATTATTTTATATTATTTTATTAAACAGTTTTTACAGATTCACGTTTACTCACTTTTTTACACCTAAGCACAGTTTTGTTGTATGTTTATTTTATGGACATAAAATAAAAGCTAAGACTTCAAACATCTCTCCTTTTTATTTTGTTGATTCTTGGGTTACCACCATATTTGAAATAGCAATCTACAGTGTTGCCATTGTTAGAGACTCTAAAGTTTGTAAAAAAAAACCAAAAAAAAAACCCCTTAATAAAACAAGTTGTTATCCTGAGAAAACAACTTGTTATAGTTAGAAAACAAGTATGTTATCCAGAGAAAACAACTTGTTATCCTGAGAAAACAACTTGTTATAGTGAGAAAACAAGTTTGTTATCCTGAGAAAACAAATTGTGAACTGAGAAAACAAGTTGTTATAGTGAGAAAACAAGTTTGTTATCCTGAGAAAACAACTTGTTATCTCGCGAAAACAAGTTAGAAAAAAAGAAAGCATGGCCTCTCTGTGTTTCTGTAGAATTGTTCTAGTCTGGCTATTTGAAATGTTGAGAGGTGATCAATCTAAAAAGACAAACTTGGAAAACAAGTGGCTATTGTTTGTAATAAAATACTTACTTTAGAAACATTTCATACTAATTGTTTTTATACTTGTGCAAAATAGAGTGCAACAAACTCAACTAGTTTTGTGTGCAATATATTTATATAACATTTATTCAGTTTAGACAAGAAATAACCAGAGAACAAAACATAAAGATATGTAACTTGTGATACAAGTGTGGAAAACATGGATAAAAAAAAAAAACTTAAATTAAACATCCTTGTGGCATTGACCAAATATACAACATTTGCATATCAATGAACTTTTTAAATGAGATGGCTCTGAGATCCTGTTAAATATTTACTTGTAAATCATTTACGGCATGTGTGTCAGACCACTGGTTACCAGCCTAGCTCTCATGGAATCCCCAACATTCTAGAACTTAGTGATATTAGTAACCAAGATACCTATACTGAATGGGCATCCGCAGGATTTTTCCCAGGTGGTGGGAGGAAATATTCTTCCCACTGTTCCCCTCTACCACATCAATACTTCCTTACCTTCTACCTGTTGCCTACCTTTGTTGGCTCAGGAGAGGGGTTTCCTGGTGGAAGTCAAATGTTAGTTAACTATTACCGTAACATGAAAATGATATGACTGTGGGAATAGTAGCTAGACCAGCATACCTCCCAACTTCTGCCCCCAGCAAATCGGGACGCTGGGGGGTGGGGCTTGAAGGACACATGTCAGCAGCAATAGCATTGTCACTCTCAGACACTAGAGAATGTAATAGTGACAGCACAGTTGCAGTCCCAAATCCTGCTATTTCACAAACTCTACCTCTATCCCAAAAAGCAGAACAGAGGTAGAGTTCAGCAGGACAGAGGGACAGCCTCCCCAAATGAGGACTGTCAAAATAAAATGGGACAGTTGGGAGGCATGGACCAGCGTGTACCTGTGCAACATGAGAACTTTAGGATCAGGCTTGTATTGGGGAGCGTAGAGCAGGGTGAAAGAAAAGGGCCACAAGAATGGTACAGACAGACAAGAGTTCAATGCAGACAGCGATGATGCAAAACGGGGGGCAAGTCAGAGTCCATGCAGGCAGCACAGGGTCAAAATTGGTAACTAGCCGGGTCAGGAAGGGAGAGTTCATAGTAGTCCAGTAACAAGCTGAGGTACCAAAAGGACAAACACAGAAGTCTTAGGAACTTTGGAGGGCACTGGGAACTAAGCAGGGAGAACAAAACTTAGTAGCTCTATATCTAAGTAAGGAATGAAGCGTGTGAGGGGGTTTTAATAGCATTGTGAGTACAAGCTCCTCCCTTCAGCTCTGGTGGCACCCTCCCCACTCCATAGGTCTCTGTGGAGCACTTTGGAGAAGTGTCAGTCCCTACCCCCACCTCCCCTGCATCCATCAATGCAGAGACGCTATCGGGCTCCAAGACCCCCTCCCCACCCCCGCCAAGTGTAACACAGAAGCGTGCGTTACCCAGAGCTCGAGTGTCAGCCTGCCACGTGATGGCTCAATCACACAGTGGGAATTGGGAGTAGTGGGGGACCTTGTTGAAAGCAAGTGCCCTGTAGGCTGTGGGTGAGGGGGTCCAAGATCCTGACATTTAGTTTACAACAGCTGGTGAAATCAACAACAAAAGCATTTGTGTGCAGTATTGTGTGTAGTGTTTGTACTGTACAGCGCCGTCAACAGTTAGCTACCAATCCCATAATAAACACTAGCAATGTTGTTTGCTCTATTTACAGCTAACAAAGGTTGTTGTATAGTGAAGCTCTGTGATGCACAGCTAACATTCTGAGGTATGACAAAAAAGAATGTAGTTAGAGGGTAGTAAAAAGGGACATAGAGAGACTTGGAACCAAAAAAGGACACTTGAGGGTCCACTCAGGCAGCCCCATTTGGGTCCAAAATTTGCCCAGATCAGGGCTACTCTCTATGCAATTTGGCTACCCAATATGCCCAATTTGTGCACAAAATCATCATATTTTGGCAACATTTTGTTTGGGGAGTTCGTCCAGTGAAATCCAGTGAAATTGGACTGAATTCAGCTAAAATAAATTACTTTGCTTTGTTTATGTTTTAACTGATTTTAGGAATTACATAAATAGCTTGCTACCTGTCATAACAATGCTTTGCACTGTCTCATCCTTGCTCACCCCATAAAATACTCACCTAAAACTAAAAGTGTCCCTTTTTTCATTTGAAATTTAGGACTGTCATAAAGCCTTGTTGCCATTAAAAAGTCCAAAAATACTAGCTGTTGGAACTGAGCCACAGTGTAAGACTGTTTGTGCATAACTGCTGGGTCCGTTCCTTCTTTTTTTTTAAATCCAACTGGATGTTATAGTAAGATTAAGGACAGTTGGTTTGCTGAGCCTAGGGTTCAATATGGCAGTTTATACCCCAAGTATATTAAAGTATTGTTGTATCAGGTATCGAAGAGTTCCCCCGTATTCATTTATCCTTTTATTTAGATAGTAGTTGAACAAGAACAAAAGAGCTTTTAGTCATCATCTGCTAGAATGCATTATTCATTCCATTGTATATGACATGATGTCTCCTTCTATTGTCACCCAATACCATCCACTGTTCTTACCATAAAAGCAATGGGGTCTGTGCCAAGAATAATGAATGGAGGTGAATCTGTCATGCACCTATTCAGAGATGCATATTTAGCGCCTTGAGTTACGTTTATATGCATAAACGTCATAAATAAAGAACATGTGGTATTCCTATGAACCCCCAATTACATTGAAGGGGCCATTGAGCTTCCTACAACCACAAATAGTGAGGGAACAGAATCCCAAACAAGGACATTAAAAACCATCAATTATATGGTCCATAACTTTTATATTGTGTATAATGTAAATGTAGAGGGTAAATGTTATCAAAAATGATCAGTACAGTGTGTTAGCAGAAGTTTACACAGATGTTTAAGTCGATGAAGTTACTTTAAGGCCAACTGGCTGCTAAACCCCTATGGTACCGAGTACTAAGTAATTCATTTGAAGCTGGATGTCAGGGAATTTTTTTTCCAAACACAATTTGGAAAATTGGCACATGGTATAAATGTATCATGGATTTTGGTCCTGGCATATTGAAGGGTCGACTCAACACACACCGCTTTGTCACAAAATGGATTGGGATAAGACACTTTAGCTGAAGTTCACAAAATCTCTGAATGCGGCTACTCAGTATCCCTTAATTTGGGTCCGGATCGGCTGTTCAAGCCGTTCGAAAACCCAAAGCCTCAGAAACATTTGGATCTGGACATTTTGGCCATGAAAACCATAGATTTTTGGCTACCCAATGTGAACCAATCACCGCTGATTTTGATCTATTTTATCTTTGTCTAAAAGCTCCCATTATAACGGGGCGTTTGAGGCTAACCCTTTGGTTCAGTGCATTTCAGACATGTTTTGGCTGGCTTTGGAAGATATCAGTGCGGAATTGGTTATGTTTTCTGAATTGCAAATGTATTCTGAGTCACATCGGGGCTACCTGAGTAGGTTGAATTTCGGGTACCAATGTGAGACGAATTTGGGCACAATTAGGAGACATCATTTTGGTGCCAAAAAACGTTGCTACCTGAGTCAACTCTTAAGAATTAAATGCATATAAATCACACATGCAGAGGAAAGTTGAAACTGGTACTAAAAAAGCATTATCGTATTAGAGTCTCGAAGGATGACATAGCAGTAAACCAATACAAATGTCAAGGATATTTTTATTAACCATCAGTAACACTCTTGTTCAATATATGCACCACATGTGTTGTACGTTAACACTTATAATAAAAAGATGTTGTGTTATTTTGGACAGTTATGTTATATTTATTCCCTGGGTATAAATAGGTGATTTATTCTCCTGGATCTCCAACTTGAAAGTTTAAATATAATAAAAATATATTACCATTAGCAGAAAATCACTGATTTCATACATACCACTTAAAATAAATATAATGATGTCAGAATCAGAACTGATAAAATATAGAATCCATAGTGCAGCCAAATTTATAGCCTTCCTGTAGAGCTTTTATTGCACATAGGTCTTAGCAATGAGGTAGGATTACATTGTGCTCTTTCATCCCCACAACCAATGCTATGGGATATACTGCCGTTGTCTACCTTTTTTAATATACTGGCATGCTATGAGATGACAAGAAGTCAAATAAATCATGCTATCATTCCAAAGATAATAGCACAAAAGGATCACTAAGTGGATCAAAGGGTGCCGCTGGATAAAACAACAAGAAATTCAAACACATTTAGGGCTGCCACCTATCTGAAAAAAATACCTGCCATGATAATGCCTCCATAGACTTAACATTGGCCTTAAACCAACTTTTTACCAGCCTGCTGGTAATCTCATTACCCACTTGAAAACCTGCAGTAAAAACACTATGAACACTGGTTCATCTGAACGCACTTCTTTCAAGATCCACACACTTTTATCATGCATAACTTCAGAGGAGGAGAGATGCTGAATTAAGATGTTACTGCAAATGGTATAGCAGAAATAAGGTGGGATACCACACATCATTGGACAATCAATTTGGCGTGCTATATGTTGTTTAGAAAAGATAGCTCAAACAAAAGAGCTGTCTGTATATAAAAACAGGCCTTATTGCCTCATTTGTGGGAAGAAATTGATGATGAAAGTATTGAACATGTGGAATCATTGTGGGTTGAGATATTCAGTGGGAGTAGAACTGTCCAGAAATGATTAGTGGGTATTTGTTATAAACCACCAAATATTGGTGATCTTGAAGAATCACAGCTATTAATGCAAATAGTAAAAGCTTCTTTTCTGGGATTTTAATTACCCAGAAGTAGATAATCCAGAAGTAGTATAATAATACTTGCAAAGACTTGAAGAAAGAATTTAGGCTATGACAGCGGAAGGGATTTTTTCAGGGTTCTACCCGGACCTCCTGACATATGGAAGTACAAAATAATAAAGTGTTGAGCAAAGAACAAAAGCAAAGAACAATACTTATCTCAGATCAAATTGTTCTCAGCAGGAAAACATGTAAAAAATATAAAAATACAAAAATCATGTGCAGTATAGTAGGCAGGTAATTGAATATAAATGATATCCCCCTATAGAATTTCACTCACACAGTATTGAGCCCTTAATACCGGCTCTGAGTGTAAAAGACGAAGAGCATTCCAAGTCCTATCATCCGCAGGAGAGTTAATAGATGAACAGATAATGGTCTCGGTTCATCCGAGATATCCTGACCATTATCCAGACCGAAGTCAATTTCAATTTTATCTCCTGACATATGCATTTAAAAGTCCTAATTTCTCTGCTTATATACCTCCATCCTCTTCTCGAGTCCTCCCCACATTTCTTCCCCTCTGTTGGTGTCAGGTGAGCTTGTTAACTAATGCAACACACCCCTATTAAATACCAGCTATTTATTGCAAACAGGGCTTTGGATGCCTGACTTCTGAAAGCTGCTTCTTCTGTTGCTGCTTCTCTGTCTAAAGTTCATTTTGAATTTCGACACTGTCCAGTAACTGTGAAACTGAACCTGGAAGGCTCAACCAGCCGGGGGGATGTTTCAGCATCTCCTGAGACCTTTAGTCTACAGCAATATTTCTTCAGCTAAGTTGCTCCCTTAAAGGGCCCACTCCTGCTTTTGTCACCCTCTCTAGGGTGTTCCTGCTTCAGTCACCCTCTCTAGGGTGTTCCTGCTTTAGTCACCCTCCCTAGGGTGTTCCTGCTTTAGTCACCCTTCTCAGGCCTCAACGTTACCTAAGGCCTCACATAGTTACATAGTGACATAGTAGTTTAGGTTGAAAAAAGACTTGCGTCCATCAAGTTCAACCCTTTTCCTATCCCATGTTTACCGCTGTTGATCCAAAACAAGGAGAATAATTGGGGGCGGCGTCCCAATGCCAGAGCAACCACAGCAAACCCTGTAGCCGGGCCCCGTCATCTACGAAACCCCCCTGAGATACCTCCAAATCGAGCCATTCGCCCCACACCTTACCGTACCGCTTCCAAGTGGATCCAGCAACGATTCAACGATTCAGTGGCTAATCCACTGAACTACTCGCCCAACCCAAGGTTCCACAATGCTGGCGGACAAGGAATCCCTTCTGGCTCTGCCTGGGGCGCCACTGCCCGGAACACATCCCACTGTGAACAAGAAAGTGCATCAGCGGTTATGTTGTGCACACCGGGAATGTGAACAGCCCGAAACGTGATATTATAATCAAGGCAGCGAAGAACCAAAACCCGAAGCAAGCGAACTACCGGTGGGGAAGATGCTGTCAAATTGTTTACTGCCATAACTACCCCCATATTGTCACAATGAAAAACCACTCTGCGGTTACGCAGAGAGGCCCCCCATAGTTCCACAGACACTAGAATAGGGAACAGTTTAAGGAATGCCAAGTTTTTGGTAAGGCCCACGGGGGTCCCGGCGGACCATCGGGAACCCAAAATCGCCCCATAGCCTACGGACCCCGAATCATCCGTATAAAGATGCAAGGCCGCATTGGACACTTCTGCAGCCTGCCACAAAGACCGACCATTATAACGGGCTAGGAATTCATCCCACACGGCCAGATCATCTCGCAAGGGGCGCATCAAACGAACGTAGTGGTGTGGCAAGCACACGCCCGCCGTTGCCGCAGCCAACCGCCTGCTAAATACCCACCCTATGGGCAGGATTTTACAAGCAAAATTGAGCTTCCCGAGAAGAGATTGCAACCTCCGCAGCTGGATTTTCCGCAAGTCACGAGCCCCGGACACCTCCACCCTAAGACCGAGAAGTTTGTCCTGTGGGAGGCGGCATTCGCCTGCTATTGAATCAATTTCGATACCCAAAAAACAAATACAGGTAGCCGGGCCCTCCTTCTTGTTCGCCGCCAACGGGACCCTGAAAGAAAAAGAAACCGAATGCACCGTCCGTAATAAGTGGTTGCAAACATGTGAGCCGGAAGGGCCCACAAGCAAGAAGTCGTCCAGATAGTGCATAACCGAGTTGCACCCGGACTCCTCCCTAACAACCCACTCTAAAAACGTACTAAAACATTCGAAGTAAAAACACGAGATGGAACAACCCATGGGAAGACATAGATAAACGTAAAAACGCCCCTCGAAATGACAACCAAGAAGATGGTGAACTGGGAGTAGACGGAATGCCGATTCCACATCAGTCTTAGCCATCAATGCCCCCAACCCCGCTGCCTTAACCATTCCTACGGCCGCATCAAAAGACGCGTACGACACTCGGCACAATTCCGCACCTATGTCGTCGTTTACCGACTTCTCGTGGGGGTACGACAGGTGCTGGATTAACCTAAACTTACCCGGTTCCTATTTGGGGACCACCCCCAATGGCGAAACCCGAAGGGACGCCAAAGGGGGCGATTCAAAAGGACCCGCCATAAGGCCAAGCTCAACCTCCTTACCCAGTTTATCCCGAACGACCTCTGGGTGTTCTTAAATCCGCTCCTTAATTTCCGGCTTCAAGTGGAGACCAAGAGGTCCCGACCAGCACATATAGGAAGCACCGTGTGCGACTGGCGCCACTGGGTGCTCCACATCCACCCCCCCCCCGCTTGGGTTGCTGCAGAACCCGCCGATGCCAACGGGACCGCGGGGCAACCACCGGCGCAGTTGCTGTCAGGGGAGGAACTGGCGCAATGCATGCCGGGCCTGCAATACCCGAGCCCGAGCCTGGAGACCCCCACACGCCGCCCAGCATCCCATCTAAGCACTGTAACGCAGATGCGCCGGGAGACCCTACCGCACGGCCGACCTGTTCTATTACCTTGCGCAAACTATGTAGCACATCAACCCATGGCTGGCTATTACTACCCGAAGCAACCCCACAATCAGTCCCAATCAAACCCACCCCTTGCCCCACCGACTCACCACCGATTCCAGCCGCCGCATTCGGAGCAGGCGCCGTAGGAGGAGGTACTGCCATATCGCCCGCAGCCTGTGGTACAGGAGATGAGACGTGTCCTGGCATGGATTCAAAACCCGAGGTCTGCAAGAAAGAAAAAGGTGAACAAAAAGACAAGGCAGGAGAAGGAAGGAGCCCTGCTGCAGAGACCTGGTGAGTAGGGACAGGGGATGGATTAGTGAGTAGAGCAGAAGGAGGTAGGAGAGGTAGGCCCCCGTCCTCAGACCCAGAGGACACGCTGCTGCAGCCCCCCTCCCGGACCTTAGAGGTAAGCGCAGCGCCCCCCGTGTTTGGCCCTGAGGCCTACTCACCGCCCTGGAGGGCTGCCTGGGACCTCTTCTCCTGGAGGACCTCGTCGCTGGAGCTGAAGAGGCTTGTATCAGGGCTGCACCAGACCTGGTGACAGCCCTGCCGGCAACGGAGCTCCTTACCTCCGTTCCCCGGGTGGAGGGGCGCGGCCTGCGATCCCCGCTCCCAGGATGCACCGGGGAAGACCACGTGGGCCCCGAGGGAGGTCCGACACTGGATACAGCGGGCCGCGTGCGAGCCACTTCTGCTGGAAGGATATTGCATACATCCACTACCCTCTCAGTAAAGTAATACTTCCTGAAATTACTTTTACATCTTTGCCCTTCTAATTTAAGACTATATCCTCTAGTTGTGGTAGTTTTTCTTCTTTTAAATATACTCTCTTTGTTTACTGTGTAGATTCCCTTTATGTATTTAAATGTTTCTATCATATCTCCCCTGTTACGTCTTTCCTCCAAGCTATACATGTTAAGATGCTTTAACCTTTCTTGGTAACTTTTATTCTTTAACCCATGAATTAGTTTAGTAGCCCTTTTCAGCACCCTGGGAGATATGTTAATATTGGACAGGGCATGTATGAGTGAGGGGAGTGGGGAGATGACTAACGGCTGCCAGGGGGAGGGGTCCCAAGGGGGTTGATAAAAGTCCTGGGACCCCTCCCCCTGGCAGCCATCTTGTGAAGCTATGTCTCCCCACTTATTATGAGGTCTCAGCATGCTTTTAGTAATGTGTGGTCACAAATTTTTATTTTTTTTCATAATTATATTTTAGATATTCTTATAACTATAATGGTCTAATTTCATTGTCTGCATAGTGTTGAGCATTTAGTAAAAAAAAAAAATAGTATCGGTATCATATTGCTATTGACTTGCTAATTTGAAACAGGTGTAGTTTATTTTCTTTAACTACTCATATTGTGTGTATATTTTATAGTAAATGAAAATAAGGGTCTATAAGGGTTTTTTATACACAAAATGACTTGTTTGTACCTCTCACTGATGTGTACCTGTTTTACACTGGTTCTCTAGTTTTTTGATGTCTTAGTACTGGCTACCGAAGGTCTGGAGATCATCACTACTAGAGGGGAACACTCATATTAGATCATATCATGAAAGCATGGAACCTTACTGATTGATACTTGATCTCATCAGGCTGCCTAGGGACCCATTCTCCATTCATGGTTCAGTGCACTGGTTCTGCTGCTGCTACTTGGCCACAACAAGACACATGGACGTATTTGCTAAATTTCATAGATATAAAGAACTTTGATGAATATTGGATTTTTTTCAGCATACAGTGACTATAAAGCTTTTTGAACTTTTGTGGACTGAAAAAAGGTGCATAATTGAAAAGAACAGTACATAACCCATCAACGATGGGTTATGAAAAACATATCATTTTTACATACTAACTGTATATATTATACTAACTTTGTATAAAAGTCATATGTCATCCCCTCTGTTGGCTCACTTACTTCAAATGGATTTAAGTGCTGCATTATTTCTCATATACATTTAGTATTTTCATCAATATACATAGTGATGTTATCCATCTAGAATGCACTGAAAGAGATCCTTTAAGTTCACATCTGACCATAATAACAGGGCAAGAGAAAATACAGCTTGACTGTTCAGAGAATTAGTGAAAACTATTTGAGAATAAACCCTCTCACTGGTATGAGATAATCTCACTAGAGAATTATCTAAAACATAAACTCATACCAAGGTGGTTACACAGCCAAAAAATGCCCTTTTGAAAGAGGAAGGAATAAAATTTAACCCTGAATGGGAAAAATGATACTATTTTTTTTTAAACCAAGGGCTCTGGATGATCTCAACTTGGGGGACCACCAGTAACTAAATTTACTTTCCAAGAGCTTTCATTAGTGCATGTGCCATTCTGACCAATCTAGTAAGTTGCATAGGGATCTATGTTGAGGCAAATATCACAATAACCTCAGTTCATCTGCCTTCTCCTCACTTGAAAAATCAAGATAATCAAACCAGCTTATGGAGACTTTAGATATTTAAAAGCACAACCATTTTAAATATTAAATTATAAAAATAAAACTGGAAATAATTATATTTAACATCATTATGTAGCAGGCTGGTTGCAGTGAGAAAGCAGGAGTCCTCTGGCTCCACAAATAAGGTTACCAGCAGCCTGTTAAAAGTTTGGCTTGCTACCAATGTTAAGTCTTATGTAAAGCAGAGCCATTATTTTTTTTGAAGAAAGGGTAACAACTCTAGTCACAAAACGAATATCCTACAGCCGTAATGCTGGCAAAGCATCAAGGGAAATGTAGTCCACAATATCTGAAGTGCCAAAGGTATGGCTTAATCTCCTGGGGAAGTGAATAGAGACAGAAGATCAATCTGGTCAACACAGTATATCAGTAGTGGAAATTCACGATGACATCCACCACATAAGCAGATATTCTTGTCTTAAGTTTGTATATGGTTTTATAGATATGATATCTGACCAGTCACTCAGGGTTGGAGTTCAGGGTTTTGATCCCTAATTAAGGTATCAAAAGTAATAAGCCACACTGTGATCTTGATAGCACTAATTATAAGCACTCTAAAACTCTCTATCTGGGTCTGGGTCTTCCTATGGAAACGGTACTGAGATGGTGCTGGTCTCTTTCAGCAGGATAATGCACCCTGCCACAAAGCAAAAATGGTTAGGGAATGGTTTGAGGAAGACAACAAGTTCCAGGTGTTGACTTGGCCTCCAAATTCCCCAGGTCTGAAGCCAATCGATGACTGATCAGTGTATGCCCTCATGTGGAAGAAACACAGAAGCTTTCTTCACACAATTGGACCTTTATATCCAGTTCTCTACAGAGTGAGAACATTCACTTCTATAAATTGATCCCTCTCGGCATATCTCCAGGGAGATCAATTGCCAAGTTAAAATGTGGGACTATAAATGAACAGTAGATTTTACTAGCTTTGCTACTTTTTAGCAAAACTTTGGATTCTTAAGGTGGGCAGACAGCCAGTCTGGACTCTAGACCTTTTTTTTTAGCACCTTATGTTTGAATTCCAGTGTGTCCACTTGCTGTTTTAAAGCTCTGATTTAATTGTGTTGGTTCTGCTGTGGCAGGCAGCAACTTGCTAGATTCAGTGACTAAATGACAATCTTCAATTGCTGCATATTACTCTAAACCAGGTGTGGTACATTATGGCCTTACAACTGCTGATCCCCTACATCTCCACTTGAACTATATCAGCTAAGAGGCTGACCGGGGTGTATAAGCGATATAGTCCTAGTCCTCCAACATGTGGTCTGAGGTTGGACAACAATATTCTAAGCCAACTTAAAAAGATTTATGAGCAAAAACACTTCCCGATATTTATTTTCTTTACATACATTAATGACATATATTGAAACAAATTACCCTTTTTTTATTTCAGTTATATTGTCTTTTTATAAAACAAATGTTCTTCAATGGAATGTGTTAACACGTATATTTGTGGTAATTATAACACGATTAATTAAGATATACAATGCTTAGGTATTACCAAAGGATGGTAGCTCCAAATAAAGCTATCAAATATGAAGATCTAATCAGAGCTATAAGTTTAATATAGGGGGATCTCTGTGCATTTTATATTGGAGTAGTAGCAGTAGTGGTTGGGCAGTTTAGCCAAGATAGAGGAGGGCTTGCCAGGCCGCAGGGATAAGCAGGGAGGAGCAACTTTGATGTTTTTTTTTTTTTTTTTTCTTTCTTTTGGTTTGTTTGTTTTCTGTCCGTTTTTGTGACGTTGGTGTTGTGTTTGTCTAGGTTCCTCCCTTGATTTATGTCTTAAATTGAGGAGAGAATAATGAATAATCAAGGTACTCCTGTATAAAACAGAATAGGATGGGGAGGGAATGACCTTATGAATAAGGTTAAGAGGAATATTGTTGATGATGGAAACTACCCAAAATGGAAAGAGATTGCTGGAAATAATGCACTGTAAATGTATATTTTGGTAGTTTGGTATCTTTGGTATTTATGAGGAAATATAATGAATAAGGAATAAAGACTATATATATATATAAAGAAAAAAGTGAGACATAAGGATGATCAAAACAAAATGAAGCCATGGGACTCACAATCCCACTATCAATAAAGAACTGAATGTCTCAGAAAAAAAAAAAAAAAAGATATACAATGCTTAGCAATACTAAAAAAACACAACATTGAATGGTTGTCACATATATTTTTCTAGTAAATGTGAATTCTTAGTAAACTTAGTAAATTAGTAAATCACATGCACGATATAAATTGTCTCGGTTTTATTTTTGCCTTCTTCAGGATGAAATAATATGGATGTGTGTAGAATGGTTGAAGTTAATGCACTATGTGTCGTTTTTCAACCAAATTAACTATGTAACATAATTATTTTTCTTCTCCTAAGTCACAACTGAAAATGATACAGTTGATCATGTGATAAAAAATGTCACTTGTATACATACTCAGAGTCTGTCATAACACTTACATTTTTTAATGTTTAAGTGACAAAAAATACTACTTGGTGTCATGTTCTAAAATGAAACAAAATCCAGATGCTGGAACTTGTGAAAATTCACTGTTATTACACTCACAAAAAAAATAAAACATATGAAAGCAGCCAGAGTGGTGCCAAAATCTGCCATTAATAAACGGAAAACATCAATTATTGATTTCCTTTGTGCTGAAGGCTTGGGGGACGTATTGCATTTAACTTAGCTTTAGTCACTTGTTGAAATATGGCAATGTAATACACATAGAAATGAGCTATTGCCCAAACAGAAAGGTAATTGCGAGAGCAAAAAGAACATGCTTAATTACATAAAGTTAGCTCATTTCTAAAATATAACCATATGTTTTAGCGACTTTTTGCTCATACATAAATTAGAACACGTAGAAAATATAGGTACATTATGCATACCCTCCAACTGTCCCACTTTTATCATTTATCATTTTGGGATTGCTATCCTACAGTCTTGAGTTTTCATTCTCTGCTTGTTGCCTGGAAAATTAATATAGTACATGTGCAGAATTTTACACGTGCTTTGTAGCATGTGCACATTAAGTGACAGTAGACCTGACATTCCCCATTCTAAACCATCCTGCATTGCCGGGGGACATGTTGGGAGATATGTTAATGTCTTTATTTATTCTTTCATTTAATATTTATTGAATTTTTTTTTTTTTTTTTAAAGATCACAATACAAATACATTTATATGATAAAAAGTTACACAATAATAGTATTATTGACAAACAAAACAAAACATAATCAACATACTGTGATGCACCTGTATACTGGAAGCTATATTTATTGAAAATGAGATGGTTAACTATTTATAACATGGATATATTATATGGTCCAGGGGTTACGAAAGGGTCTAGGACTCTTCTTCGCCGCATCTTCATCGCTGACAGTTCAGCACGGCAGTTAGAACGCTGAACTGTCAGCAATGAAGTATAACGCGGCCGTTTCACCGCGGCTGCAGCTATGTAAGAGCTGACAGTTCAGCGCTGATCTGTCAGCTCTTACAAATCTAAAAGTAAATGATTCCCCCCCCAATAGTAACACTAAACCCCAATACTAACACTAAAATTAACCCAATACTAAAATTAACCCCCTAAACCCTAATACTAACCCCCGACCCCTAATACTAAAATGAACCCCCTAAACCCTAATACTAACCCTAATACTAACCCCCGACCCCTAATACTAAAATACTAATACTAAAATGAACCCCCTAAACCCTAATACTAACCCTAATACTAACCCTAATACTAACCCCCGACCCCTAATACTAAAATTAACCCCCTAAACCCTAATACTAACCCCCTAAACTCTAATTCTAAACAAACTAAAATCGGTAAAATACTTACCTTTAGCAATGAAATGTCCCGCAATGAAATCTCCAGCGACCATCTGTCTTGTCGAGTCGGCGGTGAAGCGGCTGCGCGGAAGCAGCCGCGATGAAGAGTCCCATCCCCATTAGATATTACTAGGTGAGTAGAATGTACCATCTGCAGAGATATCAGGACTTAACAGAAAAAAATGAACCATTGTACAGGAATGAATTGGCTTTGCTGGGAATGGGGGATCTTTCATCTGTATTGTGGATGAATGAGTGGAAAGTTGGTTCAAATTTCTTGTCAAAAACAGAGATTTCTCATAAAAGAGATTTATTTGGTGGATAGTTGGAATATAGGGGAAAAAAAAGAATGTTTCGATAAAATATCTCCCTATAGTACTATTAATAATATTAAATATAATATATCAGATTTAAACTTAGAGAAATGGACTAAAAATGCAACATCTAACCTTTTGGAAGGAAATAAGATAATACCTTTTTCCACAGCTACAGTTAAAGCTTGGTTTGCTAACAAAAGATATACTTATCTACTTTGCCACCTGTTATTTGATAATAGTGATTTAATGATATGTTAATGTATTATACAGGGCCAGCCTTTGGGGTGTTTGCCACCAGAGGCACTGGCTGGAGAGATCAGAATCACCAGCACTCTGCTTGGCCGGGATTTGGAGATGGGGCAGGCCTCACCAGGTGAAAGGTGAAGGTGCTCACCCACCCTGTGAAGCATAGCGGCATAAGCTCCATGTGAAGTGTTGATCAGGGCCGGCCTTAGGGGTGTACGACCTGTGCGAGCACACAGGGCGCAACACCCCAAGGGGCGCCATGTAAAAAAAGTTTGCTGGTAGAGGCAATGGCTGGGGAGATCAGAAGATCTCCTCTCGCCAGCAGTCTGCTCGGCCGAACTGAAGGATCCGGGGGAGGGGTCCTGAGAAGCAGTGTGCAACACAATCTCTGCTCACTCTCCCTCCGCGTAAGGATAATTTAGGGCATCAGAAATACGTTGCCCTGCGTCATCACTTCCTGCAGGGAGCGTGGCCAGCATGGACAGAACTCTGTGAGTGTGTTTAACAAACAGAGCTTATGCTGTGCACTGCTTTCAGTCAAGTAAGAAGGGGGGAGGAAGAGAGAGAACAGATGGGGTGGGGGAAGCAGGATAAAGAACTGATAGGAGGAGGAGGGGGAGAAAACTGATACGGGGGAGGAGGGGAGAAATAACTGATGGGGAGGAAGAAACAGAACAGAGGTATGGTGAGAGGAGAGGGAGAAAGAACTGATAGGTAGAGGAGGGGGAGAAATAACTGATATGTGGAGGAAGAAACAGAACAGAGGTATGGTGAGAGGAGGATAACACAGATATGAGGGGGAAGATAACCAATATGGAGGGAGGAGGAGGTGAAGAGTTAGCAGATATGGGGGGTAGGGAGAGACATTCATGGAATGGGAGAGGAGAGAGAGACATGAAAGGTAGAGGAAAGAGACATACATGAGAAGGGAGAGAGAAGACATGGGAAGGGAGAGAGAGATACATGGGAAGGGAGAGGAAAGAGACAGACATGGGGGTGGGGGGTGGGGCGCCAGAGGGGTGGCCCGCACAGGGCACCTGAACACTTAAGGCCAGTGCTAATCTTATACACCATACATTAAAACATTTAAAAAACTGCTAACTTTCGTAACATTAATGAAATCAATAGAACATTATTGATACTGATATTAGATCTGAAATGGTGTTGAGGGAGACAGGCTATTGTGTGAGCTGATGGCAGTTACTGTTATATGAACAAACATAGAAATGAGATGGCCACAGTTGGATGTTTAAGGGGTCAATTTACTAAATTCCAATACTAAATAATACTGCTTCTCATTTTGTACTGACCCCAAAATTGACTAATTTTAAGCCAAGCATATCACTTTGTAAATTTAACAAACTCCAATGGAAACATGCTGAGAATTAATGAGGTGCACATTCTAACAAAGTTCAGCTTAATAGCTGACCAAAGATATTATGAAGCTTAGCATACTCTTTAATTGCTGCTAAATTGCTGAAAAGAGCCAGGAAGATAACCAAAAGATCCAACATTCACGAAGCACTTTCATCACAGCCCCTTAAATAGATTTGTTTTATATACAAATACACAGTGTCCCATTATACATAGTTGGACAATCAGAAAAAGAGACCCACAACTAAACTAAAGGGGGTCATGTAAAAACACAGCGCACAAGCAGATTGCACCAAATACTGGCACAATCGCATAAGTGCCAATGTATAAAGAAGACTCACGAGAATGTGTAGATTATAGTTGTGTCAGGTCTGTATAAAGTAAACATTGTTTTTACTGTGAATCTAGAGCATAAACAATTATTGAAAATTATCCATAAATTGTATTAGCAAAATTGCAAGCAAATTCAGAAATAAGTCTCCTGCTTATGACCTCACCTGTGGCACGGTATGTGAACGAACTGCTTTTCAATGGGAAATGTGTAAGTTGCATACCGTGCCACAAGTGAGGTCATAAGCAGGAGATTCCATAGACTTTTTTTCTCCTAATTTAGGCATTTGCTTGTAGTTTTGTTAATACAATGTATAGGTCATTTTCAATCATTTGTTATGCCCTACATGCTCAGTAAAACTAATGTTCAGGTGATCCAGTCGCTTTACTAAGGGAGTATCTTTTTGCTTGTCTATAATGCACTTTTTACTAGAGTCATGGAAATTGTTAGAGTTTTGTACTTTGAAGTCATTGTTTAATGGTTCTCAATCCAAAGGAAACTGAGAGAATAGATTGCAAACCTGGTGTTTGTCTTTCAGTGAGGAATATTATTATATTTATAGCGATGCAAGACAAAATATATTATTGCATTTGAGGTAGCTTTGAAGTGTGATGAGACTTTAAAAAGTTGAAATAAGAATATTTTAATATTGTTTCTAGTGAACATAACCTTTCTAAGACAAATGACAGCTTGTCTCTACCATTATAAGAATAAAGGCAGGACACTGCTATCATGTGTTATATGTTGAAGATCAAAAAGCATGCTGCACGCTAACATATATAATTTCAAATATATTATGTTCTAACATGTTCAAGATAATGACAACATTCTCTTTCATATAACATACAAGCGGATCTTAGTTGTTTCTTTCATTTAACCACTTCATGACCAAGCGATTTCGCTAATTTTATAACGTGCAGTACAATGGCATTAACATTTCTGCTGTGTTTCTATTTAGCTGTCATTTTCCATTTTTCTCATTTACTGAAACTCACACACATTTTTTAGGATAAGAAGGGATTGCTTTAGATGCCATTATAAGGATTCAATCGTATAATTTATCACAAAAAATAACACATTTTCCAACTTTGACATTTTCCCATCTTTTACTGATCTAAGGAAAAAACTGCAAAATAGATTCAAATATTTGTCTTGAGTTTGGGAAGTTATACAGCAATAAGTACAATTATCACATTGGGATTTCAAAAACATTTTTATTTTCAATAAACCAACCAAAGGTATCTCTGATTTGGAATGAAGACCTCCTATCTACCCAGGGCCGGACTGGCCTACCGGGATACCGGGAAAAATCCCGGTAGGCCGTCTTCCCTCGGGCTGACCAGACTTCAAGAAGGCGGCCGCTGGGGCTGCTTTAAGAACGTGGCCGCCGGGGTCGCTTTAAGAACGCGGCTGCCGGGGCTGCTTTAAGAACACGGCTGCCGGGGCCGCTTTACGAGTGCTCTGCCCTTCCCCCGAGACAGTCTGAGCGCCGGATGTAGGTGACATTCGACGCTCAGGGGAAAAAAATGAATAACGGTGTCCTGCCTCTACAGTTATACGAGGCAGGCACCGTTTCAAACCTACATAATTTTTTTTTTAAAAATAAAGAAATTGTGTGTATGTGTAAGTGTGTCTGCGTGTGTGACGGTGTGCATGTGTTACTGTATGTAAGTGTATCTGTCAGTGTGAATGTGTAACTTTTTGTCTGTAAGTGTGACTGTGTGTGGGACTGTCTGTAAGTGTGTGTATTTCTGTATGTGTGTATATCCACCTCTCTGCAAACAGCATTTTATAAAAAATACGTGTGTATATGTAAGTGTGTCTGCATGTGTGACAGTGTGCATGTGAGTGTGAATGTGTAACTTTTTGTCTGTAAGTGTGACTGTGTGTGTGACTGTGTGTAAGTGTGTCTGTGAGTGTGAATGTGTAACATTTTGTCTGTAAGTGTGACTGTGTGTGTGACTGTGTGTAAGTGTGTCTGTACACGTGTGACTGTGTGTAAGTGTGTCTGTATAAGTGTAACTGTGACTGTGTGTAAGTGTGACTGTATGTAAGTGTGTGTGTATTTTATGGATGTGTGTACATCCACCTCCCTGCAAACAGCATTTAAAAAAAAAACACATGTGTATATGTAAGTGTGTCTGCATGTGTGACAGTGTAAGTTGATATAACCTTGTGTACATACTGGGGGCATATATTGCCCTAGGCAGAGTTATATATCAGTTTTATCTACAAATAATATACTCTTCAAATGGGCTTTGAAATGGTTTTCTCTTTTATGAACAGGAAAATAATGTTAACACAAGGCCGGTAAAAATATGACTTGCTGCCAATGTTAAGTCTATGGAGGCAGTAGCAAAGCCGTTATTTTTGTGGAAAAGGTGGCAACCCTAGGCTGGTATAATGATGTTATGCTATGTGGCTAGTTTAATGATGTCATGCTTATGGGGCTGGTATAATGATGTCGTGCTATGGGGCTGGTATAATGATGTGATGCTATGCGGCTGGTATAATGATTCAGTGCTATGGGGCTGGTATAATGATGTCATGATATGGGGCTGGTATAATGATGTCATGATATGGGGCTGGTATAATGATGTGATGCTATGCGGCTGGTATAATGATTCAATGCTATGCGGCTGGTATAATAATGTCATGATATGGGGCTGGTATAATGATGTCATGATATGGGGCTGGTATACAATTATTTCCAGGGCTGGTTTTTATCCCCAGTCCGGCCCTGTATCTACCTCTCAAAGGCCTGGTGACTGGTTGTACAAGAAGACTCAATATCCACCTGTTCCAGGTCCTGCACTGTGAATCCAAAACCCTGACCGTTACAAGGGACCGCAAAAATACCATGCGTTAAGCAATGGCATTGCATTAAGGGAATTATGGTGTTTTGCAAAAATAGCCACCCCTAATCCCCTAGCCTACCCCCCATTTCACAGCGTTGTGAAATAAAAATATTTGTCCCCCAGTATGGCCCCAATATAAATATATACTATCCAGCATATGCCTGAGGCCCCTAGGTAAAATAGTGGATGCCCCTCACAAGGCTTGGGTCCTGTACTATGTCCTAGCCCCAATAAAATTGTATTTTATTTTGAAAAACAGGCAATAGTAGCATTGGGATAGACCATAAGAACTATGGTGTGCCGTTTTTTTTTTATGCCAGCACGGATTTCTTTACGATGAGAGGATTCATTTTTTTTATGGAGGCCTGTTCCCAGGCAGAAGGTAAGGATCTAGGGCATAACTGAACACTGTATACAAGTATTGTTTCCCTACAGCCCTCCCTTTGTGCACCTTCATAGCCCTGAAAGTGTGTTTTTTTTTATTTATTTTTTACAGGTTTTGGGGTATTTTTGGCCTTCCCTCCCTACCTGGGCAAGGTAGTATTGGGGGGTAGGAAGGGAATATATTTAATTTATTATATTTATTAATTGTGCCTGGGGCATTTGTCAAGCCATTCTTAATAATTATTTATATATATTCTCTTGTTTTTTTTTATATTCTAGTTTTTAGCCTGTATATATTAACTAATAAAGGATTTTTATGTCTTCTATATATTTTATATTTTTTGGTATTTTAGTGAAAGCCACTACCCCCCATGGACTAAACAAAATTTGTGCATTCTGAGGACTGCTGAATAAACTGCTGAAATGTCCTGGGTACCTGGGACATTTCTGAAAAGAAAGCTGCTAGTCCTTCACCCTTGTAACAGCATAATGATCAAAGTTTAAGATCAATGATGCAGGATCTGAATTATACATTTGAAATATTCTTGTACAGCCGGTCACCAGGTCTTTGAGAAGTAGTAGGGGGTCTTTGTTCCAAATCAGAGATATCCTTGGTTGAGCAGCAGACACTGCTGAAAAGGTAAATAGCTGCACCTCTACCCCTTCATGACGAAGACGGTACTGGACCGTCATAGGGAAAACACCCTTGATCCGATCGCGGTATGCATGCTGGCATACTGCAATCACAGTAAAAATGACATGGCTAAGTGTTATAGTGAATTTTCTTCTAGTTAGGGCTGTTGCAGAACTTTGATAATACCTGTATTGTTTGACTCCTGTTAACGATCCAGCTTGCCCCACACCTCGATTTTGCTTCTGTGTGATTCTCAATTTTGGCCCGGCTTCCATAACCTCGATTTCTCTACTGGCTGATCAATTCTGACCATTGGCTTGCCTTTTGACCTTGTTCCTTGTCCATCTGCACTGACCTCGGCTACATCCTTCTGCTATGCCTTTGCCTGCCCCTTGTCTGTATTGTCAGATCAGTCCTGGTTCCAGTCATCCTCATAAATCCAGGATCAAGTTCAAGTTTCAGCTATTCCTGTCTTTGAACTTAGCCTCTCTCTGGTTCTTGATTTACAAACATTCCAGAAAACCATTTCTCTCGATCAAGCTCTCAGTAAAATCTGGTTTTGCCGGTAGTGAATTCCTTGTATCCTGGTTCCATCGGAGCCACACAAGTCCTCGGCTGCTCCTACTCTTGATACATAACAGCAGTGGTGTATCTTGATTTTGTGCTGCCCTAGGCAGACAAAATCCTGGCACCCCCCTACCCAAGCTGCACACCCACGTTACACACCTAAGACATGCCCCATCATTCAGACTCACATCAAGCTTACACTCCCATCACACTCAGTCACACACTCCTACTCCCATCACACTCAATCACACACTCCTACTCCCATCACGCACACTCTGACTCCCATCACACTCAGTCACACACACTGTCTCCTATCACACACACTCTGACTCCCATCACACTCAGTCACACTGTCTCCCATCACACACACTCTGACTCCCATCACACTCAGTCACACACAGTCTCCCATCACACACACTCTGACTCCCATCACACTCAGTCACACACACTGTCTCCCATCACATACACTCTGACTCCCATCACACTCAGTCACACACACTGTCTCCCATCACACACACTCTGACTCCCATCACACTCAGTCACACACTGTCTCCCATCACACACACTCTGATTCCCATCACACTCAGTCACACACACTGTCTCCCATCACACACACTCTGACTCCCATCACACTCAGTCACACACACTGTCTCCCATCACACACACTCTGACTCCCATCACACTCAGCCACACACACTGTCTCCCATCACACACACTCTGACTCCCATCACACTCAGTCACACACAAACACACACACACACAGTCTCCCATCAGCACTTACCTTACCCTGGTGTCAGGCAGCATGGTCCCTCCATGCTGTTCGGCTTCCCGGCGATTGTGCCGACAGGTCACGTGACCTGGCGCGTGTATGACGTCAGCGCGCCCGTCACGTGACTGTCGGCACTTCCGTGTCGGCACACTGCACGGGGAGCCGAACAGGCAGCACGGAGGTTTCTCTGTGCTGCCTGTTCGGCTCCCCGTGCAGCCTGGCAGGCAGAGCGTTGGTGAGGGGGGATCTTCCGATCCCCTCTCACCTCCGTCTCTGCCTGCAAGCGCGGTGGGGTTTTTATTTTTAAAGGGCCAGATTTTTTATTTTTATTTTTTTTTTTCAGTGCTGGGGGGCGCTGCCGCCCCCCAAAATTTGCCGCCATAGGCATCCGCCTAGGATGCCTCGCGGTAAATACAGCACTGCATAACAGTCAAGGTGAACACCTCCTTAGTAGTTGCAAGTACTTGGTTTTCCACTCTTAGAGGTTCCGTCATTCTGCAGATTCTTTATCCTGCTTCAGAGTGACACTATTTACCATCATTATAATTGTAAGTGCATTTCTTCACTAAAGCACAATATTTGTGACTATACTGCTCTATGTGTATTCTGGGTGTGTATTTATACAGAATAAAGACCACTCCTGGCCCATCAAACGGACAGGTCTATATCTTTTTTGGGCATACTTAACATCTGTGTTTGTGAGTGTGACTTCATATTTGCATTTAAATCACATTGTCTGTCACGGTTATTCTGGGTTTGTGGCTGTTTCCTCTTTAGCCTCTAGTGGCCGCTATTCTTCGGTGCCCATTCTCCTCCTGTTGTCAGCTGCCTCGTTATCCTCAGCCATTCCCTATTTAAACCTGCAGCTTATGGCAATCAGTGCCTTTGCATTGCTTTGGTTGCAGCCTGTGATAGTGCCTTGTTCCTTTTACTAGCGTTCCTGTATTCTATTGCTGATTATTTGTTGCTGACTCCTGCTAGTTCTGACCTTGTCCGTTTGTTGCCTGTCCTGACCTGTTTTGCCTGTCTTTACTACGATTTGTTTCCTGCCAGCCTCGATCCTTGCCTGTTTGACTATTCTCCTGTCTGATTCCTCGGTACCTTCACCTTGATCCTGCACCCCCCGATCCAATCTCCTGTTGGTTTGGTTACGCTTCGGTATCCTTGTAATAGTCAGAGTGCAAAAGTCCTGGGGGAAAGAAGCCGGTGGCTCAACCATAGGTTGGATTTAATTCAGGCAGAATAATTCTGTTCTGTTACCTGGGTCCGATGCAAAAGACCTGTACCTAATTCTGCACAGTGGTTCCAGCCTCGTACCAAATCGTTACAGTTACCACAGGCCTGTGTCCTGCTCTGAGAGCTGCCAGTCCAGTCTCTGCATCTCTCATCCTGTCCTGTTTCAGCTGCCAGTCTCCACTACCAGTCCTGTCAGAGAATTCCGTCCAATTCATAGTTATGCATATTGGGGTGCAGACAGACCCCACACCCTGCCCTGCAACGAGGCTCCTCCCTGGTCTGTTATCCCAGGTTGTGACATTGTCAATACTTATTACACTATTATTTGTTGTGTTTGTTATTATTCCAAAAGACATCCTACTCCATTCTATTTATGTATATACGACATAAATAGAATGGGATGGGAGTGGATGACTATTAATTACATTTTATTGGAAGTGGGACTTCACTTTTTAATTTGGGGACCGAAGGCATATGCCAGGGGCAGCCCCGGGGAAAAATGCCATTATTCCCTTAAAACAATACCATTTCTTTAACCCAGTGTATTTTTGTGGTGCCCATTGCCATTTAATTTTTTTCTGCCCTTCTGGCCGGCATTGAAACTACCCCATTATATTAGCAGGAATGTAAGCAAATGCATAGATTAGAAAATAAAACACAACATACAGATCAGTTTTATTATCTACATTCGCAGTATTAAAATTTTGAAGTGACAGAGTCCCTTTAATAGTTGAGTTGAAAAGACAAGCCAGTTGGAGAATGTTTCCATTCTATTAATATCTTAACCCCTTGGTAACAGGCTATTTTTTATACTTCTTTGGTGTTTGTGTTTAGCTGTTGTATAGGATATGGCTTGCAAAGTCATTAATTAGTGATTCACGTCACAGAAGCAACTTCATAAGTGCATATTAATGATATGAAGTACCTCCTTTTAGATAAACCACTTCTTTGACTGTGGCATTGATTTGATACCTGATGTTCTATGTAGCAGTAAGAAGTGCATTACTCTTGCCAACAGGTGTCACTAGGGAGTGAGTGATGACCCTTTGTTCAACCAGGTAAATTCTGGAGGGGGGAGGAGAGACCAGGGCCGGACTGGCCTACCGGTATACCGGGAAATTTCCCGGTAGGCCTCCGGCCCTGGGGCCGCTTTAAGAATTTCGTTTGTGGGCGCTTTAAAACGTTCTTCCGCTGCTGCTCTCACACATGGCGGACACCTTACGAAAATAGCTGCGGCTAAAGAACCACGTGCGCGTACTTCACCAGTGTCTGGTTCAGTTACTGCACAGCACAGGATCACGCTTCATGTGCGTCCACATGCTGCGTGAGATAAAAGGTAGGAAGAGAGTTTAGGGAGAAGGGGAAGGGGGTTAACATACAAGGGGGAAAAAAAACATAGAGCCGAATTGAAAATTGATGACGGGGTGGGGGGAGAAAAAGATACATACAGGGGAAGGAAGAGATGACAGGGGTGGGGGGAGAAAATACACAGAGGAGGAGAGAGGTGACAGGGGTGGGGGAAGAAAAATATACATACAGGGGAAGGAAGAGATGACAGGGGTGGGGAATAAAAATATACATACAGGAGGAAAGGGATTATAGGGGTGGGGGAGAAAATATACATACAGGGGAAGGAAGAGATGACAGTGGTGGGGGGAGAAAAATATTCATTCAGGGGGAGGAAGAGATGACAGGGGTGGGGGGAGAAAATACATACAGGGGAAAAGAGATGACATTGGTGGGGGAGAAAATAAAAAGGGAAAGAAATGACAGGGGTGGGGGCGAGAAAATACGTGAGTGAATATCAGAGTGTAAACATGGGACTGAGAGTGAGTGGCAGTGTGTGAGTGGCAGTGTGTGTGTAAGAGTGACAGTGTATGTGTGTGTGTGTGTGGCAGTGTATGTGTGTTTGTGAGTGGCAGCAGAGTGTAATAAATGGGTATATCACAGTGCTTCCCGGCAATAAAAAGAGCAGGGGGCTCGCTTTTGACAACTCTACTGATTTTGTAGCTCTGTTATGACAACTATGAATGTGTGTATATGTGTGACTGTACGTGTGAGACACTGTATTTGTTGCTGAGGGCAGGATCAGCCAATGGAGGTAAAATATGCAGGGAAAAATATGTAATATCTGGCACCTTTTCTTTCCTGCATGCACCATTGATTGGGTGTCCATCTACATGCTAGGGTAATTCCTCCCGGGTGCTAAGGCAATTCCTGGGAGAGCAATATCAGTGCTGGGGCAAGTGCTGTGAGTTCAATTTGGGTGCAGGGGCAATTCCTGGGTGCTGGGGCACACCATGTCAGTGCAATTTGGATGCTGAGGTAAGTCAATATATACACCCAGTATGTACGCAAGGTTATATCTCATGCACTGATATATACCCCATGTCAGTGCAATTTGGATGCTGAGGTAAGGGAACTTTAAGCTCCTGTATGTACACAAAGTTATATCTCACACACTGCCCTGGTATATACCCCATGCACAGGGAAATACATGTAACCTTGTATACATACTATGGGGGCTATGTATTGCCCTGTGCAGGTGTATATATCAGTCTTATCTATAACTAACATGCCCTTAAAATGTGCTAACATGTCCCTTTTCTAAACAAGAATCTATTGACGCAATGCTACGAGGCTGGTATACAATTATTTCCAGTGCTGGTTTTTGTTCCCAGTCCAGCCCTGGGAGAGACTGGACATGTATGTAGCAGAGTGGAATGTTCCTTACTGATGTAACCAGGTACCCCCAACCCCAGACCCCCAATAAAAGACGCAAGACGTATCTGGAGTATAATAGGCCACAGCATTTATTAATATAACAATGGTAAACTGTATGAGCCAAAACTTCTCCTTTTATTCATTATTATTAATCTTATAACTTATTATCAAGATAAATATAAACATATATATAAACATATATATATATTTTAACATTAAATAACACCACATACAGCTACCACTAGACCTTGCCAATCCGCTGAACATAAACAATGCCAACTTGTTCTTCATAAGAACTTCCAGATTATAGGGGGAGCCCCTCCCCCCTCGTCCCTGTTATCTCAGCATTTTGCCCACTTAATGCTAACCACCAGCCGGCTGTTAGCTCGGTGGGCACGACCATTACGATCACCTACCACGTGATCAGAGGTTAAGGGAGGGGACCCCTATCCGTCCATCTGATTCCATCTCCTTAACTATTGGATTGACAAGGACAACCCCGCCACAGGAACCGCTGTTTAACCCCTTACATCAGCGGTGACCCCCACCCACCGCCATGGCCTGCTCCACCGCCTCCTGAAGTGCCAGATTAAACAGATCTAACCCTACTTCCGTCAAATGCACTCCATCACTCCTAAAGAAATTGGCAGCATCTTTTTCAAAGATCCGGTGGCGCACCGCGAAACCCCCCGTACCCCAAATAAACTTGGAGACCTGCTTATTCAGCTTAATTCTAGATCTCTCCAATGCCCTCTGACTCTGAGCACACCTCCAGTAGTTCCTAGGGACAATTTCAGACCATATAATGCAAACATTCGGGAACAATATCCGCAATCTGGACAGATCATGTCTTATGGTATCCCCAAGGCCCAAAACTGGGATTGTACCCAGGTCATTACCCCCCAGATGGATTACCAGTATATCAGGGGATCCTAGGATCCGTGATAATTCCACTATCTCCGGGACAAGCTGAACCCACCGCATACCCCTTGTCCCAAACCACCGAACCTCAGCTCGTAGAGGGGAGATCCCCAAGTGTTCTCCACCGGGGCGAACCGCTGCTCGCCGACCAGCCCAGTACACGTAGGAGTGGCCGATCAGCCACACCTTGCAAACCGAAAGGTCTAAAGGGATATAAAAGGAGGTGTAATTAGCCCAGCCGGGCGCACATAAGACTGAAATCTGCGTGATTCCCACCTCCCAATCCGCTGGATTGCCCGGTCTGAAAAACCTACCCTGGAGGCCTCCGTGGCCGCCCCTATCCGAAACGAGTGACCCCCAAAATCCCCACTTGGAAACCCCAATGCTCCCAATGTTAGCTTAAACACTCGTATGAACTGGAAACGGGACAGAGGGGTACCGTCCTGATGCCTCAGGAGGGGGCCTGAAGCAGGAGGGCCTAAACCTAAATACCTGTCAAGGCAAGAAACAGGGCACACTATAGAACCCACAACCTCCCGCAAAGTGACCCACTTACCTTTCCCCAGCATATCAGTTTTTGACCGCCCGATCCTAAAACGAAGGGACCCTGGTTCCCTCAGTACATCATTTCGCAGAATGCCCCCGTGTTTTGCCTTAGAGGGACTCACCAATTCCCCAACTCTCAATGCGCCAAAGAAAGCAAGCGCAAATGCCAACCTGAATAACGATACCTCCCACTGTGAAGAGCAGACTGAAGGCAGAGTATGAAACATCCCTAGAAGCAGAGCCCCCGATACCGGTTTTCGTGTGTCCCTACAAGTTCTAGTCCTCCGCCAGACCTTGAGAGCCTGGCGAACCACAAACTCCTTTGTGATATCAGGAACTCTAGACAGTTTAAAATGAAAAGCCAGGCCCGATAACTTACCTGACACCGCACTAGGGGACAGGCCGGCCGCCTCCCAATGCCACAACAGCCAAAGTAAACCCTGTATCCGGTCCTCGATAGACCGAAAACCCCCTTGCGATATCTCGAATTCATCCCACTCAGCCCACGCCTTACCGTATCTATTCCATGTAGCATGGCACAACGACCCCCGAACCCACTGTGCTATTCGGCCAACCCAAGGCCCCACAGTTCCTGGGGGCAAGGACACCCTTCCATGTCCGCCCATGGGGCAGCCGCCCGGAACTCCGGCCACTGTGAACGAGAGAGAGCGTCAGCAACAACGTTCAAAACCCCAGGTATGTGGACTGCCTTACACGTTATATTAAGACATAAACATCGTAACACAAAACGCCGTAGCAGCCTGATAACCGGAGGGGAGGAAGCAGTCAAATTATTGATAGCCTGTACTACCCCCAGATTGTCACAGTGGAACATAACCCTCCGGTCCCGAAGGGCTGAACCCCATAGTTCCAGTGAAACCAGTATGGGAAACAGCTCCAAGAACGCCAGATTCTTGGTTAACCCTGACTCCCGCCACTCTGACGGCCAGACCCCGGAACACCATTGTGAATCCAAGATAGCCCCAAAACCCACCGACCCAGATGCATCAGTGTATAGATGAAGGTCCTGATTAGACACCTCCGGGGCCTGCCAAAGCGCCCTTCCGTTAAAATTGGCCAAGAAACAATCCCATACCTCCAGATCATCCCTCAGAGGCCGAGTCAATCGAATAAAATGATGCGCACGCATGATCCCTGCCGTGGCTGCAGCCAACCGCCTGTTAAAAACCCTACCCATGGGAATGATGCGACACGCGAAATTCAATTTTCCTAATAAGGATTGTAGAGGGCGCAGCTGGATTTTGTGCGCTCTCCTCGCCTCGGCCACTGCATCCCTGAGCCCTACCAGTTTTTCCCGGGGGAGACGGCATTCCCCTGCCACCGAGTCGATCTCAATGCCCAAGAAACTTAAACACGTCGTTGGTCCTTCAGTTTTTTCGGGGGCCAGGGGGACCCCGAAGGAACTGGTCACGAGCTGTACCGACCGGAGCAGATGAGCACACACGTGCGACCGCGCTGGACCCACACACAAAAAATCATCTAAGTAATGTAGCACGGAGTCGCAACCCGACTCCATGCGCACTACCCATTCTAGGAAGGTGCTAAAACATTCGAAGTAGAAGCAAGAGATTGAACAACCCATAGGGAGGCTCAGATCCACAAAATATTCCCCGTCGAAAAAACACCCCAGCAGATGATGACATTCGGGATGAACGGGCAGCAAGCGGAAAGCTGATTCCACGTCCGTTTTTGCCATCAATGCCCCTACCCCTGCGGCTCTCACCAGATGCACCGCTGCGTCAAACGAAACATACAAAACCCGACATAGTTCAGCATCAATGTCATCATTAACCGAGCCCCCGTAGGGGAAAGATAAATGATGAATTAAGCGGAATTTTCCCGGCTCCTTCTTAGGCACTACCCCCAGAGGAGGAACCCGAAGATTAGGTAACGGAGGATCCCGAAAAGGCCCTGCCATCCTGCCTAAGGCCACTTCCTTCTCTAATTTCTCCCTTACCACCCCAGGGTTAGTTGCTACCGACCGCAAATTGCGGAGAGATATAACGATGGGCCAATCTCGAAAAGGGATCCAGAACCCCTCCTCAAAGCCTGACATCAATATCTCTGCCGCCTTCCGATTCCTATATTTATTTAACCACGGGCGCATCGCGACGACGTCCACCGGCGTCCTCCCGCTTAGCTCCCATATCTGATTTTTCCCCCGACTTCCCTCGTTTGAAGCAACGAGCGGAGGTGTGGTTCCCACCACACCCTGAACATTCGTGCTTAAAGCGGCAGTTCGCCCCCCCCATTTGCACTGACCGTCATTGTATTGCCAGCAGGACCCTGGTCGCTTTGGGGTGGCCGCCGGGGTGGTATTGGACCCCATCCCGCCGGCCCCCCCGAGAAAGGACGATAGACCACCCTGAGCTGAAGCGGGCCTGGTCATAATGGACAGCCAGAGCCCAATGTCCATTTGATCCCAAGATAATGATGGACGGACGGCTAATCGCTGGCGAAACTGCTCGTCGTATCGCCACCAATTTAGTCCCCCATACACACGGCAAGCCGTCCAAACCTGGTCCTGATAGCAAAACAACGCTGAACAACGTTCCGGAAATTTTTCCCCCATGACACTGGCAAGTATGGAGAAAGCCCGAATCCAATTACCGAACGTTTTCGGGATCTTTCGGTATTTGTACTTCTCCTTCTCTCGTTCCGACTCTTTTAACTCCTTGTCTGGGGGAGGGACGTCCTCCAGAGGAAGGAGAGAGAAGATCTCTATGAATTCCCCCTCCAAATTTTTTCTTTAACTTCTTGTTTTAAATGTAGGCCCAGAGGGCCCGACCAGCAAATATATGACGCCCCGTTAGCCACCGGGGCCACTGTTACAAGCGGAGGGTCCGGAGTCACTGAATCCTGGCCTCCTACACCGGTCCCCAAGACCCCAGCCACAACCGTGGCTGGGGGAGAAGGAGCGGGTAACGGGGTAATGGCGGGCCCAGCCATTACTGCGGCGCCCGGTAAATTCGTGCTTGAGTCCCATACTCCCCGCAATTGCGTATCTATGGCCTGCGCCGTTGAAGGGGGTCCCGCCCCCCCAGGAGAAGCCAACTGCAATAAAATACCCTGTAACCCCCGCATTAACCCCTCCCAAGCGGGCGCAAGTGAGGACCCTGGCATTATCAACCCGGAACCCAAATCCCCAAATACCCCGGACTCACCATTTTGGGGTAACAAGCCCGCAGCCGGGGGGCTGGGATGCGATGTGTTGGAAGGTAGCTGCCCCGAGCCAGGGGCCGTAGGAGTAGCCATGATAATTGATTGGACCCCCGGAGGTACCAGCTGCTGGGAGCTGTGATCCAGAGGTGCGGCCTGTAGGAAAGAGACAGCAGCGTGAGAGGCCCCCCCTCCCCTCCCTGAGCCTGTGGGCCCTGCACCAAACAGACAACCTTCTTGGGCCTGCAACGCGGAGCGGGGAACGGGGGAGAGGGGAATATCAATGTCCTCCCCCCCTTCGGAAAGACCGGACAACGATCCGTCCGACAAGGCCTCTATGGGGCTGGGGATAGGAGGTGAGCGTGGAGCCCTCCGAATGGGTACCCGCCTGCCACGTGGTTGTCTGGATGCCCGGGACCTCGCGCTACCTGCTGACCGCCGCATAGTAACGGAGGAGGGAGGAGTGAGAGGCGCTGCCGTCGGTTCCAGCGCTGATCCACCGCTGGACCTGAGTGACCTGGACAACGGACGGGTAGGTGAAGTGAGGGGAGGAGGGACTAATGGTCCCTGAGATCTGCGTGTAGGCCTCGCGACCGGCGACGGCCTAACGCTTGGGGTAGGCCTCGCCGGGGCCTGTGGAATCGCGGGCCTCGCGGCCTGCGAGCGCGCGCCACGTGTGAGGAAGATGGAGGGGCCAAGGGCAGGGAAGGGACTTACCGGCCTCGCGGGAGACGAGCGCCGCCGTCCGCGATGTTCCCCAGGGCTCCTGCTCCTGTATCCCCGGCGGGAAGGTCCTTCAGGGCTGAGGCGTGCGGGGGGGCGCGAAATACGCCTGCCCGACCCGCGTTCCCCTGCATCAGTAGTAGTAGCTCCGGGTGGAGCTACTTGAAGCCTGGCCATCTGTCGTTGGAGGTGAGCCCCACCGTCCAACAAGGCTTCAGCTCTGAGGGCTGCAAGCATTTGCTCGACATCCATCCCTAGGCCGAAATCGATACCAGACACGCTCAGTAACAATCTGAAAACAAATTCTTACTGGTGTGTCCGTCAGACAAAATGGCTGACGACCCAGGAAGTCCTGGACTTATATACATCCCCTTTTCCATAACCCCCATACACCCAACCTGTTGTCACTCACACCCCTCACACATACATGGCCCCCTCCCACCTAGCTCTGCTTGTTTCCCGGGGGACTTTTGCTGGTGTGGGGGAAGGAGGGACAACAGATGTGGAAGAAGCAGAAGCAGCATGGAGGAATGAGAGCCAGGGCCGCAATCAGAAATTTCAGGGCCCCTTACTGAAAAAAAAATCTCCCCCCCTCCCATGGATAGTTTATCTATTAATAGCCCACTGATAATTTGCTCATTAGTATGCCACTGATAATTTGCTTATTAATAGCCCACTGATAATTTGTCCATTAATAGCCACTGATAATTTGTCCATTAATAGCTTCTGATTTTTTGTCCATTAATAGCCCATTGATAATGTGTTCATTAATAGCCCACTGATACTTTGTCCATTATAAGCCCACTGATAATTTGTCCATTATAAGCCCACTGATAATTTGTCCATTAATAGCCCACTGATAATTTATCCATTATAAGCCCACTGATAATTTGTCCATTAATAGCCCACTGATAATTTGTCCATTATAAGCCCACTGATAATTTGTCCATTATAAGCCCACTGATAATTTGTCCATTAATAGCCAATCCCCCCCTCCCCCAGTACTTACCTGGATGCTGCTCGTCCCCTCAGCAGTGTTTCTACCTGCACGCACGCTGGATACGGATCTGCCGGCTGCTGCTCCGTGTGAGACAATCTCACGGGCAGCGGGGGCCCACGGGGCAGCTGTTTTGGGCCCCCAGGAATATTGGGTCCTGGGCAGTTGCCCCATTTGCCACGCTTTTTTTTACATTTTTTTTTAAAGGGCCAGGGGGCCCAGGACGGGTGTATCGCCCGTCCCCCCCTGATGACAGCCCTGGTGAGAGCTCTGAATGTTTTAAAAGTAAAGCTTTCATCTTGGGCTAAGTTTATGTGCCAACAAGCTAGGATTAAGAAGCTAAGTTTTAGTTTAATACCTAGTATTTTAACTAGAAAGCAACTGCTGCAGAACCTCTTTCAAATCATCCTTATCGACCAGTAATCAAGACAAGAGCCATTTTGGACACAGCAATGTGCTTTGCTGAACCTCTCTGAAGTTAAGTACATGTGTTATCTAATTAATACAGAATATAATTATATAGAATATAAAAGTTGTATGTTTGTAACTTTGTTTGTGGTATCCTTATAGATATATTGTTTTTACCGCCAAAGGTATAAATAACGTATATTCTGTATATCACAATGTCTTTTGATATTCATCTTTACATAATTTATCTGTATTCTCAAATCAAATTAATGTATTGTTGTACTGTTAGTCTTGTTTGTCTAAATATTTATTAATTATTTTATTAATAATTATTTTGCATAATTTAGCATACAGCAGGCCATGACCGCAACAGCTGTAATTTTCCTTTCTCATTTACTGTACTCAAACAAATTCTATACAATTAAAAAAAAAAAAAGATGATGAAAAAAAAAACACTTTTTCTAACTTTTATTTGACGAATCTTTTAGACATCTACAACCACAAACTAAATTTTTTTATTTGTCCTGAGTTTAGAAATACCCAATATTTACCCTTTTTTCCAGTTGTTTTTTTGCTAGTTATAGGGCAATAACAGAATGAAGCCCCTTGTTTTTTCCTACCCATTTTCTTCTATATGAACATTTTAACCCCAACCCTAAACCAAGCCTGAAGTCGATATATATATATATATATTTTATTTGAATGTTGCTGACTGCCCCTAGAGGTATTCAAGCAACAATCCGAAGTGACAGAAGTGACTCTTGCTCATAGCAAAGCAGCAGTGTCTTGGAAAGGCATTGTGCCTTTCATTATGGTGACTGTGATTGCTCCGGAGAGCAATCACATGGGCACCTGGCTCCTGATTTTATGGGACATAACAGAACACTGGCTGAGAAGAGGAAGTCATCATAGATGACATGATGTACTAGTAAGGGGTTAAGCTAAGGCTAAAGGACAAATAGGGTGTTGCCACATGGCAGTTACAGGGCAATGACCACTTTAGGGTTAAAAGTCTAGCACCGACAAGCGCACAGGAAAGTGAGTAGTGTTTTGGCTATGCCTTTAGGTAAGTGGTGCTTGATAAGGTTAATGGCCAATTTTTGAATAATTGTTTTTAGACTTTTTCTTGTGTCAGCCTATCGCATGCTTCTAACAAGATGTTGCAGGTTCTTGTCCATTGGGAAGAAAATAAATACATTAAAATATTTGCTTTCTCTCTGTCCCCACTGACCATTTCAGCTAACAAAGACCCCAAATTATCAGCCTTTAATTTTTTGCATGTACCGGTATTTAAATATTTTTTTTAGGATTCCTCTTGCTCTCATTAGCAAAAACATGCGTTTGGTGACAATTGACATGCCTGGCACATCATGCGGTAAATGCAGCATAAGCAGGAATCAACAGTCGCTGTCTACGTTTATAAAACTTATACCCAGGGCCGGCCTTAAGTGTTCCGGCGCCCTGTGCGGGCTTCCCCCATGGCGCCCCCCCCCCCCCCGTCTTTCACCCCCCTATGTATGTGTCCTTTTCCTCTTCCTTGCCATGTCTGTCTCTCCCCCCCCTCCACCTGTTCTGTCTCTCTCCCACCTCCTGTCTCTCTCTCTTCCCCCTCGCTTGTTCTGTTTCTCTATCCCCCCTCCACCTGTTCTGTCTCTCTCTCTCCCTCTGTTCTGTCTCTCTCTCTCTCCCCTCCCCCTGTTCTGTCTCTCTCTCTCCCCTCCCCCTGTTTTGTCTCTCTCTCCCCCTGTTCTGTCTCTCTCTGCCCCCTGTTCTGCCTCTCACCCCCTGTTCTGTCCTTCTCTCACCCCGTTCTGCCTCTCTCTCCCCCTCCCCCTGTTCTGCCTCTCTCTCCCCCCTCCCCCTGTTCTGCCTCTCACCCCCTGTTCTGTCCCTCTCTCACCCCCTGTTGTCTCTCCTCCCCCCCCCTTGCCTGCAAATGTGGTTCAAGGGAGGGGGCGGAGCTAACCAGCTCAGTGGTGTAGCTCCGCCCCCACCCTGTGAAGCAGAGCAGCGTCTGCTTCACAGGGAGCCACGGACAGCAATAGAAAGTGCTGCTCGGCTCCCCATGCCTGCATTAAGCATGGGGAGCCGAGCAGCACTTTCTATTGCTGTCTGTGGCTCCCTGTGAAGCAAACGCTGCTCTGTTTCACAGGGTGGGGGCGGAACTACACCACTGAGCCGGTTACTCCGCCCCCTCCCCGGACCCAGAACAGCATGCCGAGCAGAGGGCTGGTGAGGGGGGATCTTTTGATGTCCCCCATCCAGTGCCTCTACCGGCTTTTTTTTTTTCAACGGAGGGGCAGTGCGCCCTGCTTATACCCCCAGGGCACTGTGATCACCCCACAAGGTGATCGCGGTTGTCAAATGGGAGAGGGGCATGTTTCTCCAATATGGCATCTGCCCATTTCCGTTTCTCTGTTACTACTGCTTAACCCCTTCCCGACACTAGGACGTACTATGCCGTCCTGATTTTACAGTTCCTAAAAGACGCACGGCCGGCGATACCGTAAGGCAGCACAGGCGGCTGTCTTAGGGCGCTCCAAGGGGGGGGGGGGGGAATCACCCGCGCCCCCAGGCCCGTTTACTTACCTTCTTGTTGCTGTCCCCCGGTGCAGGTCCGTGGCTGTGAGGGAAGCGTTGTTCGCTCCCCTCCAGCCGCGATGCGATCAATAAAGTTTGTTTTAAAAAAAAGTTTGAACAAACTTTATTGATCCGCGCGGCTGGAGGGGAGCGCACAATGCTTCCCTCACAGCCACGGACCTGCACCGGGAGACAGCAGCAAGGAGGTAAGTACTGGCTGGGGAAGGGGTGAGGAGTGTGGCATAACTAGCATACTGAGGGTCAAAATCCTGGCATATTAAGTGGCAATACCCTGGCATAATTATTGACAATACCCTGGCATATTAATTGGCATTATCCTGGCATATTAAATGGCAATACCCTGGCATATTAAGTGGCAATACCCTGCCATTTTAATTGGCAATATCCTGGCATATTGGGAATATCCTGGCATATAGTGGCAATACCCTGGCATAATTACTGGCAATATCCTGGCATAATTATTGGCAATACCCTGGCATATTAAGGGGCTATATCCTGGCATAATTATTGGCAATACCCTGGCATAATTATTGGCAATACCCTGGCATATTAAGGGGCAATACCCTGGCATATTAAGGGGCTATATCCTGGCATAATTATTGGCAATACCCTGGCATATTAAGGGGCAATACAGTGGCATATTAAAGGGCTATATCCTGGCATAATTATTGGCAATACCCTGGCATAATTATTGGCAATACCCTGGCATATTTAATTGGCAATATCCTGGCATTTTAATTGGCAATATCCTGGCATATTGGGAATATCCTGGCATATTAAGTGGCAATACCCTGGCATAATTATTGGCAATACCCTTGCATATTAAGTGGAAATACCCTGCCATTTTAATTGGCAATATCCTGGCATATTGGGAATATCCTGGCATATAGTGGCAATACCCTGGCATAATTACTGGCAATATCCTGGCATAATTATTGGCAATACCCTGGCATATTAAGGGGCTATATCCTGGCATAATTATTGGCAATACCCTGGCATAATTATTGGCAATACCCTGGCATATTAAGGGGCAATACCCTGGCATATTAAGGGGCTATATCCTGGCATAATTATTGGCAATACCCTGGCATATTAAGGGGCAATACAGTGGCATATTAAAGGGCTATATCCTGGCATAATTATTGGCAATACCCTGGCATAATTATTGGCAATACACTGGCATATTTAATTGGCAATATCCTGGCATTTTAATTGGCAATATCCTGGCATATTGGGAATATCCTGGCATATTAAGTGGCAATACCCTGGCATAATTATTGGCAATACCCTTGCATATTAAGTGGAAATACCCTGGCATATTAATTGGCAATATCCTGGCATATTGGGAATATCCTGGCATATTAAGTGGCAATACCTTGGCATAATTATTGGCAATACCCTGGCATATTAAGTGGCAATACCCTGGTATATTAATTGGCAATATCCTGGCATTTTAATTGTCAATATCCTGGCATATTGTGAATATCCTGGTATATTAAGTGGCAATACCCTGGCATAATTATTGGCAATACCCTGGCATATTAGGTGGCATTATCCTGGCATATTAAGTGGCAATACCCTGGCATATTAAGTGTCAATAGAGTGGCAAAATCCTGGCATATGGAGGTGCAAAATCCTGACATATTGAGTGGCAAAATCCTGGCATATTGAGGGGCAAAATCCTGACATATTGAGGGGCAAAATATTGGCATATTAAATGGCATATTGTGTGTGTGTAAGTGTGTCACTGTATAAGGGTGTAAGTGTGTCACTGTGTCTGTGTAAGGGTGTGTGTGTGTGTGTGTGTGTGTGTGTGTGTAAGTGTGTCACTGTGTCTGTGTAAGGGTGTGTGTGTAAGTGGTAAGTGTGTCTCTGTGAGTGACTGCAAGGGTGTCTTTGTGTTAAAGGGTTTCAATGTGTGTTAGGGTGTCAATGTGTGACAAATTTAGAGCATGCAAGTAGAATATTTAGATGTATTTATTTTCCACACTATACAATATACTTTTATATATATAAAATATATGGAGGGTTGGTAGTATGGGAGTCGTGGCGGGTCAGAGGAGTGGGGCACCAAAATGCACCTTTGACTGTGTAGACGAAAATCCTTGCACCAGCCCTGCTTGGATCCCGCTGCAGGGACTTGCAGCGGGATCCCACCTGTCAGATGAGGCCACAACCTGACAGATAAAATGTAGCCGGGTTACATTTCACTAAATCACGCAGTGCCCGAAATTCTGAGTTCGGGCACACCTTACGTGACGTCCGGAGGTCTTGCGATTTTTTGGCAGGGACCCACAGGGTCTATTAAGACCCTCATTGGTCTCTGCCATAGTGTTCCTGGCTACCAATCACCTTGTGATCGGTGGCAGGGAACAAATCGTGCGTAATCTGGGATACAAGCACCATGCGTCACAAAGGGGTTAAGAATTAGGGTTAGAGTTGCAGTTAGGGTTAAATATGAGTTAGGGTTAGAATTAGGGTAGGGGAAAATGTTTAGGAAACAAAAAAACACTATTAACAGTTATTACCCCATAACTTGCAAAAACTACAGAAAAAAATGGAAACATGCTTATCTCTTTACTCAAGATAAATATATGAAATTATATAGACGTGGTCTTTTTCACTGTTTGTAATTGCATAAAAGATTAAACAGGTCAAAATCAGAAAAGGTTTTATTTGCATTTTTTCATCACATTTTAGGATTTTATATAGTAAAATCTATGATGTGATGAAAACAATGGTATCTTAAAAAAAACTTTATTTATGGTGATAAAAACAGTATATAATATGTGTCAGTATATTAACCCCTTGGCGACACAGGACGGACTAGGTCCGTCCTGTGTGCCGAGGCGTTAGTGACACAGGACGGACCTAGTCCGTCCTGTGTCAAAACGAGCACTGAAAGCGGAGTTTTTCCGCTTTCAGTGCTCAAGCCGCATTGTAACGATGCTTCCGTGTGGAAGCATCGTACAATACTAAAAAAAATGCCCGTCGGCATTTCGATCGCTCCGGAGAGCGATCGAAATGCCGGTTTTAAAGGCACAGAGCCTTTAAAACACGTGCATTAAAAAAATGAGCATAGGAAGCGAATCTTTCTTTCGTCTTCACTGTTTTATGGATTAATTTCTTTGTACTGTAATGTATTACAGTACTAGATAGGCTCTTCTAAGAGCTATTAACCCCTTCTTTGTTCGAGATCACTGCTTAGGCACTGATTCTGAGGCCGCGGACTCAGGGTTCGATTTTGACCCTATTCAGCTTTCTGATACATCATCTAGCGATGTATCGGTGGCTGCTGAGCCACAAGTAGTGATGGGGGTCTACCGATAAAAAAATATATGGTTTGGTGGGGGTAAATTACATTGGCTGGCTTCAAAGATGTATCCCATAAAGGACACGGACGCAGGTTGACTACATGTCAAAATTCCAAGTTGCCTCTCACAAATGTTGCCTTCTAGCCAAAAACAAACCAACAAACCTATGCATGGGTGCTATCCCTGTACTCGGGAGATGTTGCTGAACACATATTGGGTTGTTGTTTGGCAGTGACATATACCAGAATCTGTGAATTCATGCCTGAAGTACAATGCATGTGGAAAAAAAAACTCCCAAAAAAGTACTACCACAAACTTTTACAAAGGCTGGTGGTAGAATTAGTACCTATACAGTATTAAAATACCACCATTTGAAATACCTTAGGATGTCTATTTTCCAAAAATATATGGTTTGATGGGGTAAAATTCATTAGACGGCTTCAAAAATGTTCCAAATGGAACATGGGCGCAGGCTGACTACATGTCAAAATTCCAGGTTGGAATTGCGCACCCCCTAAATGTGGAATTTTAGACCCAATACAAACCAACAAACCTATGCATGGGGGGTATCCCTGTACTCAGGAGATGTTGCTGAACACATATTGAGGTGTTGATTGGCAGTGGCAAATACCAGAATCTGAAAATTCCTGCCTGAACTACAATGTGTGTGGGGAAAAAATGACATCCCAACCCTTTGACATAGGTTGGTGGTAGAATTAGCACTTGGAAAGTGTTAAAATATCACAATTTTAAATACCCTAGGATGTCTAGTTTTCCAAAATATATGGTTTTATGGGGTAAAATACTTTGACAGGCTTCAAAAGTGTCCCAAATGGAACATGGGCGCAGGCTGACTACATGTCAAAATTCCAAGTTGGAAATGCACCCCCCCTAAACGTGGCCTTTTAGCCCCCAAATAATCTAACTAACCTACACATGGGTGGTATCCCTGTACTCAGGAGATGTTGCTGAACACATATTAAGGTGTTGTTTGGCACTGACATATAACAGGATCTGTGAATTCATGCCCAAAGTACTATGTATGTGAAAAAAAATTACTATCCATAACATTGACATAGGCTGGTAGTAAAATTAGTGCATGGAAAGTGTTAGAATACTACCATTTGAAATACCCTAGGGTGTCTAGTTTTCAAAAATATATGGTTTTGTGGGATAGAATACACTTTTTGGCTTCAAAAATGTCCCAAATGGGACATGGGCGCAGGTTTTCTGCACGTCAGAATTCCAAGTTGGAAAACCAAAAAGCGCACCTCTCAAATGTGGCCTTTTAACCCCCAAATAACCTAACCAACCTATACATGGGGGGTATCCCTGTACTCAGGAGATGTTGCTGAACACATATTAAGGTGTTGTTTGGCACTGACACATAATAGGATCTGTGAATTCATGTCCGATGTACAATGAATGTGAAAAACAAATTACTATCCATAACATTGACATAGGCTGGTGGTAGAATTAGTGCATGAAAAGTGTTAAAATACTACCATTTGAAATACCCTAGGGTGTCTAGTTTTCAAAAATATATGGTTTTGTGGGGTAGAATACACTTTTTGGCTTCAAAAATGTCCCAAATGGGACATGGGCGCAGGTTTTCTGCACGTCAGAATTCCAAGTTGGAAAACCAAAAAGCGCACCTCTCAAATGTGGCCTTTTAACCCCCAAATAACCTAACCAACCTATACATGGGTGGTATCCCTGTACTCAGGAGATGTTGCTGAACACATATTGAGGTGTTGTTTGGCACTGACATATAACAGGATCTGTGAATTCATGCCCAAAGTACTATGTATGTGAAAACAAATTACTATCCATAACATTGACATAGGCTGGTAGTAAAATTAGTGCATGGAAAGTGTTAGAATACTACCATTTGAAATACCCTAGGGTGTCTAGTTTTCAAAAATATATGGTTTTGTGGGATAGAATACACTTTTTGGCTTCAAAAATGTCCCAAATGGGACATGGGCGCAGGTTTTCTGCACGTCAGAATTCCAAGTTGGAAAACCAAAAAGCGCACCTCTCAAATGTGGCCTTTTAACCCCCAAATAACCTAACCAACCTATACATGGGGGGTATCCCTGTACTCAGGAGATGTTGCTGAACACATATTGAGGTGTTGTTTGGCACTGACATATAACAGGATCTGTGAATTCATGTCCAAAGTACAATGTATGTGAAAAAAATTACTACCCCAAACATTGACATAGGCTGGTAGTATAATTAGTGCATGGAAAGTGTTAAAATACTACCATTTGAAATACCCTAGGGTGTCTAGTTTAAAAATATATATGGTTTTGTGGGGTAGAATACACTTTCTGGCTTCAAAAATGTCCCAAATGGGACATGGGCACAAGTTTTCTGCATGTCAGAATTCCAAGTTGGAAAACCAAAATGCGCACCCCCTAAATGTGGCCTTTTAGCCCCAAAACAAACCAACAAACCTATGCATGGGTGGTATCCCTGTACTCAGGAGATGTTGCTGAACACATATTGAGGTGTTATTTGGAAATACCCCTTCACATTTTAAGGTAATGTTTACCTAAATTGCAATATATGTGAAAAATTAAAAAAAAAAAGATTTTTTGCTGCAAACTTTGGCATAGATTGGTGGTAAAATGGCTACATGAAATGTGTCAAAATACCCCAAGTTAAATGCCCTGAGTTGTCTAGTTTTCAAAAATATGTACATGTTGGGGGTCATTCATGGATTTAGTACAGAAATCAGTGTTACAATGTAACTATCGCTAATTTTGAAAGAAAGGATTTTAAAATAGCTTTGCACCACTTATAGTTCTGGCCCTGTAACATGAATAAAAAAGCACAAAAACATAAAAACATGGGCTATTTCTGAACTCAGGACATATATTAGAAACTTTTTTGCAGTGTTTTTTTGTTGTCTCTTGTACATGAGTATACGATTTTTCAAATAAAAATTATTTTTTCAATTTTTTTGCCATATTTTATTATTTTTCTTACATCAAATTATATGCTATTATCAAAATAATGGTATCAAAAGAAAGCCCTTCTTATAACGATAAAAACGATATATAGTTTGTGCGGTTACACTAAATGAGACAGAAATAAATTACAGCAAAACACAAACACCTCAGAAATGTTAAAACAGCCCATGTCACCAAGCGTGGGACAAGCCAAAAAAGTCATGTCACTAAGGGGTTAAAGGAGAAAAAGGAAGACTACAGCAAAACAGAAACACAGCAAAAATGTTCAAACATCCATTGTCCAGAATGACGAAAAAAGTCCTAGACGGCTGAGCCTTAAAGGGTTAAATGTCTTATTACAGTCTTTGTTGGCATATATGTATATATGTGTGTGTGTGTGTGGCAGAGGCAATATATATGTATATATATAATATATATGTATGTATATATATATATATATATCCATACATATATATTATATATATACATATATATTGCCTCTGCCGATCCCTCAGCGGCATAATGTTTGAACATTACCTTACTGCTTACCCACAGTGGTTTTAATTTTCTTTTTTTATATTTGTTTCCAAAGGCTTTGTTTCCCTCTAGTTTGATAGCTAATGATGTTGCTATAGTTGTTGGTCTCCCCCCATCTTTATCCACTTATCAAGAATCTTTCTAATTTTTATAAACATTAACTTTTAATCTTATTTCATGACACTCTGAGGGGCCTCGGTACCATCGACCCAGCACCTCCCCAGCCCTGCATCAACTGGTGACGTGGAGCGCGCACTCTGCAGAGCTCGCCCCCAGCCGCAGGTATGGAAAGGAACATGGAAATGGAAAGCTCGTCCACCAGAGGCGCAGCAGCTTACGGGCACGCGCTTCATTTCCAGCTGCTGTTTGACGTGGCAGAAGCTCGCTCCCCCTGGTGTCTACTCGTACGCCGCCGGGTCCGCTGGAAGTTAGGGAACTAGAACCGTAGAACGCTGGCACGTCACGGGACTGAGCGCACAGGTAAGGTCCACACTGGTCCATTGAGTGGGAAGCTCACCGAACTGCTTGAGGGTAGCTTTTCATATCAGTGAAGACAACTAACAGGGCAGACGTGTCACATAAGAAGTCAACTAAGTGATGTGTCATAGGTACAGCAGTAGTGGTTTGTAGGACAGTTATCATGTTTTGGTAAAGAATTGTCATTAGCCACAGGTGTCACATCTACATCTGATCAGAACTTATAATAAATTAATGTGTACATAATGCAGTAATAGAACATGTGAGCCTATTGAGAACAAGGTTAATGGGGTTCATCTTGTTATGAAACAAAAAAAATTGTGAAATTCACAAGTCATGTAAATTGGACTAATGTCATACATGTATCATATTTAATAAATATTCAGGATATGGATAGTTGTGACATAGATGAACAGAACCCTATGTCATAGGTGAATCCACATCACATACAAATATAAGCAAATAAAAAGTTTTGTTTTGTGAGATGTGTTTTTATTTGTGCACGTATGTCATATGGATGAGGATCAGGAAATATATCTTGTATTTACCATTTATCTTGTGTAGCAAAAAAATAGATCCTGAACATGTATTTAAGAAACTCATGCATTAACATATGGGTCAGACACATCTTCAAAATTAACACTGATTAAGGAAAAAGGAGATATCTAATAAATGTCCAACCGTTATTTTGATGAACAATTAAATACAGTGAAAATATAAATTTATAAACATAGAAAGATACAAGCAGATGCAAAAGGAGTTCAGGGTACCGTAATGGTCCTGCACACTCTGGAATCCTGATTTACACTGATGTTAGTCTTATGGTTCTGTGCTTTTTATAGACATTTTATAAAATAATAATTATATATAAAAGTAACATTTGTTTACATTTGAAATCTGTACATATAATATCCATGTGCCTATATTACACTTCCATAATATCCATGTGCCTATATTACACTTCCATAATATCCATGTGCCTACATTACACTTCCATGGGCATCATCAAACTAAAGTGTCTAATTAGTCATATACCAAGTTAATATTGCCTGAAAACTAGTGTGCAATTGTCTGAATAGATAGTGTTATGTATAGCATAAGTGCTGTCTACATCTTCTGTATAGTGGTGCGATATCAGCTTTGTAGTATATCAATGATATTATACACGGTACAGTTTCTAGATTGTCAGTGCATAATGGGTACTGTGTAGGCCCTGGGATAAGATAGTGTCAGTGAACAATACAAGTATATAGACCAACTAATTGTAAACAAAAATCAAACACAGACTTTTAAGGCTAAGCACACACTTAATTCCATTACATTTATACAGGAAAGGACATTGTGTATACATGTGCAGAGACATTTTAATTTATTATGCTAAGGTTTTATTTTATGTTTTGATAATTTCTTTGAAAAAATACATTAAAGCTTGGGTCTATTAAGTAAAACTTAACTGACAAGTGAGCTGCAAATTAACTGTAGAAATCAAACATTAATAATTGTGTTGGAAAGACAGACAAGCTGGATACGTTTTCAAACTCAACTAATAATGCCTGATGTATGCGGCTCGCTTGTCAGTTCAGCTATAGTGAATAGCCCTCCCAGTCACACACTTGGCAAACAATAAACACTGCTGTTCAGAAGTTTGGAGTAAATTAGAAATGTAATTCTTTCTAATTCTTTAAAATAACACCAGATTGATCAGAAATACAGTGTAGCCATTGCTAATGTTGTAAAAGGCTATTGTAGCTGGAAATGGCAGATTTTTAATAGGCATATCTACATAGGCCCATTATGAGCAACCATCACTCCTGTGTTTCAATGGAATGTTGTGTTAGCTAATCCAAGTTTAACATTTTAAAAGGCAACTTCTTGACTGTATTTTCTATTCATTTTGCAACTCATTTGATGTATAAGATTTGCAGCAAGGTTGATGTTCATGGAGGGATAAGCCAAATGGCAAATGATTTAGCTAAACTAGAAAAATGGTCAGAGCTGTGGCAACTGACATTTAATGTGGACAAGTGCAAGATTATGCATCTTGGGCGGAAAAACCCAAAAGCAGAATATAGAATATTTGGTACAGTCCTAACCTAAACATCTGAGGAAAGCGATTCAGGAGTAATAATTTCAGAGGACTTAAATGGAGGTAGGCAATGTAATAGAGCTGCAGGAAATGCTAGCAGAATGTTTGGTTGCATAGGGAGAGGTATTAGCAGTAGAAAGAGGGAAGTTATCATGTTATTGTACAGAACACTGGTCAGACCTCACTTGGAGTATTGCACGCAGTACTGGAGACCGTATCTCCAGATGTATATTGATACTTTGGAGAGAGTTCAGCAAAGGGCTACTAAACTGGTTCATGGGTTGAAGGATAAAACTTACCAGGAAAGGTTAAAGCATCTTAACATGTATAGCTTGGAGGTAAGACGTAGCAGGGGGGATATGATAGAAACATTTACATACATAAAGGGAATCAACACAGTAATCAACACAGTAATGGAAGAGAGTATATTTAAAATAAGAAAAACTACCACTACTAGAGGATATAGTCTTAAATTAGAGGGGCAAAGATTTCAATGTAATATCAGGAAGTATACTGAGAGGGTATTGGATGTATTGAATAGCCTGCCAGCAGAAGTGGTAGAGGTAAACACAGTCAAAGGTTTTAAGCATGCGTGGGATAGGCACAAGGCTATGTTTCCATAAACAAGGACATTTCTAAGTAACAACAGTCGTGAGTGTATATATATATATATATATGATTGATATATATATATATATATATATAGATAGATTGATAGATATATATAATTAAGATAATTAGTGGTTGCAGGGTATTTTGTAATATAACAGTACTTAGATCACATTTCCATGGTTAAAACATAAATAACAACACTTGTATTTGTCATTCTTATACTATAGTTATAGTATAAGGCAGTGTAATGGTGTAAATCCGAAAGAAGCATTTTCCATCTTTTGCATGTTGAGGCCCGGTATTATACAACTACCCAGAGGCGTCACTAGGTTTGGTGTCACCCGGTGTCGTAAGTCAGGGTGTCACCCCCCCCCCCCCGGATTCCTCCAATACCATGCCAAACAGATTCCTTAGTAATGCCGTCAGATCGCAATTAAAAATGCCATACTGGAGCCCCATTAATTATGCCACATACAGGAGCCCCACAAATTATGCCACACACAGGAGCCCCATAATAATGCCTCACACAGGAGCCCCATTAATTATGCCATACACAAGAGCCTCTTAATTATGCCAACACACTAGAGCCCCATAGTTATGCCACACGCAAAAGCTCCATAGTTATGCCACACACAAGAGCCCTGCGAGGTGACAATTGTACAATTCTAAAACAATAAATATCTCTACACATCCCTCTCTTTCACACTAGTGGCATTTATACTTAAATGAACCTTTTAATATAATGTTCAACTATTTTCATTTGTAATAAAAATGTTATTGAAAAATTGCTTTTCTTGTTTTAATTCCCACCCACATTGCACCTAAAGGACTTAACACAGCACCACACAGTACCCACAGCATTTGCCATGCACCTATATTGCACTCTCAGCACTTGGCTGCATTCATATTGCACCCACACAATTTGGCATGCCACAGTGTTAATTTTCCCCACAGAACATACCACAGTGTTACTTTGTCCCACAGAACATACCACAGTGTCACTTTGTCCCACAGGACGTGCCACAGTATCACTTTGCCAATTAAAATAAGCCACTGTCAGGTACCATTTAACATACCACAGTCACGTTGTCATTAACATATGCAACAGCCAGTTGCCGTTTTAAATATGCCACTGTTTGTCCATTAAATATGCCGTAGCCAGCTTGCCAATTAATAAGCCACAGCCAATTTACCCAATAATATCCCAGTATTATTTACTGCACGGAGGGAAATACAGTCACCGGCTATGACGTGATGTCAAATCCGGTGTCACTGATTTTTTTTTACCGGATGTTCACCAGCGGGGGTGACACCCGTGCTGTAGAATGCGCTGCTAACATTATATTAAATGGCAAAATAATACTGGCGTATTAAATGGCAAAAAAACACTGGCATATTAATGGCAAATGCACTGGCATATTAAATGGCAAAATAATACTGCCATATAAAATGGCAAAATAATACTGCCATATTACTGGGCAAATTGTCTGTAGCATACTAATAGGCAAAATAATACTGGTCAGTTACCTGTGGGTTACGGTGATGCCGCTCCAGAGTAGGTTACATCCTATAGGGCTGGTTATTTTAGCACTATTTGTTATTGGTGGGATTTTTTTTTTTAGCCATTAAACCAACAGGGACTATTATGATATTGTGGGTATTTTTACCCATTCATAGAGTAGAACATTTGTGAGGCCAGGCACTGATGTTAGATGAAAAGCTCGCAAACGCCATTCTAGCTCATCCCAAAGGTGTTCTATGGGGTTGAGTCCAGGGCTCTGTGGGGGCCAGTCACGTTCTTCCACACCAAACTTGCTTTGTTCCCTGGTGTACAGTTATGCTGGAAAAGAAATTGGTCTTCCTCAAACTGTTCCCACAATGTTGGAAGCATAACATTGTCCAAAATGTGTTGGTCTGCTGAAGCATTACAATTTCAGTTTTGGTGCTTGCGTCATGTGGGACACAAGCTCCATGAGTCACGGAGGGGTTAAGAGGCGTGTCCCAATATTTTTGTCCATGTAGTGTACAATGTAATATTCATAGCTCTGTTAAATCTTGAAGTAATTCCTAGACTTTGTTTCAGAATGTCTAAAATTGTTATGCAACATACTATTTGTAAGTTTTATTTTTATGGTTTTCAGCAGTGACTAATATGATGCGTCTAGCATTAAGTCAATAATAATTTTTGCCAATTAAAGACAATATCAGCTGTAGAGGGACTACATGTATGTGCCAAGAAGAAGCTTTGGGTATTGTTTTACCTTATTTGGGTTTTTACTTAAATCCTCAATAACAGTGTGTAGGCCTCTGTTGGGCAATACTTTTCTTGTATTTAAGATAAATAGAATAATTGCACGTATTTACCCAGTAATGACTCCTCATTTAATGTTGGAACCACTTTGCAGTTTGCTGTTAAACAGACAGGCTATTAAAAGGCACCTGCTGCTATGGATTGTGAATAACCTTATTATTTTGTTATTGTCTAATAACAAAAACAAAGTTTTTAACCAGAAGGGGAAAATTGAGATTCTCTCATTTCAAATACCCTGCTGGTACCCTGTCCATAGGGTATTTGAGTGTTCGGTTTTGTACTGGGCAGACCTTTATTTGGGCCATCTGTACACAAAACAAAGTAAATTCTAGAAATTGCTTTCATTGAGATGAAACTTTAACCTCTTCTGATGTTCAGTGTTTTTTTTATTATTAGTGTTCATTATTTTAGTCAGAGCCATCTGCCCACTCATCTGTACCTGCACACATCTAAATTAACCAAATATTTTGGCATTTTGAATAAAGTACAAAAGGACGAAGGATTGACCGCAGTGCTAAATTTAGGTGATGCTGCAACCCAATAGGTGATACCCCAATCACAAGTGATACATACAAACATTTTTGTATAGGTGCACTTCAACAAAAACTAAATAAAAATTATCAGCCCCCCACCATTTGGTGTAAAGTGTGGGGGAAGATCTCTCCCAAGCTGCAATACAACTTTAAATATGCCAGATATTGTATATTCACTTGATCTTCTCTTGCCTCAGGAGGAATGTATATTCATAAGGGAATAAGAAAACACAAAAGCACAATTGTGTAGTATTAAACTTCAAGATGCCCCATGCTGTTCCCCTATGCACTCACATTGGGAAGTTGTATAATCTGCCTTGAGTTCAATGGATCTTTCCAAGCAGGGCTGGTATTAAGTGTTCAGATGCCCCCCTCCCCTCTATCTTCCCATGTTTGTCGCTTTCCTCTCCCTTCCCATGTATGTCTCTCTCTCTTTTCCTCTATTTGTCTCTTTCCTCTCCCTTCCCATGTCTCTCTCTCTCTTTCCGTATGTGTGTCTCTTTCCTCTGTCTTTCCAATGTCTCCCTGTCCCCTCCTACTCCATGCATGTGTCTCCTCTCCTCACCCCCATCTGTCTGTCTCTCCTCCTCCCCCCATATCTATTCTCTCTCCTTCTCCCCAAATCTGTTGTTGTTTATCCTTCCCCTGTCCATATCTCTCCCCCATATCTGTTCTCTCTCCACCATATCTGTTATCTCTGCCTCCATATCTGTTATCTCTCCTCCCCCTCATATCTTATTATCTCTCCTTCCCATCCACATATCTCTTTCCCCCTCCCATATCTTTCCCCCTAAATCAGTTATCTCTCCCTTCAAATTAGTTCTCTCTCACTCCATATCAGTTATCTATCCTCCCCGTATCTGTTCTCTCTCCTCCTCCTCTATATCGGCTCTCTCTCCCCCTCCTCCTCCCAAATCAGTTCTCTCTTCCCCCTCCTTCCCCATATCTCTTCTCTCTCCCCATCTTCCCCCATATCAGTTCTCTCTCCCCTCCTACCCCATATCTCCACTCTCTCCCCCTCCTCCCCACATCAGTTCTCTCTCCCCCTCCCCCCACATCAGTTCTCTTTCCCCCTCCACCACATCAGTTCTCTCTCCTCCCCCATATCTGTTCTTTCCCCCACCAAATATCTATCCTCCTCCCTTCACTGGGGAGCCGCGAACATCAGAGCTCAGCCAGTGCTGCTCGTGCTCCCTGCACTTAGTGATGATGCAGAACATTGTATTTCTGATGCCCTGAATAATCACGATGCACGGGGAGCTGATGTTGCTCTCGACTCCCCAGCACACGCGCTGCTTCACTGGCTGGGGCGGACCTCAGCACACAATGCGGTCCACCCCCATGGATCCGCTAGTCGGGCCGAGCAAAGGGCTGGTGAGTGTAGATCTTCTGATCTCCCCAGTCACTGCCTCTGCCTAAAATCTTTTTTTTTAAAAGGCCGGCCCTGTTCCCAATTCTCCTTTTTGGTGTATGTTGGAATATCTTCTATATCAGATAAAGATATATAGATCTTTGTTAGTGGCAGCTGATTAATCAAATAAAAGTAGTCATTGCTAGGATTTAAAAAAAACAATTAAATATATAATAGCAAAACACACACTGTTATAGAAGATATTCCAAGATTGCACCAACAAGGAGTCTTATGACCATCCAGTTTAACCCTGCATTACACTCAAGGCGGATTCTACGACTTCCCAATGTGAATGCATAGGGCAGGGGTGTCCACGTTTTTTTCCAGTGGGCCACTTCACCAGTAAAGCATGAGAGTATATTTGAAAGAAGAAAAACTACCACAACTAGAAGACATAGTGTAAAATTAGAGGGGCAACGATTTAAAAGTAATATCATGAAGTATTACTTTACTGAGAGGGTAGTGGATGTATGGAATAGCCTTCTAGCAGAAGTGGTAGAGGTAAACACAGTCAAGGATTTTAAGCATGCGTGGGATAGGCACAAGGCTATCCTAGATAGAAGATAGGGAACTGGGTACTAATAAAAGTATTTAGATAATTGGGCTAACTATATGGGCCATGGTTCTTATCTGCCGACACATTCTATGTTTCTATGTATGTGTGCGTGGGCCGCATTAATTTTTCATGGAGAAAAAAGTATACACAGAAATGTATATATATATATTTTTTTTTATATATTCATATGTGCAGTGTGAGTGTATCAATAAAACGCATGGTAACTCACAGTATGTGAGTGTATCACAGAATTCACAGAAATACAACATATACATATACAGTCACACAAAAATAAACACACAGAGACACAGACAGACACACTTACACACAGATACTTCTGTGATACATAGACACAAATATACACAGTCACATATAAACACATAGACACACACACACACACACACAGAGTCAGACTAACACACACACACAAACAAACACATATGTAAAGATATTATTTATCTGAAGTAATAATATTCTTTTTTTCCTCTTTAAATAAGTATTTACATTAAATTAAACTGGACTTTTAATTATTGTTTTGCTTCATTTCTATTTTTTTTTTTCATTTTTGTCCTTTGTGGATATATTATTGTTTTATTTACACACAGAGTCACACTTCCACGCACACAGATACAGAGTCACACTTACACACACACAGTCACACGTAGTCACACACACACAGAGTCACACACACATATATTTTTGTTTGTCTTTTTGTTACCGGGGCTGTGGGTTCTGGTTGGGGCTGCTACTCCACGCAACTTTCCTGTTGTAGTGGTGTGTTTTTTTGTTTTCTTTCCTCCCTCTGACCCATGCGCATGATGTCACGCGCAGGGTAGAGGAGGGATTATGCGCCCTACATGATCTGCAGCATACTATCGGGGGAATGCTGTGTCTAGTTACACATGTGGTTGGAGGTGCGGTTACTTCTGCAGCTCTCACACGGGCCACACCTCCATGATGAGGCCCGCGGGCCGCATGTTGGACACCCCTGGCCTAGGGGTACAGCTTGGGTCATTTGGAGTTGAAGCGCACCTATACAAAATTTTTGTTTATGTATTTATTTTGGATAAAGTGTATTGATATTACAAATCAGTGCAAAATATTTTTCATAGTGGTATAACATGTTTCATTACAATATTTGCATGCTCACATTCTATTGCACATCAAAATATTTTCTTTCCGGACATACATTGTAAAAATATTATGCAACTTCAACTAGTTCAGTGTAGTCAAAAAATTAGTTTTTCTGCGGCACTCCAATGTTCTAGTCTGAGTAGTGTGAATGTGAAATGAGCAAATAGGTGAGAACGCAGGAAAATGTCATACTATGGTCACAGTTTGTTGAATAAAACCCACCATAGTTTAAACCTAAATTGCAGTTAATATAATTGATATATTCATTTGTAAAAAAAATGTTTTGTTTCCTGAATCATTTCCCTGATTATATAGCTATTAATACGAACAATGGTACCATAGCATTGCTATTTGAAATAAGGAGGTATATTATGTAACCGAAGGCTGTCCAGCATGCAACCTGGGGGCCAAATTTGGCCCGTTTGACAGGAAGGTGCGGCTGACCTGATTTAACTACCCATATTCTCATTATCCCTATAAATGTATACGTTTCTTTGAATAAAGTTAATTTAAACTTGGTTTTTAGAAAAAATATATTATTGGTTTTGTAAACACTTTTTATTCACCTCCTGCCTAGCTGATAATTGACAACACACCTATGTTTCTCCATGTGAATAAATGTAGCTTTGGAGCTCTTTGGTGTGTTGAATGACAGTGGTGACTTAGTGCCTTGTGTACTACGGATTACAACAGATGTATCACCAGAACAAGGACGCCTCCTCCTCCTGTGTCACGCTCTGCATCATTCTGTTTGACAGGAGGAGCAGTGTAAAGGATGATAATGCTGACTCTGGCTTAGACCTGGAAAGCAAGCACAAATATTGGCTTGCCTGACAGCGTCCAAAGCTCAGGCTATGCCACGTCTGCCTCTTGAATACAAAGAACACTGCCCTCCCCTTCCTAGTATACCTAGCAGGAATGCTTTAGAGAAGCACAATGACAGGTGCTCTTTCATTAGAGAACAGAGTTATAGGTGCATTGATCATAATATTACTGCTCTCCCCACTGACTGCAAAAAAACAGTCTGTAGCATGTATGTAATATGGACTCGTAGATGCTTAATCTAACAAGTCCTTCGCTGAGTTCCTCAGCTACTTTGTTAAGCCTCTAATGGAATAAATAATAAACATATTATAAAATATATACAAATATTTACTCATAAGAAATAAAGGCGGAATTGGTACTGTTATTATACAGTATGGCAATGATATCAGTCAAATATTTGTGTACACTAGCTGGAAAATAGATTTTCCTATATTGTCCCAGTTATAGGCCATTGCTTCTTTGGTACACAAGGGTTTACTCTTGAGTCTGCCTCTGTACTTTTGATAGTACATGCCAGTTTATGCTGGGACTAGAATCCATATACTATCCTATACTAGAATCACAAGAGAAATAAAAGATTTAGGTGTGCTTTAAAGGGACACTAAAAATTTGTTTCACTTGTGCTTCTAATATAGAAGCACAAGTGAAAAGTTAGTTGTCCCTAGTATGAGGATGACCTGGCGTGTACTTTTGATAGTACACGCCAGTTTATCCTCTGACCGACAGCTGCCATGCTTCCATAGGATGCTTCCATAGTCATGTCGTGACTGGCTTTCTCTGCTAGCGCAGAGAGAGACCCTTGTTTTTGTATGAGATCAGCAGGGGGGACCTTAACTAGGTCCCCCAGCAGATCCCATGCAACACGAGGAGCAAGAGACCCTCGCAATCAGCTGTCAGAGCGGGGCGAACCCCTGCTCTGTTTGCGTCAGCACGCGACAACCGGGACCTGCAGAAAGTAAACCCGCATGTATCTATTACACGTCAGGTTTACTTAATTCTACCGGCAAATGTATTGTCTTTAAGGAAGCAAGGGTTAAACAACGTTTAGTTTCCCTTTAAGGCCATACACATTTCAGCAGATCCTTCACCTAAAACATTCTTTACATAAACCAGTTTAAAACAAAATTACCAAAAGATTTGTTATTTTTATCTAACCAAGCTACAGCAGTTATGGCATATTTCTACTCGTTATGGTTTTACAAACCACATCATTTATGCAGTATATGTATATTTGTATTTATATCTTTAGATGTATGTCACAAATCTGGAGGTTCAGAAGATCTTTCTTTTTCTATTTCAGTGTATTTTATTTTATTTGTGGTGTATTTTTTATATGAGATAAAATTTGCATTGTCATTTTGCTCACACACCCATTTTTTCGTTTTAATGTTTATTTTTCATGGTTTATTAGGGGATAAGTCACATGGTTGTTTTTTGTAGCAGACACATAAGTGATACATAAGCGCAGATAGTGGCATTTACAATGAATGTGCGGATCAGGACGTATTACTTTACTGAGAGGGTAGTGCATGCATGGAATAGTCTTCCAGCAGAAGTGGTAGTGATTAATACAGTGAAAGCGTTTAAGCATGGAATAGACATAAGGCTAACCTAGATATAAGATGAATCCAGAGACTAATAAAAGTATTCAAATATTATTTTTTGTCAGAAACTGGTCAGACATTCTATATTATGGAAAATATGATATATATTTTTCTGCACAATCTAAAACAGAAACTGGAAGAATGCAAAAATGTGCCAAGATCCTCACTAACATAGCTTCCTCTTTATTTGTTGTAGATCATTTGAAATCTCTCAGCTGCTAATGAAAGCATCATCAGAATGAGTCAACAAGGCTATGTTGCACCTCCCCCTTTCTCCCAACCTCAGCCTGGACTGGGAAGTTATCCTCCTGGGTATGGAACACCTGTGATGTCTCCCACCTATGGACATTATGGTGGCCCAAGCCCTAGTTCTCCTCCATCCCAACAAAGTATGTATACACCACCAAACAAAAACAAACCCTCAATTTTATTCTGGATGTATTTAAATGTGTTATTTATATATATATATTTTTATTTGTGTACATGATGTTGTGGACTAAGTCTGCATATCATCAACTTCTGTTAACTTCAACCTGTACAGTTAAGTGTGTTGTAGGAACTCTGTCTGAGATGAGCCTCTTTTGACTAGTAAAATTGGAAAAACAAACCCTAGAAAGACTCAATAACACTAGTAATAACGGATTGTTTTTCCTGGATTAGAGTTAAAGGCAAAAATGAATACCTGAAATGCTTTTTAATATATATTTTTTGTGTAAAGGGGAACTCTATTTTGCCTAATTTTACTGACAGTTTAACCCTAGTCTCTACGTCATGGAGACATAAAAGTGTTAAAAACAGGGGCGTATCGTGCCCGAGTGACAGGCATGCTGCCAGCCCAGAGCAGGCCTGTCACTCGGAGGCACGACATCTCTCGTGTATTTCAGGGGGTTTGTGTGCTGAGAACAGCCAGCACACAAACACTCCGGAAATACATAAGTTACATCCGAAAGGCGACGCTGCTACCAATTCGGCAACAGAGTTACTCACTCTGTTGCCAATTCGACAAGCATGAAAAGTACACGAAAATTCGTATACTTTTAGTGCTTGTTGAATTGGCAACAGAGTGAGTGACTCTGTTGCCGAATTCGTAGCTGGCGTCGCCTTTCAGATGTATTTCTGGAGTTTGTGTGCTCTCTCCTCGGAGCACACAAACCCCAGAAATACACAGCGCACACCTAGCACATATGGAGCATCTGCCACTGGTTAAAAAGCGGGAACTGCTGACGTCTGTCTGCAACCAGAGTCAAGGTCCCCTCTGTTGGTGGCATGTAAAAGTGCGGTTCTCTCACAGACAAATACCTCTTGTGGGTGTACATCTCACCAAGTATAGAGGCCTCTGTGAAATTCTTTACAATATAAAACTTCAGGAGAACTGTAATGTGTTTTAAGGTGAAAATAAGTGCACTTCACACTTAATAAATATTTATTTAAATAGCAATATTCGTTTAAAATGTTCTCTCTAGGTACCCTGTGGTTTCAGTCATTTAAGAGTTTCTGTTTTCATCAAATATAAAATTATTTAAAGTTGATATAAGGACATTTATTAGATTAAATCTATAAAATGTATTTATTGTAACATAACCAACTGGTGCCTTTGTGCCTTCTGCTGCTCTGTGTGCCACATTTGTGGTTAATACAATACATATCTGGTATTAATTTGACTTACATGAGGAGGACTTGATTCTACCATTTATAGCTTAGAAACATTGTCTCAGTACGTAATGCAAAAAGATTCCTGCATTGTGGTGTATTTTTAATTGTTTCTTACATATGGTTGTAATACAAGAGTTGTATTTCATTTATCTACATCTAAATGTAACAGAAAATGACATTACGCCAACTATTATGTTTAAATTTCAGAAGATGAAAGATGAAAAAAATCATGTTTTAAAACATCACTTTTCTCTGTGTGTTACAACCTCTGTTGCAATCAAAAACTTAAATCACTCGATAAAAGAAAAACATGGACACAGACATATATATTAAACCTGACACGTTTATTTGTTCCAGTTCTTTACGTCAACCGTTATTATAATTAACTCAAAAACTTACCTTTTGCAGACTTTCTACTGCAAATTGTTCCACTATTAATTCTTAAGAAGTTTGTAAAAAAAATGGGTGTACGCAGCATCTCCTGGGAGACAAACAGGTTCTTGTAGCGATGTTTAGCACATGTGCTGTGACGTAACACATCTGTCCTGCTCAAGTGCAAGAGAACCTACTTTGTCTGCACTGATCCTTTTGCAAGTTAACAGAAGGGCTATAGAAAGACCACTTTGTATTTGTATACAAAAATAATCCATACAATGTATTAGAGTAGACATTCATAGTTAAATGACTGGTGTGTTTCATTAAAGTTATATATAAAAACATATGATTCATTCCTCCATAACTTTTACACAAAAAAAAAAATACTGGCCAGGATCACTCAATGTCCCTATCAGATTAAGCTTCAGGAAAAGAGACTCAGAGCATCACAACATGCCACTATGAATCTTCACTATTCACATGAAGTGCAAGATAATACACACACGATCAAACCTGCAGCTACCTGTGATGCTCTGCATAGGTCCCCTTGCCGATGACACCTCCCAGCTTGGTACCTGAGCGGACTGCTGGCACACACAAGGTTTCCACTTGTAAAGGCTCCCAGCTCCCGCCCACGTGAAACAAAATAATACCAGACATCGCATCGCCGGTATTCTAGCTATGTCGGCAGCAGCTGCAAAGTCTGGATTAAAATACCGGTCAGGTGGCAACCCTATGAGCTTCAATTGATTCACATTAAAATGATTTTCAAATAGCTGTTTGCAGAGTTATTGTTGAATTCCGAGGGATCTGCATGTGTACCAAGGATTCAGCACTAGCTTCCAAAGAAATCGTTAAACTGACACTATGGTGGGTTTTATTTTTATAATCTAATAGATAACTAGATGATTGTAAAATTAACCTATATATATATTTATTTTATTATAGCGGTTTTAAAATCTGCTTTGCCATTTGGAACGCCTGCTCCCCTGCTTAATTCTCCGCCTCAAATGCAAAATAATTTACAGAATGGAGCCAATTTACCTGGAAATCATATGCAAAGGTACTGTAATGAAATGTTGGTTTATTGGGAACATCCATAGTATAGTCTACCATAGCAACCATGCTTATGGAATGATTATGATTATTACAAATCTGCTCTCTTGTTCAGATTTCCAGGACCTCTGCCAGGACCTTTGCCCAATAGTAATGCATCTCCTTCGTATCCTTCGTATGGTCATCCTTCTCCCCACACAAACAATGCTCCGCCTCTTCCTGTCCATCAAGTGACCAACCAACTCAACAGTATGCAAATAGGAGGTGGCTATGGTAAATATTTACTGATATATTTTATTTACATTTTAAAATGTAGAAATATTTTGATTGGTTTATAAATTGTTTTGAGGATATATTTGGAGATATTTCTTTATACAACATATTTTTTTGCAGGTCCTCCTGGACCCAGTCATTCTCAGATGCCACCTGCACAAGCAATGCAAGGATCTTATCCTAATCAAATGCATTCCATGGCACCCGGCCCTCATCTTCCTCCAGGACCATCCAACAACCTTAATGGCTTACCTTCGGAGCCTCTCTTACCTCCAACACACACACAGGATGGACAAGTTGGACATCACAATTTTCAGTCACAGATGCAAGGCCAGCATTTACAAAACCGTAGGTTCTTGTTTTATTACTTTTTTAATGCAAAATTACAAAATGATTGTCCCTGGTCTTTAGAGATAGCTTGTTAACATATCATTGATGGCATTTATTGGCCAGGTTAGATATTTCTTAACAGGGTTCTGTCACCTAAACATTGTTTATACATTGAATGTAGAGAACATAAAAATATCCAAAATGATCTGTACATTGTGTTAGCAGAAATGCATGCATATGCATAAATTAAGAGGAAAAGATGTTTAATTGTGTCTGTGGTGTCCTGTGTCTATGACATCAGTCATGGCTTCACATGCAAAATTATACATTTCCTATTTAAAATATGTTTTTCTCTTAATTGATGGAGTTATGACCATGTTTTATTCTCTTCATTCACACCATAAGCAATATTTAGGTTATAGAGTCCCTTTAAGGCCTGGATTGCGTAGCTGACCATACTAGAAGCTGTGTACTTTGTCACTTGTGCTTCTATATTAGAAGCGAAAAATAAGGTTTAGTTGTCCTTGAAGATAAAAATCTAAGCTAAATGCACTTTTGCAACATCCTATGTCATATTACCATGCCACTGTCTTTCTTCAATTAAGTAAGTTGCCTTTGCATAAGTTCCCACTAAGCTGGTATTTTGAACCATTACAGAAACGAAAGTTTTTTGTCAGTAATATAAAATATTTTTCTCAATAATCTAATCAGGGCATTACATTAACAACTATAATGTGGCTGCATACATTTGCATTTAATTAATAATATTTAAGATTATTAAAATGCTTTTTTAATTTTTTTCCGAAACTATGCGATTTAGCTTTTTATTAAAGCACCTATGTCTGTAGAGCTCCTATTTTATTTATTGCTTGCTTAGAGAATCTCCTGACTTCCCTCAGTGATCTCTTACAATGTTGCAATATTTGCACCTTAAGCTCAGATGTACAAGGCTATTATCCTCTGAGATGCCAATGTACCTCCAGCTAAATGTGTAAATGTTGATACAATCAGTGTACACTGAGAGAATAAGCTGTCTTTTGACTATTATAATCTCTCCACATAACTCAGCTGTCAGCTTTTTTTCACTGATTCTTCCCTAGTGTTAGAAATTTCAGCAGTAAAGGTTTAATAAATCACATTTATTACAATACAAGCTACATATAAATACATTGACTACTAAAACATTTATACTGGCGATCAACTTATAATCATGGTAAGTAGGGTCATACTATATACCCATAAATCAGTGTAACCAATTTCACATATCTATCATCAGGGACATATACATAAACATATCATTTAAAACACATCACTGTCATTAATACTTCTCAGTTGGTTACTTATCATAAAGTGGCCATTCATTTAAGAAAATAATTTTGTTGCCTTTGTGTCTTTATATTGTATTTGTAATCAATATTGGGTAAAATCACATCTGCATAAAAACAAATCTGACTTGGTTTGCTGTAACATACGTCCTTAGCTGAGGGCTTTTGCTGTTTTTTGGAGATTATCTTTTCTCCCATGGCTGAGTTCTAGGAGTCCTATATCAGCAGCCCACTACAATAGTTTATTCTATCCATAGTTCTTACTATTTTTAAAAACGAATTGTGTAGTGTTCTGTCAAGTACTCATATTCTGATAGACGACAATACTTCCCAAGATGCGTACTTTTGAGTTTTGTCCAACTTTTTTTCCCCCATTTGTGCTTTTAATATGGATAATGATATATAAAAACTGTCCTTTAAAAAGTATAAAAATCTTTCCAATGTTTCTATGAATTTAGTATTTAAGATGATAAACGTATTTTTTTTATGAAAAATGAGGTATATTTCAAAACAGGTCACTTTCCTGACAGACTGACCAGTCAGTCAGCATAATAATTGCTTACAATGTTTTGCGATTGCATATCACAAAGCAGGATAAATATACCTGACATCTGTTCAGCTATGATGCTGGTGACATAAATATCCTGTAATGACCATTAGCTCCATCATTATGCTTATTACAGAAACAACTGTAAAATATTTTTTCTCAGCCAACTAAAACAATGCATATGCATTTTAAACGACTCAACTCATTCATTTTAAACTACTCCAGTATGGATTTACCGAGACTAAAAGTGTACACAAAGATCCTTATATATGCAGTGACATTTTGTACATGTTCTAAGAGAAGATAATTCAGGTTATATTTCTATTTTTTTTTATTTCAATATATTTATTAGTTTTATCCATAAAAAGGTTATATTTCTAATGGTTGTATGAATATATTTCCCCCTAAACTGATTTACTGGGTGCTGCCTCTAGTTAATGTTTATTTTATTATGATTTGAATAACTGTAATATTTGGGTTATTGCAGCAAGCAACTATGGTGCACAGTTATCAGGTCCTCCCATGTCATACCCCGGCGCATTTCCTGGAAGTCAGCAACAAATGTCCGGCCCACCTCAGAAGAAACTGGATCCAGACTCCATCCCTAGCCCTGTAAGCATGAACATGTGTACATATTTAAGGGGTTTTGTGACATTTTTTCTTTCAGGTCTTGGGTTTGCAATGATTGTAAATCTACAAGCCATCATTGAAACCTAAGTGTACGACTAAATATGAGAGAACATTAGTGACCTCTCCTTAAACAAGGAGTGAGGTCTAGCTTTGCCCACTATTTTCTGTTTACATCTAATGCATATTTTAGATGTATGTGTAGGAATAAAGTAACAATGACACGTGGCGTAACAAATCTGTATAATGACAAATATTGTAAAGAAGCACAACCCTGATTAGATGGGCACGAATATTGATGGATCCCGCTGTTGTGCATTGGATCACAGAGTATTCTCATTATTGATTGGAACAAATATATGTAAGTAAAAATATACAACTACTATTATATAGTGTGCGAAAATTAGTTTGTTTTTCTATAAAATTGAAAGTAAATTGAACTGTTACAAATGAAAAATGCATTTGCATTTTTTCAGATTAGGGCACCTAGAAATGACCCATAATCTCTTTTCCCTTATAATATTCCAGTTACTGTGTTATGTTGTATATCTAATTACTTAGAACTGGTTCGTAGAGTGATGGCAACTTTGTAGTGTTAATTGCCACTATCTTCATCAAGTTATCTAACATCACTATTCAACAGATACAAGTGATTGACAATGATAAAACCAGCCGAGGCGGCCAAGTGTACACTACCAACGTCAGAGGACAAGTGCCACCTCTCGTGACCACTGACTGTACAATTCAAGATCAAGGTAAATACATTAATGGTGCAAATAACTGCACAAATAAAAACATAGCTCGAAACATCTGACTAGTTATATGTAATATATTGAAGGACTTAGATTATGGAGGATATTTACGAAAAGTCCCACACATGAATGTGACGTGAAGTAAACACTTTATTGTGTGTGAATTTGTGGTTTCCTGACACTTTTTTTTATAGAAGTGCAGCACCAGCTATGTAGTGATCACTACTAACACCTCTCAGACATCATCATTATACATTGGTGCATTTCCGCTTGCACCTATATTATACACAAAACACCAAATGAATTGGATGGTGAAGATGAAGCTGAACGTTGTTATTCACATGTTCCTAATTAAATTCTTTAAACTTTCCAGGTAATGCCAGCCCACGTTTCATTAGATGCACAACATATTGCTTCCCTACCTCTTCTGATATGGCCAAGCAGTCTCAGATTCCGCTCGCTGCTGTCATCAAGCCGTTAGCCGTGGTTCCCCAAAATGAGGTAAGAGAACATAGGGCCAACTAAGCACAAATTACTGATTGAAGCTGAAACTCTGTGAGCTCACCATCCAGTAATGTGAAACTTCAGCTCATCTGTAGGAGGGAAAGAAAAAGGATTCCTGCTTCTCCATATACCATACACATAGCAGTGCTTTGTCCAACAGCTCTGGGACTACTTATGTGAAGGGCTGAACTTTCAACACACATAAAGGTTAAAAAGCGCTCGACGAGATGTCATTAATAAACTTGCAGAATGTCAAGTTAATTGTTAAACCAGAGCCTTCAATCCACTATTTAAAAATTGGGGCTTTTATAATGATTGGGTTACAAAATAATGAATATATAACAGTTTCATGATCACTTTAAGAAGTAACCTCAAGTAGTGACACCATTGCATTGTGTAGAGGCTAATGGCGTGGGCAAAGTAATAAATAAAACATTACATTGACCACTACAATGGTTCCACGAGAAGATCCAAAGCTGCTATCATACCATAGAAATGCAAACGTAACCAAAGATAATAATGGTAGAAAGCCACAGCTACCACTGGTGGTTGTCTGCTCCTGAGAATTGTTACAGAATGAAATCTGTATATTGAAAATATTGTTGTGAATAATGTTGGCTTGTGTAGACAATGAGGAAATGAAAGGGGTCCATTTGTCATTTAACATTTTAGTGATCTTGATTTTTTATTCATACTTAAAGTGAGAAATAAATCTCTTATAGGCTATATGGCCTTAAAACTTTCCCGACGTTAGGACGTACTATGCCGTCCTGACTTTAAGTGCCTTAAAGTTGTTAGGACGGCATAGTACGTCCTGTATTAAACAGCTCATCGCGCCTCCCCGCGATGAGCTGTTTTTGGATCCCGCTGCAGGCACTTGCAGCGGGATCCCACCTGTCATCTGAGGCCACTTTGAGTGGGAACTGTAATTGGACATATAAATACTAAAGTTGGACACTGCAAAAATGGTGAAAACAGGGAGACATTGTGCCAGCACTTAAAGTTGCTAATTATTCAGTTAACTTGAACAAAGAGGAAAAAAATATGAGAGCTTTTAATTCTGTAAATTGGCCAAGATAATCTCACATGGGTGGTGGAAAATAAACAAACATAATAAACTGTTTGATATGTGCCAACACTGTTTATTTTTCTCGCCTATTTGATGCTACTAATATTAGTTGGGTGGTCTAATTTATCTTGGCCAGCACTAAATGTCTCATAAATATTTAAAATATTTGTTTGTAAGGTTTTGCATTGAGTACTTTTTTCTATTCATTAAAAATTGGGGAATTGACAACTGAATAGCAAAAATTGGGTATTAACAGCTGATTTGGAGCAGCTTTTTTCCAGCTCCGCTTTTAATGTCTGCTTTTTTGCCATTCAGTTGTCAGTTCACCACAGTTCATTCTTTGGTGAATAGACCCTACCATCTCTGGGGAGGGACATCATAAATCTTACATGGTAATTACGATTACATTTACTGTAGTCTGGTTTGATGTAAAGACGATGAAACTTTTGAGAATATTGTTTTAAATTGATTTATCTAAGGAATATTCAGGTGACAGGTCTGTGTTTAAAGTCTTTAAATGTCTATGGAAAACATTTTGGGTGATTTCCTGCCGAAACTTGTTAACTGAGAGCCTTGTGTGGGAGGCTATTATTGAAGCAAAGTAAAAAAATAAAAAAAATAAAAAATTTCAAACCAAAATTCCAATAATTGAAGACAATTTCCTATGTTCTTGAACATTGCTCTGTTACTACTTCTGTTTTGTACGGTGTAACATGCACTTTCATTTCAAATATATCAAGAATGTTGTTTGACAAACAGCACTGTTTATTAACATATAAACCTAGTTTTCAGCAAGTGTACCCAACTCGTATTATATCTGCACCAGCCCTTCATAGAACCTCAACGCTAAAGGACCATTGTTCAAGAACGACTAAAATGGCAGAGAACACGAATTGGCCTGGATTCTATAAGGCTGGCAAATTATTCCTGAAGGAATAGCATGCGATTCAACTAACATGAGGACTGCAGTAATACATAGTTTCCAACATTAGCCATGTTTCCAGGGACACATATTTGTTCCACATGCTGCAGACAGAGCATGCAAAGTGCAGCCCGGCAGTATGTAGGATGGATATACGCACAGACACCATCCAATTAATTAATCAGGGTGCTGATCTCATAGGACCTACCATGATTAATTAATTGGATGGTGTCTGTGCGGATATCCATCCTACATACTGCCGTGATGCAAGGAAATACCGTGCATTAAAGCACTGGTACTGCGGTAATTACCATTATTTCCCCATTAAAATTAAGCTAGGAGACTGTGTGTCCCTCTGATCCAATATAATTTTTTTTACCCCAAGTACCTGCAGGTCGCACCATGTCTCCAGTCACTTTAAATATTAAAATATGCCCCCCCCTGGGGCCACAGGATGGTGCAGTACCTGTGACCCTATAATAAAATAATTCCCCCCCCCCCCCCCCCCCCAGGACTGCGTATGCCTGCAACCCCATTAATTAAATAAATGGCTTTGGAGGCCTCAATTAGACATGCTTGTATATATCATTCATTTTCCTGAGCTCTTGTTATAGCAACAGAACGTAAACCCAGAGCACTTACGGGATCACCAGACAGCTCTTGCAACCTTTGTTAGTCAGATAACTGCCTTATAAAAATCACATTAGGACATTCCCCACAGGCATTCAGGAATATCTTCTTGCACTCCAGGAATTACGCATTCCTAGTAATTTGCGATAAAATGCAGACATGATAGCAATCTCTGTATTCTCAGTGAGAAGAGGCATCTAATTCCCCCATGCCAGATTTGGATCTTTGTATTTTTTCTTTTAATCAGTGGTTCCACACATCACAGAAAGCCTTGATAGATAAGAGCGCGGTGCGTGGTAAGCAGAGGAAAGTTTCACAGAAAAATATGTTTTCACTTTGCTAAATTGTCTCCCAATGTTCTAGAACAGACATTTGTGTGCTGCATGATCATCATTGGTGCTATGTCACAAGTAGCTGGAAGAGAGGAGCTGTGTTGGAAAAACAAAAAGTTTGCTATTACCTCTACTTGATTGGCTAACTCTGTCATTCATTCATCTTCTTTTTGTTTTCTACAGGTTCAGTATCCCTTATACAAAAATCCGTTATCCAAATAGATCCAAATAGTATTTTGGGTTTTGCAACAAGCTGCAAATTCCACACACAGAATACAAGCGCACGATAGTTTATTCAGTGTCCAGACCCTTATGATGCAATATAACCTTCCCATGTACGCCCTGATTCCCCCACACTCACATAGAGTAATACAGTGGAATGTGTGCAGTCCTGACACACCAGCGGCAGGTTCCCAACCAAAAGTGATTTATTTGCTCTAAACAGTATTTGCATTGATACTACTGTGTTTCATGAGTGCTGAGAGGCTTTAATAAATGTTATTGGTAAAAATCCCCTATTATCCAAAATATTTTTGGTCCCAAGCATTATGAATAGGGGATACTCAACCGGCATATGAATAGTTAGCATATAACTGTGCTCATTGCTATGGTCTTTAACATACATTTCTGGTTTGTGTGAAACATCTTAGAGGCTGTAGCAATTATATGAACTAATTTAAAAAGACATAGCGATTTATGTGTGGTGTAACCCTGTTGACAGTATGGGTGTTCTTTATAAAACTCTAAAGTAGTGTAAACAGCAGGAACACTCTTCTAGAAATACTGTGTCAATATAAACATTCCAACATTCACTCTGAAATACCCACCCTGATACTGGCGCATCCAACTCATTATGTTTGATCGAAGTGTAAATTGTAGAGATAGCCACAAAAAGACAGACAAAACACAGAGATAGACAGACAGTTATAACTGTATTTTACTCAGTTTCCACTGGCCTTTTATCTCCCCTTCTCTACCTCAGATCCAAAAATGCAGAAGAGAGAGAAAGACTGTAAAGGTGTAGACATTGAAGGATTCTCCTCTCACACAAGTGCATGCCTATGGGATCTGCATGCAAGGCCAAAATACTTTCTTTGTTATATAGTATAGCGGCATGATCTTGAGCAGCAATGTAATATAAAGAAGCTGTCTTCATAGTTAATTTAATCTGACTACTTGCTCATACAACATCTGACTGTATTTATAGAGATGGAGAGTGAATTGAGCTATTTTTCATTTATGGCCATCACTTTTGTTGGCATGCTTGATTGACGGAGACATCACAAGATGGTGGATTACTATAAATATACACCAATCAGCCCTAACATTATGACCACTGAGAGGTGGCATATGGGCAGAGGCAGTGTGATGCTTTGGGCAATGTTCTGATGGGAAACCTTGGGTCCAGCCATTCATGTGAATATTACTTTGACACGTACCACCTACCTAAGCATTGTTGCAGAGCATGTACACCCTTTGATGGAAACGGTATTCCCTGGTGGCATTTGCCTCTTAGAGCAGAATAATGCGCCCTGCCACAAAGCAAAAATTGCTCAAGAATGGTTTGAGGAACACAACAACGAGTTCAGGGTGTTGACTTGGCTTCCAAATCCCCCAGATCTCAATCCAGCCGCGCATCTGTGGAATGTGCTGGACAAAAATGTCTGCTCCATGGAGCCCCCACCTCGCAAATTACAGGACTTAAAGGATCTGCTGCTAAAGTCTTGGTGCCAGATGCACCTTCGGAGGTCTAGTGGAGTCCATGCCTCGACGGATCAGGGCTGTTTTGGTATCAAAAGGGGGCCTAAAAAATATTAGGCAGGTGGTCATAATGTTATGGTGGATCAGTGTATTTGAGGTACATACCAGTTTTGCACTTGTATGACTCTAATTTATTGGGAATTCAAGAATAGATGCTCTCTTCACTAAGAGCACATTAAGTGTTCTTTTCACATAATGATAATTTCCTTGTCCATTAATAACTGAAAGATAAAGCAGTCTTCAATTTTGCAGTTATTGTATTCATCTTCGATGAACCAGGCAGAAACACATCGACCTACAAATAGTACATGAACACAATGTCTATTTCATATGACATCTGTAATGTGATATGCCTCCACTGATAGATTAACTGCTTTGTAAATATCATGTTCTGGTTATTAATAAAGCAAGAAAAGATTATATTCATGCATACAGAGTGTGCTCAGTCTTACTCTGTCTGACTTGGCTTTGTTTATAAAATCAGTTTAATTCCAAGTCAGCCTCTGTCCAACCTGATATGAACAGCTATTATACCACAAAGCAGATTACTGTTAATTTGGCTACAATACAACCAAGCTTGATACTGGCATGTTTCCTTTTTTCATGCTGATTTGACACATGGAAAATATTATATGTCCAAAGAGAAGCCAGGATTATGTTACTGGTGGAAATACAGGTGATGTCCTTTCTACTGAGACCAACAAGGGGCACAAAAACATAATATAGTTTGACTGTAACAATTCACCCCTACAGGGAGTCGATAAAAAACATGTGAGAGAAGAATTGAATGTACGGTATATAGTGTAACACCGGAAAAATAATAAAATAAACCCATATCTTTTGACACCACTAGCAAGGTTTGCAACATTTACATAGAGTAGATTTCGTGCAAAATAGCATGTAAGTGGTGACCTCTGTAAAAGCGCTAATACAGAAGACAATATTAATACACTATATACACCATCCTTTCTTAACCATCTGTCCAATTCCTACCATGGAACTTCAATATATTATGCAGTCCAATAGATCAGTGGTATATTTGTATGGCTGGCTTTGGCAAATATATAATCATAGGATTACAGGAGTACTTTGTATGTTTTTTTTCCCATTTGTGGCATCTTCTTTGGTGTAGCCTGTTAAAGATTTCATTGGATAGTCTTGGCAGCAGTTGAGTATAGCATTCCATGAGCTCTGTATTACTGTATATGTTCCATGTTCGAGAGGAGGAGCTTAAATCTGTTGATATTAGGGTTTCAGTTCTGGGGCAAAGCAGTTTACATGCTGCATGCTCCCTATTAGAAATTCCTTTTTGTTTTTTTCTATGTCAAAATGAAAAACAGTTTTTTTTTGTTTTTTTTTTACAGTAAAAGAAAGAATAGTTTCCCATTTCTCAGAAAAACAAAATCTAATCAGTTAGTGACTGTTCTTAAGAGAATTAATATTAGATTTAAAATATTGTTTTGTAGACCATGTCAAATACTAGAAAATTAGTAGCTGTTTTACAAACAAAATGATCATGTTCTGTTCCCGTTTAATCTGGTTAACTGATGGCCAGTCTGCAAAATACCATGGACATATGCAGGTAACTTGTGTATTATGATGGAAGCAGATAAGTAATCAAATAAATATAGGGTTTGCTTAGCAACTATCTTGGAATCCAGGCCCAGAAATAAGTAAAGTGTGTTCTGTGTTATTATGTTGGTGAAGTAGGATCTTTCTCTCTATGAAGGCCGCATCCTCTTGTCTTATCTTTCAGCAGCCGCAGCATGATGACTTATGGCTGATGACAAGAGCCTTGTTCTATGAAAGAAAGATAGAACCTGCAGAAGGATTATCCTAAATGTCACTATGAGTGCTTTTACATTGTCCTAACATGCAAACGAGATAATCTTAAGGAGCATGTTAGTGACACTAACATTGACTTTGATCAGCAAAGCATTTACTTTATGAAATGTGTTACGAATACCTTTAATATTGCAGAATTAAATATATTGTCTAAAATTAGTCTCAGTTGTGCAACATGTTGAATATTCTGGGGTCTTCTTGCTAACTAGTTGTTGAAAATATCTCCTCAGAAGGTGATCTACACAGGAGAAAATGAATTAGTAATAAACTACATGGATCCATTCTGCTACATGTCAGTGGCACATGCTTGTGATGGTGGTGTTATGGTGTGAGGAATTTGAATGATACAGCATATCTAAGTATTGTTGTGGATTTTGTGCATTTCTCTAAGACTGCTCTCCAGCCTAGTTTCCCTAGGTTGTAACATATAATTGTCCAAGAACTGTAAGGTAGCATTGTGCCCACCCAAAAAAGATTTGTAAGTAAGCCCAAAATTAGTAACAATCAGCTCAGGACCTTTTGTAACTTTTTCAGATGCTCACTCTGTAAAACACATAGATGTGTGCATTCAATGAATAAAGTCAAGGGTGCTTTATATGACTCATGGCAGGAGTGAATCATCTTTCTTAGATGTGTGGTGACATCTAGAGAAGGAAATATGTATAACAGTACTTCTATTACTACATGAATTTAGGTACATGGGATTTGATAGAGTGCAGAAAGTGATAGAAAGAATGTAATATATAGCAGAACATAAGGCAACTATTTAAACATGTACTGGCACTATTACTGAATTTCAAAATTGTGTATAATGTGTAACTATGTATCACTTGGTAATATCACACAGATAAGCTTCATTGTTGAACATAGTTATATACCTTTGGTTTAGGGTTGCCACCTTCTCTTAAGAAAAATACTGGCCTTGCTACTGTCTCCATAGAATTAACATTGGCCTGATGCCAATTTTTTACATGCCTGCATGTAAAATAACCGGCCGGGTCGCAACCCTACATGGTTTGCCAGTAAAAATGGAGGGAATAATATGGCCAGTATTTTTTGGGGAGAAAAGGTGGCAGCCCTACATATAGGAAAAGAGACTACTGCACAACCTGTAAATAAAAAAATATATACTATACTACAAAAAGTAAAAAAACAGGCACAAGCTCAGGGCCACAATTCACAGGGGTCTGTTGCCCACATTTTCAGCTGGTAGAGCCTTTTTCAAGAGACATAAAGCTGTGTGAAGAGGGACCCTCTATATAAATATATATACTAAATTCTGTGTGCCAAATTCTTATACCAAGTGTTCATGCATACATATCTATATGATTTACTTTAGCGTAATTGCTGTTCTCTTGTTGGACTGTTGGCTTATAGAGACAGTAAGGCAAAAAATGGCATAATGTGGAAAACAGGAAGCATAACAATCTATAAAACAAGATTATTTAGATTATATAGTTAAAGAAAAGACATAAAATAAATTGGAGATGGGATCAGAAAGCATTTATTATTTTCTGAAGACTGAGTAACAATGAGGAAGGTGGTGGAAAATGTAAATGTAAAAATCAAGCATGAAATAATGGCCATGTTATAGAGGTTAATGATCCTGTTCAGAGTAGGACATGATACCTGAAATAAATCCAAATGATGTTCTGCTCAGAATAACTCTTTTGAACAAGTTTTACAAATGTTTTTCTAGTAAACCATCCAAAAATACTAAATAAGCCCAAACTGACAACTGCAGTTGGTTTCTTTGTTTAATAGTCTTGTTTGTTTTCTAGACACCACTTTATCTTGTCAATCACGGAGAGACTGGACCAATCAGATGTAATCGGTGTAAAGCCTATATGTGTCCATTCATGCTTTTCATTGAAGGCGGAAGGAGATACCAGTGTGGATTTTGCAACTGTGTCAATGATGGTATGTCTATTTTTGGCATTCGCTGACAATGTAAACAATTCAACTAAAAAAAAAACTGAATTAAGTCGTTAACTAGAACCCAATGTCCCCAGTGTACAAATAAATTGATACTTTGATTAGGTTATAGTATCAGCTGATATAAATATACATTATATTTCTAATATGAAGATCACTGCTTGTATAGCGCACAGGCTTTTATCCCTGTTTGATTTGATACAGACATTCTGTTTAAATCACATTTTTAATATTTGACTCAAGCCCTCCCCAGTAATTACTCTGCATGTTTACTGCAGGTGCAGCAGCACTGATTCTGTAGACACTGAGGATATAAAGTTTTGTTTCATTTAGTAACTTCCTGTCCTCCTCAAATTGAGTCTATTGAGTGGCCTATGAGTGACCTTGCTCTTGTACACAGTAGGATCTCTTAACAGTGCAACATGTTTTCTGATGACATCACTAGAGAGACAGGATTTCCATTAATTTGAATGGCAATATTCTCATTGATTCCGGCAGTAAAAAAAAAAAGAAGGAAATTACTTTTTCTTATCTAGTGTGGGCAGTGCTTGTTTCTTGCAAACTGCTGTAATTTCACAATTTCATCTAGCTGTAAGTATTTTATATTTTAAGCAATGCAAAATGTAAGACATGCATTTTAAAGTACTTTGAAAGCACATTAATATGCATTAATATTTGGAAGATGCATTTTGGGCACTAGACAGTCCCTTTAAGGAAAGCTAAGAAAAATCTGTAAATGCACATAAGTAATAAATCATTTTGCATTATGAATAGGTGTTCTTCTTGGTTGTCCTTTAGGAATGCATTTAGCTTTGAAGTTTTCCAAATCATTTTCACAAAACACGTCTATGTAGAAATGTCCATGTTTATTCGTCTTCCTGTTGCCTGAGGATCCAGAATAAGAAAAATATGCAAGTAACAGTGTATTAGTAACAATAACACAGTGTTCCTTCCCAGCAAGGACATTCATATATACATTCCCGGGTAAGGTTGCCACCCAGCCTGTATTTTAGCGGCAAGCCGGTAAGCAATTGGCTCGGAGCCAATGTTAAGTCTCTGGAGGCCATAGCAAAGTATTTTTTTTTTTTACTTTTCCCTAAATTTTGTAGCAAACAGAATGAAAAGACGACCTAAAATTCTAGAGGAGCTAAATACATTGAAGCATATATTTAACATGTAAAAGGGACTGAATTACCTAAACACCGTTTTTACTGTGAATGTAGAATGGAAAAAATGACTGAAAACGATCTATACATTGTGTTCGAAAAATTGCAAGTAATGCCTTAATTAGGAGAAAAATGTATTTTAAATGTATCTGTGGTGTCTCCAGTTTATGACCTCACCTGTGGCTTAATATGCAAATTACACATTTGCCATTTTAAAGCAGTTAATTTGCATATCAAGCCACAAGTGATGTCATAAACAGGGGACTCCACAAACACATTTAAAACACATTTTCTCCTAATTTAGGCATATTTTAGCAATTTTGCCTACACAATGTAAAGATCATTTTCAATCGTTTTTTATTTTCTACATTCACAGTAAAAATAATTTTTAGGTGATAAAGACCCTTTAAAGGATCCATTCAATATGCACTGACATTCAGGCCTGAAATGTTGCCTCCGAAGTCCCGAATGATTCGGGGCACCTCAGGGGCTACCCAATATCCCACAATGTGCTGCTGAATAGGTCAGCAATTTGGAGCTGATTTCACACCAGGACCTGCCAAAACCAAAAGCACCTGAAATATGCCTGGTTTTCACACCAAACTGAAATGGTACCTCTATCATCCCCATAGATTTTTAAAAGGGATAATAGAGACTAATTTTGGGAGGACTTCAGCTATTCTGGCAAATGGGTCCCAGTTGTTCATGAAACATATGTCGGGGTCAGAGCTAGTAGCCCTGACCCACCATGATAACCGGGGCCGGGAGCTACCAAAATGGCTGCCAGCCACTATAAAACTTCATCAGGGGCCAGGGCTAGTAGCCCTGCTACCCCCCCAACCAGACTCGGGGCTTGGAGCCGGATGGCTCCCAGAACCATTCTATGTACATCAGCGGGCCAGAACTACTAGAATTGACCACTCCTAATTAAAATTGGGACTGGAGTAATTTATTTTTAATTTATTGGGCCTAGGGCAGGGACTTTAAAAAACCCAAAATACGTTATTACATTTTTAACTTTTAATTTCAAGTCTCCATCTCAGAATAGGAGAATTGGAATGTGCAAAATGCGACTGTCATACCCAAATACTAAATATTTGCGTGGGTGATCATTGCATATTACATAGTTAAAATTGTATGCTTTTTATAGCAATATGTTCCCGATCCGCAGGCTTCCAATGCTTTGTTTTCTGAATGGCCCGAACAGGTGATTCAGAGTCAGGTTTATATATACTGAATAGTCACATTTTGGGGATTTGTTAGATTCGGCTATTATGCCCGATCTGAATCCATTTTGGAATGAATCGGGCCATGTTGTGTAGACTTGTGATGTAATTTGTGTTCTAATACAGCTTGTGAAGTACTGTAATATCTGTATACTTTTAAACTGCAATATTGTAATAAAAAAATACAGCTTAATTCTATCCTGCTTTAAACACAGTCTGCTTTCCATCTTTTGACTTTATTGATATACATTTTGGTATCACTTAAAAAAAGAAGCTGTAGAAAACATAATGAATGCATTATTTTGTTGATAATTTTACTTTCAAGGCCAAATTATTTTTTGGAACATTTCAGCAAGATGATACATCAAATGTTGATAATGTTAACATGTGCATGAGATCTGCATGTACAAGGTTGGCTAACATATAATAATGAAGTCCCTCAGACTTATGGTGATAAGCACATACATAATGAGATTATTACACATTGTCAAGAGATCTCCATGGCTCTTGGATAAACATTTATCAATCCATAGAAGGGGCTCTGTGCAGAGCATACTTTTTTTGCTGCCTAATTCAGATAACACTTTTAATGTCACATAAAGTGGGGAGTTGAAAATAAAACAGTTATTTTAATAAACTACATTTGCCTATGGATTTCATGGCTTCAACATCCAATGAATCTTACTGTGACAAGCTCATGCTCTCCGAAGATACCAATGCCATATTTGTCCAAGAATTACTTGATGTGACTCATAAGCAAGTGTTTCTGTGATTTTGGAGAGATCCCAAGTTTTCGTTTTGTCAGAACAAGTTCTGCTAGACATTAGAATTAACTTGGATATCCTCATTCGAATCTTTGCGGTACAGTCCTTTTCCCTAAAACAGTCATCTTTTCAACTTTGAAACTTGAGCCTTGAGACACCAAAGCAGAGGAGTTTCTCCCCCCCCCCCCCCCCTGCCCCCTTGGCAGGAAACAAGGGCTTTTAAATTAAAGAAAAGTAAATAGTGCTTCAACGCTTATTTTCTTAAGCGCACACAGTATTTCTGGCAGAATTGATACCAAAACAGATTTAATTGAATGTGGCTGCAAACCAACAGTGAGTCCCAAATTGTTAAAGTTATATCTTACCTTATTTAACAATGGTTTATCTTACTGCAGTGTATTCAGAGAGGTCTATTCACTAAAAGGTGAGTTGCAAGGGAGTTGAGGTGAGATTAACATTTAATCTAATTATTTTAACTATATTTATATTGTGCAGGTACAAATGTGGTGGGTTTCCCCCACCAAGCAAACTCACTGCATTTGTCCTTCACAATGTATAGCTAAATTGGTGGGATTAAATGTTCATCTCACCACAACTCCACATATCTCACCCCAACTCAACAGCAACTCACCTTTTCATGCCTGTGTTCCAAAGTCTAGGTCACCACTCGCTCTTTAGTGATCATATATGGTTTTCAGATTAACTTGTAATGCAGTACCAGAACTACTGAACAATTACATCAAGTGTAGGCATTTTAAGTAAAAATACTTTAATTTAAGAATACAAAGTACCTTACTGAGCCCTCCTTCCTCATACAGATCTATCAGGTTGCAGACATGTTGGAATGTTAGAACATCAGGTAGCAGACATGTTAGAATCTTGGGTCAGATCTTCCTTCATTTGACCCAAGATATCCGCCCTCTGTTATCCTGGGATTCTGCTGACTTCCATTGCTGAGTTCAGTAAAGTTGCAAACAAATTGATGAGTAAATATAAAAAATGTGGAGCAAATTTGTTAATGGACCTCTTCGTGCATCTATTTATTCCCTCAAGCATAATTGGTTGTTTTCTACAACAGTATAAAGACTTTTTACTGTTAAAAATTACAATTTAATTGAGTCGGCATTCAAATTTCTACTTGATTTGCAATGTAATTTTAACTTCAGTACAATACCTAAACTGAATTAATTTTTTACCTTCCTAACCCTGAAATGTACAAAACTATCTTTGATCTATGTTTACTGAAATAATGTATATTTCTGTTTATGTTTTCCTTAGTCCCTCCATTTTACTTTCAACATCTGGACCACATTGGCAGGAGAGTTGATCACTATGATAGGCCAGAACTATCGCTTGGATCTTATGAATATGTTGCTACATTGGATTACTGCCGAGTAAGTAAACAGTTTGCTAACTATGTGCCTCAGACTATCCGTGTCAGTGTTTTTATTTCCTCTACTGGAATTTTCTGTGTTTCTTAGTGGAATTGTAAGCCAGTGTATTGGGATGCTGAATATTATAAAGTAGGTTGATTATCCCTTATCCGAAATGCTTGGTACGGGCAGCATTTTGGATAACGAATATTTTCGTTTAACAGATCATTTCAGCAGCACCAGCGCTATAAATGATCTACATTGCCTAAATTCAATGTGAGCAACCTTCTCACATTGTATGAAAGTGAGACAGCGCTAATAGTAAATACAAACAAAAATCTCTAACCTTCTCACATTGTATTTAGGTAGTGTAGATCAATTATAGCAGTGGAGCTGGTGAAATGACCTTCTCTGGCTCCTCAAAAAATGTGTTAAGTGTGTGGAGGAAAAAGTGTGTCTACTGAGGTGATGCAGAGCCTTGTGTAGTTCTGCACTAGCTGGTGCTCTGTCTTGTGACTAACCCTGGCCTATATGGATTTCCCTTGGCATTATTCAATTACTATTTTATTTTTATAACATTTGGACATTAGGACGGGCAGCTTAAATCATCAATCAAATAAAGCAAATCTGATTAGTGTTAGTTAAATAAATGTTTCTCATATTTTAGATACAATTATTAGATTTAATAAGAAAAGCACATTATGTGTATGTTTGAAATTTTGCCCAGCTTTTGTAATGTGTTACTTCTAATAGATGAAGACAGGCAAGCACGTATCATGCATTTAAATCCAAATGTATCTAAATGAGTACTAATGCTACTTTGGGTTGAGCACGTTACTCTTAAGTGACTCTACTCTTGACACACGACTCAACTCAGTTTTTGTGAATATTCTGAGTAATGGATTTTAATCAGATATAGATTTGTTTGCCACCACAATGCGATGGCATTTAAAATTATTAAAATGTATGAAATTAGCAAAATCTTGGAAGATTTGCATGGATAAATTATCTGATGTTTTAGTGTGCATCTGTTCCTGGCCTGTGCTTACTTTCTTGATTAATTCTCAGTATATGCGTGTTTAGTGCAGTAATTTCCAGGATCAGTCAAAGTGCACTAGAGCTGAGAGAGCTGTTTTAGAGATGAGTTTCCATTGCCCCATTAAACTTTCTATACCTTTGTATACTGATTTTTTATGAAAACAAAATAAAATGCTACATCTCTTATTTTAGCTTCCCTTTACATAATGCAGCACTTATATGGAGTATGGGTTCTTAACGGGACAGTCTAGCCCCCAAGATGAAGATTATTGCTTTTATAGTGACAGGCTTTTCCAGTGTGATTTGATGCAGGATTCTGCATAAATCACATTTTTAATATTTGACTCACGCCCTCCCCAGTGATTACTCTGCATGCTTACTGCAGGTACGGCAGCACTTATTATATAGACAATGAGGATATAAAGTTTTGTTTCATTTAGTCACTTCCTGTGCTGCTGCAATAGAATTCATTGTGTGGACTGTAATAGGCTTGCTCTTGTACACAATAGGTTTCTTGCAAACTGCTGTAATTTCACAATTTCATGTAGCTGTAAGTATTTTATATTATAAGTAATGCAAAATGTAAAACATGCATTAAAGTACTTAGAAAGCATTAACATTTGGAAGATGCATTTTGGGCACCAGAGAGTCTCTTTAATGTGTGTTTTAGTTGGATCAGTTGAAGAGATGGGTTTTGAGGGACTTTTTGAAGATTGATTATAAGGGAGATTTCTGGATGTGCTGCAGAAGTAAGTTTCAGAGACAGGAGGCAGCTGCTGTTACAAAATGGGTGCTTATACTGCGCTAGCCTAGACTGTAAGTGTATATTTTTATTTGTTTGTATTATAAGAGTTTACAAGTGATCATAATGATTGAGAACAAAAATAAATGTATGTGATACATCAGTACTTTTCTGATATGTTTACTTCTTTGAGTACCTGCATAAATAATCTGTAAAGAACTGTTTGCAAACAGCAGGCTTGGATAACCTGTTAACAGACTGAAAAGAAAACCTCTTTACAAGCAGTGCAGTAATGTTACTGAAGGAGTTGTTAAAAAGTTTACACTATTGTCTACATGGCTGATCGATCTTATTTTAATGTCACAGATTGCTGGCAGTTTGGATATAATTTGTATTTTCCCACCAGTTTGATTGTTTTCTGTAATTGAAATATATTATATTTCGGTGATTTCAGCTTGGCTTTGTATTCTCTGGATAACATGTTTACAGTATAATAAAGTGATATTCAGAGAAGCAAAAAACTTGGCATATGATGTCCTGAACAAACTACTTCAGACTTGATTAGATTTTTGGAGAAAGGATACATAATCTGCTATCTGAAGTTTTTTCAAACTTTTCAGTGATTTTCTGCTCAAATTAATCATTGTAAATGAGAGAGCAGAGTGCAACAGTGATTTTTTTAATAGGTTACATTGATTAATGGTTATGTTTGAGTATGCAGAGTCTATTCGATTAATGACATATGCATATTGTCTTCTGGTTGGACAATGTATACTTGAATTCTCAACCACAACATTGTGTGCAAAGTACCCTTCTTACTTTGCTATATTTTTAAGCTTTTTGTTTAAAGAGTTGTCCTTTGTCAGCAATATAATATCTATGACTCATTTTTTTTTCCCCACAGAAAAACAAACCTCCAAATCCACCTGCCTATATCTTCATGATAGATGTTTCCTATAATAACATTAAGAACGGAGTTGTCCGACTGATTTGTGAGGAACTGAAAACTCTATTGGATAGACTTCCAAGGTAATTGTCTAATATTAAGAAAGGCCTGCTTGCTTTTTAAAACTTGATGCCCATTATATTATTATAAACCATATGTATTGATGTCTATGAAAACTGTACTTCCAGAAAGAAGGTAACATGCATAGTAAAAGAAAAAAATAGGGGATGAGCAGCTCTAAATGGACAATCTGAAGGTGTACATACACGTAATTTAAATGAGTTGTCCACAAAACTCAAGCAGCTCAAAATCAAAAGACAGACCACCTGGGCTATCTATAAAATACATATACAATTAGAAAAGTGCACAATAATAAGAAATATATGTTAAAACATACACAATAAATAAGTGATCCAAAACTTAGTGATATTGTTATCTACAACTGCTAAAAAATATTCAGATAAAAAGTGTCAAATACAACCCGTGCAAAAAACAGCATGCAATGTGCAAAAGTAATAGTTCAAGATGGGTCTTACATATAAGATGAAAATGTTCGAAAAAAGACCTGAAAATACACAAAACATACAATATGGTGCAGTATGTATGTACTAGAATAATAAATGGTAGAACCAATAATACAACGGCACGCTCACAAACAAAGCTCCTATAGATCTAGGAGCATGAAAAAGCATGTATCTGGCATATAAGCCGTTTTGGATGTCCCCAGGACACTTGAAGGGAAAGCCTGCAGGCTGCACTGCGAAGATCCACTTGGTAAGGTTTTATTAATATACAATGAGGTATAAACCATAAGAATCCACCATAATCACGCTGGTGGCCACAGAGACAAAGTCCCCTTAAGTCATATCCTCCTTTGTCCGGACAAACCGATGTGTTAGTGGAGATCAACCAGTGCGCCTCGGGGAACGCCGTGGGACAAAAACGATGCAGACCACTTCAGGTATAGCGTATACAAGAAACAACGGTGGCTGTAGACGACCAAAAGACGATCCTATGCGTTTCGTCTGCTAAGAGACTTCATCAGGGAGTAACTTGCTTTTGGACTAAACAGACCCTCCTGTGATCTCAAACAGCCTTTTTCTAGGCTTTCCTCTTTTATATAAATACATCTTTTTAGAATTAGATAGATATGCTACTCCTGCATTCACTTTCATTTTTTTGTTTTACACAGATATTAGTGGTTTTATTGTAAAGCACAGCTTCTCATTTTCAATTTGTATTTAGATTTTCATTTTTTTTTTTTAGTTAAAATAGCTTTTGTAAGTGTAACCAAAGGAATGGTTCAGATTGTAACTACGTGACTGGCCAAAATTCTGAAGATTTCTGTATGTCTGCAACACCAGGAGTACAGATTGACCTAAAAATATTGGATAATGGAGATACATTTTTACACAATGCAGAGAGCATTAGCGCCATCTTTAGTCCCAAATGCAGTACAGCAAGAAGGATGTATTTTTTTAAACTAATTCTGCAGTCAGTAGTGCAGCCCTAAATACAAGAACAGAAAATTCCAAACTGGTTTATAATCCAAATAAGTAAAATAAAAATATACATTCCATTTTATAAGCGGAAAAATTAAAGGGTCACTTTGACAATTCATAAAATGTTTAATATTTGCGTCCTAAATATGTAAACAGAGAGCAACTCTAAGCATTTGGATGGAGCCTGGGAGGGGAACAAAGCTGCATATTAAAACGTGTTACAAAAAAGTAAATTATCCTGAGAGAGAACTATACTAGCGATCATACTAAAATATACTATACAGAGGCCTGTACAAAGGTCTTCAGGTGTTTCCACAATGTATACAGTTTGTGCCAGGTCAGTTCTTTTATTTTTTTTGGAGGAGGGTATTGTCAAGTCTGAGGACCCAACGACCCCCCCCCCCCCTCTCCCGCGACTACATTTCTGCAGACGCCCATGCTCCTTGGAGTATGATTTTCTAAAATGTTGCTCTGCTGTATGGCTACATTTTTGGAGGTAGAACATTTATTTTGTGTGCCACAGTTGTTGAATGGTCTGTGGGTTTGTCTGGTAGCAACAAGGACAATCTTGTCAATGTTGTGGTAAAAGCTTTTGGTTTTCTTAATGGGGAGCTGGTCTTCTTGCAACTGAACAAAAAGATATATGAACCAGTATTAAACACAAATTTGGGTCCTGACCTCCAGAAGCCCCTGGGTGAAACATGTATCACCCCACAATCCTTCCAGGGGTCACTATTTGAACACAGGGTTTTACTGCTGTTATTTATTATGACATATTAAACAGTTTTTAGGTCCAGTTATCCTCTTCTCTTTAGTGTGCTTATACCCACCACATTACCATAAGACATATTAGTGCCAGCAAGTCCAGGAATTGGTGTATGACTAATTAGATCTTGAGGTGCTGCGATAGAAGTTCCAATATTCAAAACAATGCAAAAAATGCACAAGTGTTCACTCTGCACAAGACAAAAAATATAATTGAGAGTAAATTACATGTATTTCATGCTACATGGCGCTTAATCAGGTGCAAGCTGAAGATTACTGCTTGTATAGTGCACAGGCTTTTTTCCAGTGTTATTTGATGCAGGCATTCTGCATAAATCACATTTTTTATATCTGACTCAAGCCCATCCCAGTGATTACTCTGCATGTTTACTGCAGGTGCGGCAGCACTGATTATGTAGAGACTGAGGATATAAAGTTATATTTAATTTAGTCACTTCCTGTGTTCCTTAAATTGAATACATTGTGTGGCATCTGAGTGACCTTGCTCTTGTACACAGTAGGTTCTCTTAACAGTGCAACACATTGTCTGATGACATCACCAGAGAGACAGGAAATTCCATTCATTTGAATGAAATTATTCTCATGGTTCCTGCAGCAAAAAAAAAAAAAAAGACAGGAAATTACTTTTACTCAGCTAGTGTGGGCAGTCCTGGTTTCTTGCAAACTGCTGTCATTTCACAATTTCATCTAGCTGCAAGTATTTTATATTTTTAGCAATGCAAAATGTGAAACATGCATTTTAAAGTACTTTGAAAGCACATTAATATGCATTAATATTTGGAAGATGTATTTTGGCACTATCTCACAGGACATTTTTTCTAAATACAAGCAGCACAGAAATGGCAGTACGTAACTGTAAATGTGTCTATAGACATGCATATTGCTGCTACAAAATAAACATTTTTTTTTACTGCTCAATGCAAAATATGGATATTATGGATGTGATATTTTCCTTTCCCATTTGTTTTCTGCAAGTGAATTGTTTACCATGTGTATGGGGTTTACAAGCACATGTGTTAGTTGCATCTTCTAATACCATTAAGGGCCATTAGTTAAACTATAATAGCTATGAAAAGTTTTGTCTTTTTCCACTTTGAGGGAAAAAAAGCAAGTTTGAGTAGATCTGCTAATTGAGGGGAAACAGTAATTTTGGTCACAAACCTTTATGTTACAAGCCTAGACACAGCAAATAGTGTAATTCTAAAATGACTTTTAGTGGGAGCTCAGTGTTGAAAGAATCATGATCTCATTGACAGAAGCCTCCCTGACATTTCTCACTGGAAAGGCCAATTACTGCACTTTTGAATTGGAATGAAAATAATGACATGAGATAATAGTCCTGGAACAAGGACATAATAATGTGTTGGGCATGTAGTAAGTTGTTATTGCTGGAAGTCCACCAAATCTCCATGTCATTACTTGTGCTTTCAAAGCTATGTGAAAAAAAGCTGTGAAATATGAAACAACATTTAAGGGTTATATTTTTACGTAACATTATAAATAAATTGTATTTTTTGAAAATGTCATGGTGTGTCAAATATGTACCTGCAAAATGTGATTGTATGGAAGCTCAGAGAGGCCATGTATTTTTAAAAAATATTTTTAAAAATATTTTTCTAATTTGTTTTCTTGAGATAACAAGTTTTTGAGTAAGCACTTTTTTTTTTTAATCAAGAAAACCACTTATCTCAAGAAAACAAGTCAGAAAATATTAAATATGCATGGCCTCTGTGGGCTTCCATATGATTGTTTTTTTCCCACAGTTTTGTAATCAAGAAATTAGCATATTTCTCCAGTCCTATGCAGTACATGCCTGGTAATCTTTCACCTTAAAGTGACATTACTATTCCAACTTAATAACAGAACCCATTTCCATAATTTAAGTTCTAAATAACTATCATGAGACTTCCCCGTTTTTACTTTTAATGCTCCACAAAGTATGAATTTTATAGCATGTGGGAAACTAAGCCTCTAACGCATTGATTCTCAATCCTGTCCTCAGGACCCCCCAACGGTGCAGGATTTAGGGATAACCCAGTTGTGTTTAAATAAGAATATGTAGAACACCTGGTGTGGTTCCCTAACCATTAAGCAGCCATACCAGGGGTTCTACAAATTCTTGTTTAAACACAACTGGGTCCCTTAAATCCTGGACCATTGGGGGGTCCTGAGGACAGTTTTGAGAATCACTGCTCTAACGAGATTCATTGCGGGTGCATGAAATTAGCATGTTATGCCCAGCATCATTTCTCATACGTTTGCTTAACTGTGATTTCTTTCTTTTTGTTCAGTACACCCACACAAATTATATATATCATTTTTTAAAGGACAGATGGGGCTTTCTTTTGATACAATTATTTTCATCATATGATAAAAATATTCCAAAACACAAACAAACACTTTTTCTTACTTTGACCTGAATTGTTTTACACAATTACAAACTGTAAAAAATAACACATCTATATAGTTTCTAATATTTGTCCTGAGTTTAGAAATACCAATGTTTCCATGTTTTTTGTTTCAAGTAATAGGGCAATAACCGATACTAATGTTTTTTTGTTTCCTAACCATTTTCTCCTACTGTGACCTTTTGAACCCAACTTTAACCCTAACCATTCTAAAACTTGTACTAACCCTACCCCACCTGTAACTCTAACCCTAATTGTAATCCTAACCCTAGTTCTATGGTTAGTAGATCTAGGGTTAGCTTTTTCCTTTTATTTATCTGTAATGTTGCTGACTGCCTCTAGGGGCAGTCAAGCAACATTTTCAGAGCAACGGAAGAGATTTGTTTTATCACTTCTGTCGCTCTCTGTGGGGCACGCCGTATTGGAGGAGCATGTTCCTCTTCAAAACGGCACCCACGACACCCTGGGTCGCAGAGAAGTGTGTTGCATGATACCTCACACATAGACAGTGAAAGCTGTGTGAGTATGAACGCGTACGATCACATTCGCGGTGATTGTGTGCGCGGGGGCCGGGGGATCCGAAGCAGCCTCTGAGAATAAGATAAGAAAAAGTTCAGGCTGGGTAGAGGTTTTAGCCAAAATAGCAACAGGTAGATATGAGACAAACTCCAGAGACTTCTGTGCAATTCCGTTTATTATATAGTAAAACGGCACAGAGGGTGTGTCCCTGACGAAGCGCCAGTACGCAGGCGTGAAACGTGTAGGCTCTTTTCACAGATCCACCTGGTGTATGCCACACTGTTTGCAACAGATCTGTGCCGTTTTACTATATAATAAACGGAATTGCACAGAAGTCTCTGGAGTTTGTCTCAAATCTACCTGTTGCTATTTTGGCTAAAACCTCTACCCAGCCAGAACTTTTTCTTACCTTTGCTGATTGCGGTGGGAGGACCTAGAGGCAAGGCATCATAGCAGACACACACGGGGGGATGTCCAGTCGCTCCTCTTTTTGGTCTGAGAATAAGATACCACAACAATAAAACATATGCTAATTTGTCATTTGACACAGACCTAGAGTATGTTGGCAATACAGTATTCTCCTTCAAACATCATATTCAGCTTTAGAAAATGATGGTGATAACAATAAATTCTTATTTTCTTTCCATTGTAAATTAACAAATTGGTTTAGGATTTGCTAGTAAAGAACAGTAAGAAGTGGCATTCCTATCAGAAAGGCAAGTGCCACACTACCAGCCTGCGCCCATACAGGCAAAAGCTAGACAAGTGGTTGTAGGAGATGCACACCGAATTATATCAGCCATGAAAATAAACACAAAGGTGATTTATTGAAACAGAATAGTGCAATAAGAGTTGACTAATAATATTCAACATGCAAATGGCACAATCAGTATAAAGATAACAATGAGAGTGGGCCCACGGAAAAAAGACATCCCACAATGTTTCGGTATTATGCCTTCTTCAAGGGTGATCCTTAAAGGGATCCCAAACTCACTCTTGGTGAAAGAGGAAGATTACCGCTTTTATAGTACACAGGCTTTTTTTCCAGTAGAATTTAATGCAGGTATTCTGCATAAATCACATTTTTAGTATTTGACTCAAGCCCTCCCCAGTGATTACTCTGCATGTTTATTTCAGGTGTGGCAACACTAATTTTATACACTCTGAGGATATAACATTTTGTTTCATTTGGTCACTTCCTGTGCGCTTCAAATTGGATGATTTGTGTGTACTCTAACTGACCTTGCACTTGTACAAAGTAGGATTTTGTTAACAGTGCAATACATTGTCTGATGACATCATTAGAGAGACAGGAAATTCAGTTAATTTGAAGGGCATTATTCTCATTGGTTCCTGTAGCAAAAAATGGAAATGACTTTTACTCAGCTAGTGTGGGCGGTCCTGGTTTCTTGCAGACTTTTGCATTTCACAATTTAATTTATCTGTAAGTATTTTACATTTTAAGAAATTCAAAATGTAACATGTGCATTATAAAGTACTTTGAAAGCACATTAATATGCATTAATATTTGGAAGATATATGCTAGACAGTCACTTTAAGAAGATTTTGGAATTACTTATCTGCGCCATTTCTGGTTTGGGGTAACTCATCCCTTTGTTGAATGCTTTGGGGAAGATTTATAAAGTTGGCATACACAGAAAGTACACGTAGTATTGATCCAGTCTGTGTGCAACTATGTATAATGCTAACTCCCAACAACGTAAGTGTTGCTGCAGCACAACCTATTTATTTTATTTTTTAAAAGTGCAATAGTGCAAAAGTGTGAGGGTTTCCATTTTTTACCTGCCACATATAACTTTTGCATGCTACCATGCAGTGTGTAGAAGTCATATGTGACCAGAAGAAAATGAATTCATTATCCAACCATGTTGATTATTTAATTGATTTCCATTTAGTCACATATGACTTCTACACACTGCAAAGTTATATAAACAACCTGCTCCATAATATCTATTGACTGCAACTCTGTGCCAGTTATACTAGTGTTGTGGTTAATCTTTGCTGACGCTGCCACAAGAACGGCATTGTAAACTTCCAGCCACGTAGCTCTCACTACGTAATTTTGTCTCGTGATGAGCCAGCAGCCAATAGCAACCCGCAGACGCACGCGAATTTCGCCCACCTACCCGGAAGTCAGTAAATTGTCTGATCGTGTGGCGGACGCTGAGACACTGTGTGCCCGCGAGAAATGAATCCGTTAACTAAAGTAAAGCTCATCAACGAGCTAAATGCCCGCGAGGCCAGCCTCGGTGTGAAGGAGTCCGTGTCCTGGCACCGCGATTACAAGGACAGCGCCTGGATCTTTTTAGGTGGCCTGCCTTATGAGCTGACCGAGGGGGACATCATCTGCGTCTTTTCCCAGTACGGGGAGGTGGTCAATATTAACCTGGTACGGGATAAAGCTTCTGGGCGCTCAAAGGGGTTTTGCTTCTTGTGCTATGAGGACCAGAGGAGCACGGTACTGGCTGTGGATAACCTGAACGGTGTAAAGGTGAAAGGCCGGACCATACGTGTTGATCATGTGTCCAATTACCGACCCCCCAAGGACGCTGAGGATATTGATGAAGTGACAAAAACTCTGAGGGAGGTGGGCTGTGGGGCTCGGACACCGGAATCATCACCTCCACCATCATCTGAGGAAGAGGAGGAAGAGAAACCAAAAAAAAAGAAGAAGAAAAAGAAAGATTCCAAGGATAAGGAAAGCAGGAAGAGAAAGAACAAGAGTGAAAGCAGAGAAGCAGCCGGGCCTATAAAGCAGGAACGTGTAGATCCAGCGTATGATAAATACAACACGGCAGGGACTCGGGGCAGAGACCTGGAAGAGAGAGACTCTAGTAGAAGGAGCCACACGAAATACTTAGCCCAAGAAAGGCACAGGGACAAAAAGGAGCCCAGAGATCATACTAAAGAGAGGAGGGACAGGAAAGACTTGTGAATTTCACAGAGATCACAAAGGATGGGAAGAGACCATGATATTTAGAGTAACACACCAGATAAACGCAGCATTTTTGCTATATTGAATAAAGAAAAGATTTAGGTTTCTGTGGTTTATATGTAACAAACCATGGACTAAAGTACCAACGAGTCTATAAGCTGTGCATTTTAACTATGCTGCTGTCTTTGTCTGCCTCTGGCATTGAAAGTGTTAACACTACCATACTGTTTGCAGTTGTCTCTATGGTTTTTTGTTTAAAAGTGTCCCTAAACAGGTTGGGTGAAATTATGAGTTTCAACAGAACATTGAACCATTGAAGTGGTCTTCAACAATAAGTGGGGAGTTTGCTGTAGATAAATATATTTTTTTGTTCTTTAATTTGAATGTGCCAGTCAACTGTATACATAAGAATGGATGCCTAATTTAAAAGTGGAAAATGCATTAGTTTTCCTTGTAATAAAAGGATATATTTTTTTAACTTAATTTTGGAGAGAACTTGTCAGTTGTTAATACGCTTTTTTAATTTATACGGATCTATAAACATGGTGCACATAAAGTCGCACCTAATAGTGGCACGATCTGTTAAACCGTGTATGACTACAACTCCCATCAAAAGTTGGAGTTTGTGTCAACAGTACCTTTTTCCAAACTTCAAGCTTGCTCTGGTGCTGTGCTAGTGCTTCCCATAAAAAGCTGCGTAAATGCATCTAGAATTGTGCAAAAATCCTCGCAACAACCTATTACAGGTGCAGAAAGTGTCCATGTATAAAAGGAGTGCAAAACATCTTATAAATATGAGAACAGCCATTGCCCCCGCCCGCCCCCCCCCCCCCCCCCCCCACTCTCCTGACATATGCAACTACACCTACATTTATAACCAAATAATCTGGTTCCTAGAGTTACATGTATAATACATTTGGATCTCAACTGTATTCGCAGTGTTTTATCAGTTTTGTCTGTTTAAGCACCATATTAGTGAAAATGTGCATCTGTCTTTTCCAAAATGTTGTTATACTCCAATGTATGCTATAAACTTGGAAAAGGGGTCTCAAGTTTGCTAGGACTGATCATTTTCCCCATTCAGAGATGCAGTTTTGTTAAATATCTTTTCATTGCTTACCTATTTTGTTGCCAGTTTTGCCTGCTGTGAGTGCAGTCCAGCCCTACAACTATTGTCCAACCTTGCACTTTCTAACACGAGAAAACAGAGCTGTGCCTCACAGATATTAACTCCCACCCCTTTGGGTAAGCATAATAAGGGTGGTTGGGAATGGGACTACCGTTCCTATTATACATTGTAGTTAAAGGAGCATCACTGAAACAGTTGCAGGAAATTAGCATTCTACTACAGTTTCCATGATACGCAGCAGCCATGGAATTCACCATGGAACTGACACTGATACGAGTTTGTGTTGGCAAGGTTTTGCCATTACTAACAATTTGTTTTGCTGTACACCTGTGATACTCAACTAGCCCAAAATACAGGCCAGGGGCGTTGCTAGGTCTCAAAAAGATCCGGGGCTGGAGCCTATCATAGATTTGATAGAAGTGGAGTAAATAAGATCACATGCTTAGGCGGCATACAGACTGATATAATTGACGCCAATGAACAATAGGTATATTTGGGTATATATCAGGGCTCAACAAATCCCGGGCACCAGGAAATTATACCTGGTGCCCAGTTATTGTTGTCCCTGCATGGTGCCCTTGCTGCTGGGATAATTTTATTTATCCAGCGGAGCGCGGGGGAACAGTGTGTGCACCGGCTGCACAGTCTTCCTGCTCCATCCCCACATGCACCGTACTATAGTGTCCAAGCGCTGAGTGTGCTCAGCTGGTCTAGAAACAACAGCAGGGCACAGACCAGGCTAGAATGAGGTATAGCAGCCAGGAGGGGGGCATATTGATAGATGCACTTTTTTTTTTTTATCGTAAAAACAACAAAATTGCTGGCTTGTGTGTAAGTGTATGTGACTGACTGACAGAGTGTATGTGTGTGTGTATGACTGACTGCATGTGTGTGTGTGACTGTTTATGTGACCCACTGTATGTGTGTATGTGTGACTGACTGTATGTCTTACTGTGACCGAATGTATGTGTGTGTGTCTCTGTGACTGACTGGATGTGTGTGACTGACTGACTGTATGTGTGTGTGTGTCTGTCTGTGACTGTGTGTGTGTGACTGACTGTATGCCTGTGACCGACTGTATGTGTGTGTGAATGTGACTACCTCCACAGCAATAAGTTACAGTAATGTGCAATGTGTGACTATAACAGACTCCACAGAAATAAAACTCATAGTAATGTGCAGTGTGTGAGTGTATCACACACTCATGCTGCACATTACTGTACCACAATAAACAATAAGACTCGCAGCACACAAAAAACTCATAAAAGTTACACTTATACACAAAAATACACAGCCACAAATGCAGCCACACACATTCACACTTGCACAGTCACACATACTTACACAGAGAGACACACAATCCCACTTACACACACCAACTTACATCACACACACTTGTATGTGAGCAAATTCCCATGATTTCAAAATAACTGAGCTTACAAAAATTTGTGTACGTTGCATACACCCTTACATAGAAACCTTACACTCACACACACACACATCCAGACAACCTTACACACAGACACCCTTATACACACAGATGGCCTTTCCCACACAGACATTCTGCCACGCAGACACGTGTGTAAACCTGCAACTCTCACGCACATCACAAATATTTATTTTTTAATAAAAAGGGGTCAAAACCTGGGGAGAATAGGCTGAGGTATGAAGGTATGCTCCTTCTACCAAGCTCATAAAAGAGAGAAGTGCAGGGAATTGAGAGGGGAATTCAACTGAATGGGAGATTTTCTCCAACTTTGCTACTTTAGCCTTCAGTTTGAAATTCCCATCTCACTTCCCTGCACTTCTCTCTTTCATGAGTAAAGCCCATGATATAATGAGCAGCTCATTCATTCATAATGTATGGGTTTAATACTATAACCAGGTACATGGGATGTTTAATGCCATGTGTATGGACTTTTATTGCCATCAATAAAAAGACTATATATAAAGATGAATCACTATTATTCATATTGAATGTGATAATCAGGTGTGAAAATATAAATGGTATGAGCACTGTTTCACACTTGATTATCACATTCAATATGAATAATAGTAATTAATCACATTTTCTCCTAGTAATCTCACTGCCACTCACACACACACTCATAACTCTGCCACTCACGCTTTCACTCTCGCACACTTACATTCTGCCACTCACACACACTCATAACTCTGCTGCTCACGCTTACACTCACACACTCTGCCACTCACACACATACACACGCACACTCATAACTCTGCCACTCACGCTTCCACTCACACGCACACTCATATCTCTGCTGCTCACACTTATACTCTCCAATACTCTGCCACTCACACCCACTTACACTCTGCTACACACATACACGCACACTCATAACTCACACTTACACTCTTCCAAACACTCACACTCACTCATACACTCACACTCTGCCAATTACACACACTTACATTCTGCCACTCACACACGTACACACTCATAACTCTTCTACTCATGCTTACACTCACACACACTCTCTTCCAAACACACTGCCACACTCACACACATACACTTACTTACACTCTGCCACTCACACCCACTTACACTCTGCCACTCATATACATACACATGCACACTCATAACTCTGCCACTCACACCCACTTACACTCTGCCACTCACATACATACACATGCACACTAATAACTCTGCCACTCACATACATGCACACTAATAACTCTGCCACTCACATCCACTTACACTCTGCCACTCACATACATACACATGCACACTCATAACTCATCACTCACATTCTGACAAACACGTACAAAGCTTGAGGGTGCGGAGTTAAGCACGAGGGGCGGAGCTGATCGTGAGGGGGCGGAGTCTGGTGCTGTTCAGCATACAGATTGCAGCATGCAGGAGGCAGGTTCGAACGCGAGGGGGCGGAGCCGAGCGTGAGGGGGCGTGGTCAGAGTCTCCATTCGGGGCTATGGAGTGGAGATCCGGCGCTTCAGCCCCAGTAGCCCCCCCCCTAGCGACGCCTCTGATACAGGCTGAGCATCATAAGCACTGTTGTTCTCAACAATGAGGGTATCAGATGTTGGTCATCTTTGGGTGAGGGTAAGGCAGGGCTCGACAAACCCCGGGCGCCAGGTCGCCATGGCGACCAGGAAATCATACCTGGCGCCTGCTTATCGTGAGCCCCGCGTGGTGCCCTCGGCAATAGGATCGTTTTTTCCCTTCTCTTTAATCCAGCAGCGGTGCGCGAGGGAGCACAGACTCAGACGCGCACCGATATAGTGCTGATCGGGGAGCTCAGCAGGAAAGCTGCTCTCTGCCACCAGGCTGAAACGCCCCTCCCCCTCCCTTTATTGAGGCTGGAATGTCCCCCATTGTGGTGTTATAGCAGGGAGGGGCGACATTGATAGGTGAACATTTTTTTTTCCCCTTTAAAAAAAACCTTCTGCCATTTGTGTGTGTATATATATGTGTGTGACTGGATGTGTTTGTGTATATATATGTGTGTCTGACTGGATGTGTTTGTGTGTGTGTGTGTGTGTATATATGTGTCTTAATGTGTTTGTGTATATATATGTGTGTGACTGGATGTGTTTGTGTGTATATATGTGTCTGACTGGGTGTGTGTGTATATATGTGTCTGACAGGGTGTGTGTGTATATATGTGTCTGACTGGATGTGTGTGTGTATATATGTGTCTGGATGTGTTTGTGTGTGTATATATGTGTCTGGATGTGTTTGTGTATATATGTGTTTCTGACTGGATGTGTTTGTGTGTGTGTGTGTGTGTATATATATATGTCTGACTGGATGTGTTTGTGTATATATATGTGTCTGGATGTGTTTGTGTGTATATATGTGTCTGGATGTGTTTGTGTGAATATATGTGTCTGACTGGATGTGTATGTGTGTATGTATATGTAGATAAACAAGGTGTAGCGGGTTTCACACTCAGAAGTGGAGGGTGCACGGAGAGGACTTTCACCCTGGTACTCCAAATTAGAATAAATGATCCTTTATTCTGTATGTATATGTGATGATGTGTCTGTGTGTGTGTATATATGTGACTGACTGACTATGTGTGTCTGTGACTGCGTGTGTTTATGTGCTGTTGTCTGGTTCCTAGATATATTAGCTGGCTCCTAAAACTCAGATACATTTGTCAAGCCCTGGGGTAAGGTGCCCCACCAAGACCATATTTGGCTGGGAAATCCTCATTCTGTGAAACCACTTATCTGGATGTTTAAACACTTGTTTGTCCATGGAGGCTTCCAGTTCCACCATCACTTGTTGGTCTTTCACATTTTCAATCCATGCCTGAATTGTTGGCGATATTTGGGATTCCCAGTTTAAAGGGATAAGACAGTTTGCTGCACTCAGCAACTGGAATCATTGTTCTTTTGGATGGTCATTTAATGAAGAAGTATGTTTTCAGGTGCAGACCGTGGGGGGTGTACCCATAACATGACTGTGTATCTTTTTCCAGAATGTTTGGATCATCCCCACCAAAAGTGTAATAACGTTTTTTGAATATGCTTTTATCTCTTAGACTCTGAGGAGAGTCAGAGTTATAATTTAATGGGGTCATGGAACAGGGAAAAGTTGTCAAAAAGTGTCTCTAGGATGATAGGTCCCAGACCTGCATTGTCACTGAAATCTGTGCCTATTTTGACTCTGCATCACCTACAATTTACCATGACCTTGGTTAGTTCACTCTCCAAATAGCTACTTAAAATTATATAGTGAAGAGTGGGTTCCTACAGACCCAGCGTAGTACATAAAACATGTTCGGACAATGGCAAGGGTGGCTATCCTAAAAGAGGGTCTGTTGAATAGGCACTCAAAAACCATAAAAAGAGGTCAACACAATATGTGAAAAATAGAATATTAAAATGTATTAATAGTCCCAAGATATAGATCCTGGAGTGGGCACCACCAAAACACCCTAATACACAATTAACCTACACAATAGTGGTGTCAAAAAATACATATAATACATAAAACCAAACCAATCCTGCAGGAATCTGGAGAAGAGTGCTGCTCAGATGGGTACAGTAGAAAGTAACACCTACCCATCAGAGGTACCAACTAAAAAGAGTCAGCCAGGTACTGGCAAAAACAGCTGTTTATACACAAAAATAAGCAAATCAATATACAACAATAGCGTTAGATGGCCAATATAGTGGAGTGGTAAGAGGATAACCACAATGCATGCACTGACTTAAACGTTACTGCTCCACGTAAATGAAGGGAGCAGCTGAATATAATATAGGCAGTCCTGAAAAATAAGCACTGAATAACAGACGAATAAGCCACATAAATAAATAATGAAAACAGTGTCAGACTCTGGAATATATGGTCACTGAAATCAAAAGGGTGTTTTCTCAGACAAGAGTCTCAGTTGTGAGGTTGTAACTTGGGTGTGCGGCCTGTAGCGAGAAGTTCACTGCAATTAATTTGACCATCAGAACCCATTGCTTTTACCCCGATGCCATGGACCAGTGAATGAATAGTTAACATATTTACACCAAATCCATCCAAAACATTATTGGGTAAGGCACAGACACTGAGATCTATAAACTAATAAGTAAAATGTGGTAAATTGCTAAGTTAACTTCAAAACACAGGCATTAATCGTTGAGTTGAAAAATTAGGTAAGTTGGAAAATATTTTCAAAAACGACTACCTGATCTATGCAGTGTACCTGCCAGTTTACCACAGTTCACTTTTTAGCTACTGTGGTTTAAACTTCTTGTAAATTCATGTGTCTCAGCAAAGGTGACTAAACACTTTAAAATGAATAATATGGTTTGTCTATAAAGTTACTCATAAGTCAAATTAACAGGCATGGTGCAAATGATATCAATTTTGTTTTACCCGATTCCATCTTACATTTATACATATTCAGTATACCTGTCCTTTGGCACTTGTCAGTTCAAATCCAGATAAAGCATTACTCCTAACCTGGAAAGCTAAGCATAGGATGAGTTGTAATTTAGTTACAGTGGCCCTGTACCCCTGGTGCAGAACAACCATGCCATGCTTAGTGGACAAACAGTTTAGTGAATGCTTGGGTCCATAATCTTTACTTAAAAATGTTCACATTTTTGCTGCATTTCGAGTTTAGTAACTAAACTCTTTTTCACATACATTATTTGTCAACAAATGTGGAACTGCATGTGAAAATTAATTATCTGATTAAATCCGGATCAACTGGAATTTATTCGCAGGCGTTCGTCGGGTAATAATGTGCGGTGGTTGATTAATCTGATAGGTTATGCAGAAAAAAACGAAGTCCCCCAGCTGGCCCTGTCCTTAGATAGCGAGAAGGCCTTTGACAGGGTCGGCTGGGGATTCCTTAGTGGAGTTCTGAACAGGTTTGGATTTAAGGGTTCTATAAAGGCAGCAATAATGGCTCTCTATACAGCCCCAACGGCTAAAACAGTTAGTCCTGGCATCTCCACAGACTGGTTCCCAGTGCATAATGGCACAAGACAGGGCTGCCCCTTGGCTCCTTCTTTATATCCTCACTCTTGAGCCTTTAGCAGCCAGTATAAGGGCTAATAGCAGGATTAGGGGGATCATATTAAAACAGAAAGAATACAAGATAGCCTTGTATGCTGACGACATAGTACTGACCCTAACAGATCCAGTCGTATCACTCGGAGAGTTGGTTGCAGAGATAGACAAATATAGCAGTATTTCCAACTATAAACTAAATATGGGGAAATCTCAAATAATGCCTATCAGCATGGAGGATGATATGACTAATGTATTGTCGCAGTGGTACAAATTTGATTGGTCCCCTAAAGGGTTTAAATACCTGGGAATTATTATTACACCAAAAGTGGACCGGTTAATGGAGCTGAATTGTGATCTCCTATTCCAGGAAACCTCCAGGAAATTATTGGGAGAATGGAAGAATTTTTGTATTTCCTGGCTAGGAAGAGTGAATGTGGTTAAAGCATACATCCTCCCAAAGTGGTCATATGTGTTTAGGATGGTCCCGTTGTCATTGTCACTCTCAAGAATAAGACAGATTCAAAAACTTATTATATCCTATATTTGGGGCCAAAAAAAACCCAGGATAGCTGTATCACACCTTATGCGAAGAACTAGTAATGGGGGACTGGCAGTCCCTGACATAATGGGTTATTATCAGGCCAGCAGGCTATACCATCTGCGGAGATGGCAGGACCCATCCTCAAAGCGGGATCCGTGGTATTTGATGGAGTCGGCACAGTTGGGTCTGGGGGATCTTTCAGTAGCACTGTGGATGGATGGGAAGGGTGGATTATCCTTCCTATCGGCTATTGATGTACCATATATAAAAGATTTGTATGGAACTTGGTTGAGGATTAGGAAAAATAATGGCCTTTTAGAAAGGATATCCCCTCATTGCAATATAGTTACAATCCAATATAATACACCAGATATGAATCTGAGCAAATGGTTGGAAATGGGCCCTGTAACAATAAATGATTTAATCGAAGGTAAAAATATGATCCCATTCTCACTCCTTCAAGGGAAACTATCCCTGCCTACAAAAGAAATAATCACCTACTTGAGAATAAAAAAGTTTTTATTAGCGCATTTGCTTTGGCAAGAAGAGAAAAAAAAAAAAGATAAAACAATTGAATAAACTTTTTAGTAAAGAAGCAGACTATAAATCTATTTCCAATTGTTTTGAGTTCACGAGAAACACAGATATCGAGGTTAAGCCAAAATCTTGGAAGAGCTGGCAAAAGGTCATGGGGACAGAAGTTACAGTCGAACAAGGGCATATTTCCTTTCAAGAAACTAAGAAAACCTTACACTGTTTGAATATTATAGAGCTTCATTATAAACTCCTCCACCAATGGCATATGGTCCCTACAATTATGAATATAATAAACCCTTCTAACTCCAGAATATGTTGGAGATGTAATACAGTTGAGGGTTCTACAAAACATATATGGTGGGATTGTGATTAGACCAATTGATTAGACCATTTGGAAAAGAGTATTAGAGGAATTGGTAAACTTGGTGGGGGAGAATATTGAAGATGCCTTTTCGACGGTGATACTCTATCTTAACTTAGATTCCCAAAGTTGCAACGACTTTTAATAATCCATCTTGTGATGACAGCTAAAGTGAAAATCTCTAGGTTCTGGCGAAAGCAGGATACTCCAACATGGAACCAAGTTTTAAACCAACTCAGATACCAATATAGCATGGAAAAGATGGTCGGATTCCTTGATTTTATCGGGTGGACTGGCCTAGCAGACTAACTGATTGTTGCTCCTTAGTACAGAGTTGTGGCATAGCTCTGAGATGTTATTCTTGGTGTTCGACTAACTACTCCCTCTGACTAATTGATCCTTCTCATATATGTCTGAATCAGTGCCCAACCTCGTCCGTTTGTTTGTTTGTCCGTTTGTCAGTCAGTATGTCTTGTGTTTGATATCTGTTTGTCTATAAGTGAGTTTGTCAATCGGGTTGTGCAATGTATAATTATAAGTTAATCCTTAAGCACTATTTCACAATCTGAAGCTGTTTTCTATGTAATTGTCTGTTTTAAATTTTGTACAATGAAATTGGATAAATAAAGAAATTAAAAAAATAAATAAATAATTATCTGATTAAAGGACAACTGTAGCCAAAAATTACCCTATGTTTAATTAAAAAATTGTATCAAGTGTAGATGAATTATAAAGAAATTATTTAAGTAAAGAATAAAAATGAAGTGCCTTAATTACTACATATAGTTCTTTCAGGAGGCAGACATGTTGTTTAGAATCTTGGGTCAGATCGTCACTCACCTTGGTTCAAATGAACAAAAGAACTGACCTATATGACTAAAGATTCTAAACAAAATGTCTGCCTCCTGGTTGAGCTATATGGAGTTAAGGTGGCTCAATAAGGTTCTTTATTTGTATTCTTTCAAAACAGCATGTCTCAATAATGCCTACACTTGATGCCATCTTTCAATTAAACAGAACATTTTTTAAATTTTTTGCTACAGTTTAACCAAATTATTTAAATCAGAACAGCCATGATTGCATGCTCTTGGTCAATTGTGTATAACCTTTCCCCCCACAATTTTAATCACCAATAAGGGGCTGCAGTCGAAATGCCTTTGCATGAATGCACTAAAATAGTTACATAATAAATAGAGTGAAAAATGGCATGGCAATCTACAATGGTTCTCTCAAGTTTAGCAAATAGAGCACAATATAGAGCTCTATTTATACATTATATATTTTTTAAAAATTCAGTGAACTTTCCTTTAAATGACAACTATTGTCAAAATGTTTTTGTTCAATTGAAACACTGCATTAAGTATAGATATTTTAAATAGAACTTTTAATGAAATAATACAAGTAGAGTACCTTTTTAAGCTCTCTTTTTTTGTATAGCTCTACAAGGGGGTGGATATCTTGGGTCAGATCTTTCTTCATCTGGCCCAGTATTCTAAACAACATACCTGCCTCCCTGATAGAGTTCTACAAACAGAAATGGATCAATAGGGTACTTTATTTGTATTCTTTCATTAACCCCTTCATGGACGGACTGTTTTCTGTGTCGTGCATTAACTGTGGCTGTTTTAACACTTCTGGGGTGTTTGTGTTTAGCAGTAATTTTCTTTTTTTTATTTGCTATACCCACACAAATTATATATTGATTTTCAGGACAAGAAGAGATTTCTTTTGATACCATTATTTTGATCATATCATTTAATGTATTATAAAAATAATAAAATATGATGAAATTTAAAAACAAAAACACTTTTCTAGACTTTTACTTGTACAATTTTTTACCAATCATCAAAAGTTAATAAAAAAAACCTGCTAAATAGATTCTCAAATTGAGTGAGAAAAAAAAAGCAGCTGTGTATTAACCCCTTTGCGACCTTATAACGAGTTAACTCGTACACAACTAGTGCAACACTAACCCACTTAACCCACCCAATTAACTAACTAATAAAAAAGAAAAATATTGGTTCCCAAACCCTCCTAAACAAAAAGACAGAAAAAAAACTCTGAAGAATGCGATGTCAGATCCATAAAACTCAGGCAACAGGCATGCAGGGGTTAAATTTTATTAAATAAATATGTTACAATTACATTTATTTATTAAAAAAAACTTTATAAATTGCAAGAATAAAAAAAATTGTAACAAAAAAAAACTAAATGAGGGCCATAAAGTGGAATGAAACTCAGGCAATGTTCTTTATTTATTTATTTTTTACTTGCAGGTCACTCTCTGTGCTTCACTATAAGAAGTGAATTCACATAGAGTGAATTAGAGGCAAAGTCAGTGTGTGAACGCATTGGAGCGCACCGCCGGCTAGACTGCATGACGAGTTAACTCGTCATAAGGTCGCAAAGGGGTTAAGATTCTAATATTGGTCTTGAGTTTTTATCAACAAAAACAAGTAGTGTTAGTGACATTGTAACACTGATATCTGTCATAAATCCCTGATTCAACCCCCCCCCCCCCCCTTTTACACATTTTTTTGAAGTAGAATCTTTGCCAAGTTTTGCTGTAGTAATTTTTTAAGTGTATTTTACCACACACACTTTTTTAATTCAGGTATGAAAATTTTATTATCAAACAACACCCGAATATAAGTTCAGCAACTTCCACATGTATAGGTTTGCTAGGGTTATGTGGCAGTCACAGGGCCAAATTTATGATACAATCATTGCAGCGTTGTAACTTGTATTTTTTATGTATTGCGTTTAGACTACATTTCCTATCATGCTCCGCCAACCAAAAGTGACCATAGCATCATAGGAAAGGTAGTCTGTAGTAGAAAGCACGGATCACTGCTGCCCTGTGGTTGCACGGATGATATATCCACCTGCTTCGGGCCCCTGTCTACTGCAGGGGCCCCATTAGCAGTCTTTAAAAAAAAAAAAAAATACCCCTAGAGGACCGCTGACAGTCCTAACAGGTCACTGGTCCTCCGCGGAATAACTTCTTATTTTTATATAATTTAGGGTTATGGTGTTGATGAACTCTAACCCTAAAACCTGGGGTGGGGGGGGGGGGGGGGTGGCTGCTGGGGAACTCTCCTCTTGCCATACAAAGGCACTTGCTTTGATAACTATACACATCCAGTTCTTAGCAGACATGGCTGAAGAGCCTCGGTACCGCAATCAGATCTGCATGACAGTCCTGGACCAATATCGGTCACTAAGGTAGTTTTTACCCATAACGGTCTAGTACTGTCATCGATCACGAAGGGGTTTTAAAGCATTTTTATTTAAAATGCCTACAATTGATACAATCTTGAAGTGAAAATAACTCAATTATTTGTTTGGCTTTCAGTTGTCCTTTAACATCCCATCTAAATGAATTCTTTATTTAGCACTAATTGCATGTAATATAGTTCTTTACATGGTTCTACACATTTCATGTTAAAGAGTAATAATAAATCAAATAAACGTGAAATGCTTTTGCTGGCTGTTTGGTGTTTAATTTGATTTAAATCTTTCTAGCGCGCTATAGATATTCATGCTATGGTAGAGAACAAGTTAACTGAAGTGAGTTATTTTTCTTTTTTCTGCAGAGATGAACATGCAGACTCCTCTATGATCCGTGTTGGATTTGTCACTTACAACAAAGTCCTGCACTTCTATAATGTGAACAGTAACCTGGCACAGCCTCAGATGATGGTGGTTACAGACGTGTCTGAAGTTTTCCTTCCCCTGCTTGATGGTTTTCTTGTCAACTTTAATGAATCAAGATCCGTGATTAACAAGTGAGATGGAGTCATATTGTATTAGCGCCTCAGACAAAAACCCCTAAAAAACATATCAACAGTAACCTAACCCATTAAATGGCTGGAGTACCTGGCATACCACTGAGCTTTCTGAATAGGCTGACCAGGACTGGATTAACCCATTAAACAAAATAGGAACATGCTTAGGGCACCAAGGGTAGGGTGACCACAGAGTTTTCCAGTGCCGCCTGTCGGATGCAAATGGTGCAGCTGAACCAATGCCCACAAACAGGTGCCACAATAAAACAAACGTAAATATGCATATACAAGAAGCATCTTTTTGTTGCCCTAGATATAAGAAAATGATGTGCTTATATTTCTTACTGCTATTAAGTGTTAAATAAAAATGATTATATTTAATCTAGTTATGGCACCTGGCTTGGAAAAAATGATCAGAGGATTAACACAAACTCTGCAGCAAGCAATAAATCACCCTAACTTTCACTATTGCATGCTGGGGGATTTATCTTCACAGACCTCAACTCTATTTTAAATCCATGAGGACCGCAGGATTGTTGATATGTTTTTAATCATTCAAACACTGATCAATTCCTTTCTTGTTCAGCTTATTAGGTCAGATTCCAGAAATGTTTTCAGACACAAATGAAAGCGAGACTGTGTTTGCTCCGGTTATACAGGCCGGGATTGAAGCGTTAAAGGTTAGAACTCTCTTTGCTTAAACATATTCTGTAAGCTTTTGATTATAAAGCATTCTATGATAAGAACGTCAGCTTTCCAAATATGGACTTTCCCACTGCATTTATCAAACTACAAACAAAGTACTGTAGACACAAGATGGATTAAAGTTCTTTTGAACTTAATTCTTGTCCAATTTATAATTTTTTGGCTTGTTTTAGTAAGCCCATGAATGTTTACATAGTTATCTTTGATATTCCTATTTTATTATAAACACAAAAATCAGTGCTTTGTGTCATTAAATTAACAAACCATTCATCATGGGGAACTGTATTATCTTCGTATGTATTTCTTAAATATAGATTACATTTGAGCCTATACAGTTTAATATTTCCTAGATACTTATTTGAAAAGGGGTGACATATTAAAATAAAAATTTGCTGTCTAATTCTTACCTCTTGTCAAGTTCCCTATGACTCTTCAGCATGTTTTGTTCTCCTTTTCCTACTCCAGTGCTGACATCTTGTGTACCTCCTCAGAGGCTCTGGCTTACCCTTCTTCTCACTGTTTGCCTAACTGTCATTCTTCTTCAATGTTAACATTCATATTTTGTCTTAAAATTCTCATTCATAATCACTCATTAATTGGGCTCATCTGACAGAGGGAATCCTTCTGCCTGAATAAACTATTTTTAGGGTTCAGTCTTTCTGTAAAAGAAAAGATGAAGAAGGACACCATAACACCAAAGGCAAACTACCAAACTGGTTCTGTGCTTCCTAAAATTAATATTTTGTTATTATTACTTATATTGCTGCATTCTATCCTGCTAAAAACTTCAAAAGGATACTCTGTGCACAAGAGTAATCATCATGCATGTTTTACACAGACTGGGCATCACATAAAATGATGCACTGTACAGACAGAACAATTATCACATATCCTGCATAGACAGACCAAGTAAAATTATCCCTCTGTGTACAATAAAGTCTGACCATTTGCTAAATTGTGGGTCAACTGTATAAACCTGGCACCAAAGAAAAATGTGATTTTCAAACACATAGCAAAAAATGTAAACATTTTGTTTAAAATCATGAAAGTGCAACTGTTTTACTTTATAGAACCCAGAATATACACAATCTCTCACTTAAACTTTGTATGAATAATTGTGCTTTTTTTGTTCATATGTATAAACCTGATGCAGATATCTTAAACTGTACTAATAAGTACATGAGCAAAAATATGAAATTATGGAGATTGTGCATAAAAAAGACGCACACGGAAATAGTGCTTAATGGTATTCCTATTTTATTTTACACATATTTACTTGTAATGGTGACAGTGAGCAAAAAATGGTGATGCCCCTCTCTTCAGTAGGTATTATCCGTCAGGAGAGGCTATTTGAGCACTGTCCATTCTTGGTCTGACATGTGGCTCCCACTTTCTTTTCTCACCATTGGTTATTCAGTATACGCCCAGATGTAGGTCCTTGGCTCACTTCACCTAAAGAGATACCATCTATACCACACTGAAGAGGCCTATGATAGGCCAAAATGTACTCTGTGGCTGTATTAAATGCATTGTGGGTCTGGAGTGACCTTATGGATGGGATTAGTCTGATAAGCTAATGGAAAGGCCTCCTATGTAATGGTGACAATGAGGAGAAAATGGTGATAGCCCTCCAGAGCATTGTCTGTCTCAGATGTGGCTTCTACTTTCTTTTCACACATATTTATTTCATTTAGAAAATATGAAAAATTTAAAAAAATGCTCTATTATATTACTATATTAACAATGGTTTAGAGCCAGCATGTGGTATTTACTGCCTGGGGCCCAGTCCATGCTGATATCACTTGATGACATTGTTCGCTCATATCTTGTGACACTTGCAAGTATCTTAGGAAGGCATAAAGTGAATTTTCAGAAGCTTATGCCAACCTAACGAACATTTAATTGCAGCTTAGCAATATAAAACAATCCTAAGGTGCCAGTCTGGAAACAAAGGGCTTTATTTGGGCCTGTGAGCCATTTTTCTCTGACCATGAGAAGATAAAGATTACTGAACGTTGCTTAAAGTGGTTACGACACTTCAAGATGTTACACATGTTTTATGGGCTATTAAAAAGCACTACAATTACAGACAGCTTTAGACCATACATAATTTACACAAATGTCTCATTATGAAGACGTACAACTGAATGTTTGTGTTGCACACTATAAAACAATGAAATAGTAATTGATAATCTCGTAAATTGTAATGAAAACAAATATTTCATAAACTTAAGTATCATTGGGGAGACTGCAAATGAATTATTATAAACCTCTCTCTACAATCTCAGTGTAATGCCAATTCGACTTTTTACTCAGGGGGAATATCGCAATTATATTTTATCGAATGTTTGATGTTTTAAAAGATAGCAAACACCATGCAGTAGGTTAATGTCTTTACAGGCCTAGTCTTCTAGCAGCATATCTATTTCTGATAATACAGCGCCTCCTTGTGGGGATTTTGTAAATTAGACAGTGAATGCAGTCAAAATAAATGGGGCTAAAATGTATTGGCCTACACTTTCTTACACACGATAGGCATTTAATCTTCTACAGCTGAGAATGGTTCATGTACACATAATGATATACTGTAACATTACAAATGATGGTCTCACATGCACAGTTACCACGGTACCACTGCTGCAGTGCACCAAGAACGACTGTATCAGACATATAAAATAATCCTATGTATAGTTAAAGTCTATATCATTTTCCTCTCTACATTTATATATCTGCCAGCAGCCCTGATTGTTTTGTTACAATTCCAATATCAGGACTTACGTCACGCTAGCCCCTGCACCAGACAAATGACCCATATTTTGCTAGAATACATATATATTATGAGTAATAAAGCAAATTTGGACTAATGGCAATTATATAAATGTAGACAGAAATATTTTTATATATGTATATATAATATAATAATTATTATAAAAATGTCTACATTTCTGAATTTGTTAAAGCTGAAGAATGGGAATTGTAAATGTAAGTCTACCATGTGCAGCACTGATGATGCAGTTGTGTTTTTGTCAGCATCCTTTCTTCTGTAAATACCACAGGTTGCTCCAATTTATATTTTTATATTTAAAATGCCTACAACTTATTTATATTTACATTTTTTCAACCTGTTAGTGTTATGGCTCAATGTAATACATAGATTTTAAAGGAATTAAGCCATACAAGTGAATTTCTAAGTATTCGTTTCACATAGAGCATTCAATTTCCTGTGAGCCGAGGAATGTTGGTTTACATTTTTTATATATTGCCTGATGCAACTAGGCCCACATCCATTTTGAGTAGATAACACTTGTTTTGGGTATAATAGTAAGGGTGTAATGTTTTCCTGTTGTTTTCTTACATTATACAGAAAAGGGACTAAATGAATCTTGTTGACCTTAATAGTTCAATGATTAAATGGTGGGTGGAAGTGCACACATTATTTTACACAGGAAGTTGCTGTACAGGAAGTTTTTTTATGCTGGAATTCAGATTCCTGCGTACATGTGGATTGTGGCATTACCATGGTGGAAAGATAATAAGGAAAGTTAATATATTTGCTAAAATGTACTTATTTTTGTAATTTGCAAAGAATTCTACCAACAAGAATATTTAGCATTTTCTTTAGTTTTCAAGTGTGTCCTGGAGACATAGAAGGATTGTAGCGGCACATGAGACCCAATTTGCCATTAGTATAACCATATTGTAATCTAAAATGTATTTGTTCTTTAGCAGAACATTAAACATATAATTACAGAGGTCCTTCCATTCTAGATTACTTTCTGTATGCACTGATTGTTATTAGATGCTTAGGGGGTTATATCACTTAGTACAGACTCCTTAATGGCAATGTTTCGATGTTTTTAAGTTTTGGACGTGTATTACAACCCAAGCTCTCAAGCTCTCCCTGCCCCACTGTACTAGGCATATTGTCAAACAAGTTATTCTCTTGTGTGACAGGCTGCGGAAAGTGCCGGAAAGCTTTTCATCTTCCATTCATCTCTGCCTACTGCAGAAGCACCTGGAAAACTGAAGAACAGAGATGACAAGAGACTGGTTAACACTGATAAGGAAAAGGTACTTCCTATTTGTATTTCCAAGTTTATTAATATATTTTCCAAGAGTCTATTAATTAACTCTACACTGCACTGCGAATCCTAATCCTTTACTGTATAATACAGGCCACTGTATTGTACTGAAATGTAACAAACAATATGCAAAGTAAAACATAAAAATAGCCTCCTTCTTTGGCTGGAAGTAAGGTTGTCCTTTAAATAAAGCTTTGTGGCGTTACTATGTGTTTAATTAATTGATTCCTTTATTTTGTGCCCAGGAGAATGCTATGGTTATGCATTATGTCAGCTGGCCATGTATCAAATGTATATGTTGTCAGTAAAAAATGGCTCAGAGAACAACCTTGGCCACAGTATAGCGAATAATAGAAATAACCACTACGAAGATCAGAAATGATTACTTTACATAGAAGGTGATGGATGCATGCAATAGTCTTCCAGCAGACATGGTAGAGGTTAATACAGTGAAGGAGTCTAAGCATGCACGGGATAACCATGAGGCTATCCTGAACATGAGACCAAGTACCAAATAAGGTTTCTACAGAAGGTAGAAATATGGGCGGATTAACCCTTTAAGGACCAGGGATTTTCCTGGGACAAGGACCAGAGCGTTTTTCAATTTTTACTATGCGTTTGTTGAAACATAATTTTCCTCTCTCTCATTTAACGCAAACATACAGGTTATATGTTGTTTTTTAAAGGACAGTTAGAGCTTTCTTTTGATACCCTATACATAAAAATTATTTACATTTTAGTATTAAAAAATACATATAAAAGAGGAAATTTTGGGGAGAAAAAGTTTTTCCCCATTATTTTCCCAATAATAAGCTTCATAACTAATGCAACACTAACCCACTTATCCCCCCTAATTAACTAACTAATAAAAAAGAAAAATATTGGTTCCCAAACCCCCCTAAACAAAAAAGACATAAAAAAACCTCTGAAGAGTGCGATGTCAGATCCATAAAAATCATGCAAAAGGCATGCAGGGGTTACATTTTATTAAATAAATATATTAAAATTACACTTATTTATTAAAAAACCTAAAAAATTGCAAAAATAAAAAAAAACTAAATGAGGGCCATAAAGTTGAAGGAAACTGATCACAGTTACAAACTGTGATCAGCAATGAAAGGGTTAATTTTTTTTTTTTTTTTTCTCATACGTTTTTTTTTTATTTATTTTTACTTACAGGTCACTCTCTGTGCTTCACTATAAGAACGTGATGCACAGAGAGTGAATTAGAGGCAAAGTCAGTGTGTGAACACATTGACTTTGCATCTAATTTGCATGTTATCACGGTGATCCCATTATCACCACGATCACATGCCCGGAAATCCACCGATCGGGTCCAGGAGCTTTGCCTCGGGTGCGAGGCTTAGTCCTGGACCCGTTGTAGACTGGCTGGTGGTGCGCACACAGCGCACCGCCGGCTAGACTGCACGACGAGTTAACTCGTCATACGGTCGCTAATGCTGCGGCTCTTATGACGAGTTAACTCGTCATAAGGTCGCGAAGGGGTGAAATGGGCTGAATGATTCTTATTTATTAACACACTGAATATTAAATGAAATTCATGGATAGAGAATTTGTTTTGGGTGCAGATTTTATAGGCACCTACTTACAGTGAGTGAAATAAGTATTTGATCCCCTGCTGATTTTGAACGTTTGCCCAGTGACAAAGAAATGATCGGTCTATAATTTTAATGGTAGGTGTATTTTAACAGTGAGAGACAGAATACCAAAACAAATCCAGAAAAACGCATGTCAAAAAAGTTGTTATAAATTGATTTGCTCAGATTCTTTGTGATGTTTCTCCCACCATAAGCCATAGTTACTGAAAGTACTTCCTTTTAGTATTCCACAGAATGTGCCATATGGTCAACCAGGAAATCCTGCCACTTATTTTCTTGCTCATAGCTAATGTTTATTTATATACATTATGGATTGAGTTGAAATATGGCACGACTTCATTTTATCATTTAGTTCATGGATAATCCAAAATGATATAATTACAAAAACCAATATAATGAATCTTTTTCTTTACACAAAACCTCATATTAATGCTCTGTTAGTTCTTCTCCTTACTTGATTATTCATTTGTTCTACCAAGCGTAATTCATGAATATGCTAATTAAAGCTTATACTACACTAATGACTCCATTTTCTTAAACATTAATATTCAGCTACTTATTCTGATAACTTGATTATTAATTGGTTCTTTCATGCTAATTGTTCTATATACATATGTATTAACTAACCCTAATACCATCTTAATTATTCCTTTTGCGTAAAAATTATTCAGACTAAATATTCTCTGTACTTTTCTTTTTTTGTTCATTTATCCTATCTCTCTAATTATTTTATTTGTTTATCATATACAGTAATGTCACAATAATTTAGCCAGCAATTCTAGCTGCTCTTCTAGATACTGCATAATAATCTTCCAGAGTTAATTACTAAAGAAAATAGAAATGAAGGTCTGATTTAATTTCTTGGTTTAGTTTGTCAGTTCCTTTCCCTATTCTTGTGTTATATGGTCCACTAAATAACCAGGGTTTGGGTTTTCTGTAATGCTCTCCAAAAAAGTAAGCCATTGACAGAGCAGTGAGAAAAAAGGTACAAAAAGTGCGCTATAGGTATACTGTAGTGGAAAAGATATATATATATATATATATATATATATATATATATATATATAACACCTTTTAGGTGAGTGTGTAAATGTGACAAAATATGGAGAATAGGAGCTGGGGGAGACTGCAATGCTCCCCTCTATCAATGCACTCACAAATTCCTCAGGTATGATGGGCTGAGCTACATGAGTGGAGGACAAAGAAGCTGAATTAAAGAGCTAAGGACCATCCCCTGTGTGCACAGTGTTTTCTGTGGATAAGCTCATCATACCTGAGGAGTTTGTGAGTGCATTGATAGAGGGGAGCATTGCAGTCTCCCCCAGCTCCTATTCTCCATATTTTGTCACATTTACACACTCACCTAAAAGGTGTTATATATATATATTTTTTTTTTCCACTACAGTATACCTATAGCGCACTTTTTGTACCATTTTTCTCCTTGTTATTACCTGTTGTGTGTTAATTAGGGACACACTGCTTTAAGTGCAGCTTGGTTTGTGATTTTAAGCGCTGTTATCACTGTTTTATCATTGACAGAGCAGTACCAAAAGACAATTTTTAATTTCGATTTTATGGAAATCAATTCACTGTGCCCTAAGTTCACACCTAGTAAATTCACACCTAAAAATGATTAATTTGAAAGGAAAATATATTGTGATATATCACAAACTTTCACTCTAGTAAAACCTCTGCCTGTTCATATCTGATCCTGCTGAAGCACCGTAATTAGAGACAATTTTGTCAAATTTTATCACACAAACAATATAATAATAAGATAGTTACTTAAGGGTTTTTTTTTTGTATTAAAACCATATTAAATGTCTTTAAATATAATGGGGTCATTTTTAAAAAGAGTAATTTAGGCCAAGTTCTCAAAGAACTTCCATGTCAACCAGTGAAATGTTTGTTCAGTCCCACTTTTGGAATTTTACCTCAGAATCAGTCTTTAGATATACCGGCCATAATGCTTTGGGCTGGAGGCAAATACTGAGTAATTCTGTGAAACGCTGAGTAGTAGACAGATAGAACTCAACCACACATGTTACATTTATTACCTGGATGTCTATACGGGCACCTAATCGACAATATTGTTTTGTTTATTTTCCACAGACTCTTTTCCTTCCTCAGTCTAATTTTTATGAACAACTGGCCAAGGATTGCGTGGTTGCTGGGTGCTGCGTTGATCTCTTCCTTTTCCCCAACCAGTATGCCGATGTGGCTTCCATTGGTGTTGTGACAATGCTTACAGGAGGAACACTGTACAAATACAATAACTTTCAGGTAAATCAATCTTTTCATTATACATGGGAAACCCTGGTTTAGTGATTATCAGATCCCCTTAATACACCATTTATAGGTATTCAATAAAATAGACCAGGTGGACACTCAAGTATTAAATACAACTAATCACCAGAAATAAGTTACTAAGGTGCAAACCCAAATACACTATATGGAGAAAATTATTGGGACACCTGATGATATTGCATTCTAATTATATAGACATCAATATGTAGTTGGTCCTCCCCACTGCAGCCATAGCTTCCACTCTTCTGGGAAGGCTTTCCACAAGATTTTGGAATATTTCTGTGTACTTTTGCCCATTCATCCAGTGGAGCACTTGTGAGGTCAGGCACTGAGGTTGGATGAAATGGTAGGCAATCTCTGTTTCAGTTCATCCCAAACATAGTAAATTGACTTTGTCTTTATAGACTTTGCTTTGTGGGGCACAGTAATGCTGGAATAGAAAAGGGCCTTCCCTCCCTTCCCTCTAAACTTCCAACAAAGTTGGAAGCATATCATTGTCCAAAATGTCTCGGTATACTGAAGCATTTCCCTTTACTGGAAGTAGGGCCCTATCCCAACCCCTGAAATACAAGCCCATACCATTATCCTTCCTCCACCAAACATTACAGCTGGCACAAGGCAGTCAGGCAGGTAACATTCTTGTGATGTCCGCCAAACTCATCAGACTGCCAAGCATTGAAATGTGATTCTACACAATGATCCAGCACATGGCATTGTACTTGGTGATGTGAGGCTTGCATGCAGTTGCTCGGCCATGGAAACCCAATCCATGAAAATCTTGCCATATAGTGTTTGTGCTGATATTAATGCCAGTGGAAGTTTGGAACTCTTTAGCTATGGAATCATTAGAGCATTGGCGACTTTTACGCACCATGCGCCTCACCACTCTGTGACCACACTCTGTGACTTTCCGCATTGTGGCTGAGTTGCTGCTGTTCCTAAATGCTTAAACTTTCTACTAATATAGTTGACTGTGGAATATTTAGCAGGGATGAAAATTGATGAACTGACTTATTTGGCATCCTATCACAGTACCATGCTTGAATTCACTGAGCTCTTAAGAATGACCCATATTTTCACAAATGCATGACTAGATGCTTGATTTTATACACTTGTGGCAATGGGTCTGATTAAAACACCTGAATTCAATAATTGAGAGGTGTGTCCCAAGACTTTTGTCCATATAATGTATAATTAGTTATATTTGTAGTTATAGTACTTCACTTGTATTGATTGCCTGTATTTACGGTTGCCACCTGGCCGGTATTTTACCGGCAGGCCGGTAAAAAATTGGCATCAGGCCACTGTTAAGTCTATGGAAACACTACCAAGGCCGGTATTTTTTTGAAGAAAAGGTGGCAACCCTACCTATATCGGTAGTGTAAACCAATGAATTGTATAAGGCTGGTGATCTTAAAAACATAAATACATGTTGTGTAATGTAATTTAGTCCAAATTAAGATTTGTGCACAATTGCTTTGGCGCCATATACTGATATCCATGTACATATGTGTACTATTAAGCTTGTTTTTTTTCATTCCGCATTAGGTACATACAGAAGGACTGCAATTTATAAATGATCTCAGGATGGATATTGAGAAACGAATTGGATTTGATGCTATCATGAGGGTTCGCACAAGCACAGGTAACTTTTTAAACAAAACAAATTAAAAAGACACAGCGACATATTCAACAACCTAAATAAGTCACCGTGCTTCTAGCAGTATGGTATTCAGAGTTGTTTTTGTTATTTTTTGCTAAATGTGTGTCTAAGTTTCCAGAATTAGATAAAAAAATATACCAATAAGAAGAGTGACTTGTGTTACTGTACTGTTCCATATTTCAAAATCTTTACCAACCCAGAAAGGAAGCACAAAATACTTAATAAACGTACATAGCGCTGTGGCAACTGAAAAGTAGAGCACAACTAAGAATGCCACATAAATGTTTACAAAATAGGAAGATTTATCTCGTTTCATACATGAGTTAGGAGCTCATTTAATTGAAAAATTGCATCAAGTGTAGAATTTTTAAATAAAAATCATTTAATGAAAGAATCAAATAAGCTGCCTTATGGAGTCCTCTATGCAGACATGTTGTTTAGATTCTTGTGTCAGATGATGGAAGATCTTTCAAACAATCTTTCTCTTAAACATAATTTAATTTGTTTGCCAAGAAGATCTTTATTTGTAACAGTTTCAAGGGCATTACACACTTTTTCTGGCAATCAAATGGTGTTATTCTGTTACTAGGAACAAATAAAACAAACAAACCATATTTGCTCGAATATAAGACAAGGATTTTTTTTTCGAGCAAATGCTTGATGTTTGTCTTATAATCAGACCTCAAGTTGAGGTCTGACTGTAAGACTAGGATCCAGGCTCCTCGCAGAGCAGTAGGGGAAGCTGAGGCCACATGACCTCTCGGTGCTCGGTCTCAGAACTCTATGCGGAAGTGTTGTGCAGCATCGGAGGATGTCTGTGCGCATCAAGCCATGCACAGACATTCTCCGACTGCCCCACTAGACACCAAGGAAAGTAGTAGCAGTTGGCAAGTCTAGAGCAGCATTGACAAGTCTGGGGTAGACTGGAAAGTCTGAGGATGCATTAGCAAGCCTGGGGTAGATTAGCAAGTCTGAGGATGCATTGGCAAGCCTGGGGGCATATGGGTGAGTCTGGGGCATAATGCCAAGACTGGGAGCATAATGCCAAGTCTGTGAGCAGAATGGGAAGTCTGGGGGAATATTGGAAGTCTGGGAATGCATTAGAAGGTCCGTGGGAATATTGTTAAGTCTGGGAGCAGATTGACAAGTCTGAGGACAGATTGGCAAGTGTGGGGGCATATTGGCCAGTCTGAGGATGCATTGGCAAGTCTACGGGGCATATTAGCAAAGACATCTTAGCTCTAGTACATAGGATAAAACTGTTTTTGAGTGACAGGCAATTATAGTATTAACTGTTTATACAAGTATATATAGTTAATTGTTGTCTCTCTGAGACTTAATTTGTCTTGTTTATTTAATAATAGGTTTTAGACCAACAGACTTCTTTGGTGCAGTCTTCATGAATAACACTACAGATATAGAGATGGCAGCTGTAGACTGTGACAAAGCAGTGACAGTGGAATTTAAACACGATGACAAACTCAGCGAGGACACAGGAGCATTAATACAGGTATTATCAGGATGACACTTGCTCTGTAAGGAATGGGGATTCCAAGAATATCCTCTGTACATTGCAATAAAGAGGATAGGTGACTACTAGTGATTCTGATGGCAAATGAAGTATAATCTGCCAATGTGTACTATGTTCTCAATGCTAGTTACTATACTACTAAAAGAGGCTCATTAAACTATAGCAAAAATGTAACTTATGTTTAATTGTGTGTGTGATTGTATTAAGTGTAGATGGTTTGCATAGAAATTCATCAATGAAATAATACAAATAAAGTAACTTAATGAGCCCTCTCTGCAGTACAGATCCCACTGCAAAACGCCCGTTACATTTAACCAAATTGCGCCATGCCCAAACTTAAAGGTCCGGCGTGGTCTTGCGCTGGTTCATTACGGACCCACAGGGACATTAAGACCCTGATTGGGTCTCTGCCACTGTGTCCCTCGCACGGGATCACTTTGTGATTGGGGCCAGGAACACAAAACTCTCCATTTTGGTGCTTTTGTCTTTAAAAGGACTGTATAAACCTTGTGTTTACTGTGCAGATTGAGACTAAAAATGATAGCAAATGCCTAAATTGGGAGAATGTGTGTTAAATGTGTCTGGGAAGTCTCCTGTTTATGACTTCACCTGTGGCTTATTATGCAAAGGAACTGACTTTCAATGGAAAAGACTCCACAAACACCTTCAATTTTTCTCCTAATTTAGGCATCTACTTGCAATTCTGCTAACACAATGTAAATATCATATTCAATCATTTTTTATTCTCTGCATTCACAGTAAAAAGAGTGTTTAGGTGATACAGCCCCTTTAAGGGCAATAGTTCCATGCAGTGTAAAGGTGTTAAAGTACTAATACATGCATTTTTAAAAATCTTTTTATCAATCAAAATCGTGAATGGGGTTTTCAAATGCACTCAGTACAAAAGCCTATAGCTGTAGGTCACTACTGTTTATATTTGTTTTTATAATTTTGGTCCATTTTTACTTATGATTTTTATACTCAGTTTGGATAATATCACCTGTATGTACTGCATCTGGTTCTTTACATGTGTCTTTGTTTTATCCTAGTGTGCATTGTTGTACACAACTGTAAGCGGCCAAAGACGACTCATTGTCCATAACATCAGCCTGAACTGCAGTTCCCAACTGGCTGAACTGTACAAGAGCTGTGAGACAGACGCCATCATCAATTTCTTTGCTAAATCAGGTAACAATGGAGAGTTCTCTCATTCACATCACTACTGCTGAGACACAATGGAACTTAGATTTACTTTGTGCAAATAACCACTGTCAAGTGACTACAAATTCATGAACTGTAAAATCCTTCTGGTAACATTAATTAAAACTCATTAAATGCGTGTAAATGGCAGTCACTTGGGATAATTAGTGAATTTGCTTCCATCCGCCACCGATGTTTAGGAGAAACCAAGTTATACATAATATAATGAATGGCGGTTCTCAATTTGTTGTTAATTTTGAGTTCATTATATTAGCTGATCATATGAATATAATTAGCTACAGTTAAAGGGCTGCAAAAAATATGTTATGTTTAATTAAAGTATTGCATCAAGTGTAGGCTTTCTAAGAAGAAAGGCTTTAATGAAAGAATACAAATAAATTAGCTTAATGGGCCCTCTTTGCTGTTATAGCAATACCAGGGGGCAGACATCTAACCCAATATTCTAAATAAAAGGTCCACCCAGGGCTCAGTAAGGTACTGTATTTGTATCTTTTCATTTGATTTAAAATGCCTACACTTGATAAAATCTCTCAATTAAACATCATTTTTTTTTGGTCAACATTTGTCCTTTAATAGTTCCTTGGTGGACCTTACACGTAGCATGATGCTTGTAGTTCTCTTGTTAGTAATTTCTGTAAAGACCTTGATTAGAAATGGTATATTTTAGGGAATTATCAAAGTAAGTCATGTTTGTATTCGCACACACAGTTTGATGTCTTAACATCTGCTTTAGCTTACAAGGCGATTCTTCATCATCCGTTGAAGACTGTGCGGGATGTGCTTGTTAGTCAGACTGCTCACATACTGGCATGCTACAGAAAGAATTGTGCCAGCCCTTCAACTGTCAGTCAGGTGAGAATCTCACATTCATACTGCTGCATTGGCTTCCTACTTATAGAGTGTGGAAACTATCGCTGTCCACTGATCTTTCTTGCCTGTTCCACCTTTTTGACCCTTGAGATTCCATTCAAGTCATTTAGTCTACATTACTATTTCCTTCACTTTCATAATTTTAATATGACAGTGCGTGTCCATGCCTCTCCATAGGCCTGTGGATTTCTAATGGGTGTGCGCACAGTGCTGATGTCACATGTGCATTAGACATGAATCCATCTGGTTTCCAAGATGTTGTTCTTGTAGCCTACATTATGGGAAGATAACACATATTCACATTATTATTTATTGCTTGTTCAAAATATACATCTTCTAAAATATAACATAGCTATGTTTTGGCTTCTTCAGTATCTGCAATGATAGGAGATATAAAACAATGATGAACTTCATGGATTGCCGTAATTTTCTTCAACTACATAAGGTTATTTGCTGCTTTGAAAGCTTACATTGTATCAGGTTGGTATTGTAATATTATTGTGTTGCTGTATTTCTTCCCAGCTCATCCTTCCAGACTCCATGAAGGTGCTGCCGGTGTATATGAACTGCTTGTTGAAGAATGAAGTGCTGATCGGCAGCTTGGAGGTTCCCACTGATGAGCGAGCGTTCCAGAGGCAGCTGGTCATGTCCATGGACGTGGCCAGTTCCCAGCTGTTCTTCTACCCATTGCTTCTGCCAGTAGTAAGTGAAACCAGTTGACTGCGTGAAGAACATATGTCATCAAAGTTATGATAGATATTATCTTCTGTGTTAGAAGATATGACTAGTTAAGTATGGCAGAAAGTAAAAACTAGAAGAATACTTTCCTGGATTTGGACATGGTCTATCACAGAAACTCACCTTGTTGGTTTGTCAGATGTTCAGTTAAATGTATTTCAGATATAGCGTGGTTAAATATGTATTAATACTAAACAAGTGTCTATCATTCTCTCACAGCACAACATGGATGTCAAGAGTGATTCTGCCCCAGCAGCAGTACGCTGCTCTGAGGAGCGATTGTCTGAAGGAGGAATATTCCTTTTGGCTAATGGTATAAATATGTACCTTTGGCTGGGGGTCAACTCTCCTCCAGAATATATTCAAGGGATTTTCAATGTACCTTCTTTTGCACACATCCAACCAGAAGCAGTAAGTTATAACGTTTAATATTATTCACGTATTTGGCTACAGAAGATTTTTTTACATTGGTGATATATTAGCAATGTGTTATATACCTGTATGATCAGGCATGTATGATCAGTTCTGTCTAGAGTCACACCTATCGGATGTGCCTCTAGATAGAACTGTTTGATTGAAATTCATGTGGGGGCCAATTAATAAAGAGAGGATTTTTCCAACTCAGCTACATTGGCCTAAAGTTTAAAATTCCCATGTCAATTACCTGCAATTCTCTCCTTATTGAGTAGACCTTTTAATGATACAGCAGTTCCAGAACAAAATGGATACAATGAATTCTCTGGATGTGTGTTGAATTTCAGTCTTTTTTTTTATTTTTACACACATTTACCATCATTTTTCAATTTAGTATATAAACCATATCTCCATGATGGCAAAGTGTTACATGGCACTCCTGTAATACCCTAGAAATCCTTAAATTGCCTAAATTGCGAGTAAAGTTAAAAAAAAATGAATGGCCAATTTAATATAAATAAAATGTGTTTTGAGTTGGGTCTCTGTGATGTTACCATCCTGAGATATAAAAAATGGGTTAGTTAAAACTCTTATCTTCTAGTCAGTCTCCTATTTACAAACAATGCTTGTGGCACAAATCTGAAGATCTATCAGTGACATCTCAATGTGTCAATCTTCACACTTTCAGATCAAGGGTGCATTAGTATGTCAAACGGTAATACAACATGTAATGTAAGAAGATGATCCTCCTTTGAGATACTAATGTATTTCCAGCTGCAGGTGTGCAGACTGATGCATTGAGTGCATGGGAATGCAACACATTCACTGCTGTCAAATGACGCATTATAAAAAAAAGTCCTTCCATAAAAATATTTTGCCCATTGTGTAGCATAAAAATAAATGTAAAAAGCATCTAGGCCTCTTAATGTGGCAATTCATTTAATAGACTACTCAATAAAGAGAGAATTGCAAGGAACTGAGAAAGGAATTTCAAATTTTAGGCCAGAGTAATTGAGTTGGAAAAATTCTCCCATTTAGCATCATTGGAGAATATTTGCAACTCGTCTACCTTGGCCTAGAGTTTGAAATTTCCATCTCAATTCCATGCAATTCTCTCTTTATTGAGTAGAGCCTTAAATGTGAGTTTTTCACTCTAAAGCCTCTGTTTATTTAAACTTCAGTTTAACACTCCACCCCTACTCCATTTTTCTCTTTCTACTCTCTTTTTGGAAGTTCTATCACCCCCCCCCCCCCCCCCCCATTACTTTGGCTTCCCCACCTCTACCAATATTATTTTACTGTATGTTCTAATAAAAACTGTTAATAAACTTTGATTAACAAAAAACGGTACTTTAATTACAGACAATACTTCCTGATGTGGACAACCTTCATTCTAAGAAGTTGAAGTCGGTTATCACAAATATCCAGAACAGATGTTCACATTCAATGAAGGTAGGAAATATGATTTTTCCACTGAATTGTAAGCGATATGTAGTTTTGTCCTTGGATAAAATGGCTGCCAGATGGTTACATCCTAGCATCCCAGCACATGTTAAAGAAAAGGTTCTATAGTCACAGGATTATGCGAAGAGCCTGGTTAGGTGTGCAAGAAAGACGTCACCTCAGTTCTCTAAATGCATCAAGATATTAAAGAAATTGATATAATCGTGCTATAGTCACTTTTTTTTTGTAGTTATTACTATGTAAATGTGCTTAGAAAATGTACAGCAGAGATAACCTAACATTAGTTCTAACCGCTATATTGTAGCAAAATGTGCATCAGTAAATCCTGGATTGATATGATGATTATAATGACCTCTATTTTTGAATTTCATTTCCCTTCATATATGGATGCGCACAGGGGAGGGCTGGCAGCCTTAGGCCTGGGGGGCAAATCCAGTCAAGTGGCCCATTGCACCATCGAATCGCCTCCCCATCCACGGCCATCTTTTCCTTGTTTTATAACGAATATTGCCAGGATTTTCCCCCACAATATGCCAGGATTTGCCATTTAATATGCTAGAATTTTCCCTTACAAAATGCCAGGATTATGCCCCTCAGTATGCCAGGATTATGCCCCTCAATATGCCAGGATTTAGACACCCAATATGCCAGGATTTTCTCCTCAATATGCCAAGATGATGCCCCCTCAATATGCCAGGATTTTCCCCTAAATATGCCAGGATTATGCCCCTCAAAATGCCAGGATTATGCCCCTCAATATGCCAGGATTATGCCCCTCAATATGCCAGGATTATGCCCCTCAATATGCCAGGATTTAGACACCCAATATGCCAGGATTTTCCCTTCAATATGCCAAGATGATGCCCCCTCAATATGCCAGGATTTTCCCCTCAATATGCCAGGATTATGCCCCTCAACATGCCAGGATTTAGACACGCAATATCCCAAAATTTGGGCACCCCCCCCCCCCTACCCACGTTGCACACCTACGACATGACCCATAACCCACGTTGCACACCAGGACATGCCCCATCACCACATTTACATGCCTCCATCACCCCATTACATACACATTTCCAATATTATTTGCCATTAATATTCCCCAGCCAATTTGTCCCATAATATGCCAGTGTTATTCTGCAATTTAATATAACTCAGTAAATTTGGCCAATAATATTCCAAGGTTATCTGCAATTTAATATGCCCCTGCTAATTTGCCCAATATGCCAGTGTTAATTGCCATTTAATATTCCCCAGCCATTTTGCCCAATAATATGCCAGTCTTATTCTGCCATTTAATATTCCCCAGATGATTTGTCCAATAATATGCCAGTGTTATTCTGCCATTTAATATTCCCCAGCCAATTTGCCCAATAATATGCCAGTCTTATTTGCCATGTAATATTCCCCAGCCAATTTGCCCAATAATATGCCAGTCTTATTTTCCATGTAATATGCCCCAGCCAATTTGCCCAATAATATTCTAGTCTTATTTGCCATGTAATATGCCCCAGCCAATTTGCCCAATAATATGCCAGTCTTATTTGCCATGTAATATGCCCCAGCGAATTTGCCTAATAATATGCCAGTCTTATTTGCCATGTAATATGCCCCAGCCAATTTGCCCAATAATATGCCAGTCTTATTTGCCATGTAATATGCCCCAGACAATTTGCCCAATAATATGCCAGTGTTATTTGCCATGTAATATGCCCCAGCCAATTTGCCCAATAATATGCCAGTCTTATTTGCCATGTAATATGCCCCAGCCAATTTGCCCAATAATATGCCAGTGTTATTTGCCATGTAATATTCCCCAGCCAATTTGCCCAATAATATGCCAGTGTTATTTGCCATGTAATATTCCCCAGCCAATTTGCCCAATAATATGCCAGTGTTATTTGCCATGTTATATTCCCCAGCCAATTTGCCCAATAATATGCCAGTCTTATTTGCCATGTAATATGCCCCAGCCAATTTGCCCAATAATATGCCAGTCTTATTTGCCATGTAATATGCCCCAGCCAATTTGCCCAATAATATGCCAGTCTTATTTGCCATGTAATATGCCCCAGCCAATTTGCCCAATAATATGCCAGTCTTATTTGCCATGTAATATGCCCCAGCCAATTTGCCCAATAATATGCCAGTCTTATTTGCCATGTAATATGCCCCAGCCAATTTGCCCAATAATATGCCAGTCTTATTTGCCATGTAATATGCCCCAGCCAATTTGCCCAATAATATGCCAGTCTTATTTGCCATGTAATATGCCCCAGCCAATTTGCCCAAAAATATGCCAGTCTTATTTGCCATGTAATATGCCCCAGCCAATTTGCCCAATAATATGCCAGTCTTATTTGCCATGTAATATGCCCCAGACAATTTGCCCAATAATATGCCAGTGTTATTTGCCATGTAATATGCCCCAGCCAATTTGCCCAATAATATGCCAGTCTTATTTGCCATGTAATATGCCCCAGCCAATTTGCCCAATAATATGCCAGTGTTATTTGCCATGTAATATTCCCCAGCCAATTTGCCCAATAATATGCCAGTGTTATTTGCCATGTAATATTCCCCAGCCAATTTGCCCAATAATATGCCAGTGTTATTTGCCATGTTATATTCCCCAGCCAATTTGCCCAATAATATGCCAGTCTTATTTGCCATGTAATATGCCCCAGCCAATTTGCCCAATAATATGCCAGTCTTATTTGCCATGTAATATGCCCCAGCCAATTTGCCCAATAATATGCCAGTCTTATTTTCCATGTAATATGCCCCAGCCAATTTGCCCAATAATATGCCAGTCTTATTTGCCATGTAATATGCCCCAGCCAATTTGCCCAATAATATGCCAGTCTTATTTGCCATGTAATATGCCCCAGCCAATTTGCCCAATAATATGCCAGTCTTATTTGCCATGTAATATGCCCCAGCCAATTTGCCCAATAATATGCCAGTCTTATTTGCCATGTAATATGCCCCAGCCAATTTGCCCAATAATATGCCAGTCTTATTTGCCATGTAATATGCCCCAGCCAATTTGCCCAAAAATATGCCAGTCTTATTTGCCATGTAATATGCCCCAGCCAATTTGCCCAATAATATGCCAGTCTTATTTGCCATGTAATATGCCCCAGACAATTTGCCCAATAATATGCCAGTGTTATTTGCCATGTAATATGCCCCAGCCAATTTGCCCAATAATATGCCAGTCTTATTTGCCATGTAATATGCCCCAGCCAATTTGCCCAATAATATGCCAGTGTTATTTGCCATGTAATATTCCCCAGCCAATTTGCCCAATAATATGCCAGTGTTATTTGCCATGTAATATTCCCCAGCCAATTTGCCCAATAATATGCCAGTGTTATTTGCCATGTTATATTCCCCAGCCAATTTGCCCAATAATATGCCAGTCTTATTTGCCATGTAATATGCCCCAGCCAATTTGCCCAATAATATGCCAGTCTTATTTGCCATGTAATATGCCCCAGCCAATTTGCCCAATAATATGCCAGTCTTATTTTCCATGTAATATGCCCCAGCCAATTTGCCCAATAATATGCCAGTCTTATTTGCCATGTAATATGCCCCAGCCAATTTGCCCAATAATATGCCAGTCTTATTTGCCATGTAATATGCCCCAGCCAATTTGCCCAATAATATGCCAGTCTTATTTGCCATGTAATATGCCCCAGCCAATTTGCCCAATAATATGCCAGTCTTATTTGCCATGTTATATTCCCCAGCCAATTTGCCCAAAAATATGCCAGTGTTTTTTGCCCCCCCCCCCCCCCCCCCCTTTACCTTTTTCCCTGGTGGCTAGTGGCAGGACTTCCCTGGTGGCTAGAGGCAGGACTTCCCTGGTGGCCAGTGGCTGGAGGACTTACCTGGTGGCAGGCAGCATGGTCCCTCCATGCTGCCTATTCGGCCTCCCGGCGGTTGTACCGACAGGTCACGTGATCGGCGCCCGTCTGACGTCAGAGCGCCGATCACGTGACTGTCGGCACTTCCGTGTCACACTGCACGGGGAGCCGAACAGGCAGCACGGAGGTTTCTCTGTGCTGCCTGTTCGGCTCCCCGTGCAGCTTTGCAGGCAGAGCGGAGGTGAGAGGGGATCTTCCGATCACTTCTCACTTCAGTCTCTGCCTGCAAGCGCGTTTTTTTTTTTTTTTTTTTAAAACACTGGCCCAGCGGCCGTGTTTTACATAGTTTAGGGCGGCCTGGGGGGCAATTGCCACCCTGCCCCCCGGCCCAGCCCGCCCCTGGATGCGCATGCTATTAATCTGGACTATTTATTGCAGCTCGTCATAGTGAAGCAGAAAGATAAGGCCGAGATGCCCTTCCGCCAGCTTCTTGTAGAAGACAAAGGTCTACTGGGAGGATCCTCATACATGGATTTCCTTTGTTGCGTCCACAAAGAGATCCGTCAGCTTCTCACCTAAATCTTGCGAAGCTTTCATCAAAATGGCCGTGCACCTGTCCACTAATAGCACAGGAACATTTCATCCATTCTATAAAGCATTTTACATGGACTTTACAAATCTAGCAAAGTCTCTATAGATAACCAACCAGAGTCGTCGTGTACTCTGGTACATTTCACTATAAATATCTGATTTTTTTAATTGCTTGCTTTAGTAGACTACAACATATTCTGCAATGTCAGAAGGGAATTGATGCATGTTTTTTGCAGTTAGAAAAAAATTAAAAAAGGGACATATTTAAATTTAGCTATTTAAAAAACAAAATACGCACAGCAAACAAGTCTACAAATAAGGAATATAGTCTACAATATTTGTGTGAAATCACACCGAAACTGCTTTGTTACAAACATGCTTTAACAAGCCAATGTCAGTGTCGCTTTTTGGCACAAATGTCTACATATCAGGTTTTATTTAAAAGTACGGGCTTAATTTGCATATCCCATTAATGTTGGTATTCTTCAATAAGAAATGTGATTTATGAGATGAGTTTTTTGGTGAAATCAGGAAAATCCTACACAGACACGATATTAATTTACTCTTTATCAAGTTATCTTCCCTTACAAAAGATTTTTGTCCTCTGTATATGCCCAAAGGCGAACAATGCACAACTGCAGTTTGTATTTAATTATTTGCACATTCCCTTAATGTCATAATGAAACTATTGTTGCCAGATGAACAGGTTTTAAGAATTGAGAGGGCTTAGCAGGCTGCTTTTCAAAACTGACTGATTCACATGTGATAACTCATTATATGTTCTCTTGATGCAAATATACTTCTTATTTTTACCATTTTTTTTAATGTAAGGAGTTTATGCATTAAAAAGTGAACAGTGAACATTCCATCTCACCAATTTAGCCATACATTGCACAGGGACAATCCCGGTGAGTTTTCCTGCTAAGCTTTTAGTGACTAGCCCCCAGTGACTTGCAAAAATTAGACCAAATGGATAGTTTGTAGAAATAGTAGAGTTGGCAAATCAGCTGTCTATACATTCATCTTGACACTGGTCACTCACTGTTTAGTAAATTAACCCCTGAAACAAACTTGTCTGAGAAAATTGCTGTAAAATCTGCCCATTTCATGAAAACTGCCATTGTATTTATCCCTAGATTTTTGCTTCAAACCATTTGCAGGGGGTCTTGTATATTACAACATATATATTATATGTTTCAAATCTTTATGGAAATGATGTCTTCTTTACTTCCTATGATCAATATATGTCTTTATCGACTATATCCACATTTGATAAGCAACTGAATAGGTTCAACTATTTAAACGTCATATATATAAACATATTGGTAGCAAATCATAGTTCTCTATTGTGTAATGATTATTTGGATTTCCCCAGCTGTTGCTTACATGACATAGTTTAGCGCTAACCTTTGAAACATATCAAAACCATTTAACATCCTTTCGGTGACAGAAGAATAAGAACCAAGGGTTATAAATATTAACATTTTAGTTTTTAAAAGGTATGTGTGATATTAAGCAATGGGTTTACAAAAGCGTTATTCATGAAAGAGGGAATTGCCAAGGGAATTTCAAACTTAAGGCCAAAGTAGCCAATTGAATTGCAGAATGTTTCCAGCTTGGCGTCTTTGGCCTTAACATGACCTGAACATTGTTTATTCTGTGAAAAATGTGCCCATGGTGCCTTCTATGTATGACATCACCTCTGGCTTGATCAAATGAACTACTTTTTAATTGGAAATGCGTATATGGCATATCTAGCCACAGGTGATGTTATACACGGGAGACACCACAGACTGTTTAAAACAGACTTTTCTCTTAATATATACATTTACTGCTAACAATGGATAGTTCATTGTTGATATTTTTTTAATCTATACATGCAGTGTATAAACAATATTTAGGTGACAGTCCCTTTAAGTTTGAAATTTCCTTGCCAATTCCTTGCAAATCCCTCTTTCATAAATACAGCTAGATGTATGAAAAGTCTGCTATGCAGGGTCTAGTTTGTGCATTAGTCTGCAGTAACTTGCTTTCAGCACACCACCTTCTAGCAGGATAAATACATTTCAGTGGAATCAAAAAGGAATTTATTAACCAGGTTGTTTTTAGCACAATGAGCAGATGCCACTCAGACTGCTGCTAATTATGGTATTGAACATATTGAGCTTGGCTGACCTCCTAAGCCTGTCTTCATCTCAGTAGAGAGATCAGTATAATCATAAGTAGGTTAGCATCCACAGCCATTATATTGGTAGAAGAAGAGACCTTCCAACTTAAACACATTATGTGCAGGAGAATTACAGTGCCATTAATCAACTATGAAAAGTGATTGATACAAAATTCAGCTTTCAGATTCCAAAACGTGGATCAAGCTCTTGGTCTACAAATGTTGAGGGATGGAGCCAAAGTTTACAACTGTTAACAAGTGGCTGAACAGTGCCTTACAGTGAAAACATTTTGTAAATTTCTGTGTTTTGGTGCATTTTTCCCTGTTTAATATGTTTTGTGTCCAAAAATAAATAGAAAATACCTCATGAAGTGTTTGTATTTCTGTTTAGTGAATTTCTACAGTGATTTTGTATCTTTTATTGTACACATATGGTGAATTGTGTTAGGAGGTTATTTCATCAGGGCCACGATGACTTACGTTAAATGGTAAACGGTGGTGATATTTTCTAAAATTCAATCAGGATCAACGTTGCGGAGGAAACACACCAAGGTCCTTAGTCACAAAAGACCAATTGTGTTTCCCCACCCGACATCTGCTCATCATGCATTTACAAAGGCAATTAAGTTATTGACTATAAGCTAGTTGAAGATATAAATTATCATCGCTAAGCAAATTCAGAGATCTCATTCCAAAAATAATTCCAAACATTTGCCAGTTTGTCCATAGAATTCTCCTGATATTTTTGAATTGTAGCATACTGGATTGGGCCAAAACAGGTCAATATATGGTTGGCAAGTTTTCTTCCAAAAAATACCACTTATACAGTTGACTCTTTAAAGGGACTATATCACCTAAACATTTACTGTGAATATAGAGAATAAAAAAAAATATTGAAAATGATCTATACATTGTGTTAACAGAATTGCAAGGAAATGCCTCAATTGTAAGACAAATGTGTTTTAAATGTCTCTGTGGAGTCTCAAAATGTATGACATCACCTGTGGCTTGAAATGCAAGTGAACTGGTTTTCAACGGGAAATTTGTTTGCATATCAAGCTACAGACACATTTAAAACATTTCACTCCTAATTTAGGCCTTTACTTGCAATTCTGCTAACACAATGTATAAATCATTTTCAATAATTTTTTACTCTGTATATGCACAGTAAAAATAATGTTGAAGCTTTTGACTTGGCGAAGCAGAATCTGCCGTCATTGGCCGCAGATACTGTAAGAACAAGCCCTATCCCATGTCCCACTTCTGTTGTGGTGTCCCAGATGCCAAGATCAGGATCTTTGACTTGGGTCGGAAGAAGGTCAAGGTGGATGAGTTTCCGTTGTGTAGACACATGGTCTCCGATGAATATGAACCGCTTTCGTAGGAAGCAATGGAATCTTTCTGTATTTGTGCCAATAAATACATGGTGAAGAGTTGCAGGAAGGACGGTTTCCATATTCGAGGGCATATGTACCCATTCCATGTAATCCATATTAACAAGATGTTATCCTGTGCTGGTGCTGATAGTCTTCAGACTGAGATGCGTGGGGCATTTGGGAAGGTTCAAGGCACAGTGGCTTATAGATCCGCACCAAGACTCAGAAAAAGGAACATGTCAGAGCTCTTCGCAGAGCAAAGTTCAGGTTTCCTGGACGTCAGAACATCCAAGAAGAAATGGAGTTTTACAAAATTCAATATTGACGTCTTTGAAGGCATGGAAGCAGAGAAGCCCGATTCCTGAGGGATGTGGGGTGAAATACATCCCAAGCCGTGGTGGTCCCCTGAATAAATGGAGGGCACTGCATGCTGTGTAACATGCTGAGACTAACAAATCCTCAAATAAAATCATAGCTGGAAAAAAAAAAATGTTTAAGTGATACCTTCCCGTTCAACTCAATATCTACTTTGAATTTGACTTCCCATCATGACAACTTTGAGCTATTCACTAAACATTTCCCATGCCTGACTTCCCTTTCCAAAGTTAATCTCGACCTTTCTATTGAGGACTTGTGGTTTCAAAAACCACAAAATTCAACTCAAGAGTAATCATTTATAATTAGTAAACACAGGACACTTGTGGTTATGGAGACTAATTCCATATCAGTCTGCGAATATAAGCCACTCTATCACGTGAACCTACTCCTTCGGCCTCCTCATCTGAACCAACCTCCACTTTGACTGCTTTAATCGGGAAAAACACGTTGCAAATAGCATTTTTCATCTTTCTCCCTCTCAGCTTGCCCATCAGAAATAATCCTCTTATCATTGCTCTCTATCCTTTTTCAAACTCTTAACACCTCATCAACCTCTCTGCCAGCTAAACACATAGTTCATTTATTTTCTCTTGGCTTAGTTATTATAAAAATCAGTCAATCTATCCAAAATACTGATCTTTCTCACTCGCTACTGCTTCACTTTGTAAATCCCCTCCAATGACTTCCCATTCCCTCTAGAAGTACTGACCCTAGCAAATAGAGACCTCCATTATTCAGGTCTTCTGTCCATTGCTGATCCTGGTTTCACATACTTTCCTGCATGGCTATTACATTCTTCACATGTCCCTTATCAAGTCTGAAAGACTTCATCCGAACTGCCACCATTCTCTGCTACTCACATCCACATAATCTCCAAATCTCTTCCTCCATCAATCCCACTGTGGTGTAGTAAGCACCCTGGGATTACCAAGCACTGTGTAAATTGTTTCCACTATTCAATGTCACTTGAATATTTGTTTATATATGTATATAGACATACACACTTTACTATATTATATAGTAATGGAAATGTGTAAATATGAATGCTGTTTCTCTTACACCATACTGTTGCTAAAGCTGGTCACTAGGTGGCACTCTGCTACCATTCAAACTGATCCTTCTTATTGATTTAATCAGTGTTTTACCAGCACTTATGTGGTGTGTTCTCTTTTTTTTATTTTTATTATTCTTTAAACAGGTAAATTGTACTGTAATTAACAAAATCATATAGAAACAGGGCAGTCTCACATAGCAGTTGTATTTTGTGTTAAACGTTAGTGATGCAGATATTATTCCAGATTTTGGACAGGTGAAAGACATTTTCTGAAAGGTTCTTCTACATTTGTGGAACTCTGTAAGAGAAGGCAGCCCAAAACCCTTAACACACACACACTTGTATGATGAGCCTTTAGCTGAAGTGAGGACATGGTATAGAAGAGCATATTGCCGAGTTTACAAGGATAGATTTATGATGCAGATACATACACTATATTCTCATAATCGATGACCAGTATTAGTTATATGCTTTGTTTTCTTACATGGGGATTTAAGTATCATTTGTTTCTATTCAATATACTTTAGTAGAAATTCAAGATTAGACACTAGGAAAAAAATAAATAGTACAAGAAGGTACCACCAGCTAAGACTACAGAGCCAGTCAAGGATGCTAAGTAGTGACCACATAATTAAAATAGTGTGGTCTGGCAGAAAGAACCACAGGTCACACAATCCAGTGTGCCTACCATGTGGTAAAACTGCTGTATGAGAGTTTCCAGCCATGGTGATAAAAAGTGCAGGAATAAAGAATGCACTCAAAAGGAAAAAGAATAGAAAGCGGTCTTTAGGATTTGCACAACCAAAAAACACAAAAATCCAGTAAAAATGGAAAGGGGGATACCTGTTGGTACCCTCAAGTGATTCTGACTCTACACCTTGCTAGAAATGAGGAAGGAGACAGTTACTGCAAACATTCTACAAGTGACAGAGAAAAATAAATAGTAAATATAATGTATGATCATCCTTCGCTGAATTTACTTGTTACACTAGAGTGACTGGGTCATGAGATGAATTAGGACTACATTTTTTATGACCCTGCAAGTTTAAAGACAGTTTAATTCCCAGTGTTATTTTGTTGCAACTCTTTGCTTGAGTGGTCTAATAATCTTCAGACAGAAGTGAATTATACTCATTAATTGATCACAGGAGCAAAACAATGGTTTTCCTTCACCACAATTTCTGCACTACTAGGGAAAAAAACCCACATTTGATTCACTTAAATAAAAAAACATTTATTAGCAAAGCATTGCTATTCTTACAAAGGGTACAATGATTTTCAAAAGTTACACAACATTCAAAATGCTTAAGATCAAGTATTTTGTTCTATTTAAGTTGTATGATTATTACACTATGTTGGTTAAAATAAAATTCGCCCCTTGGAATGAATCAGTGAGGGGTAAACCCTCCCCTGTGCAGTCCTCCACGTCCTCTGAAATTGCCTCTATCACCCCTAAAACTTCCTCTGTTCCTTTCCCTTCCCCTTTCTCCACGGCCTGCTGATGGTCCACCTCTCCCACCACCCCTTGATGCCCCAAAGCCACGGCATGAATTGGGTGGGGGTGTTTTGGGACGAAGTCTTTCAATCTCTTCAGTGCATCCGGTCAAGGGAGAGTTAGGAGTATTAAAATAGGAAGCATAAGTCTCTGAAATGAAGTTGCTGTTTGTCAGTGTCGGTCCAACAGTCAGCCAGCCTGAAAAAACAAACAAAACTAATAGTAAAGAATAGTAAAAACAAATAATACCTTTCCCACAATGCCCCATCAGACATTTAATAGACACAGAAAAAAAACTCAATTTTTACATTTATATGGGGGGCTTTTCACAAGCAATTAACAGACAAATGCCAAAATCAAGCATTAGTGGTTTAGTTGGAAAGACAGGCAAGCTGGGTAATAGTTACAGCTCAGGTTTTAACCCATTTCCAATGTAGGCTGTTCTAGGTCATCCTAAAATAGAGGCCCCCAAATACCCCGCAGATCGTATAGAAGGTGCTGTTTGGCAGCTCATCATGGCTCGGAGGTGAAATGGGATCTCACCCGTCATAGGAGGTCATTGAGTGGCCACAGTCTGACAGAGTAAATGTAACCAACGCTCAAAGTGCGCACCAGTTACATTTAACTAAATAATGCCATGCCTGAACTTGCGGGTTTATTAGGAATGTTCTGAGGTCTTGTGATCTTTTGGAAGATACCCACAGGGCCTGTAAAGTGTGTACCGGCTTCTTAAGGACAAAAGCTGTTAATGCCCGATTCCTGAAGTTCAATTGCAAGTTCCCTCTTCGTGAACAGACTCCCTTATTTCCCACCTACAATCTTTAAACTGGGTCAGTCAGTACAGGATACCGACATTATGCAGAACATAGTGTTCTAACCTGTCCTTAATTTGTAGACATAGGTTTTGTTACTGAGCTATTTTATCACACACACACGTTGGGTATCCCTTATCCAAAATGCTTGGGACCAGGAGTATTTTGGATAACTGATCATTTTGGCCAATGGATCATTTTCACCAGTAATATATATTAAAGAGACTCAGGGATCAGGAAATACAGCAGAATCAATGCACATACTGTGTAGAGCAAATAATCACTTTTATTGTGATGTAGCTGTGATGTGAGGCATTGTTGGGAAGCTGTCTTTAGCATGTCAGGCCTGCCTACATACCATTGTATTACCCTGTTGATGTTGTGGAGGATTCTGAGCATGCATGGAATGGCTATATTGCAGCTTAAGGGGGCTGGACACTGAATAAATTATTGTGCGCTTGTATTCTGACAGGTGCGTGTGGAATACACAACTTTGTCAAAATCCCCAATTTTTTTTTGATAATGTATTTCTGGATAAGGGATACTCACCATTTTTAAACAGACACATACATACATACATACATACATACAAACATACATACATACAGAGAGAAATTTCAGGCAAACAGTGTATATAGATGCAAAAATATTCATACCTCTAGTCAACTTCCTGCTCTTCTGCAGACCGAACATACAGCATGCACACTGGGTATGAACAGCCAGAGTCGTCATTTTTAACAGTATGATGGTTGCATTGAGAATACAAGGAATGTTGAAAGTTCTAGCAATTTGGCTAACACAATGTAAAAATGACATTTAGCCCTAATTGCAGGTCAGTTTTGCTGACAATACAAAGTACTGAAATGAAACAGATAGCACATGATGTGAAAGATAACAGTCATTACCAGGCCTGATAGTACTGTCCCGCCCAAAAAGGTGCAGACGTCTTCTTCCCAGACAGAAATGTTCTATGATATGAAAAATCTCCACAGGTTTCTCAATATTTCCAATTTCGGGTTCCTCGGTGATGATGAGGTCAATGTCAACATTTGCATGGATGAAATCCCCATCGGTGCTGCGATGCACTGTTCCTCTGATACCCATAAGGCAATGCTCCTAACAGGAACACACAATCATTTATCATTATCTACCAGGAGCACCAGTAAATAAAATGTTACCTTGATCCCTGCTAGCACTTGTATTGGCTTCACATGACATTGAGTTTTTAAAGTCTGTGGGGGCATATTAAAGTCTGTGGGGGCAGAGTTAATATACAAACATAGGGGGTGATGTATGGGATCCATGTGTACCAAAGCATAAAGCAGATTCTCAACAGATGTCTGCGCCGCCTCCACCGTTCCAAAACTTCAGGGTCACTCTGGTTGATATGTATAAAAAAAATCTGGCACTACTCAGTACCTAATAATGTGGGAGAACACTAATCTCTGAAAGAACACAGTTTGGTGGCATTTCGTCTCCTGCATTGCCAGTCCTGGGATGTATAATAAAGGCGCAATCGCTGTTGTACATAAACTACGACTGTGCTTGTTTCTTTCACTTCCAACACCTTACATTGAGGGAAGCGTTATACATAACCGCATACTGTTCTTATAATTCCTAATAAATCAGGGTAACCAGAGAATACTAATCTGCAACTGAAGGGAACAAGAAGCATGCAAAAGTTTAAATGACACAAAATATTTGGTACATTATCCCTGTAGTGAATGAATGAGAACCAGTAGCTGTGCTGGAGGAGATGGCAGTCCCCTACAGTTACATATTGATCTACAAATCATTATTGCGTTGGTGGGCTTATGTACTAATACCCCATTGCAGGTTAAAATATGTGTTTACCTTTGTTCTCTGAAAGATTGCCTTTGGGTCCAGAGTCTTAGTCTTGCCAGGATTGTCTTTGTTAGTCTTAATCCAACAAATGTCTTCTGATCTCCTGAAACCCCATTTACGCAAACACTGGGGGTAATACGGGGGGGAGGGGGAGGGGGATGGGGAGGAAACAAAACAAAAAATGAATTGACACAAATGCTGTCACAAGGTTATTGTATTAGAAGCGACCATTTAAAATTGACAAACAAACAAACCTGTAAAACAACTTGTATGTCCATGCTTTAATTATAAATTAGCTTGTCATGCCTCAAAGATATTCATATCTACAAGGTTTTCAGACAGCCCTGATAAGTAAATAATATAAGGTGAGGGGGAGCTTGAGAGCACTTGAATTGATTTCTAACCTGGAACAAAAAATGTAATTAAAAATATTATAAATCTTTTAACTGACTGCACAACACATATGTCTGATAGTTTGTCTTTTTTATAGAAAATAGTTTTTTTTGTCATTAATTTCATGATACTTTATTGCTTTGTTCATATGAGGTGTGGTTTTCACCAGGGACTGTAGAATACTGTAAGATGGATGTGAAATAAAATATATATTTTGGTTTATAGGACACATAACAGAAACCAAAAAAAAAAAAAACACTGCAATAAGCCTGGAAGGCCAAAAAAATGAGTCACCCCCTACTCATATGTTTATATCCTTCTGAGAAGCCCTGAGAGAGAATTGATTTTTTAAATAGAATTATAAATAATAGACACACATGATTAGAGGCCCTAATGTGACTGAATATCTAGAAATTAAATTCTCTGAGCTCGAGGGAAATTTTAATTTTAAAGAGCGTACAAAATGTGTTAACTGGAAACATGCACGTCTTCTATCATACGTACACCTTGGATTATAAAACACCTGTCTCCTGGATCATGCAAGCAAAACCAGGAATGAACGCATCACTGCCTTTATCAATGTGCTAATTAGGTGTAGGTTTATATCTTCAGACACACTGTGGAAAACCCACCTGCATCCCTGAAACTCTATACCCTGCTTCACTTGTCAACTGAGCCTGGAACATGTGGTGCAGGAAATACACAGCAGCTGGGGCCTATTTAAGGGATAAGGTCAATAATACTTACCATTCTGCCAAAATCCAGGCCTTCTCCAGAACCGCACCACAGAAAAATGAAGGCCCTTGACCCCGCAATGCCTTCTATATCCAACTTCATTATCTAAAAACACAAAGAAATGGCCTTTAATGACTGTATACATCACAGTTTGATTTGTGTGGAGTAAGGGATTTTAAAATGTTGATTTATATGGCTTTGATGCAAAGAAGACATCTTGAAGTATGTCTGCAGCAGTAAAATCCCAAAAGGTTACACTATAAAACCACAAAGCATTACATTAGAAGGGAAGCGTACATGATTTAAAGTTGTAACGCACAACAGATGTGCAGCAATGGGCACTGGCTATAGAAAGAGAAAAACGGGTAAAAAAAGTACAGAATTTGTACGGTCTCAGCCAGATGGTGCCATTAACCTTTGTAAATATGAAAGACGGGTAAGTGTTTCTTGGTTCAAAGGAAAAATAAATAAAAAAGATAATTTAAAATTGAAAATACAATTAAAATGCATAGTAAAGGAATGTGCACTTTAATTACTTTTGAAAGAGACATGCACAGATGGCAAAAATAATACAGAGGAAAACATCAAACACCAGTGCGCGCAATAGTGCTTTGTACAATTGATTTCTTTAGTTCTACAGATAAATCTGAGGGGGACAGGCAATAGCTTCTCACTAACAGGTGTGTGACTGAGTTAACCTCTGGTCAGAGCAGAAATCCCATGAGTGTATACACAATCTGTACACACAGAGTGTCTGTCCTTCACATGACTTACAAACAGTGAGGGCTCTGTAATCCATAAACTCAATGAAATAAACATATAAATGGCATATAAACATTTAAATGGTCGGCAATGCCTCATGTCGCTGGTCTTCTGAGTAGTTGGAATTGCATATTCAACATCAATCGATTAATCATTGCAGCTCAAGGTACAAAAGCTTTACTGATTGCCATTTGCAAGAACTGTGTGCTTACTTGTTCATTTATTACAAAATTAGGCTTTTTTAGTGAAGCTGAAAATATTTCTCCAAATTGCTTATCTTTCTGACTTGTCAGTTCACTTCGGAAGTTTCTTTGGGCTATTAACACTACATTATGGGGTCTACTAAATAAAGAGAGAATGGCCGAGAACTGAGATGGAACTCAGAAAGCAAGTGTCAAGGAGACATAGACATGATTTTCAAAATGGATTCTTCATGCAAAGCTGTTAAAATGATGAAAAAAACCTGGAAGTGAGCAAACACTACAATGTCTTTATATGAAACATAACAATGAGGCAGAATGTAGATAAATCTACAAACAATGTGTCCCATGGCTTAGCAAACAAAATGTAATTAATCTAAAAAGGTTAAAAGAGCATGTTGCAGATATAAAGCAATGAACCATGGTAAAATTTGTATCAACAGATTTTAAAGCATAATTGGAGTTCAGTCATAGCTTTTCTTTACTTACATCTTCCCAAGTCCACCACTTTTCATTAGCTGCAATCCCGGTCTCCCTGTAATATTCCTCTAGTGGAGGCTCAAGAAGGATTACATCAAATTCACTCTTCAGCTCCCGGAGGTCAAAGGTTTCCAGGTCTGCTTGTAAGTACCTGCATGAGACAATAAGTAATGTATCGGTAATACATTTGGAGATCTGCTGCTGGACACTTCATTAAGACTAGTGCTGGAGACATTACACACTATGCAAGGACAATACTGTTCCTATACTGCACAGATGTTTGTAACTGACCAATCGTATTAAGCTGTAGTAAATAGAACTCGTCAGTCAGTCTAAAACAGAACACGATGGGGGCAATGTATAAAACTGGCACAGTAGGTAATGGCTGCTAAGAGTGGCACTATTGCTGTGTGCGCCAATGTATAACACTAACTCTTTACAAAAGCCGGGAGCCGTCACAATGAAGCTTGCATCTCATTTAGCTAACTGGTTGCGCCAGTGTAACTTAAACTGCATCCCCATCACACTGCAAGCCAGCACCTGCAAGCTTCAAATCTAATACCATAATGATAAAGCAGGTTGCCAATACATATAAAGCATAGGTGGGGGACGGAATTGCAGACCAGACAAATACATAGCAGCAATTTGTTTTGAAGAAGCAAGCTTACATTGGTGGAGTATTGGATGTACATATTAACTCATCCTTTAATCGGATTAGTTCCCTGAGCTTCGGATATTCTTCAAATCGGTCTGCTAGACCTAAAACAGAAAGTAAAAAAAAACGTTTTTACCAGTTCTGAAAAATGAGATGTATACATACATATTTGATCCCATATAGCACAGATTCATTCACAGGGTGATCTCACAAACAATTTCCTTAATAAAGGGAAAACCCTTTAAAAAAGGACAAAACACATAAATCTGGTGATTCGCGTTCAATACCTTTTATAATTAATTATTTGGGTCAAGCTGTTGGACTAAAGCTAGACTAACCAGGCAGTCTGAACAGTAGTTATTATTTGGGAGTCAAGACTTTAAGGGGGCTTCCTGGTAAATTCTATTAGCCTCCTGGATCATAAATCAGTGTAAGGAAATGGACATTTCCATGGAAAACACATGGTATGACTAAAGCTAGATGGCTAATGTCATGATGGGAATCGACTCAACATACCAACATCTCTAATGAAGTTTTGTGGTCTGTGTCCTGTGTCAACAAAATGCTGACAGTAATCATTATGAGGATTCAGGCTCTGAGTTCCCTGAAAATAAAAACAAAAATGAGCAGATGCAATATTTACAGATTGAGGAAATGTACAGCTGGGAGTATTAGTTATTATTTTTAAATATAAAGCATGATAAAGTTATTTGTAAAACCTGGTAGGAAATGCATATGATGATAAGTATCCAAGTTACCCCTCCCAATGATATATTAAGGAAAAAAAGATTGTGTTTTGTAACTTTACATGTGTCATTGGATATATGCAGATCCACTTTTTAAAATCAGCTTTATATGTAATTCCATACACAATGTTAAACTAATGATTTGTAATCTTAAAAAAATATTAGCAAGTGGCAACCTAATACCAAGTAATGCTTTGATTCTTGCCTTGGGCATCCTAAACTTGGGTGCTGAATTTGACTTAGTCTCAAAATGAAAGTTCGGAACCCGAGTTTAACTTAGAGAGAGAAAAAAAAAAAACGGGTTTGAATCTTCTACATTGGAAGTAATAGGAGGCAAAATGATCAAAGCAATTTTTGAGACTAAGTCAAACACAGTCTCAAAAATAGCTTTAATCATTTCCCCTCCTATTACCGTATTTGCTCAATTATAAGATGACCCTGATTAAAAGACGACCACCACATTTTGGATCTAATTGGGGGCGGGGGGAGGAGGAAGTAAAGGCCTGAATATAAGACTACCATATGGGGAAAAAAATAATCAAAACCACTTTTTTTTGCCATAAAACATTGTTTAATTGTAAAAACCTTCTATAGGGGTTCTTCTTTGACTGTAGCTTAATGACTACCAGACAGTAAAATCTGCTACTCACTCACATGTACACTTACACTGTAACATGCACTCATCTGCACACTTACACTATGACACGTACTCATATGCACACTTACTCTGACATTCACGCATAAGCACACAGTAAAATCTGCTATTCACTCATTTGTACACTTAAAATTTGACATTCACTCTTAGACATATGTGTGAACACTAATGTGGGGGTAGTATTGGGGGGGTACTGACCTGCTGCTAAAGTAGCACATCTTTAGGAACTACATGTCCCATGATTCTTAGTCACTCTTAAGGAAGTCTGGGAATCATGGGAAATGTAGGTCATTGATGTGCCCACATTTTTTAACCAGCTCCTCTTCACAACTTGTGACAACTTGAGAAGAGGAGCACAAATGGGTAGGCAGGGCTTTAACACTGCATGCTGCATCACGCAGCATTAGCTTCTTACTAAAAGAAGTGGAGTCACGTGAGCGCTGCATGACCCACGTGACTCCGCTAGGGGCTGAAACTTTATCTGCAGTGAGCCTGTTTTCGGGTTCACTACAGATAAAGTTTCAGCCATAGCGCGAGTCACGCCACGTGACTCGCGCTATGGCTGAAACTTTATCTGTAGTGAACCCGAAAACATTCACTCGACTCCATTTTTTTTAATTTGTAAAACTTTAATTCATCCGCTTCCAGTGGATGTTTTCAGCGGTGGACAGTCTGATGGGGCTCTGGTGGCGGCGGCGGGGGCGGCAGCTGGCAAGGATCGTTGGAGGTAAGAGGGGCTGATCTGAGGTCTGATTAAAAGACGTAGTTTTTTCAGACATTTATTTCTGAAAAAAACCTTGTCTTATAATCGGGCAAATACGGTACTTTCAATGGGAAAGATTCAAACTGCCCCCCCCTTCCAAGTCAAACTTGGGTTCCAAATTTAACTTAAGTCTCAAAATAAAAGTCGACCTCCAAACTTGAATTTTAGTGAAGACCTATTTGCATGTGTTAACTCAATGTTTTGCTATATTAAGCATAATTTCCAAAAATATTCATATATGACTGAATACAACAGTACCGAACAAAAATAATAAAATCATTAACATATTCCATAAAGCTGTGCCAATACAATTTCTATTTGTTAGAGCAGGGTTTAACTAATTTCTGTTGATTTTAGGAGCCAGACAGACCAATTAAGAGCAGGGAAGATGTTTTAACTAGTACTCCAGTGAAAGATCCAGTCAACAAAGTTAGGGGCCATGGCTGCCTGGATTTGTCAAGCCCTGTGCTAGAGAAGCATTTTTTTTCCAAGACACAGCACTTTGTCATTGATATTAATTCATTTTCACTTATCTGCTTTAGAACACAGTGCTAGAGAGCCTTGCTGTAATTAGTACTAATGACCTCTTCTATTCAAACACCGCGTCTCTGTGATTTTTATGTTGTATTCACTTACAATCTATTTAAGTTCTTAAAGTAATCAGAGTTAGGCAATTCTTGAAAAGTGACATTTTATCAGCTTTTGTTCTTTAATATAATGGCATTTTATTAAGAACTGCAAGACCACAAGACTGGCTGGTATAAAAGACTGGTGGTAGAAGGAATTGCTTTGATGCATAGACCCATTTACTTTGCGTTTCTTCCAAGGAATACTGATTATGAGACATGCCACTGGGCTAATTAGTTTTTCTATTTGTAGAATTATAAATAAAAGTGATGCTGTACTTTCAGTCTGGCCGCTCCTCGTTAAATAAACCTTCTACAAAAGGCCCAATATATCCCCTCAAGGCAGACAAATCAGTCACAAACTGTACTTTCTGCATTTTGTACAAATGGTACACCTACAATCATTTCAAATGTACAAAAAAATGAAACAAAAGTAAATGAAAAACTATAAAGTACCTTTAGGAATGTGCTTGAATCTTTATAGATTTCCTCTTTGTACGGCAGGTTTTCCTCCTCTTTCTGTGGTTCAACTTTATCCTGAAAGTGAACAAGTAACAAAACAGATTCAAGTTTTGTCCTATGGCAGAAAAACAGGTCTTCTGCCCAGAGACTGGCATGCCTTAGCAATCTTAAATCCAGGAGGTTAAAGGAGAAGTGTAGTGAGATAGGAGTAGGAAAAGGTACTGGAAGATAGTGTATTCAATACACAAGAACAGTAGAAATCAGGCAATGATAGCTGGGATGGATAAATTCTGAAGCTCATCTTTCTTTCCAACTCGGCTATTAATGCTTGATTTTTGTAATTACTAGCCTGTTCACTCCAGGTCACAGTTCAGTTAATAAACCAGAGGCATTTGGCAGACAGGACAGTTTTAGATATTGGGGATTCACTAATGTCACTTGTATGAAAGGGCAATACACATAAAAGCTGTACTTTTTGGAGCATTAAGCAAATATCCTGTTATGTTTCCATCGATCTCTGCTGATAAGCTTGGACTTGCAACCACTGTTGTTGTTTCCAGTTTGTTAATGTGTGGCAGATGTGGTCATGATTTTGGACACTGTATCCCTCCCCTCCACCTGACACTTTTTGTGATCAATACACCTGAAACTCAGGCACAAAAATTTTGGAACCGTGTTAGTTGCCTGATGTTGTTTTGAAAACTCACATATCAAAGTTTTAATTTCCAGACATATCTACTACTAACCTGCATTCAAACTAATATACAAACTCAGCCACAAAGATGGTGTCATTGTGATTCAATTATTTCTAAATAACAGCTGTTTTTGATGTGGTGTTTCTATTATTTTGTCCTTTATATTTCAGTATTAGACGAGATAAAAAAAAAAAAAAAAAAAAAGCTTCACAAAAATAATATTGATGGCAAAAGCATCGACTGATTTAACCATTTCGTTAGGTTTGTACGTTCTATGAGGAAAAAGGAGTCCGGGCTGCACTGGTGAGTTGATCAGCTAAGTGTGTGATGATTCCCCATGTACAATCTCTGGTGCCAATCAGTGATGACGACAACAAAAAAGCAGTAATGACACTCTCAGGACTGGATGTGGTACAAATTTTTAATGGTGAAATACGTGCAATATTCAAAGTACACAGCAGCATAAAGGGGTGATGCAAATCAGGTTTTAAAAAAAAAAAGCTTTGACGCGCTTCGCGCACTTAGCCATACGCTCTGACCTGATTTGCATCACCCCTATTTGTTGTCTAGTACGTTCTATGCCATCCTAAATGACAGACCCTAAATGACTGTAGGACAGCATAGAAGGTCCTTAACATCGCGATCCACCCACAATGAGCTGTGTAGGAATCTGCAGCAGGATCACACCTGTCAGATGAGCAGACATTCAAAGTAAGCACTGGCTACATGTTGCTAAAATGCGTCATGCCCGAACTACCGGGTTTGAGAACACCTCTGCAACGTTACTCGGGAGCTTTTGGCAGGGAACCACAGGGTTTATAAAGACCCTGATCAGGTCTCTGCCACTGTCACTGTGTACCTGGCTCGACCAGGAACAAAACAAAAAAACTATTGTTTAAGACGGAAGCACCAAACATCATGAAGGGTTCAAATCAATATCAGTGGCTGTCTCCTTGGTTTGTATGGACATTAAAGATATATGTCTTTATTTAATGAAAACATAAAGCCTATATAAAATAGCTTACCTTGCATTCTTCAACCACCTCCTCATTAGTTTCTCCTCCTTCGGGCACTTTACGCTTTGAATTTGGAGATGCCGTATCATAAGAAGCACTTTAAAAAAAAAAATCTCTTTAGAATAGTAGCAGGTCATAATTTAAACCAATGCTTGTGTGCCATATATATTTATTATTTCATAAAACACTGGAATGTGCCATCAGGGTCAGGGAATGGAAGACAGGTGCTTAACATACCATTGTTCTTATGTAAGTGCAAGAGATTGTGACTTTAAATTTAAAATATACAGTACATTTATGGAACATGTACTGGCTAATGATGTTATTTTAATAGCATTAGGCCAGTATACTGGTGCTCCTAGTGGACAAAAAAAAAACCTGAGAGAAAGCACAACAAATCACTAATATAATTTGCACTACAACAGTACAACTGATATATGTGTTCTGCCATGTCTAAAAGTGAAATGTACACCAACAATCTGTCCATTTTGAAACTGCAAAGGTACAACATGGTACTTGAGATAGTCTATATACAAAGATAGCATCCTATGCTTGCTGTATTACATGCAGACACAGTACTTTGCAAATGTTTTGCAGGTGTGAAAAAATAGACATGATAGTTTATCAATTAACAAAATGCAAAGTGAGTAAACAGAAAGATCTAAAAAAATCCGTATTTAGCGTGACCACCCTTTGCTTTCACAGATCAATTCTTCCTGCACAAAGTGATTTAAGGATCTTGGCAGATAGGTCTTGCCAAACATCTTGAAGACTGAACCACCGTACTACTGTAGATTTGGCAGCTTTAGTTGAAGACTGAACCACCGTACTACTGTAGATTTGGCAGCTTTAGTTGAAGACTGAACCACCGTACTACTGTAGATTTGGCAGCTTTAGTTGAAGACTGAACCACCGTACTACTGTAGATTTGGCAGCTTTAGTTGAAGACTGAACCACCGTACTACTGTAGATTTGGCAGCTTTAGCTGCCTCTCTCTTTTCAGGTAATCCCACACAGACTCCATGATGTGGAGATACCTTCACTTCCAGTGTTCTTTACACTGAATAGATTCCTTAATAACTTTGGTTGTATGCTTGGGGTTGAGATCATGCTGCAGAATAAATTTGTGGCCAATCAGATGCCTCCCTGATAGTATTGCATGATATATAATTATCCGTCTGTACATCTGTTCACTGAGACCATTCATTCTGACCAAATTCGCAGCTCCATTTTCAGAAATGCAGCCCCAAGCAAGTTGCCTGCAGAAACTCATTCATGTACCGGTCTCCAGCCCTTTTGTGAAGAAAACTGCCTTCTGCTACAGCCAAATATTTCAGATTATGACTCATCATTCCAGAGCGCCTGCTGTCATTTTTCTGTCTTTTCACGTATAACTGAGTAGCCACAGTTTCAACGTCAGAGGTAAGCTTTTTGGGCTTAAGTCTTCTATGAAGACCACTTCTGAGGACAGTAGATGGGTGTACCAGAGTTCCACTGTTTGCTACAATTCTGAGTTAATGGCATTGTGATAATTTGCAATCTTTGGATGATGCGTGATTCATCTTCCACCTGCTGCACTAAGTTTCCTGGGCCGACCACTCCATTTACGGTCCTCAGAGTTGCTTGCTTCTTGGAAAGGACAGCTGGAAACCCCTTGAAATGTTTGCCTGGGAAAGACCTTGGTGATGCAGTATATCTACCTTGTATCTTGTCGCTGTGCTTAGTCTTGCCATGGTGTATGACTTGACATTAAATACTTTTAATTTTATTCCTCCTAAAAAGCGGTTTCGGTTAATGATTGTTTTACAACCGACATATTAATCTAATGATATTATAAAGTTTGGTCGTACACTGTTTAGTCATAAGCCTGATTATATGGCTACAAAATCCCTGGCTTTGTGCAAGTGTACCTAGAAGAACTGATGCTATTTTGAAGACAAAAGGTGATCCCACCAAAGATTGAATAGATTTTTCTTCTGTTAATAAAACTATTAACATTTTTATAGCATTCTTACTTTACTGCATTTTTTCACATCTGCATAAAACCTTTGCACAGTACTGTGCGTATACATTTTTTTTTTAATTACAAACGCAAACACATTAGATTTATCAGCAGTATTTAAGGCAGCTGCAGAGTTGGTACAGGTTGAGCATCCCTTTTCCAGAAATGCAAAATGATCCATTATACAAAAATCATCTTTGGATTTTGCCACAAGTTCCAAGTTCCACACACACAGCTGTCAGAATGCGAGTGCACAATAGTTTATTCAGTGTCCAGCCCCCTTAAGCTGCGGAATAGCCTACACACACTCACAAAGGATAATACAATGGCACATGTGCAGGCCTGACATGCCAACAGCAGGTTCCCGACCAGTGGCGGATCCAGGGGGGGCAATTGCCCCCCCCCCCCCCCAAGAAGAGAAAAAAAAAAACAACGCTTAAAAAAACCCTAAAAAACCCAGACGCTTTAAAAAACAAAAAAAACGCGCTTGCAGGCAGAGACGGAGGTGAGAGGGGATCGGAAGGGGTCAAGGAATCTTCTTCGCCGCATCTTCATCGCTGACAGTTCAGCGCGGCAGTTAGAAGCCTGAACTGTCAGCAATGAAGTATAACGCGGCCGTTTCACCACGGCTGCAGCTATGTAAGAGCTGACAGTTCAGCGCTGAACTGTCAGCTCTTACAAATCTAAAAGTAAAACTAAAATACCCCCCCTAATAAATGATCCCCCCCCCCCAATAGTAACACTAAAACCCAATACTAACTCTAAAATTAACCCCTAATACTAAAATTAACCCCCTAAACCCTAATACTAAAATTAACCCCCTAAACCCTAATACTAACCCCCGACCCCTAATAGTAAAATTAACCCCTAACACTAAACCTAATTCTAACCCCCTAAACCCTAATTCTAAACAAACTAAAATCGGTAAAATACTTACCTTTAGCGATGAAATGTCCCGTGATGAAATCTCCAGCGACGATCTGTCTTGTGCTGTAGAGTCGGCGGTGAAGCGGCTGCGCGGAAGCAGCCGCGACGATGAGTCCCATCCCCATCAGAAGATCCCCCCTCATTATTTCTGCCTGCCGGCAGGCGGCACAACAAACCAAACAGGCAGCACAGAGAAACCTCCGTGCTGCCTGTTTGGCTTCCCGTGCAGTGTGACACGGAAGTGCCGACATACGCGCGCCGGGTCACGTGACCTGTCGGCACAACCGCCTGGGAGCCGAACAGGCAGCATGGAGGAAACCATGCTGCCTGCCACTAACCACCAGGGAAAGGTAAGTGCTGGGGAAATGGGGGGATGTACTGGGGAAATTGGCAGGGGCTTATTAATGACAAATAACACTGGCATATTATTGGGCAAACTGGCTGTGGGATATTAAATGGAAAATAACACTGGCATATTATTGGGCAAATTAGCAGGGGCATATTAAATGGCAACTAACACTGGAATATTATTGGACAAATTGGCTGGGGCATATTAATGGCAAATAATACTGGTATATTATTGGGCAAATTGGCTGGGGAATATTAATGGCAAATAATATTGGCAATGTGTATGTAATGGGGTGATGGAGGCATGTAAATGGGGTGATGGGGCATGTCCTTGGTGTGCAACGTGGGTTATGGGGTCATTTCGTGGGTGTGCATCGTGGGTAGGGGGTGGTGCCCAAATTTTGTCTGTCTAGGGCAGCACAAAACCAAGATACACCACTGGGGGGGGGGGGGGAGAGAGGAGAGAACACTGATGGGGGGGAAGAGGAGAGAACACTGATGGGGGGGAAGAGGAGAGAACACTGATGGGGGGGAGAGGAGAGAACACTGATGGGGGGGAGAGGAGAGAACACTGATGGGGGGGAGAGGAGAGAACACTGATGGGGGGGAGAGGAGAGAACACTGATGGGGGGGAGAGGAGAGAACACTGATGGGGGGGAGAGGAGAGAACACTGATGGGGGGGAGAGGAGAGAACACTGATGGGGGGGAGAGGAGAGAACACTGATGGGGGGGAGAGGAGAGAACACTGATGGGGGGGAGAGGAGAGAACACTGATGGGGGGGAGAGGAGAGAACACTGATGGGGGGGAGAGGAGAGAACACTGATGGGGGGGAGAGGAGAGAACACTGATGGGGGGAGAGGAGAGAACACTGATGGGGGGGGGGAGGAGAGAACACTGATGTGGGGGAGAGGAGAGAACACTGATGGGGGGGAGAGGAGAGAACACTGATGGGGGGGGGAAGAGGAGATAACACTGATGGGGGGGAGAGGAGAGAACACTGATGGGGGGGGAGAGGAGAGAACACTGATGGGGGGGGAAGAGGAGAGAACACTAATGGGGGGGAAGAGGAGAGAACACTAATGGGGGGGAAGAGGAGAGAACACTGATGGGGGGGAAGAGGAGAGAACACTGATGGGGGGGGAAGAGGAGAGAACACTAATGGGGGGGGGGAAGAGGAAAGAACACTAATGGGGGGAAGAGGAGAGAACACTAATGGGGGAGAGAGGAGAGAACACTAATGGGGGAAGAGGAGAGAACACTGACGGGTGGGGGAGAGAGGAGAGAACACAGACGAGGGAGAGGAGGAAAAGAGACAGCTATTGGGAAGAGGAAAGACACATACATGTTTAGAGGGACAAAGAGACAGTCATAGGAGGTAGAGAATAGAGAGAGACATGGGAAGGGAGAAGAGACAGACCGATATGGGAAGGGGAGAAGAGAGACAGACATGGGTTGGCAGAGGAGAGACAGACAGACATGGGTTGGCGGAGGAGAGACAGACAGACATGGGTTGGCGGAGGAGAGACAGACAGACATGGGTTGGCGGAGGAGAGACAGACAGACACGGGAGAGGAGAGACAGACAGACACGGGAGAGGAGAGACAGACAGACACGGGAGAGGAGAGACAGACAGACACGGGAGAGGAGAGACAGACAGACACGGGAGAGGAGAGACAGACAGACACGGGAGAGGAGAGACAGACAGACACGGGAGAGGAGAGACAGACAGACACGGGAGAGGAGAGACAGACAGACACGGGAGAGGAGAGACAGACAGACACGGGAGAGGAGAGACAGACAGACACGGGAGAGGAGAGACAGAGAGATGGGAAATGAGAGGAGAGAGAGACAGACATGGGAAGGAAGAGGAGAGAAACGGACATGGAAGGAAGAGAGACAGAGGGACACGGGGAGTGAGAGGAGTGCGACAGACATGGGAAGGGAGAGGAGCGTGACAGAAGGACATGAGAGAGAAGATAAGAGAGACATACATGGGAGAGAGGATAATACAGACATACATGGGAGAGAGGATAATACAGACATACATGGGAGAGAGGATAAGACAGACGGACATGGGAGAGAGGATAAGACAGACGGACATGGGAGAGAGGATAAGACAGACGGACATGGGAGAGAGGATAAGACAGACGGACATGGGAGAGAGGATAAGACAGACGGACATGGGAGAGAGGATAAGACAGACGGACATGGGAGAGAGGAAAAGACAGACGGACATGGGAGAGAGGAAAAGACAGACGGACATGGGAGAGAGGAAAAGACAGACGGACATGGGAGAGAGGAAAAGACAGACGGACATGGGAGAGAGGAAAAGACAGACGGACATGGGAGAGAGGAAAAGACAGACAGACATGGGAGAGAGGAAAAGACAGACGGACATGTGCCCCTCCCGAGATCAGACTCTGGATCCGCCCGTTCCCAACGATGCCTCACTTCACAGCTACAACATATTAGAAGTTAATAATTTGCTCTATAAAGTGTTTGCACTGATCCTACTGTATTTCAGGAGTGCTGAGAAACTTTAATATACCCTATTGATAAAAATTATCGATTATCCAAATTACTTCTGGTCCCAAGCATTTTAAATAAGGGATAGTCAACCTGTATTTTCTCATCACAGGCAGGGTGCAGTGGCATATCTTGCCTCCTACCCATTGCTGTCCATGCTTGGTGAAAGAGAAACATGTAATCAGTATCAAAACTTGTAACACAAGAAGGTTTAATTACTCTGGACTTACCGGCAGGTTTCTCTAGTTTCTGCTATCTGCCTCTGCTCATCTTTGCTGTTTAGGACAGCACCAATATTGTCAGCACTTTCAGCTCCAAGCTATAAAAAAAAGAAAATAAAGTAAACAATAAATAACACACAAGTCACATAGATTTACCTCACACATCTAATTAGAAAACTATTTCAGATGTGCTTCGTTTGTGTTATTGCTCCAACTGAAGTCAAGACGGGTGAAGCTTTCACGCTGTGGGTCGTTACAGTGCTTAAATAAGTGATTAATTATAAAGCAGAAAACTTGTATTTATAACACCATCAACTCTCGCTCTTAAAAAAGAAGAAGAATCAAGCTGTCTCTTTCTCCTCTAATGACCAAACAACCCTAGAAAGTAGCTCTATCTCCCCTATCCACTTCTTCAAAGAAAAAAAAGTGAGATGAATGCATTATTAGAACTAACAGATAACCATGCTGTTACAATAAAACAGTCTGATAAAGGTGGAAAATTTGATCCCCTATCAGCAAGATTTCTGGCTCCCAGGTGTCTTTTATAGAGGTAACGAGCTGAGATTAGGAGCACTCTCTTAAAGGGCTCATTACCTGTATAAAAGACACCTGTCCACAGAAGCAATCAATCAGATTCCAAACTATCCAACATGGCCAAGACCAAAGAGCTGTCCAAGGATGTCAGGGACAAGATTGTAGACCTACACAAGGCTGAAATGGGCTACAAGATGATCGCCAAGCAGCTTGGTGAGAAGGTGACAACAGTTGGTGCGATTATTCGCAAATGGAAGAAACACAAAATAACGGTCAGTCTCCCTTGGTCTGGTGCTCCATGCCAGAACTGCATGGGAGGAACTTGTTAATGATCTTAAGGCAGCTGGCACCATAGTCACCAAGATTGGTAACACACAACACCATGAAGGACTGAAATCCTGCGGCGCCAGCAAGTTCCCCCTGCTCAAGAAATCACATGTACAGGCCTATGAATGATTCAGACGTGAAATGGGTGAAAGTGTTGTGGTCAGATGAGATCAAAATCAAGCTCTGTGGCATCTGCTCAACTCACCGTGTTTGGAGGAGGAGGAGGAGGAATGCAGCCTATGACCACAAGAACACCATTCCCACTGTCAAACATGGAGATGGAAACATTATGCTTTGGGGGGGGGGAATGGGGTTCTGCCAAGGGGACAGGAAAACTGCACCGCATCAAACGATGGGACCATGTACCGTCAAGTCTTGGGTGAGAACCTCCTTCCCTCAGCCAGGGCATTGAAAATGGGTCGTGGATGGGTATTCCAGCAAGACAATGACCCAAAACACACAGCCAAGGTAACAAAGGGTGGCTCAATAAGAAGCACATTAAGGTCCTAGAGTGGCCTAACCAGTCTCCAGACCTTAATCCCCTAGAAAATCTGTGGAGGGAGATGAAGGTTCGAGTTGCCAAACGTCAGCCTCAAAACCTTAATGACTTGGAGAGCATCTGCAAAGAGGAGTGGGGACAAAATCCCTCCTTAGATGTGTGCAAACCTGGTGGCCAACTACAAGAAACGTCTGACCTCTGTGATTGCCAACATGGGTTTTGCCACCAGTCAAAGGGGTCAAACACTCATTGACATGCAGATCAATTTATAACCTTTTTGACATGCATTTTTCTGGATTTTTTTGTTTGTTATTCTGTCTCACTGTTAAAATACACACACAGATAGACAAAAATATTTTTTGTTTCTCTCTCTCTCTCATTTTAAAATAATTTCATAACTGAGGGTCTAGTGTGGACCAAATTTAAATTTGACTAAAACTAACCTTTGCCAGATCTAATATACTTAGAAATGCTGTCTGAGAACATATTAGTCTACTTATTATGGTGTCATATCCAGATTCATATTCATGATATAATCTGAGAGTGAATAACTAAAGAGGACACTGTCATTATAAAAGTTCAAAGTATATAAGTTCAAATAAGTAATAATAAAAAATATTAAAATATTAATAATATTTTAATCTTATAAGCCCTGGATATACTGTCTCACTATTTTGTATGTTTTTAAAAGAAAAAAGTACAAAAAATAAAGATATTAAAAAATAATAAAAAATTACAACAGCAAACAAAGTATGTGTATGTCCAAATAACGGACAAAGCAATTATCTCCATATAAAGCTGTAAACTGTGGGCGTGACAATTGGGGGAATTGTAGTGTCACTATAAATATAAGAAGAAAAAGAAAAAATCTTGTATTGATAAATGTAGAAATATCCTTTTAGAATCAGTATAGACTGGGAACATTTCTTGGAGTCCACAATAAATGATAATTACAAAATATACACTAAAAAAGACAACCAAGGTAAAAATATAAATCTATGCTTTATCCTTAATTGACAAAACCGTCCACTTTACTGTCACACCCACAGTACAATTTTATTTTTAAGATGAAGCTTTATATTTCACGCGTGTATAATTTTAAGTATCACAGTCACTTTAAATTCTGATGCACTTTGGGAAATATGAGTGAAGTGGATATCCGGTGTTCACTAAAGCCTATGACTAAGCGCCATGCGCAGGTGCGAAAAGCATAAGGCGGACTTTCACTCCAGGATGCTGTAACCCTCGGATGAGCCACTAAATTTGAGCTGCTATTAAAGCATATACTTTTTTTTTTTACTTGCATTTTTTAGCCAGTGTTATTTGAATTTTGCCTCTACGTTGGATGTTCATCCATTCTTTACCTTTCAATGTTATATCTTGACGGAGCATCGAGAGAACACTAACTTGTAGAGAAGATACTCTATTGTGCACTTGACTTATGGTGGATCTTTCGCTTGCTTAAACTCTCATTCTGGGGTAGGTTAAAGAGACTGTGTTAATCTAAACATTGCTTATCCTGTAAATGCATAGAAACTAATATAAATATATGTTCACAAGTGTCAGGAATCTCCTGCTTATGAAATCACCTGTGGCTTGGTAGGCAAACAAACTAATTTTCAATGCGGAATGTGCATATCAAGCCACAAAGTGATGTCAAAAGCAGAAGACACCACAGATTTCTTCTCTTCTTATTTTATACATTTGCATACAAATTGTTTTATTCTCTATTTTCACTGTACAAGCAATGTTTAGGTTGACACAGTACCTTTATGGAGACCACAAAAAAACACGATCTTATTCATATAGGTGATGCAGTTTGACCATGGGATTCCTTAGTGTTCTTGCCTAACGTTCCATTCCTGGTCCTCTTCATTGCAGTGAGCGCACAAGTGTACTAACACAACCCCTAGCAAGTATCCCAGAATGCCTGACACACAGCTGCATGCAGAATTCTGAGAATACATGCTAAGCATTGTTTGTGCATGTGTTAGCATACAGAGTACTTACCGTATTTGCTCGATTATAAGACGACCCCCCCAAATTTGTACATTCCTTTAGGAAAAAAACTAAAAGCCTGATTATAAGACTACCCTATAGGAAAAAAGTTTAACTTGTATATATGTAAATTGCTTTTTAATATTTAATAAAAAGTTTATATTATACAAATGCATTTCTTGTTTTTATTTGCTTTTATGTGCCAATGCGGCCTCTCTCCCGCTCCCCCAGCTGTCTCTTTCCCCCCCCCCAGCGTTGTCTCTCTCTCCCCCCAAAACTTCTCTCGTCTATCTATCCCCCCCTTTTCTTTCTGTCACCCTCCCTCCCCTTGTCTGTGTCTCCCCCCCCCCTTGTCTGTCTGTGTCCTCCCCCTCCCTTTGTCTCTCTCTGTCCCCCTCCCTCCCCTTGTCTGTGTCTCCCCCCCCCCCTTGTCTGTCTGTGTCCTCCCCCCCATCCCCCTCCCTTTGTCTCTCTCTATCCCCCCCCCCCTTACCTCGATCCCTGGTGGCTAGTGGGGGCAGCCGGGGGATGTCTGCATGATACTTGCAGACATCCTCCATGCTGCCCGACACGGCAGTCTATTATGACGGACAGCTGGTCCGTCATAATAGACTGCCGTGTCGGGCAGCATGGAGGATATCTGCACGTATCGTGCAGACATCCCCCAGCTGCCCGATTCTCCCTGGTGGCTAGTGGGGCAGCAGGGGATATCTGCGCGATGAGCGCAGACCTCCCCTGCTGCCGCCCGGCACGCTCGCCGGGACTTCTGTGACGAAAGCGGAAGTTCCCGGCTTCTTCACAGAAGCAGCGGCGGTCGTGCCGGGCGGAAGCAGGGGAGTCTGCGCTCATCGCGCAGATATCCCCTGCTGCTAGAGAGGGGGATCCAGGTCCCCTGCAGCTCTGCTGGGGACCTGGATCCATGTCTTATAATCTGACCTCAATTTGAGGTCAGATTATAAGAAGACCTCGAATGTAAGACGAGGAGGATTTTTCAGAGCATTTGCTCTGAAAAAAACCTTGTCTTATATTCGAGCAAATACGGTAATACATCCATAGCTGCAGTTTTTTTTTTTTGGCATACAAATAGAAGTTACAGTATCCAATCAGAGACTGATAGCACTACCTCTCTTGGCAGTGAGTTTCATCTCTTTATTGCCCTTACCATAAAGAATCCCTTCCTTTGATGTCTATGACATCTCTGCTCTTCCAGTCACAGAGGATGACCTCTTGTTCCTTTCTGTTAATGAACAGGTCACTGGAGAGCTCTTTATATTGGGGCTGCACATTTTTATATATCATATCCAGTCTGAGACAATTTTTTTCTAGCATATATAAAATCAACTCTTTTAGTCTCTTCACAACCAAGATCCTCCAATCCCCTTTTTAATTGTGTAGCCTGTATAAATATCTACTGTTAAATGTGAAACATTGTATAATACCGTTCTGAACTTGGTCCTAAGAACCTACTTGAAAACGAGAGAAATCTCAGTGTAATATTCGTGCTAAAACACTTTCTAAATAAAATTTACTACAAAAAAAAAATCATAAAGTATAATGAATTTAAAAGACTCTACGTTAGACCTGAAAAAGACTCCATCTAAATAATTTCAAAACTTTGTCCCAAATTTATAAATATGCATGGTTACATGTTTTTCTGCTTTTTTGCAAGTTGTACGGCAATAACCAAAAGTATTTTTTTTTGTTTTGAACTATTTTAACTAACGCTAACCCTTATACTAACTCTAATGTAACTGTAACCCTAACCCTATATGTACGGCTAATTTAGCTTTTCGTTTTTTTAATTGCAATGTTGCTGACTGCCTCTAGGGGCAGTCTAGCAACAGAGAGAAGGGAGTAAAGATCCATTAGCTCTTACCCAAAAGAGGCGATTGCCTTATTGGAATAGCATGTTGTCCTGAGCACCAAATTTTGGTGTTGCTTAATGCATCACCATCATAGATCACATACACCAAATGTTTAGGTGATACACAGTCTCTTTAATAAAAAGAATAAAGAATAAATTTGTTAAAAAAAAAAAAAAAAAAAGAAGAGACGTGATATACATACCCCAAACACTGAAGTGGTCACTTTGGAGGAGTAATGAAAAGAGACTGACACTGTAAATTCCCCATCCCCAATTTCAGTGTTGCATAATGTATCACCATCGTTAATCACATACACCACAATGTTAAGGTGGTACAGTCTCTTTAATAAAAAGAATAGAAGTGATATACATACCCAATTACTGAAGTGGTCACTTTGGAGGAGTAATGAAATAAGACTGACTCTGTAAATTCCCCAATTCCTTATCAACTGGCAAGCAGGGTTATCAGGAATCTGGTATTTAGACTCCATTACTAGTGAGGCAGTACCGGGCCTATACATTGTTTTCTATAGGATGGTACCATAATGTTCTGCGAAATCTGTTTATTTTTAGCCGTGGCTAGAATTAAATCAGAGCCATCTGGCAACTCTACTGATTTAGTGTAGTACTCTAAATTCTGATTATCATTTTTAATACAATTTCTACAGAAACTAACCACTTATTTACAAAGCTAAACAGTGTTTAACAGTGTCAGAAACTGTATCAACCATTTACCGTATTTTCTATACAAGAAAGATTATCCGTTCTTTGTACTGAATGATTATTTTGTGCTGCTATATGAATTTACAAGTATCACTTGTTTAACATATAATTCTGGCCACCCAAAATGAAGATTCAATAAAGTAAGAAATAATAATAATAAACAGGTGGCTTATCAGCAGTTCACTAGTGGACTGGTAGTATTTCAGCCTTAAAGAAAACCCAGCAGAACCATTGTACAGGAAACGGAAGGATTCCATGTATTCGCATAATGGTCAAACGGCAACAAATTGGTTGTCTGAAAATGCGTCACATAAATGCATTGTGCATTATATGCACACATGCTACCCCATTAGTCTATTTTCCTTTGTTTATGAAGTCAATTTTCCACAAATTAGTTGCCATTTGACACATTTTTTTACACTGCTGTTTCATGGGGCAAATGAAGGAGGAAATATGTTTCTCATGAATGGTTTGATGATCTCTGTGATGAATAACTTTGGGCACAATATGGTTTGCGGTTTAGGGTAACCATAATTTAGTTAAACTTTTTAAGGAATGCTTATGTAAAATGTATATTGTCGAGCTTTCTAAAATGCTGCTGCCTTGCAAGAGGAATCTACAGAAACGTTATTAAATGTGCAGTATGGGCAACTGAAGTGGCAAAGGTCAGTCATCCTTTAACTCTGCGAATGCACTGCTAAGCCATTTAGGAGTTAGGAGTTAACAATAACCACATGATTAGGTGCGAATTGCTCGGCCCGCAACAGATGAATATCATGATTATACATTACTTGCTGGGCCAGCAGCTTCCTTCGCAGCTTTTGCCTGGCTCGGATATCTTGCAGACGGCTGTCCATCACTCCTAACTACAGGGAATTTCTTAGAACGTCGGGTCAGTACTCAGATGCTATTTCGAACGTGTGACGGCGCGCTTTCTGATTACGTCGGAGGACCACACAAAGGAAATCTCGCGGTGGCCATGTTTGAAATTGGCAAAAACCTGTGTCAATATGCCTATTGTTTTATTTTCTATTCACGCAGAAGGCTCTAATGTGGAATAATAACCAGAAACCGTTATGGTTGGTGTAAGTGTGCAAGTATATGTATTGGCAACGTCAACGCTGAACCAGTATCACATATTTATGTTTGTGCACTGGCATATAATGTCCGACAGCTGCTAGGGCAGACTCGAATTGAGTTCTAAGCAGCAAAGTACGTTAATTACTGGTGTTTCTAAACGAAATAAAAATGTTTCCTATGCAGAATTCCATGCGAATGCATAAATGAACTGAAAAATATGTTTCAAAATTGTCAGGTGTATCTCGGGAGGCGGGGAGTGCTGTAACACTGTCACCTGTTTTTGAGGATCTGTTAATGCGCATGCCCAGTAAGCATTGTGGGACACCGGAGAATGCAATCAGGACCACGGGATTGCAGTCCTGACTCCTTTTCTCCCACTGAGCTCTACCTCTGTCCCAAAAAGCAGGACAGAGGTAGAGCGCGGCGGGATATAGCTCCCAAATTACAACAGTTGGGAGGTATGTATTTATAACTTGCTTGATATACATATGAATTGCTTTTCAGTAGGAAGTCACAGAGGTGATGTCATAAACATATTTCAGACATAAAAATATATATATACAATATAACAGTTGTATATAATATTAATGTTAGCATTTTAATACAATATTTATATTTTATGTTCATTTACTTTATTTTAATGCATTAAATGTGTCATGTTAATAGTTCAATATTTTTAGAGATTCAAAATGTATTACATTTTGGGCCATTTAGGGAAGCGTTCGGCTATTTTTGCAATAGTGAAGTCCTCCCATTGACTTCTATTGGAGGACTTAAGCAATATCTGTAATATCCAAGATCCTCCCGAAATGGCCCTGAAATAAGCCTAAATTCCATGTTGGCAGCCAAACTCCACACGATTGACTAAAATACTTAGTTTATACTTTTAATTTACCCCACACTCCAAGAGCCATATTGGACTGCGGTGTCTTAGGCCACTTGGAGGCTGTTCTTCCTCATGCCCATGAGACAGTTAGCTCTGGTCATACCACTGCAATGACAACTCAAGGGAGCAGGGAAGTTGTCCTTTTGTTGGAGGAAATTGGTTTTAAGCAAGCACCGTCCACAGGGTATGGCATGGTGTTTCAAAATGGAGTGATAGTCTTACTTCTTTGAGATCCCCTTTGACAAACAAGTCTCCATCAATCGGACTTGTTTGTCAAACACATCCCACAGATGTTCGATTGGATTGAGATCTGAAGGTGTGTTGTGGTATCTGGCAACAAGATATTAGCAGCAGATCCTTTAAGTCCTGTAAGCTGCAAGGAGTCTCCATTGATCAGACTTGTTTGTCAAACACATCCCACAGACAGTGGTATCCCAAGGGGGGTGTAGACCGCACCGGGTGACACCACCAGTGGGGGGGCATATTGAGGGGCAGAATCCTGGCATATTGAGGGGCAAAATCCTGGCATATTAAATGGCATATTGGGGGGCAAAATCCTGGCATATTGAGAGCAAAATCCTGGCAAATTAAGTGGCAAATTGGGGGGCAAAATACTGGCATATTAAGAGCAAAATCCTGGCATATTAAATGGCATATTGGGGGGCAAACTCCTGGCATATTGGAGGGGCAAAATTCTGGCATATTAAATGGCATATTGAGGGGCAAAATCCTGGCAAATTGAGAGCAAAATCCTGGCATATTAAGTGGCAAATTGGGGGGCAAAATACTGGCATATTAAGAGCAAAATCATGGCATATTGGGGGGCAAACTCCTGGCATATTGGAGGGGCAAAATCCTGGCATATTAAATGGCATATTGAGGGGCAAAATCCTGGCAAATTGAGTGGCAAAATCCTGGCACATTAAATGGCTAAAGAATGGCATATTGAGGGGCAAAATCATGGCATATTAAATGGCATATTGGGGGGGCAAAATCCTGGCATATTGAGGGGCAAAAGCCTGGCATATTGAGGGGCAAAATCCTGGCATATTAAATGGCATATTGGAAGGACAAAATCCTGGCATATTGAGAGCAAAATCCTGGCATATTAAGTGGCAAATTGGGGGGCAAAATACTGGCATATTAAGAGCAAAATCATGGCATATTAAATGGCATATTGGGGGCAAACTCCTGGCATATTGGAGGGGCAAAATCCTGGCATATTAAATGGCATATTGAGGGGCAAAATCCTGGCAAATTGAGAGCAAAATCCTGGCATATTAAGTGGCAAATTGGGGGGCAAAATACTGGCATATTAAGAGCAAAATCCTGGCATATTAAATGGCATATTGGGGGGCAAACTCCTGGCATATTGGAGGGGCAAAATCCTGGCATATTAAATGGCATATTGAGTGGCAAAATCCTGGCACATTAAATGGCTAAAGAATGGCATATTGAGGGGCAAAATCATGGCATATTAAATGGCATATTGGGGGGGGGGGGGGGGGCAAAATCCTGGCATATTGAGAGCACAATACTGACATATTAAATGGCATATTGGGGTCAAACTCCTGGCATATTGAGGGGCAAAAGCCTGGCATATTGAGGGGCAAAATCCTGGCATATTAAATGGCATATTGGAGGGACAAAATCCTGGCATATTAAATGGCATATTGGGGGGCAAAATCATGGCACATTAAATGGCTAAAGAATAACATATTGAGGGGCAAAATCATGGCATATTAAATGGAATATTGGGGGGGGGGAAATCCTGGCATATTTGAGCAAAATACTGGCATATTGGGGGCAAACTCCTGGCATATTGAGGGGCAAAAGCCTGGTATATTAAATGGCATATTAGAGGGGCAAAATCGTGGCATATTAGAGGGGCAAAATCGTGGCATATTGAGGGGCAAAATCATGGCATATTGGGGGACAAAATCATGGCCTATTAAATGGCATATTGGGGGGCAATATCCTTGCACATTAAATGGCTAAAGAATGGTATATTGAGGGACAAAATCATGGTATATTAAATGGCAAATTGGGGGGGGGCAAAATCCTGGCATATTAAATGGCATATTGGGTGGCAAAATCCTGGCATATTAAATGGCATATTGGAGGGCCAAAATCCTGACATATTGAGTGGCAAAATACTGGCATATTAAATGGCATATTGGGGGGCAAAATCTTGGCATATTGAGTGGCAAAATACTGGCATATTGAGGGGCAAAATAGTGTGTCTCAGGTTATGTGTGTATTGGTGTCACTGTGTGTGTAAGTGGTAAGGGTGTGTGTAAGTGTGTCACTGTGTAAGGGTGTGCGTGTGTGTCACTGTCTGTGTAAGGGTGTGTGTGTGACTGCAAGGGTATTTGTGTTTAAATGTGTGTTAGGGTGTCAATGTGTGACAAATTTAGAGCATGCGAGTTGAATATTTAGATGTATTTATTTTCCACACTATACATTATATTTTTATATATATAAAATGTATGGAGGGTTGGTGATGTGGGAAGCGTGGCGGGTCAGAGGAGGGGGGCAAAATGCACCTTCGCCTGTGTAGACGAAAATCCTTGCACTGGCCTTGACCGGATGTGAAGTAACGTCACATTTGGTGTCGGTGTTTCCCTCCTCCATGCAGGAGGGAAGACTGCATGGAGGAGACGGCCGGGGACACAGAGCAGCAAATAAGGTAAGTACTACTGGGGAAGGGGGAGGAGGGTGGTATAAAACCAGCAAAATCCTTGCATATTGAATAGCATAATAATCCTGGCATACTGAGGGGTTACATACTAGCATATTGAGTGGCATAATAATCCTGGCATATTGAATGGCTAAATCCTGGCATACTGAGGGGTTAAATACTGGCATATTGAGTGGCATAATAATCCTGGAATATTGAGTGGCTAAATCCTGGCATATTGAATGGCTAAATCATGGCATATTGAGTGGCAAAATTATCCTGGCATATTGAATGGCTAAATCGTGGCATATTTATGGGTTAAATACCAGCATATTTTAATTGGCAAAGTGATGCTGTGGCATGGTATGTGGGGCAAAATAACATGTACTATGAGGAAAGTGACACTGGCTGGTTCTGTGGGGCAAAGTGACACTGTGGCATGCCAAATCGTGTATGTGCAATATGAGTGCAAGCCAAGTGCTGTGGGTGCAATATAGGTGCATGGCAAGTTCTGTGGGTATTGTATGGTGCTGTGTTAAGTCCTTTAGGTGCAATGTGGGTGCAGAGGAAGGGAATAAAAAATAGGAATGCAATTTTTCAATAACATTTTTATTAAATATAATATAAAATAATTGGCATATTATTTGTGGCATATTTATTGGGCCCCATGTGTGGCATAATTAAGGGGCTCTTTTGTGTGGCATTATTATGGGGCGCTTGTGTGTGGCATAATTAAGCGGCGCCTGTGTGTGTGGAATAATTAATTGGGCTCCAAGGTGAGGCATAATTTATGGGGCTCTGGTGTGGCATAATTTATGGGGCTTTTGTGTGGCATAATTTATGGGGCTCTTGAGTGTCATAGTTATGGGGCTCCTGTATATGTCATAGTTATAGGTTCCTGTGTGTGGCATAGTTAAAGGGCTCCTGCTTGTAAAATAATTTACAAGGGCTCCTGTATGTGGCATATTTAACCCCTTAACGCATATGGACGTATATATACGTCCTGAAAAGCATGGTCCTTAAGGACCATGAGGACGTATATATACGTCCTCCGTTTTCATGTAGTGTTGCGCTCCTTAGCGCAACACTACATGTCTGTAGCTACTCTCAGAGGCTGCTTCGGATCCAAAGCAGCCTCTGAGAGGGCTTTCAGCCCCCCCTCGACCCCCCCGCGCGCATACGATCACCGCGAATGTGATCGTATGCGCGTTAACACACAGGCAGTGAAAGCTGATCACTGCCTATGTGTGTTAAAGTGTTGCAATGATGCCTCTATCGAGGCATCATGCAACACATTCTGTGCCCCCCTGGGCACTGTGTGCTGTTTCGGAGGAGCATGCTCCTCCGATACAGCGTGCCCAGAGGAGAGCGACGGAAGAAAAAAAAAAAATCTCTTCCGTCGCTCTGAAACCGCTACTTGACTGCCCCTACAGGCAGTTAGACGGTATTACAGTTAGAAAATTAATTAAATAAATTAATTAAATAAATAAATAAATGGAAAAATCTAACCCTTGATCTACTGAACCTAGATCTAGGGTTAGGGTCACAAATAGGGTCATAATTAGGGTTAAACGGGGGTTCGGATGATTACAAGGGTTAGATTAAGGGGTGGGGGTCAATTTAGGGTTAGATTAAATTTAGGGTTCGGGTTATAAAAACCACTGTAGAAGAAAATGGTTAGAAAACAAAAAAAAAAACATATATAGACGGGGTCTTTTTTACCATTTGTAATTGTGTAAAAAAAAAAATCAGGTCAAAGTTGGAAAAAGTGTTTTTTATGGCATATTTTCATCATATTTTATATTTTTTTTAATAGTAAATGATATCATATGATGAAAATAATAGTATCAAATAAAAGCCCTATCTGTCCTTTAAAAAATGATATATAATTTGTGTGGGTGAACTGAACACAAAGAAAGAAATTCACAGTTCAGTAAACATTTGACAAAAATAATGGAATTCTGGTCTTCAAGGCACGTCAAATGCAACATAGCACTCGGTCACTAGGGGGTTAATGGGCCATCTGACTGGCATTACTAAGGAATCTGTTTGGCATGGTATTGGAGGAAATCCAGGGTGTGACACCATGCGTTACCGCACCGGATGACACCAACCCTAGTGACGCCTCTGCCCACAGATGTTCGATTGGATTGAGGTCTGGAGAATTTGGAGGCTAAGTCAACACCTTGAACTCGTTGTGTTCCTCAAACCATTCATGAACCATTTTTGCTTTGTGGCAGGGTGCATTTTCCTGCTTAAAGAGGCCATTGCCATCAGGGAATACCATTTCCATGAAACAGTGTACATGGTATGCACCAATGTAGGGGTATGTGTCAGGAACATCCTCATGAATGGCAGGACCAAAGGTTTCCCAGCAGAACATTACCCAAAGCATCACAATGACTCCGCCGGCTTGCCACCTGTCAGTGGTCATAATGTTATGGCTGATTGGTGTATATATTTCTTGGTATTGTTACACTGGAAAAGGAACGAGGCTTTGGACCCACAATGCAGAACTCTGATTATCAGAGGGAAGTACCCAGATCCTGGAGCCACTACAGAGGTGTGCACCGAATCTGTTATATATCAAGGGTTGAGCCTGAGATATATTTAGAGAGAAAAAAAACAAGCCGGCTCCACTGAAATGCTGATAAATTTCTTTCTTTCAGCGAGTATAAATCACCGGGTGCTCCGTCCGTGCTGTAGCCGCAGCACTAAGTAATCCAATGAAAATGAGCAACAAAAGGACATTCACTCCGGAGTAGGTTGAATGATAAAGGATTGTATTAAATCAAGGAAACATCACGAACATCAGGGATAACAAACAGATAAAACAGATGCCTTACGCGTTTCACGTGTCTCCACGCTTATTCATAGGCTTGAGCCTGAAATAGGAGCAGCCGAGGACTTGTGTGGCTCTGATGGAACCAGAATACTAGGAAACTATCTGTGATGGTGGTGAAACTTAATGGAGAACCTGCAGGAGAACAATGGGTATATGGAGAACTGGAACCAGAGGGAGATGAGGTGCCATGACAGGAACAGGTGGAACTTGAACTTGATTCCGAAGCTGGAATTAGACAGGACTGGAACAAACAGAGGGGTAGAGGCTGAACAAAGCCGAGGTCGGGGCAGGCGGAATAACAGCGGAGCCAAGAGACAAGTCAAGGTCAGTAATGATGAGGCAGAAGTTGAAAACGTGGTCGACCAGCCGTCTCGGAAACGGGAATCACAGGAGACAATATGAGGTCAAAGAGCAAGCCGAGTCGGTAACGGAAAAAACAGACTTTAGATAAACTCACAAAAATAGCACAAACTCGCAATAACAGGCAAGGAGGGAAAAGGAAACAAGGTATTTAAGTATTCCTGAACTATAGGCCAAACCAAGGTAATTACGAACAAAAACGGGAAAAGGTATAAAATTGGACGATATACCTTTAAGTAGCGTGATTGCGGCTGCCATGTTGGAGCCCTGTCTGGGCTTCCCTAGGCATGGTCGTCCTCTGTGATGGGAGGACATGCAGGCAGAGGTGGAGGAGGAAGCAGCGTTGCTCAAGCGCTCACTGCTTCATGAAGACGTCGTGCTGCAGGTAACGGGTACACGGTTACGCCGTCCCTTTCATTGTGGTTACACATTGGTGTCTGTGCTGCACATATATTTTGCCGCTTAACACTTTTTTGAGGTGTTTTTTGACATGGCCAAAGCTCAATATATATCCAAATATATTGTGAACACATATTGTAATGATGGATATTTGTATGAAATATGATATTAGGGCATACATGGAACCATGTCCATTTGGAAAAAAAGACTTTAAAATATTTTGTAGTGTATTTTAGAGGACTCTAAAGTTGAATTCGGCAACTAATATCTGGAGAATTGAGATAGATGAATTAAGCCTATGTTTCCTGAATTTAGAGCATGTTCGGGGGTGATAATGGGTAACCGAAAAAAAAATATTTCATGGCGAAATTGTCACAATCTAAATTCTTCTGATGCTTTGGTTTCCTAATGTCCTAGACAGCCATTTCAGTCCCTAATTCAGAGATACTGAGTAGCCAGATTTCAGAGGATTGTGAAATTCGGCTAACTTACCTGATCCGAACCCATTTCCCTTAGTTTCACTTGGTTATATTTAATCTTTTTATCTTTTATAGCAGTGATACATACCACCAATTTAAGAGGTAAAGCTTTTATTCATGTGCCAACTGATTAGCCAAGAGCTCCGAACATGTATGCTGAATAATTGACATCTTCTGTTATAAAGTGTAAAGCTAGTTCCGAGGTCTAATAACCATAAACGTTCCTTAGTGGGTACCTAGGTGTGAATGTGGAAATTAAGAATAACAGCTATTCCTGGTATTTAAGGACAAGTTTTCTGACTAAAACGATTTCTTTACTCCGGTCTATAGACCATTAAACACAAGTACAAATGCTTAACACATCTCCAACTTAACAAGATGTTTAAACATATGTTTATGAACGATTAAGCGGTTTGTTCTGTGCGCAGTGTATTAAGTGACTGGCCTTTCACAAAAAGCACTGCGTATTGGCATATTGGAATCTTGTGTTGGTCACCTCTACTGTGCAAGCTTAGCGGGTTAACGTGCTTGTCAGCACAACTACACAACACACCAGGGCTTGACAAATTTAATTTAGTTTTAGGAGCCAAAAATATCTATGAGCCAGATGACGGCACATTTACGCAACCATACACACACACAGGCAGTCAGTCACATCCATACAGAGACTGTCAATCAGCCACATCCATACAGAGACTGTCAGTCACATTCATACAGAGACAGTCAGTCAGTCACATACACACACACAGAGACAGTTGATCACATACACACACACACATGCATAAGCCATCAGGTTTTTTTTTATAAATAAAAAGTAATTCTATTAATGACTGCATGTGTCACACAGGCACACAGGAAGCGCACACTCTGCTTACCCTCGCGCTGCAAAGGCAAAATACTTTTTAAACATTTTTTAAACTGAGCTCAGGACGAGGAACATCATGTGCTCATGAACCTACCTATCCTGTCAAGCCCTGCATCACACCTCTGACACACCCTAACTGATGTTGACTACAGATGCTCTGAGTGTCAGGATTTCAACCTCCCTCACCCTCCATCCAGGGGACACTCACCTTCCGCAGGGTCCCCCGTTACTCCCGCTGCGCTGGGCCTTCATCACATAATAGGCCGAGTAATGCGGGTTCCGCGTTCAGTGCGTGCTTCCGCGTTGCACATGGCGAGGGGGGATGTCCTGGCGTCTGGTGTTGATCCCGTATTGGGGGAGGTGGGGATAGAGCTGGAAACCTCTCTGCAAAGTCCCATAGATTCCTGTGAAGCTGAAGGAAGGAGCTGCTAATGACAACCCTATAAAAACCCCTCACACTGTTCAGTCCTTGCTTGATTATTAAGCTGCTAAGTCTGGTTTTCCTTGCTTAGTCCCTTGTTCCCTGTATTGCTGTGCATCCTGTGATTGACCTCCTGATATTGAACCCCAGCTTGTTTTTGGATCTCTCCAACTCTGACCCAGCTTACCTGGCCATTCTAACCCTCAGCTACCTGCCCTGACACATTGTCTGGTTATTGGACTTTCCTTGCTGACCAGGTCCTCAGGGGCCCTTGCCCTCACCCTGCTCTACGCTCCCCAGTCCCACAGGCCCGACACTGAGCCTCTTAGGAATCACAGCCTATAGCAGTTGTGATGTTAAAAATCAGGGTAGAGGTGGTTTTGATAAGGTTTTTTTTAAGCTTTTATTTTGTGTTATCGCTCCCAGTCTTTTCTACAGAGCTGTTTGAGGGAGGTGGAGCCTTGAAAAGTGTTGTGACATACCTATGATTCTTTGCGCTCTGCTATTTGATACAGAGCCCTGGTTGTGACTCCTTATTTCAACTCAAAATCTTATCCCATCAGCCTTTAAAGTTTTTTGTTAAATGTGTATTTTTGTGTCATTTATTGATCTTCTGTAGGGATGTTATTTGTTTTAGTAAGATATTCTCTCTTCATATTACATTGTATTGAATATATGAAATTATTAATTTTGGTTTTCACACAGTGTGCTCAGGGTCGGCCTTTGGGGTGTGCACCAAAAAAGTTTGCCGGTAGAGGCACTGGCTGGGGAGATCAGAAGATCTCCCCTCACCAGCCTTCTGCACGGCCGCACTGAAAGATCCATGAAGGGGCGGACCACAAAGGTGAAACGCTGCACTGCTTCACGGGGAGCTATGGGCAGCATAAGCTCCGTGTTAAACACACTCGGAACTCAGTAAGTGCTGTTTGCTTCCCACGCGTATTGATGGAGAACAGAGATGGGGAGGAGGGGGAGAGAACAGAGATGGGGGAGGAGGGGGGAGAGACAGAACATATATGGTGGAGGAAGGGGAGAGAAAACAGATGGAGGGGGAGAGAGAGTAAAGATGGGGGAGACAGAACAGAAATGTGGGAGGAGGGGGAGAGAGAACAGGCGGCAAAACAGACAAGGTAAGGGCTAGCAGAAGTCGGCAACAGATAATCAGAAATAGAATACACAGGACACTATCAGGCAGCAACCAAAGCAATGCAAAGGCTCTGATTGCCATAAGCTGCAGGTTTAAATAGGGAAAAGCTACGGGAGGATAACGAGGCAGCTGCAACAGGAGAAGAATGGAGAACAGGAGAACTACAATAGCGGCCACTAGAGGCTGAAGAGAAAACAGCCACAAACCCAGAATAACCATGACAGGGAGAGAGAACAGAGATTTAGGGAGGAGGGGGAGAGAGAATAGAGATGGGGAGGAGGGTCAGAGAGAACAGAAATGGGGGAGGAGGGGGAGAGAGAACAGATGTAGGGAGGAGGGGGAGAGAGAACAGGTATGGGGGGGGAGGGGGAGAGAGAACAGATGTAGGGAGAGGGAAAGATATATGGGGAAATGGAAAGAGATAACGGGAGGGTATTAAAATATATACGGGATTTAATGTACGTTCCTGCTCTTTTTTGCAAATGCCGGAGAATAATTTGACATTCATTATTTCACATCTTTTCACACATCCTGCTGAATCTGACAGACATGTATATTAATTTTTTAATTGAAGCATTCATATAAAAAGTCCAGTTTCTCCTTTTAACATGATAGCATGTTAAATTAGGTATCCATGGAGACATGCAATCTGACTCTATTTTCTCTGTCACTGTGTGCATCCACTGAACCATTGCTGTCACAGGACACAGGCAGACAGGGTTGCCAGATGACCAAAATACTGGAATAGAATAAAAAAAAAATCTCCCACAGAAAGCAATGCAAATGTATTAAAATTACTGGATACCACAAATTACCACATAAATATCACAGCATCCTCATAGAAAGCACTGCTAATGTCCAGAGCCCAAATACTGAACTGTCCAGGTCACAACTGGACACCTGGCAGCCCTGCTGACACATTATGGACTGGAATGATATTTATACATGAAAAGCTGCATAGATTTCTAAAATGTATGGACAGAGAAACACTTCTTGGTTTCTGTTGTTTATATGGAAAGTACTGTATTTTACCCTAAAGAAAGTATTGTGATTTCTCACTTTCAACTATATCTTGAGGCGTCAAGAACATTTGCTTCAATAATGCATTAATAAAATGATGTGCTTTGATATTTATAGAATACATTTAATTAAATAATCCAGCCATATCTGCAAATGTCTCAGGCACAATGCTGGTGTGCACACTTTCCTATTGTGTGGTCTGAAATTAATAAGTTTAAAGTCAATAACTACTTTTAGAAGCTGACAGACCCCAGGATAAATAATGTACACTTTATTCAAAACTGAAACAACTACAGAATACATGTTTTAATTTCTAAACGTTAATATTTCTTTACCTCCTCTAGTAAGAACTAGAAATGTCCTCAAGGGTATATAATATTTAATTACCTCCCTTCTTTACAATGTAAATAATTGAGGAAATTATATAAATGTGGAATTGTTTAAGAAAATAAGCAAATGGAAGAATGGATTTCATTAGTTTAGAAAACAAATAATAAATGGAAGCTTAAATCAGCAATCTGATTTTGTGCAGAAAAATAGGCTAATTCTTGAATTGGTACTGAGTCATTTAAATAAACAAATGACTTTTTCGAAAATTGGCAGGTGATTTCATCTTTTTACACATGTGACCGCGTCCAAGTGAATTTGTTTTCTTAACCCTTTGAGTGCGCCTTTCCGGCCAATTTGGCCTAAAGCTTCATTAACCACTAGACTACTATTATAGGCTTGTGTTCATTTTGGAGGCCACAGTTTCCAGTACAGAGCCATACATAATAAATGCATCTAATATACAGCACTGATGTCCAACTGGTGACCCTTGCGCCGGATGTGGCCCTCACAAGGGTTGTTATGCAGTCCATATTTTGGTTAAAAAGGTTCCTATTGTATTACCTTATAAAGTTAATAATGTCTGGCACTCGAACCTAAGATTCTGTATGGTATGTGGGATAGGAGGCTGTGTTTTTTATTTATTTATTCTGAAAGGTTAAATGGTTCTGATAAATAATCACATTTTTATTAGTATGTCCTTCTGGTATTTCACGTTTTTAATATTATTATAATTCTCTTCCCATGGATTAGGTGTTAATATAAACATCTGCATTGCAAGAATACTTCTTTTAATTAGCAAAAAAAACCGATCTACCAGAATGCTTCAGCACCTGAATAAACATAGGCATTAGTCATTTAAATGCAAGTATATTTTGCCAATTGAATTCCAAGGTTATTTCACTGGAAACTTTTTCGAAACAATGACGTCCTTTAGTTACAGGATATTTATTCGTTGCCCTTCTCCATCGTCTTCGGTTTCAACAGTCAGGGATAGATTGTCAGCATTAGATGCAGCACCTCGGGTGAAATAAATCTCCCAGACAACTTAGAGAGAGGAACATGAATGACAAATATACACACAAGCTCTTAAAGGAAGGGTTGGATAACTCCACTGCTCATGATATTTGATTGATGCTGTGCTAGGTGAAGTGACTTAGCTATGCCGCTCCTTGTTAATCTCACCCTGGGTGCATAGCTACACAAACAGCTAGCTGGAAGAACATGGTACTGCTATTGACATAAATCAACAAACAAAATGGGAGCTTTCACATCATTTTTGCAGTGAATTTCTAGCATGGTGAGCCCAGTAGGATGTTTGTCAATATAGTACCACTTCAACATCACTGTATTAATTCCTATATAAAAAAAGATAACAGAAAAACTACATACAGTTTAGAAACTGAACCAAAATTATGTCAACATGAAATGTTGCATTTATGTTGTATATTTACATCTCTGCTGCTACAGCTTTATAGTACAAAGGAATAAAAATAAATATAATAATTGTAGGGTGTACTTGTCTTATACTTTATCTGGTTTTATTTAGAGATTTATTAATAAAGTTATATTTTTAACATCGTTTGTCCTGTTTGTGATTTTCCTCCCTAAGAGGGAAACACTTTTTTATATAAATATAGAATAAACAAGCAATCTAAAAGCATTAAAAATGAAAAAGAGGGGGAGCACACAATAAGATTTGTGCAGGGAGGCGCTCTAGGACTAATAAATGAAGTGTAGTAGTGATAGAGAGTGAAAATATAATAAACAAAAGCTGATATATAATAATGAGATCTAGTATATCCTAACCAATAAACAGTTATAAAAGGAATTAAAAAAGAGAGAATACCACCAATAAGAGTAGAGAATAGCCAAACAATAGCAAAATAGCATAAAAAAGCATTAAAGCATTAAGATATTTACTACAATTATAAAAGATGAAAATAATAAAAAGCTAGTTCCAAATGTTTCCAGTTACTAGAGAGCAAAGATGACTTACCTACTTTCCCCGCAATAAAAAAATAGGAAATTGAATTACAAAATAAAATCTCAAATCAAAGTCTAAATTTAGTAGAACTACATTACAAGCTAAAAAATAGGTGGCACTATAAATCACTTAGACTTTCCAAAATGTACAGCTCAATAATATCTGAACACTGGAGATGTGCTGGTAATAATGCAGATCTCATACATATATGGTGGTAATGCGGGAGGATCCGAGAGCTTTGGAGAAAAGTATTGGAAAACATGGAAAGTTTAACAGTGGTTAAGATAGATGCATCCCCAGCCTCTGTCCTATTACATCTGGATTGGCCCACAATAAAAAAAGATAGAACAGCACTGATTATCCATACACTACTTGCTACAAAAATTGCGATTGCAAGGAAATGGAAATCGAGCGAAATTCCCGTTTGGTCTGAAATAAAAAATCAAGTAGTAGAACAATGTAAAATGGAGATGGGAATAATGAAACATGAAAACTGTACACACCCTAGAATTAAAAATTGGAAATCATGGATAGTGAGACCGTCCTAGCAAGGAAAATGGTCAAGATAAAGTGTTCCCCTCTACTCTGAAATTAAAAATCTGTAATCAAATAATGAAATTAAATTTAACAATGAAACAAGGAGATTATTCAATGTATTATTTTTTAAAATTAAATTTATATTTATTAAATTTAAATTAAAAAATCTACCTTCCCCCTGCTCCAAACCTTTAAAAATCAATCAGTCCCATTGACTTCTATGGGGTGACTTTGACTTCTTTTGTAATAGCTGAAGTCCTCCATAAATGGCACCCGAAATAAGCCGAAGTCTGAGGCTACCAGAGAAGTTCAGCTTATGAAAAGTTGGCACGAACATTTAAATCAATTAATATGTCATTCGGATCAGCAAAGTGATCTGATTGGGTTCACCTGAGTGGATCCTTATATATTACCAACATACAAGGACATTTCCATTCTACAGGGGATATGCATCATCATATTTCTTTGAGCCTAGATCCAGGAGGCCCATATAAAGGTAAGTTTCATAAATAAATCACTTATCGCTTATCTTAACTGAAATACATTAAAGTTGATTACATCCTTGCATTACTGATTTGTACAACAGATGTTACAACATAAGTTATATTGTTTCTTTCTGATTGGTTCCTTAATGTAAGTGAACATGTGTATATAAAAATATCTTAAGAACCACTGGAAGTGATAACAAATGATATACTCTGTTGGGTAATGATAGAGCTATTTTTGGCAGACAAGACTAGAGTTGTCATTAACACAGCTTTCCTGAGCGCATCACATTCTCTTCTCTGTATTAACTTGTGCACCTGCTTTACATTTTAAACAAGACAGAACTAGATAAGGCACCTGGGAAAAGTTTATACAATGTGGAACAGAATCTTGTACGTTAATAAACTTTTAATATAAAAATAAGTTAAGCATAATTAGCCCTAATCAATATATTTTGTCTGCCAATTTCACAGATAGTTGAATTGAATTTTTATTCAATGACCTGAGTACACTGTATGTATGATGTAGAGTTGACTTCTTCAGTTGTGCATGGTATGTAGTCCTCAACATTAGAAATGTTGGACATCATTCCCCCAGTGACTGTCTTTCAGAGAGCCATATTCCCCCTTCCATAGTGCCCCTCTTTGTTGATGAATTCTGCATGTGCCCACCACTGATCAACTGCAGTGGCTGTTAGGGGTCTAATGTTTGGAAACTTTGGTCGGATGTTCCAGCACCTGACACAAAATGAAGAAGATCTGACCCAAGATTCTAAACAACATGTACTCACTCTCATATCACCATGTGGAACAATCAAGGTTTATTTCTATTCTTTTATCAAACCATTTCTATGTACAACAACTATACACCATGCATTCATTCAGTTTATTCCATTCACCCTCAGAGTAGAGCCAACATAACTTTTATTAGTGGCTTTATGCGTTCAATAGTGCAGGGGTTGACAAATGTTTATGAACTTTAGTAACCAAGCAGACCAATTCAGGAGCCAGGGAGGTGGTACTTCTATGTAAACCAGTCAAAAAAAGTTAGGATTTAGAATAAGTGAAATTAGGAGCCATGAAAAATAAATGAATTGTGCAGTAAACCTGACTGAATGGGTTGTGCAACTGTTATATAATTTGCAGTCATTCTCTTTTCTGTTCAGAGAAAATCTTCCTTTGCTTTGGATATACCTGTGATCGCAAGCACACATAATATACTGCCATGGCCAAGAACAGGAAGTTAGAAGAACAACCCAAAGATGTTAAAGGTGAATTATAATTTAAAAAGTTGTTTTCATGTCTGTATACATGATAATTTGGATAAAATATTTATTCATCTGTTACCTATGAATACAGGAAATAACTGGGACTAGCAGTATTGTGCTTTGGGGGCTACAATGAAAGATGTTTAGAAGAACTGAAATGATGAGGGACAGAGGAAGGAAAAACACCTTTTTTTCTGTATGGTCAACTTATATTTAGTGTGTACAAGGGGGATGGATGAGCACAGAATCTAGCCGATGGCACTGATATAAAATAAATTATAGATGAATAAATAAATGAATGGTGTCCACTGAGAATCGGCAGCCGGAAAAAACTTACAGACAGCCTCTAATAACTGTGTAAATGATATGTGGAAAGGAGAGTGAAACCGGCGCACAATGCATGGACACTTTTAAACAATAAATTATATGTGACACTCTAAGTGTAGCTGTGCTAATGTGCAAATAAAAATAAATATTCAAAAATGCAAAATGTGCAAAATCTCCCAAAAAAAAAAATAATTTTTGAGATTTGCACCAATTTTTTTTTTTTTGAGATTTTGCACTTTTTTTGCACATTTTGCATTTTTGAATATTTATTTTTATTTGCACATTTGCACAGCTACACTTAGAGTGTCACATATAATTTATTGTTTAAAAGTGTCCATGCATTGTGCGACGGTTTCACTCTCCTTTCCACAACTTATATTTAGGCCTTTTCGTTGTTTCATAAATTAAGATCCAAAGTTCATGGAAGGTAGTTGGGGGGGGTATGTTTACACCATTTGTTCTTCAAGTGGCCAAGAAATTTCTAATGGCGGTCCTGCATGGCTCCCTGACAAGGATTTGTCAAGTGTCTTTGCCTGATAATATTTAAGAAGATATGTGATACATGCAGTGCATTATTAAGCAATGATTTGTTCACCTTCTGGTACTCAGGTGTAAAACATATTTCAAATGTATGAAACATACTTGTAAGAGTGCATTAATGAGGTTTGAGTATATATTAAATCTTTAATCCCCTTCCCTCTTCTTTCCTGTTCTCTTGTTTTTTGAAATATAATATATACTTTGATAGCAAACACAAGCAATGTCGGATTACTGTTAAATAACTCCCACCACAAGTCATTTCCAAAGTCCAAAATCAAAGCCAAATTTATAGCTGATGTGCCCCTAGGCACAAACTATCCTGTGCTCTCTCTCCACAGGCCCCTCTAATCACAGTTCAGACTGTGGCCAGAAAAATCCATTACTGTGCAAAGTAAAATCAATTCCTCACAAAGTAGAATTGCAGAATTCAATGTGGTGGATTAATCCAAATCCAAATAATGGAAGGAATTCAATGAATATCTGATTAAATTTAAACTATTCACCATAGCAGCATGTAGTCCATTCCACAGACATGTGCCTCTGTTGTTACTTCAGCCCATAAAATAATGTGCTTTTGGGATATGCTGTATCTTTTACCAGCATCTGTGGGCAGTGAAAGAAGTCACACAAACCATTCATTTAATTAGCATCCTTTTTACAATCTGGAACACACTAAAATCACATTGTCAAGTGTGCTCACTGGAGCGACAGAAAAAAGACATTAGAGATTAGGGATAATGACCCCTTTCCCGGGCAAGTATTAAAAAGTGGATCAATCAGCAAAATGTGGTGTCTCTACTTTTTTTGTTCTTGACACGTTACCCCATATAATGGTACTCTTTCATCATTATGTGTTCCGATTCAATTTAAACAAATTCATTCTTGTAACAGGAGAACCAAACTTTGCCCAGCGCAATGTATGTCAGTCAGAGAGATGAAATGTTAATCTCGCTTTTATCCAAAATATTTTTTTGCGGAATAAAAAATATAACAGAAGAGCATTCAGATTTTATAGAAGTCATGGGGAACAATGTTAGGTTTTTTTTGTGGATGCTGTGGGACAGGAAATTTAACAAGATGGATGTAAACTCTTTTACTGTACTGAACTTTTTTACATACCTTTCTGGTATGAAGTTTGGGCTTTCTATTTGTTTGATTATTGTACTTTGTATAACTGAAAAAAGAAAAAAACTTAAAAAGAAAAAGTTTTTTATTGCCAAGCTACTACTGGTAATGGAATAAACTGAGAAGTCCTCTTCTTTTTTTACTGTCTTTTTAAGTTCACTAAAATACATCTTAGTATCCAGTTAATATTGCCTTCAACAGTAAACCACATCTAGTTGAAAGAAGTCCATAAAGTTGAAAGACATTGTCATTTCCCTCTGATATGTGTTCTGTTTGGTTTTCTTTGAAGTAGAAACATTTTGTTGCAACATTGATTACAAATCTTTTCCTGAAGAATGTCTTAAGGAGCAGAGCTGCTGCTAATAGTCATCGACTGAAACAAAGCATTTCAGCAGCATAAGTCTAATAAGTAGCAATTTAATTTCTATGGCAGTCACAGAACATTTCATTTGACCGAATTGTACTGTTTCATCAAATAATAAATATAATACTACGTTGGGAATAACATGTCCGCCTTCAGGTAGAAATATAATATACGTAGATAAATACAGGAAGGACTCAATGTTTTCCATAAATTATTTAAATTACTTTCGTTTACTTTTATTTTGTATGTTGCTTGTGTTTTTAATTTGAAAAAATCTATTTGCTTTAAATGTCCTATGGCAAAACTGATTTTAAAATAAATTGGCCAGGATGTACATATTCTCCCTGAACACAGTGATTACACATGTTAGAAAATACATTTTTGTTCTATAATAAGAAATCTGTTATTCATTTTAAAGAGGGCTTATCTTTCTTTCCTTTCTGCACTACTTACAGTAGTTGATACATCATAAAATCAGATGATTGACTTACAGTGATTAACTGTGTTATGCGGGATATAGACTTTATTAAAAACATCAGCGAGTGGTTCAAATTAACTTTACATACACGCTGAAGGAACAATCACCTAAGGGCTAATCTATTTACCCTCTTTCGATTCCTTGCTGTGGTTTACCACTGTTATCTCAAGAGAGGTGAAAGTAGAGGTCTGCGAGCAAGAGGAAAATAAATCATATTTCTGAGGTAAGAATTGCAGAATTCTATACTTCTCAAATACTGGATACAGTCAGATAAGTGGGCAAGGCCAGAGAATTCCTACAAGTGGCCACAGGTTTTCCATTACCAATAAGTAAGTTAGCATATGTGAGCACATTATCTCAATTTAACCTAGGTGCTTTTTGACAATCCCCCCGAAAAGGAAACGCTAATCATTTTGTCCAATCAGTTGCCAGACCGATGTCTAGTCTTCTTTTTTTTACAAGTCTGCCTTTCTCATTTTCTTTCTGTTCAAAGCTTGCCAAGTGTTTGTATGAGGTGTCAGCGGACAATGGACCTTTTGTTTGAACCATTGCTACAAATCCAAATCCAGAGAGTAACACTTAATATGGGCCCTATGGTTTACCACAGTTGCACCAAGGTTTGTTTTCTTAGTTACATTCCACCATTTTTCTAAACAAAATATTTTTTTAACATGCTCTGCTTGATACAGAAGATGATGCAGATGATAGAGTTTGGATTAAGAATCTACTTAATAAGGAGAGAACTGTACAGAATTGAGACTGTGATTTCAAACCTAAAGGGACACTCCCACCTAAAAATGAAAAGGTTTTAATTTTTTTATGTTCCACTATTAAATACGATATGTCTTTTGTTTTTGTTATGCGTTATGAGTTTATTTAATACAATATTTTAATAAACAAGTGGGACTGGACGCTTCCGTTTTGTGAAATATAGTGTTTTTGGGTGCGATACCACAGTAAATTTACAGCACTAATCTCATTGTGGGTTAGGGGACACAGAATGCAATCTATAAGTCAGAATTCTGATCATAGACTTACACTGAATGGGAGGATAACGTAACTATTACATGACAATGGAGCGGGATCCTGTTTGATCAGGCCAATCTCCTCACTCTTCCAGAAAGATGTACTTTTTGTGTTGGAAGACAAAAAAGTTGTACACAGCCACTTAGTCCTGCCGACTAGTGATACACAGGAGCCAGTAAGAGAGCAGGGGTGTATCTTATGACATCAGCATACAGGCTCTGGGCCCAGTTGTAAAATGAGACTTGCTGGAAGATTGTGGAGAATGTTGCATCATGGGTAAAACTCACAAAATGGAAGAAGGAGATAGAAACCTATTTCTATATTATTATTTTACTTTTATTTGCAATTAATTCAAAAATAAAAAAACAAACAGTGGCATATGTCTAATATATGTGTTTGTTTTAAATGCACAGGTAATCTAGTTACATCTTATATAAGTGGTAGTGTCGTTTAAAGTTGATTTTTTTTTCCGATTTAGCTGAATTGAAGAATTTTTCCAACTTGGCTACATTGGCCTTAATTTCGAAATTTCAGTCTCAATTCCCTGCAATTCTCTCTTTATTGATCAGACTCTTACATGTTATATCTTAAAGTGAATAAGATGACAAGTGTTAGTACAATAGTATTTTATAGACAAGTGCATTCGTTTTCGGACGAATGCATTTTTGTCCGAAAATAGCATTTTTGTCCAATCGTCCGAATAACGAAAATGCTTAACTAACGAAAGACGAATGAACGAATGGTTAATAAATGAAAATAATTCGTCCATTTGTGCTATTGGCATGCTATAAACCGAAATAGAGTCGGTTTATAGAATACCAATAGCATTACAATGCTATTCTATAAACCGAAATAGAGTCCCCATTCATACGAATAGGTTAATTGACCTATTCGTATGAATGGGGACTCTAGTTTGGTTTATAGAAAGCCAATAGTATTACACGTATTCTATAAGCCGAAAGTCTATAAACCGAAGGTCTTTTGGTTTATAGAATACATGTAATTCTATGCTATTCTAAAAACCGAAAGTCTATAAACCGAACGACCTTCGGTTTATAGACTTTCGGCTTATAGAATACGTGTAATACTATTGCCTTTCTATTGCCGAAAGTCTATAAACCGAAGGTTTATGAATGGGGACTCTAGTTCGGTTTATAGAAAACCAATAGCATTACATGTATTCCATAAGCCGAAAGTCTATAAACTGAATGAAGTTTGGTTTGTAGACTTTCGGTTTATGGAATGTGTAGGTCAATTGATTCGTAGGAACGAATAAAACGAAACGAAAATAATGAACGAATTTCATCTGAAACGAATGCAGTAATGAACGAAATTCGTTTTAGACTAAATAAATAAAATTTTCGTCCGAATGGACGAAAACGAAACGAAAATTTTAGTTTTGCACATGTCTAGTATTTTACATGTCACCTGATATTTATAGTGGCGTCAACATTGACAGTTCTTTTTATCATTTGTTTTAGTTAGACCATCACCAAAGTTTTGGCAGATTGAACAACAGGGGAACTATACTTCCTATGCACCCACCATATCTATACCTGGGTGACCAAGTGTACACGATTAAAATGTTCTGTGGCTGATCAGCTGTATACTGATAATAATCAGAAATAGGTAGAACTGCCCCTATAACGAAGTCTACAATTTAGCACTAGTCAGTAAATATATCATAAACACTGTAATATAGTATACTGTTTTTACAGCTTTTTTTTTAAAGGAATACTACCACTTACATAAGCAGTAACTAGATAACCTGGTCATTTAAACAAACACATATATAAATCATATGCCACTGGTTTTTTTTATATGATTGAATTAATTGCATATAACAGGAAAAATAAAATTAGGTGTTTATCTCCTGGCTCCATTTTGTGAATAATGCCATGCAACATCATCCAAAATCTTCCAGCCAGTGTCAATTTACAATTGTTACCAGATCCAAAGCCTGCATGATGATGTCATAAGATACTCCCCTGCTCTCTTACTGGCTCCGGTGTATCATAGTGGGCAGGACTAGGTGGCTTTGTACAACTTTTTTTTTTTACCTTCTAACCCAAAGAGAGATTAACCTGATCAAACTGGATCATAACTCCGCCCCCTTGTGCTGTAATAGTTACATTACCCTCCCATTCAGTGCAAGTCTGTGATCAGAATTCTGACCAATAGACTGCATTCTGTGTCCCAAGCCCCAAAGTGAGAAATTTGTGCTGTAAAGTCTCTGGGGGGTGGCACCCAAAAACACTATATTTCAGAAAATGGTGGTGCCCAGTCACACTTGTTTAGTAAGAAAAACAAAATACATATCTGAAATCAACAATACAAAATAAAAAAAGTAAAACCTTTTAATTTTTTTGGTGGGAGTGTCCCTTTAACTAAGCATGTACATTTTATAAAAGTACACTTTGCAAGTTAATCCTTATTTGATGCTGCTTATATTTAGTCCAAACAGGAAGCATCCTGATTTTATTTATATATCAGAAGTGTCACTAGATCTTAGGTTACAGTAAAGGCTTATGACACATGTATTACCGGATGTCTTCATGACCTTATGTCACTGATTGCAGTTGCTGGTGAGTGTGTAACAGAAGCTTCAGTCTGATGTGAGCCTTTCCCAAGTTTCTTTGGGACTACGGGTGCTTACAGGGAATAATGAGTTTCTTATTGCATATGTAGGTTATGTGACAGTATGAAACAGAAACATATTCAACCAGAAATTTGTAGCATCCTACAAAACATTTACATACCAGGTCAGGGCCGGCGCTTCCTATAGGCAAACTAGGTGTTCGCCTAGGGAGCCAGCTTAGTCGGGCGGCGGCTGCCTGAGGACCAGGAAACATATATCCCAGTGTCAGGCAGCCATGATTCTTTTTTTTTTAAATGCTCATGTAGCGCTGCCTAATCCAGGGGGGGCGACTGGTCCCGAGGTCAGCAGAGTTGCCAGTCCACCCCCATGCAGGGAAGCGAGCAACATATGCTCTGTCCGTGCTGCTCGCTCTCCCTACTCATAATGATGATTCAGAGCATTGGTAATACGGTGCTCTGTGTCATCACTACGCATGGGAGCGCAAGCAGCATGGACAGAGCTTTGATGTTGCCCAAAGGTAAGACAATAGGAAGGGGGAATAGAAAGAGACACCTGGGGTGGGGGGGGGGGGGGGACAAGAGACACCAGGCATGGGGGGGGGGTGGAGGGACGGGACACCAGGCATGGTAGGGAGAGAGACACCAGGGGTGGGGGGAGGGACGAGAGAGACCAGGGGTGGGGGGATACAAGAGACACCAGGCATGGGGTGGGGGGAGGGACAAGAGACACCAGGCATGGGGGGGGGGGGGACACGAGACACCAGGCATGGGGTGGGGGGAGGGACAAGAGACCCCAGGCATGGGGTGGGGAGGAGGGAAAGAGACTACAGGCATGGGGTGGGAAAGAGGGAGAGAGACACCAGACAAGGGGGGGGGTGGGAGTGAGAGAGACAACAGATATGGGGAAGCGATCACCATGGCAATGGCCCGCTGATTGTTCCTTTCTTAGTAATTTGTTTCCAAGCTGTTTTTTTTTTTGTATTATTGTATGTGTTTGTAAGGTAAAACACTTTTAAATAGCACACTATGGATAGTAGCAGTATGGGGCAATTAAATGATTATCACAATGATATATATTTATAAAATATGTCTCTATTCTAGTGAAAGCAAACAGATTTGAAATGTTAAATGAAGTAATTACAGATGGTGTAGAGAAGCAAGCTTATTAAACCTTATTATGACTATATTTACCAATTTGCTATATTTAGATAAGCATCAATGTAATGTGCTCTTTACCAATCTGATTTAATTATACCTATGCACTGTAGCGGAAGGTTGTGTGTAAAATTATTGAACCAAGAATAAGCTAGTCCATTACATCATTTGTAATATATTTTAATGGACCACTATGTCATGCCTGAAAGCATATGCAAGTGACATATAAATCGATTAAACATTATTAACCCATGAAGTAACATATCATTGAAATATTGAGTTATGCATTTAACCCTGTAAGAGTAGTGGCTGTTTTAAATACTATGCATTTACATTTAATAAACAAAGCTTTGGCACTCCAAATCCTGTAGAAAAAAATGTGCTTTCATTCAAAAGTGCAACAATGGAAGTCATAATCATACTTAATCATACGTGTCATAGCACACAAAACGCATAAAGTGTTTGCTTTTACCTGTTTTTTTAACTACTCGACCATGTAGCTTCCATTTTTGCACTTTTGAATTTTAGCACATCTTTTCTTCTGGATTCGGAGTGCCAATGCTTTGTTTAATATTTGAACGCACCTCGTTTGGTCAACAGACCTCACCAGCAAGGAGGAGCCTGGTAATTCCCCAGTGGGGATTTTGTTTTCTTACATGTACACATTTAGACCAATTTGACCACCTGCTGTAGCTTTAAGGCAAAAGTGCTACAAAGTACATTGAGGTAGATTCATTGGTATGTGATGCGTTAAGTATATATATATATCCAAACAAACAGACACACTCACAGGTCTTTCCAGATGAATAACATATTGTTATATTGTAGGTCAAACATGATGATCAGCGTTGTGGTCTGAAATGTCGATCATTATGTTTGACTTACAATAAAACTTCAATGTTTTTCATCAGGAAAGACCAGTCCATTTGTTTGGATATATGTTGCTTCGCTGGATTTGTACCTGGGCTTTTGAACATCTTTCAAAACTGATTAGGCTGAGTGCATGACCCGTGGAAGTGCTAGAGAAGGGAAGACGACTTCTCAGCAGGTAGAAGTGCTTCAGTTCACTGTAAAGTAGCAACACTTCAGTACGTTCAGTATAAATACACGTGATAGTCCCAAAGTTATGATAGGTTTATCTTGTATCAAGAGAGGTGAACGAACAGAGGAGAGCAGTTACTATATAACTTTATTACTATTTTGTACTATCCAATATTTTAATGAACTTTACTGTGGTGAAGCACCAGTGTATACTCATTCAGTGTATACTCATGTTAAATATTATAACAGCAGCATACATTAGAATTTGCAAATGGAACAATACTGCTTTTGCTGTAAAGTGTATTTGAAATAAGGTTTTAGAATCTAACTGAGCTTCTCATACTTTTAAAAGTTTTTCTCTTCTTAAAAAAAAATAGCTCATATCCTACCGCTTCACTGAGAAGTGTTAAATTCATAGTTTTATATTTGCACAATTTATTGTAATGCTTCTTTGAAAAAAACTACACACATGACCACAATGCAACTTTTTTTCCTCCTGGAGTCTAAAAAATACCCAGAGGCAAAAGCAGATAAAATTTAACGTAGAAGCATCAATTTATATGCTAATATACATTCCAATGGATGGGTCTGAACAAAACAATACCTCTCAAGGTGAATTATTGGCTTGTCTACTAGCTCCAAAGTATTCAAGGTCATCTATACTAGTTATCATATTTGTTTTCTTTTTCTTTTACTTATATATTTACTCAGTTCTTCGATATTGTGCAAAATATTATGGACCATCTGATCCTATGGAAAATTCTTGTTTATATTTTTGGAGTCTTGTGTTCAGTGACTAATGAAATAAGTGCACAATTGAATTATGTTAATATTCATGTCATTTATTTTTCAAGTGACTAAAATGATTGTTATACAATTGCACATTTTTATCTTCTAACTTGTCACTTTCACATTTCCAGAGCTTGCAGATTAACGCTTCAGTATTGCTGTAGAGAAAGATTTTTTTTAAAACCTATTCAGTGGAATTTTTATAAAGTTTGGAACCCCTTCCCGCTCATCTAGCTAGGTAAGCACATTTCTAAGTAAACTATAGTACAGGTAAAGGACATAAATATGGACAACATGCTTTTCTTACTGCCAGTGCGATAACCTCAATAAGAATAACACAAGCCTCAATCCATTGTGTAACTCGCATGGTGGTAACTTCATTGTTGTTAAGACACAGGAAGATTCAGAAGGATACAGGGTGTACTAAACACATGTTGCACCCCAAAGCAGGGCCGGTGCAAGGATTTTCGTCTACACAGGCGCAGGTACATTTTGGTGCCCCCCTCCTCTGACCTGCCACGCCTCCCACACCACCAACCCTCCATACATTTGATATATATAAAAGTATAATGTATAGTGTAGAAAATAAGTACATCTAAATATTCAACTTGCATGCTCTAAATGTGTCACACATTGAAACCCTTAAACACAAATACACCCTTGCAGTCACACACAGAGACACACTTACCACTTACACACACACACACCCTTAAACAGACACAGTGACACACACACACACACCTTTACACAGACACACTTACACACACCCTTACACATACACAGTGACACACTTACACACACACACCCCCTTACACAGACACAGTGACACACTTACACACACACACACCCTTACACAGACATAGTGACACACTTACACACACACACACACACCTTTACACAGACACACTTACACACACCCTTACACAGACACAGTGACACACTTACACACACACACACCCTTACACAGACACAGTGATACACTTACACACACACCCTTACACAGACACAGTGACACACTTACACACACACCCTTACACAGACATAGTGACACACTTACACACACATTTACACATACACAGTGACACACTTACACACACCCTTACACAGACATAGTGACACACTTACACACACATTTACACATACACAGTGACACACTTACACACACCCTTACAGTGACACACTTACACACACACCCTTACACAGACACAGTGACACACTTACACACACACCCTTACACAGACACAGTGACAGACTTACACACACACACCCTTACACAGACATAGTGACACACTTACACACAAACCCTTACACAGAAAGTGACACTTACACACACACACACACACAGTGACACCAATACACACATAACCTGAGACACACTATTTTGCCACTCAATTTGCCAGTATTTAGCCACTCAATATGCCAGTATTTTTCCATTTAATATGCCAATATTTTGCCCCTCAATATGACATTTAATATTCCCATATTTTGCCCCTCAATATGCTTGTATTTTCCCCTCAATATGCCATTTAATATGCCAGTATTTTCCCCTCAATATGCCATTCCTCTGCCATTTAATATGCCAATATTTTGCCCCTCAATATGCCATTTAATATGCCAGAAATTTGCCCCTTCAATATGCCCCTCAATATGCCATTTAATATTCTAGCATTTTGCCCCTCCAATATGCCATTTAATATGCCAGAAATTTGCCCCTTCAATATGCCCCTCAATATGCCATTTAATATTCTAGCATTTTGCCCCTCCAATATGCCATTTAATATGCCAGGATTTTGCCCCTCCAATATGCCCCTCAGTATGACAGGATTTTGCCCCTTCAATATGCCCCTCAATATGCCATTTAATATGCTAGCATTTTGCCCCTCCAATATGCCATTTAATATGCCAGGATTTTACCCCTCCAATATGCCCCTCAATATGACAGGATTTTGCCCCTCCAGTATGCCCCTCAATGCGCCAGGATTTTGCCCCTCTAATACACCAGGATTTTCCCCCTCAAATATGTCCCTCCATATGCCAGGATTTTGCCCCTCCAATATACCAGGATTTTGCCCCTCCAACATGCTATTTAATATGCTAGCATTTTGCCCCTCCAATATGCCAGGATTTTGCCCCTCCAATATGCCAGGATTTTGCCCCTCCAGTATACCCCTCCATATGCCAGGATTTTGCCCCTCCATATGCCAGGATTTTGCCCCTCCATATGCCAGGATATAGCCACCCTCCTCCCCCCTTCCCCAGTACTTACCTTCTTGCTGCTGTCTCCCGGTGCAGGTCCGCGGCTGTGAGGGAAGCGTTGTTCGCTCCCCTCCAGCCGCGCGGATCAATAAAGTTATAACAAACTTTATTGATCTGCGCAGCTGGAGGGGAGCGCACAACGCTTCCCTCACAGCCGTGGACCTGCACAGCAGCGATCAGGTAAGTAAACCCCCTGATGGCGAGCCTGGGGGGCGCGGGCGATTCCCCCCCCCTCCTTGTGGCGCCCCTAAAGCCTTACGGTAGCGCCGGCCCTGCCTCAAAGCCATATTAGTGAGTCTGCATTGCTGTTTCCATTATGTGTCTGTTACCTACATGGTCTAAGAAACACTTAAATTTACAAAAAATGAATGCCTTCCCAAAAATGTTTCCTTCCAGTTTTCTCTTCATGATGTGCCATACGTCATCTCCTTGATCATTTGCCTAGAATTTTGCTGCAAAGATATGCAGAGAATTATAGAGATCCTGTCTATAGCACATGTTAGCACTTACCATTTCTTATTTGCTTTCTTTGGAGTGGAAAGCATTCCTTACTTTGCCATTAAACTCATTTTTCACATTTAATCTTTAGTGGGCTTATACTGATACTCATCTCATGGCACTGAAAGGGTTAATTGTTTTTTTCTCTGGAACTCCTTTGCAGACCATAAAAAAAGCCCTCTGGCAGTTGTTGCTCTCAGAGTGAATTCCATGCCTTGCAATAGAGAATTCTGTTTGTTCTTATTAAACTTAGAATATAAGTTAACTCTTATTAACCCACAACTCTTAGTACACACGTAAATACTGTAACTTGGCTGTAAAGTAACGCACTGTAGATCTTACTAAATAACACTTTTTGTAAACCAATTTAGGACAAATTACATTTTATTCTGTCTTTTAATCAGGTCTTTAAACAGCTTGTGACATCATGGAGAGTCCTGCAAATTTAGCATCAGCAGATTTGTAGACACAAAACCAAACGTAAGTGAATAAAATAACTCTCATAATTGTAAACAAACTAATGTAAATGGAGCAACAGCAAATTACACCAGTAGTGCTCCAACAAAACATAATCTATGTTGTTGTTTTTTAATTTGGGGCATTAGACCAAAAAAAAAAAGATAATTGTCAACCTCAACATATGGGTATTTCCACAAACACTGTTATAATAGATGTTCCAAATTAACAAACAAGTGCTTTGTAAAATATCGAAAAAATGCACACTCATTGAATAATGAGCAATACTTTGTTCTGCTTGGAATTGGTATATCGATATGTTCACACTGTAGTTTCAGGGCAGAGGATATCAAAACAAATGGCTTTAAGGGGAACTTTTAAATATGAGTACATCCCTTTATAAAACACATTTTAAAATGCCCTGTACATTGTAAAACAGAGATACAGCCACTCTCATTAAAGGGACTGCCTGGTACCCAAAATGCATCTTAAAATGTTAATGTATATTAATGTGCTTTCAAAGTACTTCAAAATGCATGTTTTACATCTTGCTTTGCAGAAAATACTTACAGCTAGACGAAATTGTGAAATTACAGCAGTTTGTAAGAAATCAGGACTGACCACACAAGCTGAGTAAAAGTAAATTTCCTTTTTTTTTTTGCTGCAGGAACCAATGAGAATAATTTCATTCAAATGAATGGAATGTCCCGTCTCTCTAGTGATGTCATCCGACAATGTGTTGCACTGTTAAGAGATCCTACTGTGTACAAGAGCATGTTTATCACAGTCCAAAACAAGCTATTCTTTTCCAGCAGCACAGGAAGTAAATAATACAAAACTTTATATCATAAGTAAATTGCTTTTTTTTAATAAAAAATGATGATATCAAAAAATGTATTTCTAGTTTTTATTTCTTTTTATGTGCCAATGCTGTCTTTCTCTTTCCCTTGCCCCCATTTTTCTCTGTCTCCCCCCTCCCCTTGTCTGTCTCTTAACCCCCTCACTCCCCTTGTCTCTGTCTCTTAACCCCTTCCCTCCCCTTGTCTGTCTCTTAACCCCCTCACTCCCCTTGTCTCTGTCTCTTAACCCTTTCCTTCCCCTTGTCTGTCTCTTAACCCCCTCACTCCCCTTGTCTCTGTCTCTTAACCCCCTCACTCCCCTTGTCTCTGTCTCTTAACCCCCTCCCTCCCCTTGACTCTGTCTCTGCTCCCCTCCCTCCCCCCTGTCTCTCTGCCCCCCTCCCTCCCTTCCCCTTACCTTGATCCCTGGTGGCTAGTGGGGGCAGCCGGGGAATGTCTGCACGATACTTGCAGACATCCTCCATGCTGCCCGACACGGCAGTCTATTATGACGGACAGCTGTCCGTCATAATAGTCTGCCGTGTCGGGCAGCATGGAGGATGTCTGCAAGTATCGTGCAGACAACCCCCAGCTGCCCGCTTTTCCCTGGTGGCTAGTGGGGCAGCAGAGGATGTCTGCGCAACGAGCGCAGACTCCCCTGCTGCCGCCCGGAACGCTCGCCGGGACTTCTGTGACGAAAGCGGAAGTACCAATTCCTCCGCAATGCACGCAGACATCCACCGCTGCTCCCAGCTAAGACGGAAGCCGGGAGGTCATGTCACAGAAGTCCCGGCGGAAGTACTGGGCAGCAGCGGAGGATACGTGCTGACATCCTCCGGCTGCCCACACTTCCCACCAGGGACATTGGGGCAGCTGGTGGATGTCTGCAAGAGAGACAGAGACAACATTGGGGGGAGGAAGGGAGGGGGAGAGAGAGACAACGTTGGGGGGAGAGAGGGAGGGGAGAGAGAGAGCCAACGTTGGGTGGTGGGAGAGAGAGACAACGTTGGGGGGGGGGGGGGGGCAGCGTTGGGGGGAGAGAGCCAGCATTGGGCAAGTCTGGGGGTAGGGGCAGCATTGGCACATAAAAGGAAATAAAAACAAGAAATGCATTTTTTTTATACCATAATACCAAAGCAATTTACATGTGAATATATACAAGTTAAACTTTTTTCCTATAGGGTAATGTTATATTCAGGCTTTTAGATTTTTTTCTTAAAGGAATATCCAAAGTTTGGGGAATCGTCTTATAATCAGGGTCGTGTTATATTCGATACGGTACATTTTTAGGGGGGGCATATCTGAGTGTTATTGTATGTTGGGGTGCTTAATGTACTGTTTTCTGAAGCAGTTCTATAGAGCCCTGCTAATGCCCATTCAGGGTTATCTATAAATCTAACTGGAAACATGATCCTCTTTGCAACTTCATGGAATATATAAATATTGTTGGATGACATTTATATATGTGGCGAAACAAATAGGCGCAAATGTACAGAATGCGGGAAAGCATGGCTTAATCAACAGATCTTAAATATGTACCTTTTTTATATCACCTATAGCTAAATGTTCTTACAATGATCAGAACACGTGTCTGCTTTGGCACAGCTGGCACAATAGTTTTTTTTTTGCTGACAGAAATAGTTTTTATACAAATGGGCAGACATCTTTATACATGACGCACAATGAGTACTATTCAAAGACCAGTTTGCTGTTATAGAATAGACAGTCATCGGTTCTCAAGGGGTTAATTTGTTTTGCCAAACTGAACAAAGACACTCTAACTAAGTTTAGGTTCCTAATTTGCTTTTTTTTTTGTCACTTCAGTTTCATTAGGAGGTGACTGAAATACTATCTACACACTGCCAGCAGCAGTATCATCTGACCGATTGACTAGCTGTACTTTGCCTGGCTGCATGCTCTTTAAAACAGCTGGAGAGAGCAGTCTCAAAGACAAGAGACACAGCCCATTGCTTTTATTCCAGTAAGTGAACTAAGAGCCTTTCAATCAATATCATAGGGCAAAGCAAGCACTTGGGGAATAGCTTCACTAACAACAGGAGAAAGAACCAATCCTTATTACGAAGAACCACTAACAGGACAGAGACTTGTATCTTCAGCTTACTGGGGTGTCTGAATTATTCTGACAGCTCGGCTAACCTACAGCTATTACAGCTCTCTGTCTGCTGGGAACAAGGATATTGTGAAGACGTGAATGGGTATTATGCATATCTTCTACGTTGCTTAGAAAACCCTGGATAAAGGGGAAAAAAAACAAATATTTAGAAGTAGAAAAATAGATTAAAACTGCTTGGCAATTGTTCAGAAAAGTGTAGCTAACTTTTGTTTTTAATCTTTTACAGACTGACAAGTTATTTTTCATTTATCTTTGTGTGTTTATCAGTGTATGGCATGTAGTTGTTACTAGAGCGGTAAATCGGATTTATTAAGGCTTTTTGTTTACTAACGAAAGCTATTATGTTTTGTTTCTTTTACAGTTGCATGTTGTTAAATTAGATTCTGTACAGAAAGCTACACGGATTCCATGTATTTGGGTAAATAAATGCAATCTATTTTAGTGATGTATATGTATATGTATGTGTATATATATATATATATACTGTATCTATGTGTTTATATGTATATATACACACGCACATATATCATTATATATTTGATTTATATATTAAGTATAATCTCATTGATATATGAAGTTGTTTCTCCTGAAAACAAGACACTGTGTCAACAAACCCTTCCTGGTTCAGCACATTTATTATTTTATTAAAAATGTGTATGTAAAGTATAAGAAGACTGACGTCTGTAGGAATAGGAAAGAGAGAAGAAAAAAAACAACATGTTTGCACCATCTGTCTCTTATTCTCTTTCAGAAATGTTAACACTGCGAAGTGCATCCAAAACATGCAAGGATTAATCAGCCCAGCGTAAGTACTGTAACCTTCAGACACTGCAAACTGGCAGCCTCGCTTGGGATAACTTTAAACTTTCTTTTCAAGCAAAATCCAAAAATAAAACTTGAAGGAAGTTTTTTTTAAGACTATTGGAGACAATAAATCTTGCTTAAAACAAACCAAAAAAACCCCATCATGTGGAAAGAACCATTTTTTTTTCACTTTGTAAGGGATTCTGTGTTTGTTTTGTCCACCTCATAGAAGTTGTTTCTCTTTCAATAAGTAACCTAGCCCACTTCTTTTCTTCCCTCCTCCTTCCTCTGCTTCTCACTGTCCTCAGCTGTGGATTGGTCACTCTTTTCAGCCCGGTTTGACTCTGAATTCTGCACTGGAAAGGCTGCATTTCTCTCTACTTGAATATGAAATGGGCTGGTTAAGTTTAGGGGGAAGTGGCAACTCCGCCTCCCCTATTGGATTCAGGACCAGATTAGTTGTGGAGATGGAACAAAACAGACAGTACTGGCAGCATGACAATAACCATCTTTGCTGTGGCTCTGATTTTAGGGAGCATCCCTATGGTGGACTGCTTTGACAAGTCAATTTCTTCCATTTATGATCATCCTCAGTCGCTTCGTCCGCAAGTTCCCCCTGCCCACCATCCTCAGCCTCATCATCCTCTTCCTGTGTTCCATCATCACTCTGGTTGCCAAAAATACAAAGGAAAAAAGGGTTCAGTTGGTGATTATGTGAACGTAACAGAGTTTGGTGCAAAATGTTTAAACTGGGTGGAAGTGCCCACTTATTTGGAGAGGACTCCTGGCAAAGGTTTAGGAGATCACAACTTCTGCAGGAATCCAGATGGGAGGAGTAAACCTTGGTGCTTCTTCAGGAACAACCATGGGAGGGTGGATTGGGGTTACTGTGACTGCAGGCAAGGTGAGTAACAGACCTAAGTTCAAGGTCTACAATTTTAGAAATTCAAAGAGTGACTTTATTATGTACACATTCAAATTCCTTTGTTTTAATTGCAGGGAAAAGGTAATGGAAAGAAAATCTCTTTAGCATCGTACGTGACTGAACATTAGTTAGAGACATTATATTAAAGATTTTATGTAAACCATTGAAATTGAAATGCAGATCACTATGTATTGACTTTAGACTCACTGGAAAAAGAATATTGGTTTTGTCTACTGACAACAACTGTATTTCGAAATACTAAAAGGGGAATAATAGCTACACAATAAGAAGGATTCATATATTTATTAAACATGTATTTCCCCCCCTCCTGTCATTTGTGTGATTTATTTTCTAATTTGCACACATCGTGCAAATTAGAAAATAAATGTGGCTGCCGGAAAGAGACATATTTCTTTTGCAAAGGACTACATCTGGTTTAACCAAAGTGCTAACTTAGCACAGTCAAAATCCACCTTCTTTGGGAGTTGGCTTGTAAGTAAACAGGTGTCAAGGGTGTGAATTACATAGTTTATATAACCCTTCAATGACAATGTTGTTGTAAGTAGACTAAACAAAAATAAAATAACCATGTTCGAAACACCTGCACATTGATCCACAATGTAATAAATTGTATAGTGGCCACTCTTCAGAGTCTGTTACTTGGTGTTGTTGTCTGAGAGCTTAACCTCAGGTGGTAATTCTGCAGCTATTTCCACCTGAAAATAAGTAATCTCTATAACTTCTTACTTCTTTTTACTAGTATTTCCCAATGCTGGTAGGATATCAAATACTTGGTGTAAATAAAACCCCACTTTAGTAAAACTCAATAAAACATTTAATAACTGTCTATTAAAAGTGTTAACATCTAAAGAATTATGCCATCTACAGCCATGACACCTGGCAAATGACTATATTTCAGATATATGGTATTTATAGTGATTGTTTTGAAATAAAGGTTAGCAATGCAATAACAAGGGCTAAAGCTTAGGTAAGCAGTGATAAACCTTAGATAAAAGTGCTAATCCACAGCTAATAAAGGATGGCAGTTATATAAAAGACTAAGCCATGGCTAATGAATGATAAGACCGCGATAAAATGTGCTAATCAGACATAAGATATCCTAACAAACATTTTAGGAGTATTCCGTTGGATCACTAATTCTGTGAAACAGTAGAAGAGCAGTGTAATCTTTGGATAATTGGGACTTAATTGTAGATTAAAAGTACTATTCTTGCAGAACCTTACACAATGTGCTAATCATACACACGTGAGAAATCTAGCATCCTGTTATTGAATAATTATAATTAACCATGGCATTTAGTATCATCATATTTAATATGAAGCAAAGTTTATATTATTGTAAAATATTTTTAAGAACAAAATAAGTGCATTGTTAAAGAAAAAAGCACATAAAGAGCATAGAACTCTTCTTTCTCTGTAAAGCCAATCAGATATTATCGCACGGCATTACTTTAAATAATTGTTTAATCCAACTATTTAATAAAATACTGAGTGAACAAGTGACCAGCCTAACTCAAATGTCATTTGTTTAAAACATCAAGATGAAAGCTATAAACAAAAAATCTTGTTCTTGTTTTTTTAGATTTATACAAGAGATACAAATATCTAAGCATTAACAATATGTAAATAATTGAAGAATTGTATCAAATATGCCATCTATGTCTATCAGTCTATCATAACAATGTTCATCCCTTCAGCACCGGCAATGTTACACTTAGTAGGCATGCACAAAATCATACAATATATACATTTTACCTTTTATTCTTTTCTGGGGGGAAAAAACATGGTTAAAAAGCAGCTAAACCCTAAACATATGAACAAGGCTGCTCTCTGATCAAAGGTTTTTAGATGGGATTTTATCTTTCTCTAAAATCTATTTCTGTTGGCTATATTACTTAGTTCAGTATTTGGTCGATGTGTTATAAGATAGGTATTTGTAATGATTGTTCCAAACAATTTTTTTTTTATTTTGGATCAGTTGGTTGTTCTTGGCAATACTATGCAGACAAAGTGCAGAACTTGATATTCCCACATTATCATGTGTTTTGAGCTATTGAAGAAGGCACAACATATGGAGTTTTGAAAACTCTGCCTGGCGTTAGATAGCAAAGGTCATAGGGCATGCAATCAGCAGTCTCTCCTTCTTTTCAAACAAGTATAATACAAAAATAATTATTTTGGATAAACAAAATAATTATTTGGCACCGGAAGGGCAGGCAGTGCATCTCTCTGGTGCTGAACTGTTTAAGATTTACAATTCTAGTAATTTCTAGCGACCAGAAGTTGGCCAACGCTAGCATCTGCTTTGTGCTGGTCCATTTCTCTCAGTAGCAGTGCAGCCAACTTTTGACTGCTGATGTGTTAAAAATGAATGTATAACCAGTTACTGTATTTAAAAACTGCATTGAGATTTCTGTAGCTGTCAAATATATCCTAACTTGCTAGGGCACCAGCTGTTCACTATTAAATGGTATTTACTATTAAAGCATATGAAGTGGAAGTCAGTTTAAAATTTACACACATTCTCCATGGTAGCTGTTTTTTTCTATCACATGGATGCAGAACCCTAGCTATGCCTGTCAAACAGGCTAGTGTGAGGACATCTGGACAGGGGCGGATCCGGGAACTATTTATCTTTTCTTTTAAAAATGCCACAAAGCACCATAGAGTTAATAAAATCAGCACTGAATATGAATGATTAGGCTATAAATGCTGTGATCCTGAGAATCTGCCCATTCACCCTAAGCCTCAAGGTCAAACTCTCAATGATTCCCAGGTTCATTTTCACATCAATATGTTACAGCTTTCTTGCAGGGTGAAAACCAGAACTACAGGGCATTGTGTCTTTCTCATCTAGAAGTATAAGCTATTTCTTTGGAAATGACTCCTTAAAGAGGCAGTAGTCCCAGCAACAGTCACTAAAAAATATTATTAGATAAGTATATCATCATACAAAGTAAAAATCCAAATCAAACTTTTCATTGTTTTTTTTTTTTCAACTGGGGTAGGTAAACTAATTAAATTAAATTAACACTTTGTTTTTAGTTACCCTTAGGGTAAGATTTAAGATTGGGGTAACAATGTCAATGTAAGTAATTCTGGAAAAAGAGTATAGAGTGCCCAGCACGCCAAATTCAAAGGTTTTTATTAGTACGTGATAGAGTCAGCCAACGTTGCAACCCCACAAGTGGGGTCGTTGTCAGGGGACATTTACACAGAAATAACAAAATGCAGGCAAATGACAAATGCAACATACCTGGTATAAATACTATTACAGGACACATGAAAAAACTCTAATTCTGGCAAGAAAAAATAGGTATAAACACAATGAGGTTTCCTAGTGTTTATTGCAGCATTGCCTGGATAAGAGTTTTTTTCATGTTTCCTGTAATAGAATATGTGCCAGTTTTGCTGTATTTGTCATTTGATTGCATTTTGTGTTTTGTATGTGCATATCCCCTGACAAATACCCTGCTTGTGGGTTTGCAATGTTTACTAATAAAAAAGCTTTGAATTTGGAGTGCCGAGGGCTCTAAACTTTTTTCCAGTTTTTTTGTGTGGATGTTACTGGTCCCTGAACTGCCCAGACACCCTGCTATTCAACGACATTATGACTTTGTATTTGACACCGATCAGCCATAACATTATGACCACCTGCCTAATATTGTGTAGGTCCCCATGTGTCACCAAAACAGTCCTGACCCCTCTAGGCATGGACTCAACTAGACCCCTGAAGATGTGCTGTGGTATCTGGCATCAAAACTTTGGCAGCAGATCCTTTAAGTCCTATTAAATATTGAAATTGGGCCTCCATCGATCGGACTTGTTTGACTTGCACATCCCATAGATTGGATTGAGATATGGGGAATTTGGAGGCCAAGTCAACACCTTGAACTCACTGTTGCATTCCTGAAACCATTCCTGAACCATTTATGCTTTTGTGGAGGATGCATTATCCATAAAGAGGCCAATGCCATCAGGGAATACCATTTCCATGAAAGGGTGTACATGGTCTGCAACAATCCTTAGAATCTATTCAGCAGGTATTTTCCTTAGCTTTTGTAGATGAGTAAAAGATTTTTCAAGTAATAATTATATAATATGATCAAAATAATGGTATCTGGAGAAAGTCCTTCTTATGCCAATAAAAAACAATATATCATTTTTGTGGGTATAGCAAATTAGAGAGCGGAAAAATTAAAGGTGAACACAAACACAGCAGAAGTGTTAAACCTATGACCGACTAAAAATTTTTTGTGATCCCAATTTAGTGTCGAAAGGTAAATTTGATGTAGCAAGTATCCATTAGATATGTCTTAATTTTATAGTACATTTAACAGACATTAACAAGCAACTATTATGACTTCATTGTTACAGTAATAATGATCCATCAATAATATGCCTTACCTACTCTTAAAACACATATTAATATTGTAATATGTAATATCAGCATCATGATAGATTTAATGTAGAGACTCTCAGACTCCTGGCAGTAACACATTATATATAAATCATATAGAAGATTTAGGCTTTAAATGAGATCATTGTCGTGTGCTACATGTGCTGATTTTAAGTTTAAGTCTCTATCGTTCCAAGGTCTATAGATTATAAAGGATGATTCCTTGAAATGATAAACAAAGAGCACTTATTCTAGGCAGCTAATCAGAAAGCAAAGGGTTTCCAAATACATTGTCTGCTCATCAATCCATGATGTCTATCAACCTAAACAAATTATCCTAAAATGTCTTAAATGTTTACACTAATTTAATTTGAGACATTTCTATGCTTTATGGCAAATAAAGTAAAAGTAATCCAATGAACTGGCACTGTCACCTAAACATTGTTTATGCTGTGAATGTATAGAATAAAAAAAAATCTATACATGGTATTAAGAGAATTACAAACAAATGCAGGAATTAAGAGAAAAATATGCTTCAAAGGTGTCTGTGGCATTGCCTGCTTATAACATCACTTGTGGCTTGATATGCAAGTGATCTACTTTTCAATAATGAATTTGTAAGTTGCATATTAAGTCACATATCATACACAGAAGACACCACAGACGTATTTAAAACATATATTGCTCTTCTTTTATGCATCTTCTTGCAATTCTGCTACCACAATGTATAGATCATTTTTCATCATTTCTTTATTCTCTACATTCACAGTATAAGCAGGATAATGTTTTGGTTGACAAATTCCCTATACGAATGTCTATTTAAAAGGCCTGTAGTTCAAGACACAGTTCTTCAGATTTCTTTTAAAGCACTGTCAGCAAAAAAATAAGTTGTGTTTAATTGAAGATTGCAAAATGTGTCGCCAATTTGAATACAAATGTTTTAATGAATGAATAATCATTGGTCTATCATTGGGCAGACATTATGTTTAGAATCTTATTCCAATCTTAGATTCGACACATCTGACCCAATATGTCCATCCCCTGAAAAATCAATAAAGAGCAAAGAGGGCTCAATAAGGTACTTTATTTGCATTATTTCATTAAAGCATTTGTATATGAAATGCCTACACGTGATGCGATCTTTGAGTTATATATAAAATTTTTTGCAACAGATGTCTTTTAAATGCTACCTTTCCGGGGTCTTTCGGTCCTTATTTTTTCCTGAACCGAATGTGGCTAAAGATTGGCTATATTGAATAGCCCAGTTGCGGAAAAGGCCACAATTTTGCTAGAAGCTCCAGTCTGGCCCCATTTCCGGGCAGGTCAGTCTATATTCCGTAGACTCAAGTATTGGGGAAATTGTGTTTTCAGGTCCTATTTTTATGATTGTTTTTATTGAACCCAAATGTTATCCATTTAAACACTATTGACGCTGTTAAGTTCCTGCTTTTTTTATTACATCCTTCTGTATAGAGCAAATTTATAACCTAATTTTATATTGTGCGCTCATATCCATATTTATCCATATTTATTTTAACATATATTCCTGGCTTAGTGAAGCTAAGAGAAATATCTCTAGACAATGCCATTGTCTGTTAATATATATCACACTCAATTTACTGATATGGAAATATAACTAGTCAAAACAAAGATGTACAAGAGAGGAATGCAGAGAGAGATAGAAAAATCCTCAACCTTATTCCAAACATTCATGAAACTGAAATTCCCCATGCACAGAGTAAAACTATTTTTTAGGTAAATATGATGATATAAATCAGTGATTTCATTTCAGAGCTGGATAGGATTGCTCTTGTTGAAGGTAAGAAAGTTGTACATGATTTATCATCTGTATCTTTTTCCCTTTCTAAAGATCACCCTGAAGGACTGGCCCTAGCAGCAGGCTTGTTTGAACTTCTTTGCTGTCAACTAAGATTGCAGAAATAAAATGTAAAAAGCATGAGCTTTCTGGCAGCGATAAATGCCTGAAGCACAGAAAGAGACTCTTTATATATGGTATTCAAAATATTTTGCATTATCCGTGTGAATGTTGCTTTGCGATTAGGGTATAGGTCAAATGTTCAAGTTATTAGAGTAAGATTCAACTGTACAGAAAATGGTTAGAGATAAACTTAAAGGAGCAGTGAAGCCTGCTTGAATCAAAATGATGAAAAATGTTATGATGTAAGCACTCAAGCCTGCCTAACAGCCTACCATATTGAACACGCTGCAATAGAGAATGCATTTGGAAAGCAGGCATGTGCATGCACACTTTGGGGTCCATTCTTTGTGCCTTGATCTGGGCCAATAGCCGTATTGTAAAGAAATCCACATTTCGGCTATTCTAAATGGCGAAATTGGGCGACATTCAGCTTTTTCTGACAAATTCAGGCCAATAATTTGGTTCAGGGAATCAATAGGATTCCCCCTATTTATTGGGACCCGAATTCGGCAAAAATCAAAGAAGTTTGATCATTTCAGGTCTCCAATTATTATTTTAAAGGGAATTTTCTAAATATATGCCTTAATAGCATAAATGGTGCAATTACTACGTCAAAACCTGTCATTTTTAATGTCATGTGTTAAGACACATATGTATCCCATAAACCAATTAGTAACCCCAATAAAAGTTAGGGAATTGCCACGTATAAATATGTCTACACAGTAACATATATTATTTTACACGTCCATAAATGTTCTTGTGACTGTTCACCATCAACAGCTGTTGGTTATAAGTACAGTCCCGCTATCATGTCATGTGAATTACAGTACCATTGTGCCGCAGTGCGGATGGCAACATTGATTGGCAGAGCACCATTCGCCACTGTGGAAATGAAAGCGTTCCTTTACATATGTGAGGCAGGGGTGTGACTAGAAAACTTCCATGACACAGTGGTAAAATTGCCATGTGGCCCTCTGACCATGTAGCACATCATCATATGATACCAACATTGCAATACATCCCCACTTTCCAACTTACCCGCTTTGTCCACACATCACTCAATGCAGTATTTGTTGGGGTCAGATGGGGACCTCTGCAACATGCTATTTCACCCATAATTTGAATAGGCTGATATAAAAACGGCAGGGTGAAGTGCAGAAAACACTTTACATGTTTCGCATAAGAAGTGACCCTTAATCATAAGTGAGTCACCAGTGTGCAGATTTTTGGGTTTGTATATATAATTTCAGTGATGCCTGAATGGCCCAATTTAAAGGGGATGCATAATGATCCAAATCATGACGTGCACCAATGTACAATGCCTGGACAAATATCAGGGGGTTGCGCTACCTCTGCTGGTCCTAGGTTGCTCCGGTACTGTTTGCCAGTCCAACCCATTAATTATTTAAAAGATGCCTAAAATGGTGCTAAAAATCTCTGTCACCACATGGATGTATTATTTCAGGTGCAAAAAATATATAAAAAAGTGCTATTTCTGTTATAAATATGATCACTGCAATTGCACTTTTACAATTTTTTTTTGCTTTCCAGACATTTGCTTATATGCATCATTTGTTTTTTATTGGTTTGTCCTATTTTGTGATGCTATAGATTTCTCCAGTTTGTCAGTGATGTGATTATAACATATACATGTCTTATTTACACAGATACATTTGAGTAATAAACATTTCTGGTGCTTGTTCATGACACTTCCCGAATGCCTGTGTGATGAACAATAATCTTAACAGTCCTTTAAAAAATAAACTTTACCGGAATGTTGAAGTGTAAAGTAGAAAATCTAATATTCCATATGTTTAGCTCTGTTAATAATACAATATGAACAGGGTTTTAGTAACTGTTGTTTATCCTAAATTTGTGTTAAAATGATAACACACTATGAAATGCTAAACCACGCTTACTTGCCAGAACAACCAGACACGGATTGTAGTATTATATTACCAATTCAGCAGTTGTTTAATCTAATGGGTGCTAAATGAAAGTGTTTTATGTCTCTGGTTAGAATCACAGCTCCTGCAGCCATTCATTTTGTCTGGGGATCAACTGCATGGCAGGGAGTATAAACAGAGAACCCTAGGAAGCAAACCCTGGAAACCTGTGACAGAATGGGCAAACATTGATCATAAAAATCTCAGATTTCCAAAATGTTTAAAAAAAATATTGTCATATCCATGCTGGGAAATATTATGATTGATACATACATTATAAAGTTCCACTAGATCTGTGCTCTGGAAGCGACAGGAAGGAATTGGTATAACTGTAGGATTCTGGGTACTTCCTCTCTTACCCAGAGGACCAAGTTTTTCCCTGTGCAGTACTAGTATTACACTTGCACTTACAGAGAAAAACAGGGGATGGTGCAGAAATGCTGGCATACAATATAATAAACACTAATAGTGTAGTATGTAAATGATACAACTCCAACTGCAGTTTGATAGAGTGCACTCATAAAAGTGAAGAGAAATAAGGCAGAATAATAAAATATCACCTGAAGATCTATCTTCAAAGTTCTTGATTTAATGGGTCTGGAACAAAACAAACATAAAACAAATGGAGCAGGATCAGTGGGATCTGGAATGCCCCTCACAGGTAAAACAACATATAGTTGTCCAGTCCAAACAATGGAAAGTTCGGTAGTAGATCACTAGTTCATTGACTTACTGTATCAATGTTCATTTTAACAGAATAAGCCATAGATCATCAGATTTATGTGCATGGAATTTGGATGTAATGTAAATAATGATGTAATACTATAAATAGTATCAAGTGTACTTAGGTAGTGGAAAACCACTATCTTTATATTATTGAAAAGGAAAAAAAGCCTATGTGCTACATAGGCTACAACTTTCATCAAAGTTAATATGGTGCCAAAACTGTCCCTTTAAAACAGAGGGGCAAATATTTAGAAGCAATATCAGGAAGTATTACTTTACTGAGAGGATAGTGAATGCATGGAATAGCCTGCCAGCAGACGTGGTAGAGTTTAAAACAGTGCATGGGATAGGCAAAAGACTACTATATTTAAGAGAAAGTACATATTCAGTTTTAGATATTGGGCAGACTAGACTGAGCTGAATGGTTCATACCTGCCAACATTTTTTGTTTCTATAAAATAATTACAGTTTTTCAGTTGCTAAAGACGCAGTTTGTCAGCTGCAAGAAGGTCATATTTAGACATGAATACTTTTTAAAGTATTAAATAAACAGTGACAATTATTTCTAATTTAGGTGGACTAGTTGTACTCAAGAGATGCTCACTGTTTGCCAAGTTTATGAAAGTTCTGCTGAGTTAGGCCTATTAACTTCAGTGTAAACTGGCAGCTGCAAGTTCTTACTAAGTTCAGCTGTGCTCAGCACCTTTCCATTCACTTAAAAGTAAACATAGCCAGATCTCAAGTGCTAAAGATCCCTCACATGATTAACTATCACGTTTACTGAGTGGCATCCAGATCCAAATTAGTGAATAGCAGAGTGATAATTGTTGTATGTTAACCTAAGAATGATCACTGTGTGGGTAAACAAGAGGCTTGGTAAGCACTTATTAACCCCTTCGCGACCTTATGACGAGTTAACTCGTCATAAGAGCCGCCGCATTAGCGACCTTATGAGGAGTTAACTCGTCATGCAGTCTAGCCGGCGGTGCGCTCTGTGCGCACCACCAGCCAGTCTGCAACGGGTCCAGGACTAAGCCTCGCACCCGAGGCAAAGCGTCTGGGCCCAATCGGTAGATTTCCGGGCATGTGATCGAGTGATCGCCGCGATAACATGCAAATTAAATGCAAAGTCAATGTGTTCACACACTGACTTTGCCTCTAATTCACTCTCTGTGCTTCACGTTCTTATAGTGAAGCACAGAGAGTGACCTGTAAATAAAAATAAAGAACATTGTATGAGAGGAAAAAAATAAAAATAAATAACCCTTTCAATGCTGATTACAGTTTGTAACTGTGATCAGTTTCCTTCCACTTTATGGCCCTCATTTAGTTTTTTTTTTTTTTTTACAATTTTTTTATTTTTGCAATTTATAAAGTTTTTTTTAATAAATAAAGGTAATTTTAATATATTTATTTAATAAAATGTAACCACTGCATGCCTGTTGCGTGATTTTTATGGATCTGACATCGCACTCTTCAGAGTTTTCTTTTATGTCTTTTTAGTTTAGGGGGGTTTGGGAACCAATATTTTTCTTTTTTATTAGTTAGTTAATTAGGGGGGATAAGTGTTTTAGTGTTGCACTAGTTGTGTAGCTTATTATTGGGAAAATAATGGGGGAAAACTTTTTTTTCCCCCAAAACTTTCCTCTTTTATATGTATTTTTTAATACCAAAATGTAAATAATTTTTATGTATAGGGTATCAAAAGAAAGCTCTAACTGTCCTTTAAAAAACAACATATAACTTGTATGGGTGCGTTAAATGAGAGAGAGGAAATTTATGTTTCAAAAATCGCATATTAAAATTTGAAAAACACTCTGGTCCTTGGCCTTGGAAAATCCCTGGTCCTTAAAGGGTTAAACATTGATTTAGTTCTATCATTCCACCAATTCTGAGACCGGTTATGTACGATGTAAAACAAATAACCATATGCATAATTGCTAACCATCGAGGCACAATTAGTATGCTGACAGAGAGAAGGTATGACTGCTTGCAGAGGTATAGTGACAATATACAGTAACCTTAACTCTGGGCTTTAAAGTTGTCAGATGGCTCTGCCTAAATTACTGCATATATCCCACGGCATCCTATCATAGAAAGCAATGCAAATGTCCAGTATTTGCCAGACAGAGATCCTCAATACTGGACAACCCTAGTGAGCCTTTGCAGTCTCTCATAACTGGACACCTAGCGACCGTCCATAGTGGGCCTCTGCAGACTTCATGAATTTTAGAATAGGGGATAATATGGTGCTTTAACCCCCTCCACCCATTAAATCCCCAAATCATAAAAGTAAAATAAAACGAAAACATTGAAATTGCTATTGTTAAATATTTACGGTAAGAAAGTATTAATGCTCCATAAACTATTTTCGTGTGAAACATTGTTCTATATGTTTATTAAGTGATTAAATAGTACTTGCAACTTAAATATACATTACTAAATTATAACTCTTGCAAAGCTGTGTGATTTAATTTCTGTTTTCTTTCTAGAGGTTTTTTTCCTCTATTTGTAAAGGAAGGGTTCAAGGCCTGGTTAATGCAACCACTGCTAATATTACGTCCTTGCTAAATGGCCTTAACCGCAGACATGTAGTATTGGGAGCTCTTATTTCCATTTTGTCTTGTGTTAGCTATGTGCAGGCTGGTCAGGGGTATAATGTTATGTTGTAAAGGGCTTTATGTGCATTCCAGACACACTGTTATCAGGGGAATACATTGACTTACACATTGTTTTCTTACATAGTAGAAAATGACTGACCTTTCATTTAGTTTATTTAACTGAGTTTAGTTCATGATTGAACAATGTTTTTCTTTTGAGTGTAATGGCTTTCAGCTAGTGGCAGTCTCTCACACCACATGGTGCTCATCTCCATAATTATCCAGTATTAATAAATTGTCATATTTTCTTTTAGTCTCAATAGTATTAAAGAATAAAGACACCACTAGAAATACTGTCATTCTTCTTTCAAGTTGAAAATTATTGAAAAATAATTAATATTTTTGTGCTCAGTGGCTGACAATCTTAGAATAAATCTGCTATCAAAATTTAGATGGAATGCTACACTTTATATATGTGAGTCCCAAAGTGGACTATTGAATTTGTCATGTTAAGAAATAGTAGTGTATGTAAAATTAACCTAGCTTGGCACTTGGTTTTTTATTTAATTAGCCATGCTTTTTCAAAGTTCCAAGGTTTCAGGGAGTTGAGAGGAATCCCCATCATTGCCGAAGAATACTCATTTGCATTTGTTTTAGTAGGTTTGTTTAAAATGTAGTCAGTTTACCTGAAATACCTCCTTTAAGAAAGCACTCTGACACTTTGAGGCCTTTTACCTTTGTAGATCTACAGGGGCATGCTTGGTCCTCTAGGTTCAAAAGCTCTAGTTGATCACCTGACAAAGATTTGACAGGATTTGTTACTTTTGTTATCTAAAAAAGTTGCACAATGTAAACACTGCCTATTATGAAATAAACTTAGTTTCCATCAAATGTGCTTAAACGTTATGCTGAAGTGTTTATATGTATTTATAAACATTTTTTTTTAAATATATGTATATATACATTTAATGGGAAAAAAAATTGAATCAGAAATATTTAGAATATAAATTATGTTCCAAGTACTGGTGGATTATAATATGCTAATAGCTAGAAAGTCAGAGTTATTCTGAAACCCATTTTAGGTGAATAAAGTAAAGTTGCCATTTACTTTTTTACATTTTGTTTACTGTGGATTAATAGAACTAAAACAATTGGGAGCCACATTTCAATCTGAGAATAGACTGCATAGCCTGCCCTATAGGATGGTACCTACTCGGGAGGGGCATCAACTGTTTTTTCTCACTGTCACCATTACAAAGGAGACCTCTCCATTAACATACCAGACAAATCACACCAATAAGTGCAGTCCAGACCCGAAATGCATGGCAAGCCTCTTCTGCACAAGGAACACAGAAACCACAGATGTACGTTTCGGGACTATCATAGGCTTCGTCAGTGTGGTACTTCTGTTGTCCTTCTAAGTGCAGTGAACCAGGGACCCTGGGCCTATCCTGATGGAAACAAAACAAGTGGGAGCCACATCTCAGCCCGAGAACTGACAGCACTGAAATAGCCTTCCAAATAGGATCTACCGGTGAGGGGCATCAACCCTGTTTGACACTGTAACCATTACAGAGGAGACTTCTCCGTTAACATATCAGACTAATTTTAAAGAAAGTCCAGATCTGAAATGCATGGCAGATCTCTTCTGCATGAGAAACATGGCAACCACAGACATACATTTGGGCCTATCATATAGCTATAGCTGTATTCTAATCCATCTCAGTAAATGTCTTTTAATATAGTAATCCATTGTTCAGTAGCATCAATTAACACATGATGGGAACTGCTGTGCATTGAATATAGTTGAATATAGTTATGGCTTTTGTGATCATCCATTTCGATGGTAATATCATATCTCCCCACTCTTGTTCTGTTAATAAACAAGTACTATACTAAGAATACTACCCCAAGTATTACACTCATAACTTTAAGATGTACAGTTGGAAAAGGGTTTGAAGATTGTCCTTGCCTCTCACTTACTTGTAGAGAGTAATAATGCCTAATAGACACTTTTTGAATAGTTTCTCTGAAGGTAATGCTTGAAATAATTATGTAGAACTGAGAGCAGAGACCAGTTGAACTTTTGCAATGTGTCAACTTCCGCTCAGTGATCACGTTATTAGTCAGATCTATCTAGTGCTAAGTAGAATCTTATTTAGCTTCCAGAACAAGCTGACATCTTCTCGGCATGGATTCAAGGTGTTGGAAACATTCCTTAGGGGTTTTGGTTCAAGTTTACTTGATCATTTTGTTCCTTTCGATTTCATGGGGTAAATATTCATGCTGGGAATATCCTGTATAGGCCATCGTGTAATGTGAAATCAAAGGGGTAAAAAAGGTAAACTATGCTGAACTGCAAAAATTAGTCATTATTAGTTTGAAAGATGGGTAATTCAGACAATTTATTTCACTTTTTAGTAAACAGACCGTATTGTCCTGTTCATGAAACTAACCCAGGATGATGCCTGCTATGTGGTAAAGCACCTTGGGGTAGATTCAGTGGACCTCATTAACCTTAAAAGTTGCATTAGCGGTAAATAATGGGCATTGATGATTCAATGTCTGCCGCTGACACCATTAATGGGTGTGTTAATATCATGCTTGTGCAGACTGACACTCGACAGAGGCAATTTGATTTTTTTAATGATGATATCTTCTAAACAAAACATTATAAAAAAGATAATTTAAAAAGTGTCTGTTGAAAATAAAATGCATGTGAAATCAATAATGCATACATTTCCCTTGCAAAATAAAAATAAATAAATAAAAAATGTATATATATATATATATATATATATATATATATATATATATATATATATATATATATATATATATATATATATATATATATAAATTAGCAATGCTGCAGTACCAAGCAGGAGTTACCAAAGATGTGAAAATACACAGACAATGTGTACATAAATTGCAGATGCATCCATCAATATCACCAATACAGCTAGCAAAAAAAATATAAACACCAAGCAGGTGTAACCAAACTTGTATTTATACACAGACAGATGCAACCAATGATATCACTGCTGTAAAATAAATTGCAGGTGCAACCAATAAATCACAAATACTGCTAGCCAAGAATTACAAACAATATGCAAAAAAGAAAAGAAAAAATGGTGCAATAAAAAAGGACAAAGACATACCTGCCACATAAAATAAAGAAATGGGAGGTAGAAAAACACAGTTAGTAGGAACCAACAAGACACTTAAACCAGTGGGGTTTAAAAGGCTGTGTGAGGTAGCCAATTGGATTGGAGCATGGGAAGTCATCATCCATGAGCCCCCGATGTCATGCACAATGTGCCACTTTTTGTGCAACTTCTGATGCCACCTACAACATCTGCCCCCTAAATAGCCTCCATAGACCAAAGAAGATACAACCGAACTTTCGGCAATCAGTAAGAGGGCACATTTGTGCTAAAAAGGGGTAAACAATGACGAGTGTAGACATGAAAGAAATTAACCCCTTAGTAACAGGCATTTTTTTCACTTTTTGAGGTTTTGGTGTTTAACTGTAATTTTAATTTTTCTCGTTTTAATGTACCCACACATATCATGTACTTTTTTTTATTGCCATAAGAAGGGCTTTCTTAAGATACCAATATTTTTTATCATATCTTAGAATTTAGTATAAAAAAAATCATAAAATATGATGAAAAATAAAAAAACACTTTTTGTAACTTTGACACAATTACAAACGATAAAAAAGACCCATCTAAATATTTTCAAAATCTTGTATTGAATTTAGAGATGTACAATGTTTCATTGTTTTTTTGTTATTTTTTCCAAGTTATAGGGCAATAACCTGATTTTGCGTTTTTTTCCCCCTAACTATTTTACTGTACAGTGACATTTTGACCCCAACCCTGATGATCACCTTAACCCTAACAGCCTTACTGTAACTCTAACCCTAGATCTAAACCCTGATTATTATTTATTTTTTATTAGTTGTAGTTACTAGACAAGTAAAGTGAATTGCACAGTTAATGTTTTTATTTTAATGCAGAACAACAATCAGAGCAGATTAGCATGTTGAAATCGTTAGCAGTTTTTATATGGCTAAACATTTCCAGATGCCAAGATCTTCGTTTACTTTTAATACGAAATGGAAAATGTAAACAGCGTGAGGACATAAAAATATCTCTTAATGTCACAATTGTTTCCTTTAAGACTCATCCAAGCAATTATAGCAACATATTTATCAGTCGCTATTCCTTGTTATTACAGTTTGACTTAACAACATGTTTTCTTTTGTTTCTCTTCTCCATGAATGAGTTTTTTTTTCTATTGATAGCATGTTTTACTAATATTAATATATCATTGTTTATGGGAACTAGGTCAGTAGGTATTTATTTTGTTGGACTTTAGCTAAATAATAACAACTTTTTTTTGAAAGGACATACACATTGTATATACTACATACATTTAAATAAGCTTAACAATACTGTCAAGCTGGTCATACAGATGTTATTTAGGAGGCTGTTTCTTATGCAAGAGCAACAACTGCACATGTTTTATAGCATACTTCACAATCCATTATACCTTATAAAATATGCCTTATTACCTCTTCAATGCATTGACAAAATGTCAATATTTTATTTCAGGTCAGACTGACTGCAAACAGTAAATATCGTAAAAAAAAAAAACACATTTTAAATACATTTATTTTAGACACCAGAACATATGACAATGTGTAGGAATGTGCAAACTGAAGGTAATTTAAGTGATTGAGAGGATCAAGGTTTCTTACAAGGAGTGGTGTATAAAATAGATAGAAATTGAATATGAATCACTGATGTGTTGGTGGTACCAGCTTATGATGATGCTAGTTCAGTGACATGGTGTGATATCATGTTCGAAGGATCCGCTTGAAAATGGGCAGGGCCACTAAGGGAAGCACCAGTCAGCAACAATGTTGTGGCATTTTAAATTATTTTCAATAGAGGGGCCTAACCTGTGCCACAAAGATGTTACCAATACTAATACACCATAACTACTATGTTTGACACTGGGCCGGATGGATTCCATTGATAATGTTGTTTACTCTGACTTTTGCCAATCTGCACGTTGCAGCAGAAATCAAGATTTGTTAGATCAGGCAACGTTTTTTTAATAATTCAGTTTTGTTAACTATGTGCCCACTGCTGCCTCATCTCCTCTTCCTGGCTACGAGAATTCACTCATTAACAAGGTGTTCCGCAATGCTTACTGGATGTTTTTTTATGTTTTAGCAAATCATTCTCTGTAAACTCTAGTGACTGTAAAACTCTACTGTGTGAAAATTTCAAGAGACTGGCTGTTATTGAGTTGCTGGAACCAACACGTATGGAACGAACAATAATGTCACAGTCAAAGTTGTGGAAATCAAGCGTCTTCCTCAATGTAGTGTTTGGTCAATCAACAGGCAACCCTCTAGTCCATTTCTACCAGCTTCATAGATTGCTTTGCTGCCACATTATTTGCACAGTCTGGTTCCAATGTTACAGTGTCAATGCCAAATGAAATGGTAATGCTTGTATTGTCTGTTCTTTTAACAACAAGTAATTACATACAGCTGAAGAAATGGGGCTTGGTCATTTTAATTGAAATTAATTTGTCATGTGTTATCAGGATAAAATAATAAGTGGGATCTTCTATGTTTACAAAATCCACCCAGATACTTTAATTAAGCTCAGTTTAAACGTATGCCACTCAAATACAAACTTATCTACACCTGTGTGTGTTAACCACTGGCCTGACATTCCTTCTTAAATACTTGTCATGACTTTAGAATTTATGACTTTACCCTTCAAAGTAATTGTGAGTAAAAAAACTCTTTGCCTTCCAGCTGAGTGGTGAAATCCGGGGAAAAAATGTATCGGTGAAGCAGAGTGGGATGCCATTTTTGTAAGTAACATGTCACCTAAATGGATTTTTACCAACAGGTTCAGTGCGTCTACGGGGCAGCAAAACTGACTCGGAGGGGAGTGCAGTGGAAGTATACATGAATGGTGTCTGGGGGACAATTTGCAGCAGCCACTGGGATGATAATGATGCATCGGTAATATGCAGTCAGCTAGAACTGGGGTAAGTTTATCACTATCATTGCAGATTCTCCAGTTCTGATTCAGGATGACCAACTGGACCACAAGATCAGAAATGCAATGTATTAAATAGTTGTATTTCCAGTGATGGTGAAGAGCAGCATCTTAGCTGTAGATAAATGTATATATGTATAGATACACATAGCTTCACATTTATACGGCAATGAGAATGTAGGGCTACACTTTGGACACCTGAATTACCTTGTTTATGTTGGAAGCTAGATGATACTATCTATGATGCAATAACAACACATACACACACAAGACAGCATCACAAAGCTTGTGTTTAGCATCTCTCCATTTGTTAAACATATAGTGTTATATTATTTATTGAATTACAATGTATGTCTTCAAGAATTTCAACTATAACAAGCTTGTATGCTATAATAGGCGGCAATTCAGAAATCAGTGCGAAAAATATGTGATCTTTATTTACACTAGTACAGGAGGCCAATGCTCTAACACTGCTGCAACAGTAGTGGTTTTGTCTTTAACGGACTGTTCCACCTACAGTGACCAAAAAATATTTTCATATAAGCCCTGCATTTTAAACACTATCTCCGAAAAATTGTAGTGTCATAGACACTGATGTTTCTATGGCAATGGTGTAGACTCTAGTCTGTCCTTTCAAGTCCTCGTTTTGTATGTCACAGAATTTAGAGGTCCCTACAGTGAAATTAGTTTCGGTGTAAAACTACAGGAGAGCTGAAAATTGTTTCCAATTAAAAAGAAGTACGTTTGTTACAGATATTATAACACATGTACAACATACAGAAAATAAACTGGATGCCACTGTAATACTGTATATTACATTCCTGGAGGATTGTTTATACACTGTACCACTGTAAAACATGTTGACTCTTCTGGTTAATAAATAAGGTTACTTAGAGTTTGTTACATTGTTCTTAAAGGTCACTGCAAATATTTCATAATGCCAACAGGGTGTAATTTATTTCCACATGGATCTCACAAACAGTAAAATAAAGCTTTGCTCATCTTGTGACTCATCTTTTGAATTCATTCATGAACCTCAGCCAACATGCCACTAGGATCATACTTGTTAAAGAAACCCAACTCATTTCATGTTGCTAAAAATGACCGTTGTATAATGTTATTAGTTCACCTACACAGAGGGGCACACAGTTTGCAGTGTGCCTCCCCTAATTGGATGACAATCAAACCTCCCAGTTAGAATTTTTATATTACAGTTGAAATACCTGCTTGCTTACCTGCTCATGCGTAGGCCCCTCATCGATAATGGCAATGGTGGCTATTCACTAAAGGCGAATTGCACTAACCATGTGTTACTAGTGAGATGGAAAGTGGCGTATTTTTGCTGTTCATCTGTCAGGCCACCTTTAGTGAATAGCCCTATTGTGTTCCTTTGAAGTCAGTGGTTGTGTATGCCGTTGTATTCATCTGAACATTGTCAGTAGGTAGGGCACTTTCATCATTATATTTTATATCTGTTTTCACACCAGTAATGATCACGGAGATTTCGAGGAACCTTTGGCACCAGCCTCTCCATTTCTATATTAAAAGTTACCATTTTCATTTCATCAAGAAAACTGCACTTTAACATTTTTCTTTATGTTTTTTTTACCGATAATAATAAGTATCATTTGTTTTAGACTTGCCTTCTTTATTTATTTCTCCTGATTTTCCATTATCGTGCTTCTGTTTTCGTTTTAGCTTTAGTATAAAAATATGTGGCTAATCAAGTGTAATTCAAGGATTAAACAACATTTAAAAAAAATCTATCTACAGAAATAAAGGAATTGCTACAAAGGTACCATTATCTGGTATAGGAGTACTTCCTGCCTTATGGAACGATATACGTTGCCGTGGCAATGAAGAAAACATACTACAGTGCGAAAAAAACATCTGGCAGGGCGGTGCATGTCCACAGAACCTAGCAGCTGCAGTCACATGTAGCTTTACGCACGGTAAATATATACTGCTTAGTATGTTAGCTATATATTAAATCCATGTGTCTGCTACATGGCATGGAACCAAATAAAAACAGTGTTATTATGTATTTGGGAATCCATCAATAATGTATAATAGAAATGACATAGAGTATTCGATTTTGGTTTTGTGTCAACAACTTGCTGCCATAACAGAAAGGAATTTTTTGGAACTCTTAGATATAAAAATACAAAGTTTTAATGCATCCAGTAATCACATAAATAGCTAGAACATATAAATGAATACCTTGAAAGTTAATCAATTCCTCATTGGTTACCACTACTCTCATTGCTCTACATATTTCTCTACCACTTGTTTTTCTACGACCCGTATTTATCTATGTTCATCATCAGAATCGTAAAAGTACAACTGATATTTAAACTATTTGAAAGGCGAGGTTAGTGCTAATGATAGTGATACTTTTCAAATATGTGTAAATATGGTTGATGTTAAAGAGTTGACGTTGATATGTGCAGAGTAGATGACCATACTAAAGTTTAGGAGAAGGCAAGATATAAAGTTTAGATGATCAGCAGTTGACCTTTGCTGGCTTCTCAAATCTGTTTCCATGGTCTTGGTTAAGTAAACATGGAAGTCTTTGTGCTTTGTGTCTATTCCCTGTGGCTGGAGAAAAGAAAAGAAGTTTAAACTTTGCATCGTCGAGCTTTCCACTTTTTTTCCCTTCTGTTTCTGAACACAATATAGCAAATAACTCAAAAGGGATATGTCAAAGAAGTGTCAAAATAGCAGTAAAAAAAACCACACAGCAGATCAATTAGCCATAAGGATGGGGAAGCAGTTATGTCCATTAAAAGACATGGGGATGGGGTTTCATTTATAATTCACTACTTATACATTAACACAGATTTTATACCATTAAACACCATATCAAATCCTAAAGTTGACTTCTTACTGGTTCTGTTATCTTGTAAAACAAGGGAGATGGTTACTAAATCATTGCTTTATGCATCAGTTAAAGTCTTTCTCCTTCAGGGCAGACAGAACAGTTAGATTAAATATTAAAAGATGATTTTACTTTAAAAAAAAAAAAAATGTTTTTAAATATTATTTCTTGCCACACAAAAGTTATTTTTATATAATATGTGACATAAGTTGATATTTTAATATTTCTGACAAAACTTATATTGGGATATATAAAACACAGTTTTTTTTAAATAGATTTAAAAACTTGTGAGTACTATATTCGTTAAAACATGTATAAAACCATATGTAAGTGCATCCAAATTTAAGCAGCCATTACAGTGACAAGCATCACAGTGATTAACAAGCGCAGTTTTGAATGGTTTGTAAAATATTCTAAATAAACACGTGTGACTTAATTTATGTACATGAACATACACATTAACACTTTGGCCAGATGCATTGCCCTATAGAGCAGAAGATGGATAGGGGATGGTGGGATATTTATGGTACTAGCCAAAACTCTAAAATAAAATGTTCTCATTACGAAGAGAATTTGGAGATGCTGTCTACCTAGATGAACATTAGCAAATAACAGACTCAATTTTCATTAATTCATCAATTTTCAATTAATGTTTTAGATTAACCCAAAACATATTTATGAAATCTTAAAAATCTATGTTTCTTAAAGAACAACTCTAGGCAAAAATGAACTTATTTTTAATTCAAAGTTTAATTTTTAAATGTTTTAAATAGAAATGCTTTATTGAATGAATACAAACACAAAATCCTGTTTTGAAGCCTCTTTGCTTTGAATAGTTATATCACCGGGGCTGACATATTTTCATTATATATTGGGTAGGATAAAGGAAGATCTAACCCAAGTTTCCGAACAACATGTCTGCTTTTTACAGCAAAGAGGGCTCAATAAGTTACTTTTTTGTATTATTTAATTAATGCACAAGTTATTTTTTTAGCAGTTGTCCTTCATAAAGAAAAGCCATTCATACCATTGCCTTCTCAATATATCATATGACCATAAGCAGGAATTTAGCTATCCTGTAGAAACTGTTAATGCGATTATACCCCATCTGATATGATTTAAGGGCACATATTTGGGAGAGTTTACTATATAGAGGCCATGTTTTGCACAGGTGGTGCAATATATTTAAGAAGCTGTGATTTTATATTCAAAAGTAGTAAACAGAGATATGAAGCTGTTTTGTCAAATATGTAGCGATTATCTAGATACAGACACAAACCTCTACCATTTATTTTGTTTTGCAGCCACAGACTCTGTTTTCATCCCTGCTCGTCTGGTTGGTGGGAGCTCTGCTTTTGAAGGACGGATAGAAGTCTATCATTCTGGCCAATGGGGAGCGGTCTGTGATGATCAATGGGATGATGCTGATGCTGAAGTAGTCTGCAGACAGTTGGGATTAGTGTAAGCATGTGCTAGCAAAACCACCATCAACCTAATGTAGCTTTATTTATTATTAAGGATTTTACAATACTTGTTCTGGAAATAATAGAATGAGAAATATTAGAATGAGATTAATAGTATTATATTTACCAAGAACATGATAATCCAATAGTTGCCTTGAACCTGTGGTTCAGTTTGACTGGGTCCCATGACCTTCATGGGAGTTGTAGATAAAAAAAACGGCCTGGGAGATTACGTTTGAAATGTGAAAAAACGTTTATGGGAACTACTTCAAATTAACAATCCTAAATGCAGCTGCTCACTATAGGTGCAAAAATACCTATATCTACACTAAACATAAAATAAAACTAGAGGAGCACAAATTTAAAGCAGGCTTTAATTATGACCACCAAGGGACTCTCAGCCCATTCAATGAAGGCTGAAATGCGTGCCAAGATGCAGAAAAATAGTCTCACTAACAGTGCGCATAACAGCGTTTTGTCCCCCCTCGTAATAGGATAAAGTGATGACACATTTTTTTCAAAAGAAAGATCTCTGAATCTCCTGTCCTTCTAGCAAGCCTAGATGGTACATATTGATCTTTACACCGCATAAGTCAAATTCATAGCAAATGTATGCACGAAAATATGTTCTTTCCCACCTGTATACGGCCCAATACACATTTGCATTTATGGACATGTTGCCCACTGAAGACAAAAACTGCCTTGTACAATTTTTATAGCTGTTGACTCATTTTGTAATGTGTTTCTATAGAAAATGGGGTCAGTTTACCCAACTGAAAAAGAAATATGCGCGACCTGTGCGCATTGAAATGTCACCTGCATGTGTATAAAGTTCTCACTTATTGCACTTAGTGCTGGGTCTCGCATATTTCTTTTTTGGATTGTGGATATTTGACGGCATCTCTGGACTTCGGCATCTTATTAACCTTCTGCGGACCTGAGCAATTGTTTTTAGTTTACCCAACTGAACTGTGAAAATCACCATGGTATTGGCGTTTTTCGGCAAATGTTCCTGCTTTTCAATGGTGTAAACAATCTATTAGGAATAATATGAATAATAAATAATATAAAATAGTAGTCAATCAACAAAAGGAAGTCAGGCCGCTATGAGAATATTAGGTGTTCAGCACAACACACAAAACATGAAAGAGCAAATATGTTATGAAAAATATATCAAAATATTGGCACAATACAGGTTGAGTATCGCTAATCTAGATATCTGTTATCCAAAATGATCTGTTATCCAATATATTTGCTGATTTTGCCACAAGTTGCAAATTCCACACACACCTGTCAGAATGCAAGCGCACCCAGCTGCGATATAGCCGTTACGTACATGCCCAGTTTCCCCCAAGCCCACAAAGATTAATCCAGTGGCACATGGGCAGACCTGACGCGCCAACGGCAGGTTCCCTCACATCACAGCTACATCATACTGAAATTGATTTATTTGATGAGAAGCTTTAATATATCTTATTGGTGAAAATGACCCATTATCCCAAATAATCCGTTATCCAAAATACTTCAGGTCCATAGGATTTTGGATAAGGGATACTCAACCTGTAGTAACATAAAGATAGTTGCACACTAGTAACACAAAATTCCATTCAAATGACAAGTCTACTGTAATTATTTTATCCACTATCACAAGTATTGCTCTTTTTCACACAGCAGCTTTTCTCCTCGTGTTTGTCACAAGCACCTTGTAAATGTGATGTGTGAAGTGCTAAGTGTCCTTCTTCATATTCAGCAACTTAAAGTAACACGATTTTGGCACATGAGCTCGTACAGCCGCCTGTGAAATGCTGACAGCACATGTTTATGTGTAATTAAGGATGGAGCCTTTTCGCTGATAAAATATGTTTGTTTTAAAAGAATCTACAAATAGATAGTTGTTCTTTTGAACGAGAGATGTTTCTGACACTAGCTGTTTATAAAAAATAAATAGGATGCGGTGTTTCTTCTGCACATGACAGTTCTGGATAAAGTAAGCACTGCAACCTCTCAAATGTGTGACTATGAGTAAGCTAGGGAGTTGTGACTCCACTATCACTTTAATATTTAAAGGGCCATCCCAAGTAAAGAAATGAAATGAAGAAATAGATGCATATTAAAGATAACCTTAAAGAATAAATAAGTATTTTTGAAATTAAACAAAAAAATACATTTTTTTTGCAATGCTTAGCTTGTAACGTTTTGCAGACTTTCTCCTGGAAATTTGTGTTGAACATAAAAATTTGTCCCAACATCCACCTGACCTTGTCTATATTGAAGTTGGAATTGTGTTGTATTTTTCATGTGTTTTTAAGTATTCAGAATTATTCAATTTAGTTTTATTTATTTACTTATTATTTACAGTGGTGTTGCTAAGGCTTGGACTCAAGCTCACTTCGGGGAAGGTGAAGGCCCAATTCTTCTGGATGAAGTACAATGCACAGGGAACGAGCTATCTATCGAAGAGTGTCAGAGAAGTCAATGGGGTGAACACAACTGTGGACACAAAGAAGATGCAGGCGTGTCCTGTATGCCATTGGCAGGTATCCTATTTGTATAAAACACAAGAGATTTTTCTTACTTTTATAACTTTGAACAGTTAGACAGGGTTGGATTTAGCATCAGTGAGCTAGAAACTTGCGAGTTGTAGTCCACCACACCTGGAACTAAAGTTGCCATTATTTTTTAAATCCCTACATTGTGTCCTCTGCACCTCTATCAAAATCAACGGTGTTTATTCTATTCAGTTAATTAAGGTAGCACTGCTCCACTTGCAAATAGTTGCCATTATAGGAGTAAGGAACTTTTTTTCTTCAGCATTTTGTACCATTAGCAATGGAATAGAATTGTCATGCTACAGGAATGTGAATTCTAATCTCTGCCCATGTAATTGTCATGCAGATGGAGCCATTAGACTCGCAGGAGGAAAAGGTAGCCATGAGGGACGTCTGGAAGTATTCCACAAGGCCAAATGGGGAACAGTTTGCGATGATGGATGGAATGATCTGAACACACAGGTGGTGTGTCGCCAACTCGGGTTCAAGTAAGGTTCAGATTACTTGGTGGGAAATTATATGGGGTGGTACCTGTCATAGTCTTGTTCATCTGATCCGTTCATCAGTGAAGATACGTTTTTTTTCTGCCCAGTGATAGCAACGCCTGAGCATTTATTATTGACCTGGAGTATTGGGAAAGAGACCGATATTAGGATTTAATCGTACGTCCAATTAGAGGCTGAGATATTTTTCTAGCCAGAGTTGCATGAGAATCTCTCCCTTCTATAATTTTACTAAACTGCTGAATGATTCTGTTGTACAACACAGTACATCTTGCTTTTTTAAACAGATTCTGAAACTAAATGGACATTCATTACTTAATGATGCAAACCACAGAGGTTGGAAGGTCTTTCAGCACATGTTTCAGACACACCACCCACGTTGACTTTTGGTGTATTAATCTTAAACAATGTTGCATTGACATTCACAGACAGACAACCCACACTTGCAGACCTCTGCATTTGTCTGTTACTTTCCTTTCAATCCATTCTTTTCACGCCCATTTTGTATGTGAATGTATAGATTTGTTCTTGATCACATATCTCTGAAGTAACTTTTACCACTAATTCTGAACTTTAAGCATGTCCAGTGAAGTAATTCTCGTAAAAAGCTCAAATCAATGGCATTAAGTCACATTACTCTACTTATTTGATACTTGAGTAATTAGTGTAATTAGTAATAAACTATCAATTTAGCTTGCCTAGTTTGTTACTGGAACAGGACAAATAAATTGATTGTAAATAATTACAATACTTTTTAAATAGTATTAAAATCTATTATAGTTAACAAGCTATTTTATGAAGTCTGAATAAATACTGGCATGCTAAATAGACTATGAAATGTAATTTGAGTCTAGATGAACGCATGCAAATGGCTGTTTAATTACATTACATGGTACAAAAACCCACAACATACTACTGCGTGTTATGTTGACATGAAGGCTGCTTGAAAGCTGTAAATCAATGAAAGTTGTCATAATGTTCTGTAGAAACTGAAGTAAAGTGAGGCATTTCAACATTTGAGGTAAAGTAAGCAAATAAACCAAAGGAAAATTCAATGTACAACTACAATGACACGCAACAAAAAAATGTTGTGTTAGGTAAAAATTAAGTATTTCTGGTAATATATATTACCAACGTTGAGGATGGTCTGGCGCTACGCTGTGTTAACGTTTTCAGGGAGGTGCCTCTCTTACATTTACATGGAGCTTGTGTTTGAGACCGATGACTCCATAAGAAATCTGCAGAGTCCATTGATGTTATGTTAAAATGTCACCAATTTAAAGGCACTATTTCACACAGAAACCTTGGCAAATTGGTTATCAACTGGATTCCCTTACTTGCCAAGCTTGGGAAATAGACCAAATGACAAAAAAGAGGAAAACAAGTTTACTGTCATAGATAACAGATAAGTCTTCTACTATCAGTAAAATAAAGCAGAATGTTCCTGCCGTATAAACTACTTCTAGAACTTTGCCCCAGAATTGACTTTTATAAACAACCCCCATTGAATGTTAGAGGAGAATCATTCGGCCCACATAGTTGGTAATGCCCAAAAAATAAAGAAAGGTCATCGAGCGAGTGGAATTACTATCAAATCAAAGGAGAAAAATTCCAATAGAGCACAACATTGGAATTCACTAAAAGGCCAGGACTGCCAAGCCATTTCCTCTTAATCAATAATTTCCCTTAAATTATTTCTCAAAATATATTTACACTTCACATCTAAATGACACCTGATTTAGACAATAGCTGAAAACTGGAGATATATACATCCAGTGGAGTCACTGCCTGTTGATATTTTTATGCATGGATGTGTAAGGTGACAAATTATAACTCATATTAAATTAAATAGAGTGAACAAGTATTATGTTGCTTTTCTCTCTTTCATACTCTATAGCCCTTGGCTTATGTACATCCATTTCTCACTGAGACTTAAGTACCTGACCTTGTGATCTGGCTCATGCCTCCAGGTAGATGAAAAAGGTCAGTGGGTTATCCATTGATCTCAAAGATAGATGTATATACCTGGAGGTGCAATCCTGAATGGAACCTATTTAGAAAGGAGAGGGATGACAGTAAACAAGCTGGGTGAATTAATAACTGTAATGTGTACACTTTATTTCATATATCCAAAAATAAATTAAACATGTTTTTAGACAGAAGTTAAAGCATAATATTCTGATACTGGCCTCCTGAACTAATACAAATGTGTGTGTGTGTGTGTGTATATATATATATATATATATATATAATTGAGTTGATGGGCACTGTATATTATTTGAGAGAAAGAGGACAGCCATATAAACATAAAAGTTTACATGGGGTAATATGTTCAAGCACAAAGCAAGATAGACATATGACATCTCACTAATGTAAGAAGATTGATGCTTATGAAAATGCCTGATGCATGGTTGACTCTACTAACTCTCATTTAAATAACATCCATGAAGTAATAAATATTAAACAACACATTATTTAAAAACTCTCCAACAAAATCTGCATTCACTACAAATGCATTCAGGAGCCGTCCATCCCCCAAACTGTTTTATTCCTTCAGTGGCAGAGATTCATCAAATACACTGCTGCACTTAACTTAGTATTCAAAATTAGATCGACTAAACCTTATGGACTTTATTCACGAAAGAGGGATAATAGGGAATTGACCTGGGAATCTCAAAATTCAGCCCAAAGTAGCCTAGTTGTAAAAAAAAAAAAAAAAAAAACAACAGAATTTTTCCAGCTCGGCTACTTTGACCTTAAGTTTGCAATTCCCTTGTGAATTCACTCTTCCCTTTATTACTTGATTTCAATTTGCTAGTCGGGTTCAAACAAGACTTGGAGGCTGTCATTTGATGGACCAGTGCACTCTCCGTCCTTGGTGTGTCAGTTATACTGTACACAACCACTGACTATGGACGATATGAGCATCTCCTCCAGCTGGAGGTGTGTTTGCCGTCTCACATGCTGACATGTCACAGACCTGCGGCTGGAAAGTTTACTGAGACTTCCAAAGTGGGCTTCTGCCTGGTTAAAACTCGTATATGGCTGCCTATTTCCTCTTTAATCATTTTAGTATAAAAATCTGTCTTCAATACAGGCATTTCATTTTTCATTCAGTTTTAATCCAGGAGCATGAGCCCTCCCATCTGGCATTTAATTAGTTAAAGATTGATTCCCACTTGTACTTCTACTAACTTTTTTATTCATGATGCTCGCCCCCCACCGTCTGACCGTCTGAGTCTCTCTCTGCTAGAGCATTTGTTTTTGAATGACACCAACAGGATGGCCCCGTGTGGATTGGCTTAGTGCATGCCGACACCGAGGAAGCAAGGGTTAAAACAAAGTTGAGTCGTCTTTTAATGACCTGGGATGTACAAGAACTATTATTAGGGCTGCGTTTCCACCTGTGCCCATGGGAAAACAGTTATGTGTAAAGAACTCCTCCTCTAAAGCCACAAAACCTTGATCTAATACTGACAGGAGTTATAGATATCAACGGAGAAGGTAAATGTCAACCACTGGGAAAAATAAGCAGCACAAAATAGAGTGTGAGGTCATTATACACCAGAGGATGTATAGTCATAAAACTGTGCTTTTCACATCAGTCATTAGAGTGAGCTGCAAAAGCCATTACTGGCAAGGTAGAGATTGCAGAAGACCAAAGCATTTCAATCATTGTTATCCTCAACATGTTATCCAAGCATGCAGAGGGATGGGACTATAGAGAAGACAATGGTTTCATACACAGCACGACACTCACATCTGGAAAGGGAAAACAGTTTTATTAAAATCATGGTAGAAGAGATCTGACATGTGTGGAATCCAGGTCTGTAAATACTGCCAGAACTTCTCAGGTGAAACCAGGAATAATGAGGCTGTCAACATGTACTAAATACTTACTGATATGACACCATCATTACTTTAGTATAATATCATGGCCTTCAGAATGTTTCCTTTCCATACATCATTCATGAGTTGCTCTAGCTTCTGTTGTTCATTAGGAACAAAATCTATCTGCAATTCATATCCTCTAACAAGCAGGTAAAAAGGACACTTGCTGTCCCTAATAGATATCAATTTCTACCCTTCATCTTACAGCTACATATAATAAAGTAAGAGTTATCTGCATAGGCCACTGGGTTCACATCTGTCTAGGTCAAACAGTCTTAAGTTTATATTTAGTTACTAGATCTAGTTTCTTTTATTGAAATTAGTTATTTTTTTTTCTATTTTACCTGTAAAAATATAAAAAATTTACCCATGATACTCAGCTATCACATTTTTGGCATGATAGCTCTTGAATGATGCTCAGCCAACTTTTTTCAGTATTAAAGGTTTGCTGTGGGCTATGTCTCGCAAGATGTTCAGTTAGTTATGTTTTGTGTACTTCACAGTAGTTTTGTACCAATGTGAGTTCCTTTTATCACTGCCGCACTCCCTTTAGCGCTACTATACTATCCCATTATAGGCTCCACCCCCTTTCTTATCAGCACTACCACTCTGGCTTTCTAACTAACCACCGTTACTACAGACTGTCCATTGGTTTCAAAAACACTATCCACATACATCATACATATAAAACTGCTTGGGCATCTTATTCTATATAATTTATTTGCATTTTTTATTAATTTTAAAACGACTATGTTGATTGAGCGCTGCAAGATATGTTTGACTCACAATCAATCCTTCAAATAGAGAAAGCAACAAATAGCATCTAATATCAAACATCTCTATAATATGAGTACATTTGTGTAGTCGGACCTGTATTTTCCTATCCACACAAGAGGAAATGACCTACCAACACATTTTATAAGTAGAGTTGAGCGGACACCTGGATGTTCGAGTTTGGCGGGTTTGGCCGAACTTCGGGAAAAAGTCCGGGTTCGGGGTCGAACTTGACCCCGAACCCGAACCCCATTGAAGTCAATGGGGACACAAACTTTTGGCCACTAAAATGCCTCTAAAAAAGTCCTGGAAAGGGCTAAAGGGCTGCAAAAGGAAGTAAAATGTGGGTAAGAGTAGGACAAGTGCCCTGCAAGCAAATGTGGATAGGGAAATAACTTAGTGTCCTAGTGTCCCCCCCTGGTCCCCACCCATGGCCAACGGTTGGGGACCCAAATAATAATAAGGGGGGGACCTAGTGTCCCCCCTGCTGGTCCCCACCCATGGCCGGCGGGTGGGGACCCTAATAAGAATGAGGGGGGGACCTAGTGTCCCCCCCTGGTCCCCACCCATGGCCGGCGGGTGAGGACTACAAATAAAGTGACTAGGGGTGCCCAACCCCTAGTCACTTACCCCCCCCCCCCCATAAAATAAAAAATTCCTATCTACCCCCCCTCACCCTAATAATAGTGAGGGGGTGGGTAATAAGCTAACCTGTAAAAAAAAACTATTTTATACTTACCATTTGAGGTCTTCTTTCTTCATTCTTCATTCTTTTTTCTTTCTTCAGCCCCAAAAAAGGCCAAATAAAAAACCATAATACGCGCCACAACTGTTAAAAAAAAAAAAAACCTGAGCGAAAAAAAAATAAAAAATCCACGGGTGGAAAAAAAAAATCCAACTTGGAGGGCCCCGTGCAGACTGAGCTCTGCAGGGCAGGGGAAGGCTTATAAAGCTGCAATTCAGCTCTGAGCATTCTGATTGGTTGGATGTCATAGTGTGGGAAAGTTCAAAAAAATGATAGAGAATATACTTTTTATTCAAAGTCATAATTACAAATAACCCTACAAACCATGCTAGATCACAGTGCAGTTTACATGTGCATTTCAACTATGCAAAATTGCAAAAAAAATTAGGCAGAATAGATGGGCCGACTGGTTCTTAACATTCTATGTTTCTATATGAGGTCCAGATCCAGCAATAGTTCTGGAGGAATGGTGAAGAGTTCTTGGAACCACTCTGTATTTGTGAAGTGTAATTAGTTCTGTTCTGATGACTGGCTGTCGGCATTTGTTTTGTTGGGGTCACAGGTGTTGGCTCAATGTTGGCTCACCATCATACACTACAACTTGTAGGCATGAAATCAGAACCACGTGTGAGTAGGCCCTTCTTTGGAAGATAACCACGCATTGCCCTGTTGTAGTAAATTTGCCTGATTAGGAGAGCCAGGATGTCATGTGACATCCAGCACGCCAACATTACTGGAGACGCATAGCACAAGGGGGCGGAGAATGAATTCTGTGCTGATTCCGCTGGCACAGACGTCATCCTATGCACTGCATTCACTGCTCCACTGCATATCGTAGGTTCCATGTGGTCTTATAGTAACAAATAGATGAAAAACAAAATACTGGTCCATCATGTGATTCTTTATCCATGGGTTACACTTGAGCACTGAATGCTGAAGCAACCTGCACCAGAAGTTCGAGGTGGGCGGAGGATGTTTTATACAAAGGTGCACATGGAGATAGTGCCAGTATTAACCCCCATTGTGTCCAAAAAAGATGACAAGAAATTAATTTGCCAGAAATATTTTTTTCTTCAATCTTTCTAAAAAAAAAAAAAAGCAGAGGGTATAGATAGTACTCAATCATGGTACAGAGGGAACTTTGTATGGCTTTTATACCGATAAGGCAGATAGTAAGAAACAAAAAAGGTTTAGATATTGAATTTATAGTCTGATGTATATAATAAAATGGTTCTGGGAGCAGCAAGCTCTATATGTTTTATTACCATAACATATTTGGTAAAATTATTAAAATATCATTGGTGAATCCTACTTCATGTTAAATAGTGCTATCTTTTATGTGCCATAACCTAACATCATGTGAACATATTCAAATGATTGTGAATATCTAGGTGTATTTTATATTTATATATAAGTACTGTAACCATTTGTTAGGCATGGAAAGAATGCATTAGAACATCGCTTTGAAGAGAGCACTGGTGTAATCTGGCTCGATGATGTCAGCTGCACAGGAAAAGAGTCCACAGTGGTCCAATGCTCCAGGAAAGACTGGGGGAAGAATGACTGCAGTCATCAGGAGGATATCCACATCACTTGCCACCCTGAAACTGATACTCACAGGCCCCTCACAGGTAACTAACTAATATATATATATATATATTATGTGGGGGGATATATATATATATATATATATATATATATATATACATATATATTAATATATTAGAGTCCTTAATACTTGCACTCTACATTCAGCAAAACATGATTAAAAATCCCGCCGGTGCAAGTCCGTTCAGTAGTTAATTGTCAAGAAAAGCAGCTACTTACGTCTCTAATACACTGTGTTTTAATGCACTGTGCTATGTGAAAAAAAATCTACGTTTCAGTTCTGGATTGAAACTTTATTAAGATATACATTGTATCTGTTTGTGAAATAGTCATATATTTGAAATGCTTGCTTTTTGTACACTATGTTAAAGTAATGTTTTCATTACCCTTGGTTTTCTGTGACGTAAATACATTAAATTAACATTTTTCTTTATACAGCGACAACAGCTTACACAACTCTTAGTACAGCATAAAAAGACATTACAGGTTTTTTCTGTAGACATTCAGTGTTATTTCCGCCAGCATTTGCGAGGGGAGCATTTTAAATAATATAATGCTCTACAGTTTCTAGGGAGCATTAGGAGATTACAGATGACATTTTTAATGTTGCTATTCATTGTCTTGTTGGCTGGCAGCCATTTTTACATGATAAAAAAACATATAAGGTAAGACTGATGCCATAAAACACTCCCTGCTCTGCTTTAGGTTATAAAATAAAAAGGAAAAACATAAAGGAAATGTTGGAAAAATTGTTTGTTGTTTTTATTTATGATAAAAAATACACATTTTTAATATAATCCTCTACAAGTCATTGCAGATAAACATTTAGTAAACTATAGATGAATTTTATAAATATTTATTAAATCTATGAGCAACAACAAGGAGGATAAGAAAATATTTTGAATTATATATACTATGAGAAAAGGTGCCTATGAACTGACATTGTGATATCGTATTAGTATTATTAATATATGATTTATGAGGAATGCATTGGAGGCTATCTGCACTTTCTCCAGATTATATAAAATAGTCATGGCAGGTAAAGGGTTCCCAAGTTAGGTGCAATAATTGTGATAAAGGTATTCCTCATAGTAAACACAAAGCCTGTCTATTCTCTTATTAAAAACCTTCATTGTAGTACACACGTACACTCACACAGACTGAGTTTGCTCAACATGCATAAAACTTATCTCACAAGCCAGAAAGTGACTTGGGACTTAACATCTGGGACAACCTCTGCTAATAATATCTGCTGTAACCTGGAGCTTGGCTCCACTGTGTTAATTAGGATAGTGGTATGTTTAACCCCTTAGTGACATGACTTTTTTGGCTTGTCCGACGCTTGGTGACATGGGCTGTTTTAACATTTCTGAGGTGTTTGTGTTTTGCTGTAATTTATTTCTGTCTCATTTAGTGTACCCGCACAAACTATATATTGTTTTTATCGTTATAAGAAGGGCTTTCTTTTGATACCATTATTTTGATAATAGCATATAATTTGATGTAAAAAAAATAATAAAATATGGCAAAAAAATTGAAAAAATACTTTTTTTATGACTTTTATTTGAAAAATCGTATACTCATGTACAAGAGACAACAAAAAAACACTGCTAAAAAGTTTCTAATATATGTCCTGAGTTCAGAAATAGCCCATGTTTTTATGTTTTTGTGCTTTTTTATTCATGTTACAGGGCCAGAACTATAAGTGGTGCAAAGCTATTTTAAAATCCTTTCTTTCAAAATTAGCGATAGTGACATTGTAACACTGATTTCTGTACTAAATCCATGAATGACCCCCAACATGTACATATTTTTGAAAACTAGACAACTCAGGGCATTTAACTTGGGGTATTTTGACACATTTCATGTAGCCATTTTACCACCAATCTATGCCAAAGTTTGCAGCAAAAAATCTTTTTTTTTAATTTTTCACATATATTGCAATTTAGGTAAACATTACCTTAAAATGTGAAGGGATATTTCCAAATAACACCTCAATATGTGTTCAGCAACATCTCCTGAGTACAGGGATACCACCCATGCATAGGTTTGTTGGTTTGTTTTGGGGCTAAAAGGCCACATTTAGGGGGTGCGCATTTTGGTTTTCCAACTTGGAATTCTGACATGCAGAAAACTTGTGCCCATGTCCCATTTGGGACATTTTTGAAGCCAGAAAGTGTATTCTACCCCACAAAACCATATATATTTTTAAACTAGACACCCTAGGGTATTTCAAATGGTAGTATTTTAACACTTTCCATGCACTAATTATACTACCAGCCTATGTCAATGTTTTGGGTAGTAATTTTTTTTCACATACATTGTACTTTGTGCATGAATTCACAGATCCTGTTATATGTCAGTGCCAAACAACACCTCAATATGTGTTCAGCAACATCTCCTGAGTACAGGGATACCCCCCATGTATAGGTTGGTTAGGTTATTTGGGGGTTAAAAGGCCACATTTGAGAGGTGCGCTTTTTGGTTTTCCAACTTGGAATTCTGACGTGCAGAAAACCTGCGCCGATGTCCCATTTGGGACATTTTTGAAGCCAAAAAGTGTATTCTATCCCACAAAACCATAAATTTTTGAAAACTAGACACCCTAGGGTATTTCAAATGGTAGTATTTTAACACTTTCCATGCACTAATTCTACCACCAGCCTATGTCAATGTTATGGATAGTAATTTGTTTTTCACATTCATTGTACATCGGGCATGAATTCATAGATCCTATTATGTGTCAGTGCCACAAAACACATTAATATGTGTTCAGCAACATCTCCTGAGTACAGGGATACCACCCATGTGTAGGTTAGTTAGATTATTTGGGGGCTAAAAGGCCATGTTTAGGGGGGGTGCATTTCCAACTTGGAATTTTGACATGTAGTCAGCCTGCGCCCATGTTCCATTTGGGACACTTTTGAAGCCTGTCAAAGTATTTTACCCCATAAAACCATATATTTTGGAAAACTAGACATCCTAGGGTTTTTAAAATTGTGGTATTTTAACACTTTCCAAGTGCTAATTCTACCACCAACCTATGTCAAAGGGTTGGGATGTCATTTTTTCCCCACACACATTGTAGTTCAGGCAGGAATTTTCAGATTCTGGTATTTGCCACTGCCAACCAACACCTCAATATGTGTTCAGCAACATCTCCTGAGTACAGGGATACCCCCCATGCATAGGTTTGTTGGTTTGTATTGGGTCTAAAATTCCACATTTAGGGGGTGCGCAATTCCAACCTGGAATTTTGACATGTAGTCAGCCTGCGCCCATGTTCCATTTGGAACATTTTTGAAGCCGTCCAATGAATTTTACCCCATCAAACCATATATTTTTGGAAAATAGACATCCTAAGGTATTTCAAATGGTGGTATTTTAATACTGTATAGGTACTAATTCTACCACCAGCCTTTGTAAAAGTTTGTGGTAGTACTTTTTTGGGAGGTTTTTTTCCACATGCATTGTACTTCAGGCATGAATTCACAGATTCTGGTATATGTCACTGCCAAACAACAACCCAATATGTGTTCAGCAACATCTCCCGAGTACAGGGATAGCACCCATGCATAGGTTTGTTGGTTTGTTTTTGGCTAGAAGGCAACATTTGTGAGATGCGCATCTCAAAATTCCAACTTGGAATTTTGACATGTAGTCAACCTGCGTACGTGTCCTTTATGGGATATATCTTTGAAGCCAGCCAATGTAATTTACCCCCACCAAACCATATATTTTTTTATCGGTAGACCCCCATCACTACTTGTGGCAAGGGCTCAGCAGCCACCGATACATCGCTAGATGATGTATCAGAAAGCTGAATAGGGTCAAAATCGAACCCTGAGTCCGCGGCCTCAGAATCAGTGCGTAAGCAGTGATCTCGAGCAAAGAAGGGGTTAATAGCTCTTAGAAGAGCCTATCTAGTACTGTAATACATTACAGTACAAAGAAATTAATCCATAAAACAGTGCAGACAGAAAAACATACTGTTGCTGTGCAAGATTACTGCTTACACAGTGATGAATGGCAGGGAAGGGGTTAATACACAGTGAAAGACTTTCATAAAACCTGATAATTTTATAAAATGTTATTTTATATCACTAATACTGATCTGTCTCTTTCCGTCACAAAAATGTAAGTGAGGAGAGGGAGGCAGATCAATATTTGTGAATATTGATCCGACCAATTTTGATCTGACCAGGGCGAATGGTGAGCTTAATTGAGAAATCACCAAACCGCCTTTGCCACTAATTCGCTGTTACTGATCGCTATGCGAAAATATTTTTACTTTACATGTAATCCCCTAGCGGGTATGTGTAAAAAAAATAAAATAAAAATATGCAGACAGATAAAAATTGCTTTGGCGTCAATATCATTGCGTAAGCAGTGATCGACGGCAAAGAAGGGGTTAATAACTCTTAGAAGAGCCTTTTTAGTACTGTAATAAATTACAGTACAAAAAAAATTAACCCCTAAAAAATGCACAAACGGCAAAAATAAATGCGCTGATGTGCACGATCACTGCTTATGCAAGATCAGTGGCAGGGAAGGGGTTAAACGCAGGGAATTGCTTTAATAAATTTTTTTAAATTGTTTTAATATTTGTGTGTTGTGTGTTTATTGTTTTTTTTTACTTTTAGAACTTTGATCTGTCTCTCTCCCTCACTAAAAAAATGTGAGGAGAGGGAGGCAGATCATAACTGGTCAGATCAATATAGGGTTAATATTGATCTGACCAGTCAGTGGGGATGTTCAGCAGAACATCCCCACTGCCTGTCAGTGTGCCTGGCAGTCACTGATTGCCTCTGTGAAGAGGCAATCGTGTGACAGCCAGAGAGCACAGGAAGCAGGTACTTCCTGCCTCCTGTGCTCTTGCCCTTAGAAGGGCAGCGCCATCTTGGTCACTCAGTGACCAAGATCGTGCATTTTTTTTTTTGTGTTTCTGATTGCCTCGACTTGCGAGGCAATCAGGAACACTTTCTGAGCATAGGAAGCGAAAAATTAAGCTTGTAGTCAAGGAGCTCTGAAGCTTTCTGTGCTATTTGGAGTTGAGTGTCAGTTGGTTTCAGTAGGATTTGAAGTAATTTGGAGAAACACACTGAAATCAAGTTTGCGGTCCCCCACCGTAGAATAGAGGAATGCCAAAAGGTTGGGCCTATCTAAATTTTATTTGATAGACCTTTTAAAACGCCTCTTGTGTATTTTCGGCTCTTACATTCATTATTATAAAATGTCTCTCACATTTAGAATTTAGCTAGTAGAAACCCTGTATTAAGGGAAACCCTAATTTCTGTTTCCATTGTAACAGAAAAACGAATTTAAGAGTTCAAATGTGTGATTAAGTGTGGTGTTTGAAAACTGATTTCCATACTGCGTGAAAGTTTCTCACAAATCTAAAGCATTATTTTAAAATCTCTTCATTTTTTTCCTGTTGGAAAAAAATCTAGCCAGCCTATGCCAAAATTACTTGGCCTATCAAAAAGGCAACTAATACAGAATATATCACCTTAAAAGACCTCGGTAAAGCAGGGCTAAGAAATGTTATTTGGAAGAAAACGGAAGAACATTATTATGGAAAAATGCAGGAAGGCTTGTTTGTGAGATGTAAGAATTTATATAAGAAAAACCCACAAATGATTGACATTGAGAAAGTCCCCTGAGATTTGCAGGCTGCCAATTTTCTGCCTGACTGACTCCCCAGAACTGATTTATACTGTCCGCCAATTACGTCAAGAATAATGAGTTCCAAAACTGCCACCAAATGGGACCTTGTCGCTGTTGTTACTCTACAGTGCAACTATGTGACAGCATTGGAACATGCATCTTATCACACATGCTCAGACTTTTATTTCTACACAGTACAGTGAATTTGTGTTTTGACCTGAGCAATTTACAAACAATCCCCAAACATCGGAGCCTTTATGATAACTTGCGTCTAAATGAAATGATGTTTAAAGGAGGAGGGTAGAGGAGGTGTAATCCCTTTTTATAGCAGCTGCTGGTGAATTGATGGCCTCGTATCTTGCAGAACCATACAGCTGCCTCCTTCAAATTAAAACATATTACATTACTGAGCTTGCAACAGATAACAATTGCAGATGTTTCAGTAAATTCCATGTGCACCAGAACTTTAGTCTTCGCCCCAAATGATTTTCTCTATCCCGGGGAATAATAAGGGCAATAATTAAAGTATGTGTGACTTTGATAGATAAAGTTAGCATATTGAGACAGTCTGTCCAAAACCAAGAACAATAAGGACATGGAATGCAAATGGTCTGTAAAGACATGAACCATCTGTCCTGTCCTCATCAATACACTGTAAAATACAATATGGACAAATCTAGGGCTTTTAAAAACAAGGCCTGCTCATATTTCACCTTTTCATTACCTCAATTTTCCTGGTACTAATGTGAATTACAAACCTAGGAGCATTGCCTGTAACCACAAAGGATTAAAAGGCACATGTGTTTTTTCTATGTTCACTGTGGGTTCGCATTGTATTATCTACTTTGCACTCCATAGAAAAATATTACTTATATTGAGTGAGGCAGATGACTTGAATAGTCTAGTTTATTAACACTTGAACCCCCATTTACCAGTATGGATGAGTTTTTAGGCTTCTATAACAACCTCCACGTCAAAGAATTAGTAATGCCATTATATACATTCATTTTAGAAGTAACAGCATCAGATCACTGGGAACTGTTTACACAGTTTAATATATTAAAAAATATATATTTTTGTTTGCCGTTGTATGTGAGAGAAAATAGGCATGTGTATTGCAGGAAACTCAAAAAATGAACACAAACAGTGCATATTTGAAGTGTGTCGATTTAAATCAAGCTTCTAACCTAGAGAAAGACATTTCATGCCAAAACATTGGGGGGGGGGGGGGGGGGTGTCACTTTTCCTTTTAATATACTATAATGTAAATTGTATTTTTTGTCATTGCATATATTATTGCCCTTTTTCTCTGTTTGATGTACTGCTGCTACTTTTCAATATATAGTTAGATGTTTCATGTAGCATATGTTCAAACCTCAGTTTTGTAGGTTCAATGCTCGGTGGAATCAACTCATTAAATTAGGTCCCTGGATGTTGGGGAAAAGTAACATGTCCAGGGTGGACTTGAAATCAAAAAAATATATGAACATATCCTTCCTGGTTCAACGCTTTGGTATTATTACTATTATCTTATGTGTTATTATCTAAAGGTGTGATTTCAGATATTGTTTGCATTTTTTTTTAAATTGGTGCCTGAAAAAAAGAAAATACACTAATATATGTACTTAAACGTACACAATAGCTGATATTTCATCACCATTACCTCTTTAATGTTGCAGGCCTGGTGCCAAACTTCATTGCCCATGCAAATTTCTTGTTTAATTTCTAAAAAAAAAAAAAGACTAATTCAAAAGTCAGTGTTTGGGTTAAAAGAGGACTGAGAGCTGGATGATTTTATGAAATATAAATTGCCATCAGGCCCTGTGCAAACTTTATTCAGATTTTCTTTTACTTCACATGGGTTCACTGGCTCAAGCCAGGAGGGACTCCTCAAAATACTGCACAGATTTTTGCTCACAGCTACTGTTGTTTCAGGTCCTCCTTTGAGATTGATGGATGGAGAGACAAAGAAAGAGGGCCGTGTAGAGATTTACCTTAATGGCCAGTGGGGTACCATCTGTGACGATGGATGGACTGACAAAGACGCCTCTGTGGTGTGTCGGCAGCTTGGCTACAAGTAAGACTAATACTTTAAGGAAACAAAAAATCAATAAACTGTGCCCTTTTTTTTTAACTTCCCTACTCTTTTTTGTGTGTGTGTGTGTATATATATATATATATATATATATATATATATATATATATATATATACACATACATAACTCCCATAATGTAGGAGCTGTATGACTCCAGGATTAGGGATGGTCCTTGTAGTAAATAAATTGCTAAGTGTTTGTGTTATATTGTCCACCTCTGTATAACTCCAATGAGTCAAGTGAGATTCATTTTGGCAATCAACGTTTGGAGCAGATTACATTTATTAATGGGACAACAGGCTGAAGTGAGGTATATGTTTAAGAAAATGAAATCATTAATAGATACATTACTGAAATCACAATCCCTCCATATTACACATTTTTTTGTTTAAACCCAGGTGGGAAAATACACAAGAGATAAATAGATCAGGCATCTAGGAGCTGAGTTGACCTGAACAGTGTAAATGCACTGACATTAACATAAACAATACTAGAGATCCACTAGCCTTTGACTGTTTTAAATTACCTCTGCCCATACCCTCTTATAGGCTGCTTATTATGCCCACATTCCAGGCATTTGCCACTATTTTCTCTTTGATATCTTGCTTACAAACAAAGGTCAGGCAAAGGAGGTTGTCCAACAATCCTGCTACCTAGAGGCACCTGGGATGAAAATCCAATCTTGTACCCACTAACAACTTTCCCTTGAGTTTATGTTCTGAACTGTCTTCCTATAAAACCCAGTTGGCTCTCAACTTGTGATATTACAGCACATCTTTGAAAATGATGTCTCCAAGTAGACTTGACACAAGGCAACCCGCTGTGTACCTGACTTATATTATATGTATAATATTAAAAAAGTAACATCTGTACATTTAGCAGAACTGGGAATAAAATAATAATTTACAAGTAATTGTTTATAATGCATTTAAAATAATTAACTTATATATGATTGTTTAAAAAAGTTGTTTGCTTTTTTTAAGTGTCTAAAAAAATAAATTTGGAATATCGCCATTAAAAAGTGAGATTTGGGTGTTTCCATTTGCATTCTACTATCAGTATTACAATGGAACACACCAGAATAGCTGCATTGTAAGTGTGGAGTTTTATGCTCTATGGGAATATATACTTTCCTCAGACTGCTTTTTAATACATTTTGCATACAGCTTCTCTGGACAATTATTATACACACCATACAGCAGACATTGTTAAAAACAGACTTTTCTCAGACCAGTTAGTTCATATGGCCAAGGCACATTTATATAAACAAGAAACGTGGGCTTAAGCAGTGTTAGGTAATGTGAAGACTCTGTGCTGAGATTAAAGCTCTTAAATATGAATGTATATATAATATGTGTGTGTTTGTGTGTGTGTGTGTGTGTGTGTGTACTTCAATACATATGTGTAATGTATAGCAAAACTACCAAGAATAATGATGTCTTCAACCTACAATAAACTTTCCAAATCAGAATGAAGCCTTTTATAGTTTGACATTGCATAAAGCTCTGCTCCATTATGAACTAAATTTACTGTCTGCAAGCCAACATTGTCATTAAGTGAAGCCTGTTAGAAAAAAATAGAAAAATGATCAGCCTAAATCACATTAAGAACCTGTCTACCAAATTGCTATAGAGCTTTTAAAGACTTAAATATATCATAATATGTAATCACAATGCAGCCGGGCATCACATGAGATCACACACACACATTATCTGTTGTATTACATAATGTCTGAAGTCTGACAGTATTTAGGCAATTTAAGAAAGAGCAGCAGTGACAGATGTGACATGAGTGGTAGCTTTGTATGTCACAGTTGGTGTGTGGAAGCATGTGTTTTATATTTTTAATGTTGTTTGCTTTTTATGCGGGTTCTTTACTATATTTAAAACCATGACTGAAGATCTGAAAGGCACTGTGTAAATAGCACACAAGCATTTGTATTATTAAAGGGCCAGTCTGGGATGGAAAAAGTTTACCAGTCAATACATATGACATCACTTCTGCATCAGAGGACTTTCATAGAGTTACATAAGGACCCCCACTATTGATGTGTTGCCCATATATAAGCCACACCCATCTTGAATGTGCAAGGTATTACCTCCAATCATTCCCAGTGCCTCTCCGTTTATTTTTAAAAGGAGAAGTGGTAGGCATGTGAAATCCTGAGTATACAGTTGTATGTATACTTATTTTCTTACATGATAAATTATGATAAAACTGGGTGTGTTTACATTTTTTGATCTTACAAACCTAAATTTCTATGTCTACTTTCAAACATAGTAGAATATCAGCTTGTGCCTCTGTGATACTTTGTTGCTGCTAAGATCCACTACAAACAACAATTGTTTTTAGCAAGTATGATAAATAACTGAATGACTCAATTTACAATTGCACATGAGAGAAATATTTACTAAAATACCCATAACTTACTTGAAGGGGCATGTACTAAAAAAGCACAAATATTTTTTATGTGCAAAATTATATTTGCGCTTTGCCCCTATTGCAATGTACTAAACATGTAACACTGTTTTATAGTACATACGAGCAAATTGTGAATAAAAACGGGCATAATTGCAAATAAAAACTGGCAATTTTGCAAATATTTTTTCTACCTCTTTTGACAGAACTTGCTAAAAGCTGGTGTAATTTTCACAGGCAAATAAGAATAATTTTTTACAAAATATTCGCAAAACTCTTTAGCATGCGCAAATCTAATCGCAATTTATAAGTGCAACCGTAAAAATGCACGCTAAATAAAAATAAACGGAAGAGGCGCAAATCAGGGGAAACAAGCGCAAAATGTTACAAATTATTGCAAATTGCTCCTTACTCATGTTTTACCTACTCTTTCCCCCACTGCACTTGTTTAGTACATGACCCCCTTAGTTCCTTTGTAGGTTGGATACATGAGTGATGGACTAAACTTTATAGGAAAACTAAACTTTATCTTTCACTTGTGCTTCTAGTATGGAAGCACAAATGAAAAATGATTTGTCTCCTGTCTTAGGATAAACAGGCACGTACTTTTGAATGTACACAGACATGTTTTTATTTCCCTTGGTTCCTTAAAGGAAGGCTTAATAAAAGTTGAATTGTCCTTTAAAACTGCTTTTTGAATGGTGCAAAGATTGTAATCAAGTGACTGGATATTTCTATGGTTAGAGCAGGAGTGCGTGAATCTCTCCACACTCCAACAGCAAAGGTGTTTTTGAATTGTCAAATGCTGCACACCAATCAGACCCCTTTGCTTCTCCCTGGAACCACCAGTGATTCCTACCATGTAGCAGCAGGCTACCTCCCACCATTCCCCTCTTGGCAGGACAGACAACTCATAATCTGGACTGTCCTGCAGAATGCGGGACAGTTGGGGGTTTTGGCTGAAACAAACAGGCTGTGAGGACTTGGACATCACGCTGGATATGCAATAACATCATATCCAACGCACTAAATGGCTACAAGACAGCGCGGGGGAAGAAATCTGTGCTGAAGAGGTACAGATTTATGGTTTATTACCCTGCAATTACCCTGGGTATTAGTGGCTGCAGAGGTTGTGACGGGCCCCAAACAGAGGCAGACTCAATATTTTCTTCTTGATGCCCCCCAGCTTGTGAGGCCCCTGGGCTGCAGCCCCTAAAGCCCATACCTTAATCCAACCCTGACACCAATCAGTGCTGTCTCCATGACATGAAAGCCTGGACGTCATGGTGAAATAATATCATCACTTTTGAATGGTGCTCCCTTGGACCATCATTTAAAAGACTTGTAATTGACAGAAATGGGCTTCTGACTGATTAAAAGGTGATCTGGACAATTTAAGCTCTTTTTAAAGGTAACTTTCACGTACAATTTACTCTTAATATGTAGTTAACCATTCCTGTTGCTCTGCAGTGTGGTGTCATCCAATCTAACACTAGAAGGTTTAATGTAGGCCCTTGCTGGCATTTATTAGTGCATGATTTATAGTTTAAAACTTGATACTACAATCCAATGTGCTAACAACATGAAATGACAGCTGGGGGCAACGTTTTATGTCCTATAACTCCCAGGTGTCACATTAATGCGCAGGCCAGATACATCTAGGAACATGATGAAAGTAATGTAAAAAGACAAACCATTCAGAGAAGATCTGACAACAAATACGATATGTGTTTTGTTTTCTGAAATACATGCTTGTGTTTTTCAGATTATGCTGGCATTGTGTTCTCAGTTAGGCATTATAAAACTATATGAGGCTGTAAATCTGGAGAACGCATTGGTGCTTTGACTTAAGGCCTTTATTAACCTGAAAACTGAAAAAAATGTAAACTCTTGCATCAGTTATTTAAGTAACACCAAATAATCATGTGCATGGTTGTTTAGAAATGGTGTAGGTAAGTATTCAGGACTTTCTTCAGCACTGGATAAAAGGGTCTGCCTAACTATTCACCATGGGCTCAACTCTTGGTGCTCCAGGTTTAACCAGTAATTCCCCTGGTATACCACTTACTTACCTGCTGTGTGTGGTGACCAGCAATGCCACGAGTTGCACTTACTCCTTCCTCTCACTGGCATTAATGTTGCCTTGTCCTGTGAAATCATTCCTCCACTGACCCCTTTTAATCCTAACCATAATAATTATTTAAAATAATTTAAAACTAATTGTGACTGATCCTCTGTCACCTAAACAATAGTTATACATTGAAAGCAAACAATACAATATTATTATCATGATCTGTGCAGGTAAATGCATACATTTAGACAAACATATGTTTTAAATGTGTCTATGGAGTCTCCTTTTTATAACATCACCATTTGAAAATTATTTATTTACATATCAAGATCAAGGGGATGTCACAAACAGAGATGCCACAAACACAATAGACCTGTCACACGTCTCTATCTAAATATCCATCTTGACTCTATTTACATAATTATTTGCTATACACACCCTTTGGTTAATATGCTGTCCTCCAGCTGTTGCTGAAATACAGTTCCCATGATTCCAAGCCATCCTTTTGGCTCGCTCACCATTTTGAGTCTCCCAGCATTAGAGCAGTTGAGATTTAGCAACAGCTAGAGGACCATCTATTGCACAGACCTAAAAGCTTTAGAACCTAGGCATCCAACTGTGGCACACCAGCTGTTTTTGTACTACAACTACCATTATTACCTGGCATTCTAAAAAGCTGGTGGGGAATTATGGGGTTTGAAGTTCTGCAGCAGCTGGAGGGCCTCAGTTGGACACCTATGCTTTAGAGAAACAAAAAGGGGGTGAGGAGAACAGGTGATTAAATATGTATACATTGTTTTAAAAAAAAAAGACACAAGAAAGTCCCTTCTTCTGGTGTCTTAGGGACAATTAGTTCATTAGAATGGCAGCAGAGGCCCCCGCATAACTGATGGAAACTCAAAGGTTGAGATGGGGCCGTCCGTTTGGTTCGGGCTCGCTCCCCTAGCGCTTTGGGGACGTCAATGGGAGAGATGAATGGAGGATGTAGTGAAAGAAGTAAAGAATGTATGGCATAAAATACGCATAATTTACCCGATACACCATGACTGAAATGATAAAATTATCCCTCTTAGCAAAATAAAGACGAATGCTGGCATAGGATGGGGAAGGCTACCTCGAGATTTTCAGATTACAATAGGAAAGGGGGGGGAAAAAGACCCATACGGATTGATTGAATGAGAGGTACTTTCCCACGCTGATAGATGGAGAAGGGAACCGAACTATCAGTCGAGGGTATACAAAATAAAGAGTGCTAGAATATGAATGATGTATATACTGTTATATTTTTTGTATTTTTTTGTATATTGAAAAGCATAATAAAGAGATAAATTTAACAATAAAAAAAAAAGAAAGAAAGGCAGCAGAGGGTATTAGTCATTGGAACATTATTGTGACAGATCCAAATATGCCAACCTTATTACTATTATTATATAATTATGCTAGAAAAGTTATTAGAAAAATTGCAGTGTTGCAGTGACTATAAATAAAGGATCCAATGAACAACTAATGTAAATTTGTCAGTAGTTATGTTGAAAGTAATGAAATATAAATAATTGTAATTTCTGTCATTTTATGTTTCTTAATTATGTTTGTCATTTGAGCTATTGTTACCCATTGAGGCATCACCATTATTTTAAAAACGTTAATATTTCCCAGTACAGCGTCTTTGTCAAAAAGAACAGTTGGTGAGGGAATAGAACCATTACTATAACAAGTTTTCATTTTTGTTGTGTGTTTTAATGTAAATTGTGATTAAATAGACGTATATGCAAAATTTCACAGAAATCTATCAAGTAGCAAATTCTTGAATTAAAAGGGGCACAGCACAGAAAACAAAGTCTTTGTCTAACTGCTTCTAAAACACAGGTTTTGTCAGGTTAGGGTGAAGTAGGTATATTCTACTTAATTAACTGTTATAATAATCCAAACTTTTGAATCTAAACTTTGTTAAAAGTTTGTTTAAATTTATGTAACTTTTTTCACATATTTTACCTTAAAACTTACCTTAATCTTGCCACTAACTTGAAATCTAATTCTCTGTATTAGACCACAAGACCAAAAAGGAGGTCAGTGCTTCCTAGCTAAAGCCTGCTTGCATAAAAATAATAATGCAAAATATGCAACGGTAGTTAATCATAATAGGGTTTACCCAGTATGTTTTTGGAAAGAAAAATATAATTGTATTGCAAATTTCAATCATCAAACATATTATTGGATAAAACCTGCTTCTTGTAAAAGTTAAGAAAAAGAATCAGATCTGTAATTGAGTTACAGCTGTTTCTGTACAAATAAATCTGCCTATCTTTCCAAACCCTCCTTTTAACATTACAGCATTGTGCTGGCCGAAATCATACTCCCTGAAAAAGTGGAGTAGAACAGAGGGAGGTTGATTCCACGGCATTAGCACTTTCTTAGAGGGAGCCAAAAAACCTCTGCAATTTGAGCCAGTCAACTCTCTCTCACTGATGTCACTGAACTGAGAAGTACGGTGAACATGCTTTCATTGTAGAACTAGAGGAGAACTGTAAAATCTTCAACAGTCTGTATGCTGTTGACATGGAAATCTTCTATGTGTCCTATAATACAGATGATAGGATAATAACAAAATATGTATTGCTCACCCTTCTCTCATTGAAAAAGTTATCATTAACTATAGATGTCACTTTTTTTTATCAACTAATTAATTGTCTAATAATATTTTTAGGGGCCCAGCAAAGGCAAGGACAATGGCCTACTTTGGAGAAGGAAAAGGTCCAATTCATGTTGATAATGTGAAGTGCACAGGAAACGAAAGATCTTTGGCAGACTGCATTAAGCAAGAGATAGGAAAACACAACTGTCGTCACAACGAAGATGCTGGAGTGATCTGTGATTATTTAAGCAAAAAATCAGTAGTTGCTGGGATTAAAGGTATGGTCCATCACTTGCTAAACAAACAAAGCAGGCATGACCAGTTTACTAAACATGGACTGGACTCAGACCTTGATGGTTTCTGGATGCCCCTTGCAAAACTCACCTGTTTTGTTATATTATAATATTAATGTAATTGATTCTATCTCCACCAGGGTGTATATTTATATGCATGTCCTCCTTAATGAAGAAGGACAGAACATTTCAAGTTAGAAGTTTGTACAAGTGCCTTTCTTTGGCCATTCAAAAATTCCTCTCCTTCCTAGAGAGAACTGCCCTTGCAAGCTCATTTCTATCAATCATGCTCTTTCACCTTGGCATAAATGGCACAGATTAAAATATTCACATTCCAGGGTTGAGGAATTCCTAATATAGTCACCAAGCAGAATACACCACAAACTAAGCTACCATAGTGTCACGTGCCAGTTACCTCTGTTGGTATACAGTGAATTGACCACAACTAGTACCACACTCTACAATTCTTACTACTGTTATGGGCACTTGCAGAAATTACAGGTTTCGTTTCCCTCCTTCTTCCACCTTATTTCTTACAGTGGAAAATTTTGTAGCTTCAACTGTGTTTTTACTGTAATCAAACTGGCTTCACGCCCAGCTTTTGCAAGTAAAATGTTTAGACTATAGACGCCATTTTGTCCTGCTAGGCCTCATTATTTTGTCATGGCCTGCAGTGGCAGGTACTGTGACAGACTTATCTGTGATTATTGACCAAAAAATTGTGTTCCGCTCTGGCTTCTTGGATAAAAGATCCATATTAATTAATGTATAATTTGCAAGATGTTAATTTTTTACAGACATTTTGATGTTAGATCCACCAGGTAGCATAAGGCATGTAGTGACAAAATTAGCTAATGGTAATTTTGTAACATTGTTACATAGATAGTAGTTTAGATTGGAAACAGACTTGTGTCCATCAACTATAACCCTTTTCCTATTCCTTGTTTGCTGCTTTTGATTCAAACAAAAGCTAAACAAAATACACTTATAGGCAAAAGATAGGTAGATTTAAAAGTAACCTATAGTTAAGTGCAGAGTCACAACACTGCTCCCTGCTTTCATAAAGTGAACCCATGATGGTTAAGGCAGCAGGTATGTAATGAATGACAAAGAGTCTATAAGATTTCAGTTTTATGGAAAATCACATGTATTGATTTTTCTATCATAGTTTTCCATACCTGCAAATCTCCAAGGCCAGATGTGGTCATGGTTTCTAAAATCTTACTGCCGGTACATTTGAGGGGTAATTAATATAGATTGTTGTTGGTTTGTCCACTTCTGGCTCTTGACACTTTCTGTCTCTTGAGATATGCATACATTGGTCCAACACTGCATTGGAATTTTGTTTGTTCAGTAAGATATATTTCTCACATTTTCTCTCTATCCTTAATGTTGAGGATGTAGTTTATATTGAGTAATGACCTTATGACTTAATATAGTAATGTCTTTATATTTGAGTTTATATAGTAATGTGCTTATACTTGAGTTTATATAGTAACATGCTTATATTTGATTTTATGTAGTAATGTGCTACTATTTGAGTTTATATAGTAATGTGCTTTTATTTGAGTTTAAATAGTAATGTGCTTATATTTGAGTTTATATAATAATGTGCCTATATTTGAGTTTATATAGTAATTTGCCTATATTTGAGTTTATATAGTAATGTGCTTATATTTGATTTTATATAGTAATGTGCTTATATTTGATTTTATATAGTGATATCCTTATATTTTAGTTTAAGGTACTACTAAACATTCATAATTACTTTTCCTTCTTGTGTAGAATCGGGAGTAATTTTTTTACATTTTGAAATGTGCTTTTATTCTCCATACCAAGAACCTATATACCTTGATTCAGTTGTCGACTGTAGAACATTAATCCAGTAGTTAGTGAAACTCAGATTTAGGTTCAGTCAAATGAGATACTAACTTGCTTTCCTTTCACAGAAAGTAATAGCAATGCAATGAACATAGTATGCAATTAATGATGCATGACATTCTGACAGCTGTACAATTAACACAAATTAATGGATATTAACCCACAAAAATCATATATCATATAAACAAATATCCAAAGCTATCAGTGTAAGTAAAAAAGCAAATAACAGTGAGACATAGATTGAAAAATTCTTAGATTTTCCCAAGATATCCAGTAATCCCAGATAAATTGCCTTAATCCACAGTTTATTACAGAAAAAATAGGTGTCATTTTAAAATTACAGAACAAAACAGTGACTTTGCATCTATTTAATTAGTGCAGTGACACAAATAGAAACATTTCGTTTTTTCACTTCTTCTGTCCTGGAACACCAAAATTATTATAAATAATCTGTTTATGTAATATGGTAGCACGCATCAAATCCTAGCACCACAATATAAAATTGTATATAATATAGAGAAAGATGTCATTTTATTTTGGTTTATTACACTAACACCTGTAGCGTAGCATAGATATTCAGGATTAAAAGGCAATAAATTAATGATATATATTGAATTATTTTTTTTTTTTTACAGAACTTTTATTTTACTGGGGAAAAAGGTTCAACATTTTAACTCTGCTATGCAACCATTAATTGACAAATGCTTTGGATATGTTGTAACATAATATGGAGATGAATGTTCTATTTCAATATATATATTTATTTTTTCACTTCAGATTAAGAACTGGTAAAACATTTAAGTATTCAACCATATCACGACTTTTACAATAGCTTTATCAGAAACCTCTGCCAATAAGAACTGTTATAATCTGTTACCATATCATTACTTCACCAAATAATGCTGTATTAAACTTTATGACTTGCTACTGGAAATAAAATATGTGTTACTGTGGGCTCTGTAGCAGGGAGGAGGGTGTCATAGTAGTATTTTACTGCTGGTGAGTAGCAGAAAGCCCAGCGGTGTGTATAGGAGCAACTATTAAATATTCATGTTACTGGCCATTGGGGAAATGCCTCTCTCATCCATGTAAACTCAACGTGATGCTTACACTTAGCTCCAGAGACACTGGGCTGAAATTAGAGTTGGCTGTTTTCCTGTTGGAGGCTCTTGGGTATGTTTCATTGCTTCTCAGTTTACATATGTAGAACTTTGCTTGTGATCGTACAACCTCTTAGGTTTCCTTTTTTCCATCAGCTTATATTGCATGGAATATGTAGGACAGGGAATCCCCAACATATTTATTTTTCGTCATTGGGAAAGTATGTTGTTATTAGTATTCCATCTGTTTAAATATAATTTCTGTATTTTATTTTTTTTATTTAAAATGGGGAAATCACCATTCTTAGGAATGATTTATCTCTCTCTTTTTTTTTATTTTATGTGCAGACTCTTCATCATTTGTTTGTGGATCAAGGTTACTGCATCGTCGACCTAAACGGATTATTGGCGGGAACAATTCTCTAAGGTAAGTAAGTTGTTTTGAGGACTAACTCATCATACACGCCATATAGTTACTTTCAATGGTGGTTCCCTTTGCTAAACTGTAGGCCAATATTTTATCACACTACAATACAGTGTAGCCACCTATTTTTAGAAGAGCATTCTGTAGACTAAAGAAAATGAAAAGCAGATATTTTCTCAACTCCGTCTACTACAAACTGCAAATAAAGTTTAATGGATTTATAGCTATTTCCCATATAGTCCAGCGTATCTTTCCTAGCCCTGCTTATTGGATGTCACTGACTTTACAGACCCCCAAGAAATTATTTTCATTGTAAAACAGGTAAAAAACATTTACAATATACAGAAAATTAGCGCCTTTCACGATACAGGGGTCAAAGACATACCAAGGAATCATGCAGAATACAGTATTTGATTCACCACCAAAAGCCAAGAATGCCAGCAGTTTAGGAATTTTAAAAGTGCCTACTTCTGCCACCACAATTTTATACTGAGAGTTAGAATTACACATTTCACCCATATCTTTGCATAATGTTTCTTTTAGATGCATTGACTTACATGTCTGAATCTCCCATGCACATGAATTATACAAACAAGCATTAGCCTTAACTAAATGGTTTGGGTCATTGTGAAAAACCTGCAACAAAATAAGTAATCAAATATTTGGAGTTATAGATTTCATTTCTTCGGCAGTCTGATAAATTGATTCTTAGATTACGTTTGTAGAACTGTGCTCATGAACTTACAACCTCTTAGTTGTCATTTTATATTATTCAATAATATATGGATTTCATAAACATGCCACATGTGTAGAAATAACCATCTTTAAAAAAGATGCACATTATTTTGCCTATGGGCATACTTAACTTCAGTTGTAACGCCTGTTTATCATTAAATAAACCCACATTACTGGTCTGCAGCAAAGGATGGGCAATTAGCAGGAATCAATGGTACACCCTTTCAGTGCTGGTGCACTCCAACAGTAACCGACAAGCAAGAGAAAGTTGAATTTATGATTAAGCACTATTTGTGCAAAACGCATCACGCTTTATTATATCCCACTGGTGTGCTGTTGTATTTGCACAAGACATTTTTGATGTGGATTGAATAAACTTCATCAGTCTTTTACTTGCAATACTGAGTAGGTGCTTTGTTGCTTTTTTCCGACTTAATGCTGCATGCTGTTTTTTGCTGTTTTGTATTTTGAGTATGCTACTTTCTCTGATCCCTGGGCTGTGAGACTTTTGGGGCTATTCACCTTAGGTGAGTTGCAGGTGAGGTGAGGAGAGATGAATATTTCATCTTACCAATTTAACCATACAATGTGCAGGGTCAAACATGGTGAGTTTCCCCTGCTAAGCAAACTCATGAGGTTTGTCTCTGTACAATGTATAACTAAATTGATGAAATTAAATGTTCATCTCACCTAATCTCACCTCAACTCACCTTTTAGTGAATAGCCCCATTTGAGTTCAGCGTTTACCTTTCCGTCTTATCATGTTTGGCATTTTGGAGGATACTTTTGGTGGGGTCACCTAAAACTCCAATAGTGACAAAAAGCTGGGCTCTTTACCCCGAAGGAGAAGGAGAGGATTATGGGATGAAAACATCTACCTAGATATTTCAGGTCTTCTGTCCTTTCCTTGCAACAAACATCCTGAATTTCCTATTTAGTGGGTACCATGATGCTTAATGATATTTCCAGATACAGTTGAAATCCCCAAAGACATTTGAAATATAAAACAAATTCATACTGTTACCTAGGGACTCTTATGACAAACTTATAGCTCCCTAATGACCAATTTGAATTTGTTAATTCTTATACTATATGTGTTACTGTACTGTATTTGTGTATGGACATAAGTTATAGCAGTAATAAAATCAGCAGGCAATGGCTTGAAGGAATCCATGTTCAAGGCAAAGAGTAGCACAATATGTGCATTTATTTCCACATTACGTTGTACCCTGCTGGCAGTTACATAACTATAAGATGTGTAGCCAATTATGACATCTGAATCTGTTACCTACAGACAACTGTGTTATTGGATGGGTAATGTTACACAGTTTAAAAAAGCTACCCATTAAAATATTTTATGAGCTATATACATTCATGTATATTTTATGAAATGGAAGATATTATTTGCAACATGAGACTTAGCTGTGCCACATACTTTAACCTAATACATGGAAAACAATACATTTTGTATTCACACAGACAGTGGGAAAAATACAGACAACAATAATTATTATTATTATTAGATAGTTTTAGGACATTAAGTAAAGCATTAAATCAGCAGGAAAAGCCAACAGGATACTAGTCATTATATTATTAGATGACCGTTAATAAATAAATAGAAACCTCTACCCTTTATTGCCAAACTGAAGGAGTGACTAACATTTAGCAAATTGTCTTTCCAAACCTTGAAATCACCAATGTTATTATTATTATTTTGAATTTAAGGTCATATTTTGCAAGTGCTGCACCATGAGGTAAACAAAGCATAGGGGAGGTAACAGATTACATAATCTTAAAGCTAAAGAAGGCACTGTCCATACTGGCTTACTGTTCCAATTTGAGATAAAAAGAGGTAAGAGATTGATGGTTGACTATTCTTCAATATCAAAAAGAGAAAATGGAATTCCAGAGGTACAAAAAGTATCTAGTAGTCCATAATAGTTTTTAAAAATTACTTGGAAGGGAACAGTTGAAAAAACACAAATCAAGTTTTCATTAAGCCTTCTTTGCTGAATATATCTTTGACAGGGGGCGGACATGTTATTTAGAATCAGATCTGATCCTGGTTTTCAGTGGCCTGATAGAGCCATACAAGCAAAGAACACTCAGTATGGTACTTTATTTGTATTCTTTAATTAAATCATTTAAGTTTAAAATGCCTACACTTAATACAATATTTCAATTAAAATTGCTAACTTTTTTGTCGACAGTTGTCCTTTAACATTCTTGCATTCATAAATCTAGTAAGCTAAGAAATTTGAATATGGTGTCATTTGGTCATGTCACTGAGGAGGATGGGACTTCAGAACTAAAATATTTATAGTTCTATTGCTTCATATATTTACTGGCATGTGTTCAAGCAGATAGATTTGTATTGTTCTAAATTTGCACCCAAACAGCCCAGGATGACCTGCCTCCTGTGATAAGAGATCCAGGTTATGCTTTTACCTTTTATATCAATTTAGAAGTAGCGATACCACTGCTGTTAATACAATACTGATCAGATTCTACTCAGAACTAATAGCAAAGTAACTGGAATTATTTTCATTGATTCCAATTATTGAATCCAGTTTGCATGAATTATTTTCAGTATTTTCAAAATGCTAAGCACACAGGGCCTTATCCAGAGAGCATACATTTCCCATAATAACATTTTCAACTTGCTTCTTTACACACAGAGGCGGCTGGCCTTGGCAGGTAGCGCTGCGGTTAAAGTCGTCTCACGGTGATGGAAGGCTATTATGTGGGGCCACTCTTATCAGCAGCTGCTGGGTGCTTACTGCTGCTCACTGCTTTAAGAGGTACGTGGACATATTGTAAAATCAAATAGTATTTCAGAGGTCAGGAGTACATAAATTGCTTCTTACAACTTATGCCAACACACTGTTTTTTCTTACTTCCACTATCATTATATTTAGCTAAACTCAAGAATTCTAAAATTCATGTGTATTGTAGAAAATGGTGGCAATTTTTCAGTGACTATCTTTACCATTAAAACAATCCTGTCTTTACATCCTACTCACTTGTGTTAACTGGGCTCTATTAATTACCTGATGCTATGGAAGCAATACATTCAATGGAGGCACAGGGATGTGATGACAGCATCAGGGATAATTTAATACCAGATGTTTATTTTTAATATAGTGTAATATGAATGGATGTACAGTAAGTATTCATGGTACATAACAAGGAATAATACTATAGAGGTGGCATGTTAAGCTATGTGGGTCGATATGCCTTCGGCATAGAGGTTTTATAGCAAAAAAAGCATTAAGTATTATGGCTAGATAAAATGATGTTGGTACACGTAATAGTACATTAAAGATTGGCATGTTTTTATCCTCTATAAAGTGTTATCATGTCAGTTCTACATGACAGGACATTTTAACAACAACTTGTCTGTTTGACTGACAGATGACTGTTGGGTGTATCTGTTTGCTGACAGGCCATATCCATTAGCACAGATCGCAGGAAGCAAATTTCCCAGTGTTTATTTTTTTCTGCTGATTAACTTGTCAAATGAAACATTATAGAAAGTTATTTAAAAATTGAGTTAAAGGGACTGTCAACCACAACGTGCTTACACTGTGAATATAGAGAATAAAATATGATATAAAATCATCTACTCATTGTGTTGAATTGTATGCAAATCCAAAGATAAGGAGAAAAATATGTTTTGTGGTGTCAGGGGCGAACGTAGCTGGTGAGTGGAGCTGGATTGCAGGATGGCGCAGTCAGTGGACGGTATCCAAATCCTGTGGAGACTGGTGCTGCAGACAGGGTCATGGGGGGTGGGTGACGAACCGTCAGTAATTATGGGAGACACAAAGGGGTAAAATCATTAAACAGATACAATGTCCACCACTAATGCCGTTACTAACTTCCATGCTTTGTGAGGAGGATTACCAGACCCGTTAAAAAAACAACAATGAAAAACAGTTTGGGGCTTTCCTGTCCCAGGCCTAATATTGGCGGGAATATCGAGGTTGTGGGGCCAAGTGAAGTAGTGTGCAGTAATTTTAAAAGGTAGTTCTAAACAGCGGAGGCCATCGAATCTAATCACTGTCTGACAGACTGTTATATTATTTTATTCATGGAAGGATAAGCCTAGAAGAATATAGCATCTTGCAATGCTGGTCTGACTTTTTAAAAATTACCTTTGGAAATGGTCGGTGCATATAAGTGGTAATGATCATATACAGTTGCAAGAAAAAGTATGTGAACCCTTTGGAATGATATGGATTTCTGCACAAATTGGTCATAACATGTGATCTGCTCTTCATTTAAGTCACAACAATAGACAATCACAGTCTGCTTAAACTAATAACACACAAAGAATGAAATGTTACCATGTTTTTATTGAACACACCATGTAAACATTCATAGTGCAGGTGGAAAAAGTATGTGAACCCCTAGACTAATGACATCTCCAAGAGCTAATTGGAGTGAGGTGTCAGCCAACTGGAGTCCAATCAATGAGATGAGATTGGAGGTGGTTACAGCTGCCCTTCCCTATAAAAAACACACACCAGTTCTGGGTTTGCTTTTCACAAGAAGCATTGCCTGATGTGAATGATGCCTCGCACAAAAGAGCTCTCAGAAGACCTACTATTAAGAATTGTTGACTTGCATAAAGCTGGAAAGGTATCTCCAAAAGCCTTGCTGTTCATCAGTCCACGGTAAGACAAATTGTCTATAAATGGAGAAAGTTCAGCACTGCTGCTACTCTCCCTAGGAGTGGCCGTCCTGTAAAGATGACTGCAAGAGCACAGCGCAGACTGCTCAATGAGGTAAAGAAGAATCCTAGAGTGTCAGCTAAAGACTTACAAAAGTCACTGGCATATGCTAACATCCCTGTTAGCGAATCTACGATACGTAAAACACTGAACAAGAATGGATTTTATGGGAGGATACCACAGAGGAAGCCACTGCTGTCCAAACAAAACATTGCTGCAGGTTTACAGTTTGCACAAGAGCACCTGGATGTTCCACAGCAGTACTGGCAAAATATTCTGTGGACAGATGAAACCAAAGTTGAGTTGTTTGGAAGAAACACACAACACTATGTGTGGAGAAAAAGAGGCACAGCACACCAACATCAAAACCTCATCCCAGCTGTGAAGTATGGTGGTGGGGGCATCATGGTTTAGGGCTGCTTTGCTGCGTCAGGGCCTGGACGGATTGCTATCATCGAATGAAAAATGAATTCCCAAGTTTATCAAGACATTTTGCCTGAGAACTTAAGGCCATCTGTCCACCAGCTGAAGCTCAACAGAAGATGGGGTTTGCAACAGGACAACGACCCAAAGCATAGAAGTAAATCAACAACAGAATGGCTTAAACAGAAGAAAATACGCCTTCGGAAGTGGCCCAGTCAGAGTCCTGACCTCAACCCAATTGAGATGCTGTCGCATGACCTCAAGAAAGCGATTCACACCAGACATCCCAAGAATATTGCTGAACTGAAACAGTTCTGTAAAGAGGAATGGTCAAGAATTACTCCTGACCGTTGTGCACATCTGATCTGCAACTACAGGAAACGTTTAGTTGAAGTTATTGCTGCCAAAGGAGGTTCAACCAGTTATTAAATCCAAGGGTTCACATACTTTTTCCACCTGCACTGTGAATGTTTACATGGTGTGTTCAATAAAAACATGGTAACATTTCATTATTTGTGTGGTATTAGTTTAAGCAGACTGTGATTGTCTATTGTTGTGACTTAGATGAAGATCAGATCACATTTTATGACCAATTTGTGCAGAAATCCATATCATTCCAAAGGGTTCACATACTTTTTCTTGCAACTGTATACATGTATATTCTATTGTGTTTATTTAATTCAACACTTCTGTCTATCTGACTGAACCAGTGCCTGCAGTGACTTGGGATTGCTATAGGAAATTAGTTTAACATTCTTGTAAGAGATATTTTGCTGACAGTTTATAAGGTATATGTGAACCAGATGTGTGTTTTTAAGGGAAAATGAACCTCATTAGATAATAGTGTTCTTTGTGGCAGCACAAGAAAATAACTTTAATAAACCAATACTTTTCTCAACCATCTGGCAAGCAAAAGATTACATGAATACACTTAGCATCCCTTTATAATTTCCTTCCACTATGACATATTATGAACAATCAAATACATTCCAAAATATTTTTAATCCCCTGTGAGAATAGTACAAAGCCACTAATTACTAAAGCTTTAAGCACATGAGTATGGGCGTAATTAGCAAACTTCCATATCACAAGTAGGAAGCACCTTCTCCTCCAAAGCACTTCGAACTTAAGATGATGTAGCCAAGACATGAAGTGATTTGCTAGCTAAAATTAGTAAAAAATGTGTCACTTAATGTTTAAAACAATATGAAAAGGCAAATACAGATGTGTTGTTTACATATGCTCTGTTGAAAGTATTTACATATAACTGTGAAACATTGTATGTATTTTTACTTCTCCCAAACTTTTTAAGCTTGTATGCTTTACCAGCAAGGAACAGCATAATTATTATCAACATATAGTCTAAAAAGCAACAACTGTGCCATAGTTATTTTGAGTGCATAGTATGCCAACCACAGACAGCAATACAGAATTATTATCATCAATCTGTAAGCTATACAGTGGGTGATATAGTGTAGTTGTTATAAGCATATAGTCAGCCAGTTACAAACAGTGATAGTTACTATCAGCATGCGTGTAGCTACTATTGGCACAATTTGTGATACTGTACAGTTATTATCGGCAGGCAGTCTGACACCCACAGATGGTGGTCTGATATAGTTATTATTAATTGTTATTACTTGCAACTTAGCTGGCTCACGGAACAGCTCCGAACTTTTCCAAGTTAATGCTAAATAAATTTCCGGCTGCCACAAGTTGCTATGTTAGTTACTCACAGCCAATTCGGGAAAAGCCAAGTCCAATAGGTAATTCTAGAAAAATAACTAAGTTAGATGTTGCCTGTTAGGTGGAAACTCACTAAGCAATGGAACCTACATTTTCAGGTTGTAAACATGTTTTATTTTTCAGTGTTACTGGGAAACTAAACATTATTCATCTATTAACGTCCTTGTTTTAAAGTATTGAGGCATGGTGAGATCTGGAACTATTTTTGATTCCCTTCCAACATACAGAAAGTCTAATTAAGGACATGTAATTTTATTACTTCTATAATTTGATTTCCTGTGTTATTGACAATTATCAGATTAGAACTGACATAAACATATGTTTTAGACATACATTGAGGAACCTGATACACATTACTTACAGCAGCGTAACATAAAATGCAAGAATCGTTCTGCTCTAAAACAAGAGGCCATTATTTAGCAATACTTCTTGATAAAAAGTCCCAAAGTGCTCATACTATGTAGCATTAGAGTTAAAAACCCAGTTTCTTTCAACTGTGATTTCTAAAACTAAATATTATCCTATTTAGATATTAAACAAGTACACCTTCCAAGGTATTGCTTGTTTTACAGCCAAACAGGTTGACAATTACCAACTATTCATTTTCAGCATTGATGACACTACTTTTATCCAAAGGGCAAAGCTGGCAAATGCCCAGCCTCTAGGCATCCATCTGTGGCCCTTCAGCTGTTCTGGACTATAACTACCATCATTCTCTGCCATTCTAGAAATATAGTGAGGAATTATGGGATATTAAGATCAGCAGCAGCTGGAAGGCCACAGTTATCCAAGTATAAGCTCTATTCTTTTCCACCCTGTTTTCCTGGTGTCAGACATAGAAACAGAACTGTTGATAGTGTATATCATTGAAAACTGACGATGGAACAGAGCTGTTGCCTCCAGCTAGAGATGTCTGTGAGCACACATCCTCTCTCATCATTGGAGAAAAAGCATGAAGGAGCAGAGACCTGTGCTTTTGCTTGCTCAGGTCTCTGTTGAACTGTTTAGTCATGGTCTGCAATTTTTATGACAATGGTGCGAAGATATAAGATATTATTAAGCAGCTCATCCCAATAGCTAGACATCATACAAAAAAACAGGGTCAGAAGGGGGGCAGTGCTATAGAGATGTGTGCAACAAGAAGAAAAGGCTGGCAGTGTAGAGAATGGGAAAAATGATTAAAGGATGAGAGTGTTCAAATTAGATATTTGAAAACTAAAATTAGAGGCAAAAAGGACAAAGGACACTACTTAGCCATGTAGTATACATTTCCATAGGGTGTACCCAATATATAACCATTTTTTCCGAAATGGATTTTTTCACAATGACATGCCTGATACAAATAACCATCATTACAATTTTTGTAAACAAAAAGATGATATTTGGACATACATGGAATTATGGCCATGTCAAAAAAACACCTAAAAAAAAGTGGTAAAAAATATATTCTCTGGAGAGCAGCCACCAGGGCATCTAGGGGTGGCGGCTGCCCTGGTTAGCTTCCTCTTCACCCGAGTCTTGATGTCAGAGGATCTGAAAGATAAGAATAGAACATTGATTGCAATTGGTTTCCTATTAAATATCATCTGTATCCTGTTTACACATATATTTATCTCTACACATCTATCTATCAATGCATTATTTTATTTAGAAAGTTATTTACCAGGAAGAATACATGAAGATTTATCTCATTTTCAAGTATGTCCTGTGGACCCAGTCCAGAATGGAATTACACAGAGTTACACATTTACCAGTAGATAAAAAAACAAAACACATACATACATATATTTATACAAGTTTGGGTGGTGGAGCAAGCCGTGATCGAGAACCGACGCTTGGCAGAGGGGCTCCTGACAAAATAGCTCAAAAACTTGTATTATAGATGCACAAAACTGAGCGGAAGATACTGGAAAAGCTTTCTCTTGATATGGGGGCTAAACATAAGAAAAATGACAAGAAGCCGAAACCCAAGGGGCAAGATATTGGGTTCTTGCTTGCCAGGCCTGTAAGGCCTGTCACAGCTGATCACTCGCTCCTCCACCCAAAACTACACAGACAAGTCATTGGAGGACTCCAACATACCTCGAACGAGTGGCAAACAACCTGCACCACAGCTGAATTTAAAAACGGCTAATACCCCTGCTACGAAAGGGGACCTACAAACTCTCTTCCATGACCTGCAGGGCGTGATCAAGTCGGAAATGGCGGCAGTGAAAACTGAGGTGTCACGACTATGGTTTTTTGGCCCACCTATTTGACACCGCACCCTGTTGGTGTCAGGTGTTCCCACACTCGGGTTACTCTTTCCCCCCCCTTTTTCTGACACTCTTTCTCCTTTTCTGATATTCCCCATCCCTTTTCCCCTTTCAATTTTTCATTCTATGTTATTTCACTTTTCTTCTTCTTTCTGATTTGATACTATTTGGTCATAAGACCTATGGCCACCGTACAGCCCCATCAGTTATCTGAGCCTTAATTAAGTATTTTGGAATCCGTTAGCTGTACGTTTTAGCGTTTTCTCTCATGATAATAGTGTTCCAGACAGGATTATCTTATTTTTGTAATTTACTCATATGTTTACTATTAGAGAGTGATAATAGGGTCATTAATGTGTATTGTTAGTTATGAAGAGGTTCCAGCACGTTCCCTTTTATCTTCTAGTCTGAGACCTCTTATAGTTTAATCTCTATGTACATGTGCTACCACATATCTAATACTACACTGACATTGATATGTACTGCAACACCCATGACCCTTAGCTACTTGCATTTGTTTGTACAAGTTAATTGCTGCAATGTGCTTCTTGCCCACCCTCTCTACAGCTCTCAACAGCTATATTTCTTTACACGCACACACACACACACACACACACACACACACACCCTTACAGCTTCTTAATGTGTCATAGCCATTTTATATGCTTTATGTGCAGCCACATGCAACATTCCCTTTCTGTACATTCCTAGCTATCCTTGGACACAGTTCACATAGTACATATGCTTCAGTAACTGCTGGTGTGTGAGCTATGCATGTAGTGAATTTTTACATGTGGTCCAATGGTGTATGACTTCACCACCTCTATGGACCAGTTGTTCCCAACAACTTTGTTGACATATTCCACAGCCTGCCAGATGTCATGTCTTGTCCTCAGGCGTCTCTTCTTTGCTGCTGCCCCTATCATCCAGTTGTAGTGTTGGAACAGCTTCTTGAATAGTGCCATGTTCTCCAACATAAATCTCTGGGCATACAATGACCCTTGACTTGCCATATTTCTTTTTCTTTTAGATTTTTTTTTAGTTGTAGTAAGCTGCAAATCCTGCTATCAAATGGTGGTCTTTCCATGTGTCATGATATCTATTTCCTATGGAGGTTCAGGTTTTTTTGATTGAATTTCAAATTATTTTGGGTATTTCTGGGCTATTTTTGTCAGTGTCCGAAATCTTATACAGCATGTTTGAGGCTACCAATATGGTTTGTGCATTTCAGGCATATTTTGGCTGCATTTGGTTTTGGCAGATATTGGTGTGGAATCTGCTATGATTTCTGAATTGCGAACATATTCGGAAGAAAATCAGGACTACCAGAGTAGCTTGACATTCAGGTCTCAATGTGCCACCAATGTGCACACAAATCTGTCCGCAATTCAGAGGCACCTTTTCTGGAACGATTATCAGCGCATATTTGGTCGACCCTCATATCTGCATAAGGTTGTAATGTGAGAGCCACATAACATGCTAACAGATAAGGTCACATAATTAGTTATCAGGGTAAAAGAGAAGTATGATATAGATAAAATAAACCATAAAGTACTTACTTACAATGTTAATCTACTCTGTACTACATCATATTTAAATTCACAAAGGGGATTTTATTCCCATGACAATGCCAGTAAGACATTGAAGGGATGTCACTTGAAGGTGAGGCTCCATAGAATAACTTTGGGATTTTCACTAACGTTCTTAATTAGGGATAGAATTATCCAGCCTTGTGAAGGTCAGAGTTCCTGGTTCAGACAGTTTTTATACTGTAGTCACAAAATCTCATCCCATGTGTGCATGAAATCTTAATTAATTCTTCTCGTTATCGATGCATGCATTCCGCTTTCCCCTTTGCCATGAATTAACACTGGATAGCTGCCAGGCAGTGATTACGTTTAAATTAATTTTAAGACAGGGTGTTATTACCTTATGACAGCCAACTGTGAATAATTCATTTTCTATGCTACTGTAACCTCCTAATCAATGATTGGGTTAGACGGAGTGATTTGCCCTACTTCAGTTCAAAAGTTAATCTGGAGCTTGCAGAGGGGTCATAATTTGTGCAGAAAGGGAAAAAACAGCCTGTATTAATTACATTTTTGAATGACTTAATGTATGTTCTAAAAGCACCAGTTATTACCAGCTATCGGGGCAGCAAGTGTTAAATTGGGATCCCAGAACAAAATTCTGCAGAACAATGCCAATTTGGTCGGAGATGATAAACGTAATATTTTTCCACAGATAACATCTCTACTCCCTTCCTATCCATTCCTGGAACTCAATTTCTGAAGATTATTTCTCCACTTTTCAAGTCCGTTGAGCTCCAATATTATGCCAAGAAAAAAAATTGCAAGAGTGTGCTAGGGGAATCCAACAATAAGAAACTAAAAACCAATGATGTATCTTTAACTCAGAATAGCCTTCTGGTTATGATGTAACTCTTTCAGTGCTAGATGGGTGTATGATGCGTCTAAATGGGTTTTGATGCTTCTAAATGGGTTAAGACATTTTTGTAGTTCTCGTAATGGGCACTTTTTATAAATTAGGTACATGTCATTATACAGGTTCATATAGGTTTAGAACACAAGCAGATAATTACGTTAGAGATATGTATGCAATTACACCTTTTTCAAATTAGGGAAAAATCAAGAGGTCTTCAAATTTTATTATGATAGAAGCAATCCAAGTATAAAATCTACTCATGTGTGAACATTGTTATTCATACCTTGGGCAGGTTGAAATACTGGTTTGTAGTCAATATCTGTTGTTCTTTCCTATGAAATGTGTCTCTAATGATAACATGCAAGCTGTCTACTGTATTATGTGCCCCCTCGGACTTGTTCTGAAAAGTCCCTCTTTATCTGTTTTATCAATGACATTGACTAGTATATTGACACAGTGCTGGCTTGGCCCAAGAATTATGACTTATGCAGTTAGGTCTGGAAATATTTGGATCTTTTATAATTTTGTCTTTTTACCACAATGGATTTGAAATTAAAAAAACATAAGGCAATTGAAGTCAAAACTTTTAGCTTTGATCCAAGGGACTGAACAAAAATATCAAACATTTAGGAATTGTAATCATTTTTCAGGGGCGCAAATGTAATTGGACAAGTTAACACAATCATAAATATAATGTTCATTTCTAATACTTTGTTGAGAATCCGTTGCAGACAATGACTGCTTGAAGTCTGGCTTTGCCAGGCCTTTACTGCAGATGGCTATAGTTGTTGTGTGTTCGTGGGTCTTTCTGCCGTAACGTTTGTCTTTAGCAAGTGAAATACATGCCATTGTAGAATATTCCACTTCTTTGCCTTTAATAACTCCTGGGTTGCTTTCGCAGTATGTTTTGGGTCATTGTCAGCTGTAAAGTGAAGCGCCATCCAATCAAGTTCACAGAATAGTACATGTATTCCATAACGACATTCAGTTTATAGACTTTCGGTTTATAGAATAGCAATGGCATTACATGTATTCTATAAACCGAAAGTCTATAAACCGAATATCGTTTGGTTTATAGACTTTCGGTTTATGGAATACATGTAATACTATTGGCTTTCTATAAACCGAACTATAGTCCCCATTCATAAGAATTTCTTATGAATGCGGACTCTAGTTTGGTTTATAGAAAGCCAATAGCATTACGTACAATGTAATCGCCGAACCCCGAACTCCAACACGGACATACAGTGAAATGTCCGTGTTCGGGGTCCAAAAACCGTAAAGTTTGGTACGAACTTGAACAGTGCGGTTCGGGTTCGCTCAACACTAATCAAAAATCACTGACTGCTGGAGATTTCAGAACACGCACATAATTTTATTTAATATGTAATTTAGAAGTGAATTTCCAACTATTCTTGAGCTGTCTATGGTGAATTGAAAAGGGAATTATTATAATCAGATCAAAATTTGGTACATTTTTGTTTTTTATTTACTTATTCTTCTCACTCTTCTATTAATGTCTGGTTTTGCAATTCTATTATCAGTTCACCATACTTCACTCCTTAGTGAGTAGATTCCACTGGCTCTGTTTTGATCAATAAACCAAATCTGCACCATACAAAACTTTGAAATGACTTTGCTTTATAAAGTGCACAAATCTGAACATATTGTATTGGCATTAACAGATACTTCCAGCATTTTTCTTAAAAAGTATTGTACTGAAATAGTGACATTTTGTTTTCTATGAATGTTATATTAACCCCTTAGTGACAAGACATTTTCACCTTGACTTTCCCTTGGTGACAATGGCTGTTTTGACATTTCTGGGGTGTTTGTGTTTAGCTGCAATTTTATTCTTTCTCACATACAGTACCCACACAAATTATATGTTGTTTTTATCGTCATAAGAAGGGCTTTCATTAGATACCATTATGTTCATCATATCTTATAATTTACTACAAAAAAAATCATAAAATATGATGAAAAACTTTAAAAAACCCACTTTTTCTAACTTTGACCTAAAATAAAATTTACACAAATAAAATCATTAAAAAAGACCCCGTCTAAATAGTTTCTAAATGTTGTCCCGAGTTCAGAAATATGCATGTTTACATATTTTTCGGTATTTGTATGCAAGTTATGGGGCAAAAACCAAAAAGTGTTTTTTGTTTTTTTCCTATATTGACCTTTTGACCCCAACCCCAACCCAAAATTTAACCCTAACACTAAATTTAACCCCAACTCTAATCCTTATTATATCCCTTAATATGTTTTAATTTTAATTTAATTTTAACCCTATCCCTTATGCAAAAAATTATTTAATTTTAACCCTATAGACTAATCTAACTATATAAGCAGTTTTATAGTCAATTAAATATTTATTTTAAATTTTTTTCCATTGCTATGCTACTTAACTACCACTAGGGGCAGGTATATATAGTGAAATGAAACAAATATAGATATAGAATGTGAACAGTTGTTGAGGTTTAGTGGCGCTTATCTTAATTTAAAGACTGATCTCACACCCCACAAACATTGCCCACCTTTGAGGAAGCCCACTTTAAGGGCAAAACGCGTCAGCCAGGCACTGTTTAATTTGGGGTCTGAGAGCTTCACTACCTGCAAGTCAGGATTTCACCCATTTATGTGTAAGATATTTTATGCATCTTATTAAACTTGTTTTGTGCTTATACTAATATCTTCGTATTGCTTGGAGGTTACTAGGCAAAAGATCAAGAAAGAAGATATAAGAACAGCACTTTATTTTATGACCACAATTTGGAACGTGAGTCATACCTCTGAAGTGTACACTATTTTTTATACTATTCAGCAATAGCTTGCTTGTTATATTTGGATATGTATCATATCACTTGTTTAGCACTTAAGAGCACTGTCACTTTTTTTGAAATATAGATATAGCTTTCTTCTTTTTTATGAAATTATGCAAGCCAAGTTCCAAGCAAAGAAACTAATATATTGATTAATTTCAGTATGCATTATTTTAGTAATTTCACACATTGGGATGTTTTTGTAATTATATGTACAGCACTTTTTTTTTATACCTTAAATGTTGCATTAGCGTGTCAAATTGTAAATATGTGCCACATCATTCTTCGTCTTACATCGAATGTCACCAAATCAAGCAGCTCATGAGCTGGAAGTGAAATCTGCTCCAGAGACAGGAAGTAGTTTGCATTCTGGTTGTCTAATCTCTTCCCTAACTAATATTTGCATGAGTCACTTTCAAAGAGAGACTGACAAGGCTGACAAAACATCATTTATACCCTTGGCCTTTACATGCATGGGTACTTGTGTTTAGTCACAAATATCCAAGGCTTTAGAAAGCAGCTTATAATATTTGGTTAACAAGGCAATTTTAAAATGAGTGTATACACTGAAATATAGGTTGAGAGAGCAAGTGAGAGTAACCACAGTGATCACAGTCTAAGTCATTGTTCCCCTTGCAGCTGTGTTCCCATAGCACTGCCTATATTACAGAAAGTGTGGCATAAGCTTCCAGTGGAGGTAGTAAAGGCTAACTTTAAAGAAATTCATGAATGTCTTTGATATGCATAATGCTATCCTGAAGAAGGATTACAGTCTTCAACTTAATTATCGGGAGACTAACAACTGGTTATGATGTGATATTTGCATTTCTATTTCTGTATATCTGATTATGTTTTTCACTGATTAATAAAATAAAGCACATTGCCCCATGTACAAATTGGTAACTTGTTATTAAGGGTTCCTACTTAATGGGCCACTCCAACCTCGGGTGACCACATTTTATTTTTGCCATTCAGGGACACATGTTCTATTATAAGGAAGACTTGGGAAGCATGTAGATTTCAGATCGAATAAAATATTTATAACATATATACTGGCATTATCATGTAGGTCCAGTTTCAGAGAATTGACCCATCTATTAGCACATGGGCCATTTCAGAGATTAACCTGTCAATCACGAGAGTTGAGAGATTTTACCTAATTAGCTGAGACGTCCTTTGCTCAGAGTTCTCAATCTGGAACTTTGCATTGTCCAGGATTGAGGCTGCCTGGGTCCCGGTACATAAAGTCACGGGCAATCCAGGCCATGTGATCACCCTACTCCATTTAATAATACCCTATTTTATGCATGCTCAATAGTGCATATTGTTTTAAATGTACCAACTAGTCCAATTTTTTAACATTTTGATCATATAGCTGTTCATTCAGGATTACATATACCAAGCAATGTAAGCATTTGCAGTTCACAGCAGTGACATCATTATGTACATGTTGCACACACCAATTGGTACACGCCCAGTATATACCCATGCCTCTCCATAGAGACAAAGCACATCACTCGACCATGCATTGGGCTTCTTAGTTCATCTCTGAGAACGGTTCATTAAAAGTATTTGCAGGTGAGTTGCCAATCAATGGATGTAAGACATTTCATCTCACCTACTTAATTATGCATTGTGGATGGGGAAAACCTGGTTAGTTTTTCCTGCTAGAAGTAGCAATTAGCACTGCATACTGCATAGTCAAATGTTTAAATGAAGAAGTATTCATCTCATCTGCACCTCAATACTAATGAATAGATCCCTCTGAATTGCTCCATGCTAAGGGAGCCTGTTTTCAAGACAGAAGTGGATCCCTGTTAGAAATTGCAAAAGGTAAGTCTTATAGGTAAGTATTGTGAAATAAAACCCCAAACTGAATGCATTTAGCATGCATTAATCAACTCCATTTTTACATGTTGGAATGAATATATTTTATTATTTACAAAGAACACAGTCCTGTTTCTAATAACTTGTTTTGTGTTTAGGTATGGTAACAATACACGCAGCTATGTAATACGCGTCGGGGACTATCACACACTTGTTCCAGAAGAGTATGAGGAAGATCTGGGAATCCAACAGATTACAATCCATAAAGACTACAGGCCAGATGGCAGTGACTATGACATTGCTTTGATACGGCTGCATGGATCCCAAGAGCAGTGTGTGCAGTTCAGTACCCATGTTTTACCAGCATGTCTGCCTCATAGACGGGAAAGGCCACAAAAAACGGCACCAAATTGTTATATAACAGGATGGGGTGACACAGGTAACTCCTTTTCTAAATAATAAATGATAGATATATCAACATGCTTACAGAAACCACTAATTGAACATGAAAATGAAATTGGCTATTGTGTTACTTACTATAATATGCTTTTAAGCAATGCACAGCGTGGTAATACATGAGCCAGTATATTTCATTTACAAACAGTTGTTTCAATATTTTTGGATCTCTTCAAAACAATAAAAGGAAACAGTTACTTGTCCCAAATGATGGAGCTAGTTAAATGCATAGGAACACACATTGTCAAAGAGAATGGAGGTATAGCACCACAGAAGATTTTTCTAAGGGGTATACCGTGACTGCTATTTATTATAATATAATTAGAAGAACACACACAAATTATGGCTTCCCCAAACTAACCACAAACGTGCAGTTAAAAAGAGAATATTGCTGTCAGTGTGCAGTTCAAACCAGTATGTGGCAACTAGTGGCACTTTGTGAGACCCAACCCAGTTATCTCGATATAAGAATAAGTGAGGTTGAGATGGGGTGGAGCCTTGGAGGTCCAGTTTGGAAATGCTGCTCGCTTTCCCAGTGCTTAGTGATGATGCAGGGCATATGATTTCCTATACCCTGCATTATCACTGCGTGCGGGGAGTGCGAGCAGCACTTATTGAGCTCCGTGTGTGATTTACACACAGAGTTCATGCTGCTCGGCTCCCTGTGAAGAAGACACCACCCTGCTTCATGGGGAGGGGGCGGACCTCGCACCCGGTGAGATCCGCCCATTCCCAGGGTGCTCCCCCCCCTCCCCCCCCAGCCGTTGCAGTGCCCTAAGGCAGCTGCCTAGGCTGCCTTATGGTGGCGCCGGCCCTGACTTTATGTAATGATTTGAGAAAATATTTACCTCTAAGCACAATAAAAAAACTGGCATTTTTCATATTCCAGGACGTGCATACTCAAGAACATTACAACAGGCTGCCGTCAGATTGCTCCCAAAGAGGACTTGTGAAGAGAGATACAAAAGTCGGTTTACAGGAAGAATGCTTTGTGCTGGGAGCATTCAAGAACAGAAGCATGTGGACAGTTGTCAAGGGGATAGTGGCGGTCCACTTGTGTGTGAACGTTCAGGAGGACGTTGGAGTGTTTATGGGGTAACCTCTTGGGGTTATGGCTGTGGTGTTAAGGACTCTCCGGGAGTGTACACGAAGGTATCTACTTTCATACCATGGATTAAAGGTGTGACCAATTTATAAGCAAATGTGGAACCCAAGTTTTTTTGGGAGAAGACTAGACCAAATTGTCATTTAGCTATCAGCTTGACCACTTATGAGCTAGACTGTCATCCAGGTTTTATTACCTCAGGGCAACTAGCTAGTGCTACAGTGTATATAGTATAATAATTTTCCTGGAAGATATTCATATGTTCTTGTTTAACGTGGAACTCTTCAGAAAAAAAACATTGCTATTGGAAGTTTAAAAGGGCAGCAATGGACAACCCAGACAAGCACGCCTAAACAGTTTACTTATTGTCAAGAAACAATGCCTGCTTGCTTGTGAATACAATGTATTAATACATTGCTATGATAATACACAATAATTGTCAAGAAATAGACACTGTCTCACAGGGCACTGAAATTTATAAAGTTTCCAAATGAACCAGCATAACTGGTCAATAATATTAAAAAAGCTAGAATACACAGCTTCAGAGAAAGAAATGATGGCACTTTATCTGAATTACCATACAAGTGATTTAGTATAACTGAACTTATTCCTGTAACTATGGTTTATAGCCACATCTGAATTAAATGTAACAACTTCCATACATACCTTCAGAGTCCTTAAGGAAGTATATTAGCACACTTAAAGAGGGATTAAATGTTTAAAATAGAAAATACATATTAAAGGGTTAAGCTAATACTTACTTTTTATCCTAGTCCAATGTATGATAAACAAACAACTTACTTATGAATTTTTTGCATGTTCTGTGCTCCCTCTTTTACTCTAGAACCGACACCTTGTGTAGATCCTCTGAGGCTTTGGCTCATCATTTTCTGGTTCCCATTGTGTTTCATTTCAGTTCCTAATCAGATTTCCTTCAGTTTCCATTGAGACTCATCTCACCAAATACATTCAGATTTAACTCAGTTTTAATTTGCATTCACTAGTGAGTAAGTGACAGGCAGTCTTCTTTGTAGGTATGTAAGAAACACAGAAACATAGAATGTGTCGGCAGATAAGAACCATTCGGTCCATCTAGTCTGCCCAATTGTTTTTGAGTACTTTTATTAGTCCCCCGTTCCCGGTCTTATAGCTAGGATAGCCTTGTGTCTATCCCACGCATGCTTAAAATCCTTGACTGTGTTTACCTCTACCACTTCTGCTGGAAGGCTATTCCATACATCCACTACCCTCTCAGTAAAGTAATACTTCCTGATATTACTTTTAAATCGTTGCCCCTCTAATTTAAGACTATGTCCTCTAGTTGTGGTAGTTTTTCTTCTTTTAAATATACTCTCTTCCTTTACTGTGTTGATTCCCTTTATGTATTTAAATGTTTCTATCATATCCCCCCTGTTACGTCTTTCCTCCAAGCTATACATGTAATGTAAGTCAGTAAATCATTTTTCACCAAGTATTTGTTTTTTGAACAAAGACTATGGACAATATGAAACAGGCAGATGTGGCCTTTCATTTATAATAAATATATAATCCAAACAGCATTATTTTCTAGTCATAACAATCTCGTAATGCTTTCCAATCTGCTTATCTAGAAATATCATATTCTCCAGCAAAGGTACAAAATATAAAATAACTTATAACATCAGATAATAAAATGCATCCCAGCCATGGCTGATTAATCTAATTTAGAGAAACATTGCTTTTATGCATTACAGTACACATGAGTACGAGCAGATAGTAAGCACTTTTGGCATGTGATCATTTTCATTATGATCTAACAGTATATTAAAGGTGTAAAAGATTTTGTTATGAACAATTGCACTTGCAAATAGATATTAAGTGGAGCTACGGAGAGAGCAGTGTACTGCAAAATAGTGCAGATGTCTGTTTTACAGCTGCCTAGAAATGAATTTCCTATAACCTCCAATGCTCCTGAAATTGGAAATACCTACTGCCATTCATCCATTAACAATACACTATAATGCTATGCCAGAAGGCGTCCAATGTGAAAAACCAATTAACATGCATACCTTGATTTATTGTGCAAGGTCACTATAGGGTCTACTCAACAAAGATAGAATGGCAGGGAACTGAAGCGAAAATGTGGTTTGTATGGCTCTTAATCCCATGCAAGACTGGTGCTGACTCCATTGTGCGTTTGACTAGCACTGAGGAATCATCATCAAAAAGTAATGAAAGAGAGCACTCCCATATTTGCAAAAAATGATACAAATTTAATGTGTCCGCACAGTGAAAACAGACACAATTTAAGGCCAAAGTAGCTGAGCTGGAAAAATTCTCCCATTCAGCTGCACTGGAGAATTTTTCCAACTACTTTGGCCTAAAGTTTGAAATTCCCATCTCAATTCCCTGCAATTATCTGTTTATTATGTAGATCCTTATGTCTCTTTTCACAAGTAGGTTGCCATGTTTAGTACAATTAATTGTCCATTGAGCAACACTTTGGATTGTTAATTCTGCAAAGGAACTTTTCTGAAAGTCTTTTAGATATGAAAGTCTTTAGATATGTAGAAATATGTTATATGTGTTATATGCAAGCCTTTAGATCATTGATGTCAAACCGATGGCCCAATAGATGGATGTGCCCTGCCTATATAGTGGCTGAAAAGACCATAGGTATCTCATAAAGTGAAAATTGTCTACCCCCCATCTAAGATTCTGCATGCTATGTGGCCCTCCATAATAAAATATTTGATTACAGTGCTTTGAAAAATACTGTATAAGACTGTGCCAGTGGGATAGATAAGCATGGAAACTGAGAAAAATAAAAACTAGAACTAGCTGCCATAATCACCAAAGAGTTGTTACCGTTACTCAAAGAGGAGAACACAGATGCATAAATGGGTGTAAAGGCATATAATAATATAGGGGAAATTAAGCAAACTACAATATTTAATCAAGTTAGTATTTAAAAGTTAATACACATACAAAAAGTAATACACATCCAGCTTAAAACAACAAATAGATACTTACCTTTGAAGAAGCCTCCCTAGGTGAAATGTGTTGGGTTTCTTCAACTGAACTTCAATTCAGCAGCCTATTAAGCAAATGAAGCGAATAATTGGAATTGCACACTACGGTATGGGTGCTCGGGCAAAGCACCACCCACACCTTCTCAATAGTAAATGAAAATGCAGGAGTCTAGCACACATCCAAGGGAGTATTTATTCTGACCACAGAAGCAACTTTTCAACACACAACTTTTTGTTTGTCATTCCCCTTCATGGTGTGCTGTACTCCTGCATTTTCATTCACTAATCTATTAAACAAACTTATTACATTTGCACATTTTTTGGATGTAAAGTCACTTAAATACAGACTTTATTAAATATTTTATTTTGCTTAATCTGTTCTATATTATTATAATAATTGCTCACACCAAATGATAATTCTCACTGTATAAATGCAATATTCCAAAACCCCATATAATATAAAACAAACAAACACCCCTTTACTCCTCCTTCCAATGTGAAATGTAATTCTCACTTTCATCCAGCATCTATAGCTACTCTCTGACAATTGTAGTCTCTTAGTCTTTTGATATAACTCCTCTTTCTTGGCTGGTTAGTGTATTGCACTTATTCCACTCCTGCTCTCCCACCATTTTTACAGTTAGAACTCATCATGTCTCATGCTTACTGTCACCACAAACTGTCAGGTATTTGGGAACTATTCCTAAGAAACTGAAGAGAGGCAATACAAGATATATGCATTGCTTTCTATGGGATGAACACATGATTTTTTGTATTGTTATTTTTATGGGTGGTCTACATTTTAATGAGAGCCACCTGGCAACGTTGACCATTCTGTCCTCCTCTGGAGGTTCTTCTTCCACTGTGTCTAATTTGTTCTATTTAGTTATTTTTTTTATTTGTAATTTTGTCTTGACAGACTTGTTATCTATTAAAGTGCTCAGTCTTATTTGTTCTTTAGCATGATCCTTCACCTCGCAGACATTTTCGTTTGAACCCTGCTATTTAAAGTGTTTTCCAAGTTACTGTAAAGCATTTCAGCAGTTTGTCTCCTTTCATAACTGCTTCTCAAGTTATAATCGTCACACTTATTGTCCTTTTCTGTCCTGTCTACCTGTTTCAACATTTACTATCTAAGGATCCAAACACCCCCAAAAAAACTCCAAGGCAAAATGTGAGTAACACCAACGTATGCACAGAAGTGTTATTTAACGTGAAATGATTTTAAAGCATAAGTTGCCTTTGACATGTGTTGCAGGGTCTAATAATTGACATTCCAATATTTTTTTAGCTTGCTTAACATTTTAAATGTTTTTTTTTTTGTACATTTTCTTTATCTTATTTTTTTTTGCAATAAGAACACAGATAATGGTGCTATTTAACTTAATTAACTTATCTGTGGTTTTTAAATATGTGTGCTTGTTAAGACATCAGGATCTGCAATTTGATGTAAAGAGATAGCAACCATCTTTAATACCATCATCACAATTTGAATATTAGTTCTTATTCCAGGATAGACAAATTTAAAGTGCATTATCCGTATTATGAGGATAAAATTGCATTTACTTTTTCAGATAGATGCTATTTTAGCTGCTGACCATACTGTGCAGTATGCCCGCTAATCTTGTCTCTAACGCCCACTCACTTCTAGCGCAGTGACATTTTACATGTAATATATATAGAGGGCCCAGTAATGCTCAGTGAGAACTAAGTATCATATACTGTGACTTATATGATGCAACACTCCACCAATACCTTGCTGGTTGGATTAAACAAGGGCAGATTATGTTTTTTGCTGGTTTTCTAACTTGTCTATTTAAACGTTAAATAAATCTGTTGTCAACTTACCTGAACTCTCCATTTAGTTAATAAACACTATACTATATATATAGTTCAATGGGCTACTTTGGCAAATTGTATTAAATATTGGATACATATTAAAAAAAACCTAAAATGTATTCTTTTAAGTATTCAGTTTCATAAACAATGTCAACATAATTCATGTTTTCAATTTTACTAGTTTGATTCTACCCATTTTGCTAAAGAGATTACTCTTAACTGATCCTGCAATTTTATTTTTTTTATGTGAATCAACTCGCATAGGTCTGTTTTCAATGTAAATGCTGTATTATTACAAAATAAAGTTGTTGTCTTTTCCTTTTCCAGTGTTGTCTGTGTGTACTGGTGTTGTAACTCTGTGACACCTTATTATATTCTTCTTTTTATCCACATTGTTACCATCCTTACCATTATTATGGGCGTTTAACATAAAGGATGCTGTTAATGCATTTGTGTTGCTCACCGTTCAGGCACTAACCGGTTAAATGTCAATTACAGCGTTCAAAAGGCCGCAATAATGTAATATCAGGCAACTTTTTATACTTCACTGTGGTGACGGTGTTATTGCTCTGACTTCTGTTTACACCAGCCTTTTTTTTACTCCAACTTAATGTGAATTCGCAATTTATCCCACAATTGTGTTATTTTTTCACTGTAAAGCCAACATTTTATTTAAACCATCACAGAACATATTCAATTTTCCATGTGATATGCATAGCTTCTAATAAGGTGATAATGTCACTTTAAGTAAATGATATATTTATTAGAACTACTAGAGCAGTGCATGAGTAATGCTTTTCTAAATGCATAATACACTTAATGTGTTTGTGTGCTTTTCCTAGTTATGAAAGGTTTTGAAAATTTGAGGCAGCGTAAATATAAAAATAAAGCGCACATTACATGATGAAATATGACAAGACAAGAATCTTCTTAGTCACCACGGAATGTTCTGTCAGAAATTACTCTTGCGAGTGATATGCACCAAGAACAATAAATGTATTCAACGTCCATGGAATAGGATTTGGTCTAATGGATATCTCACCAAGGGAAAGAAGCAGCAGTAAACACCAGCTAAGACATGAGGAGGATGTCTCAAATAAAATAATAATCAGCTTCTTTCATACATCTGCGATATTTCTCAGTTTATAGGTATATTGATCATGCTTCCTTTCTGATTTAATCTACTGGGATCTCTCTTGGCCTGTTTTATTCTCACCTAAATTAAAAACAGGTTATTTGTTGTATCACTTTTTTTGCAGTATTCTGTAAATGTCATGTTATTTGGAAAAACTAACCTGTGATAAGTACAGATGCCAACGTCATTATGTGTACTTGAAATCTTTCTTTTTATTGATTATTTGCATACTGCATATAGATATGCTCTACTGTGGTTCCCGTGGTATAAGCAAAAGACAAAAAAGCAGTTTGTTTGTGGTAGCAAAGTAGAGTTGCCAGACTGTGCCGTGTCCAACAGAGGTAAGTCAAGGACACTCTGACGCAATGGCTTTGATTATATACTGTTTGCCACAAACATTTAATACCAGTGAGGTGGGCTAGAAAGGTGCCAAGGTTCCTAACACACAAACTATAATTTGTTTTTTATTACAAAAAATTTTGACTAAAAAAAAAAAAAAAAATGGTAAACTTTTATTGACCAGGTGGGCCAGGCACGTGCTCTCCACCCAATCCAGATCCCCAACAAAATTTTATTGCCCCATCCCACGTGCAGTGGAATGGTGGTGGAATGATGAATATAAAATATGGGCCAGAGGACCAGTTTATTATATTTAGCTATTTGGTGGACTGTGTAAATAATAGCAGTACGGTAATAGACTAATTGCATCTCCCATCATGCTGAATCAGCCAAGGCAAGGAACCGCTCTTTGAGTCTCAATATTTTTTATGCTATAAATGTAGAGAGAAAAATGATCTATCTATCTGTGTTATTTAACCCCTTAGTGACAAGACATTTTCACCTTGACTTTCCCTTGGTGACAATGGCTGTTTTGACATTTCTAGGGTGTTTGTGTTTAGCTGTAATTATTTTCTTTCTCACATACAGTACCCACACAAATTATATGTTGTTTTTATCGTCATAAGAAGGGCTTTCATTAGATACCATTATGTTCATCATATCCTATAATTTACTACAAACAAAATCATAAAATATGATGAAAAATTTTAAAAAACCCCACTTTTTCTATCTTTGACCTAAAATATAATTTATACAAATAAAATCATTAAAAAAGACCCCATCTAAATAGTTTATAAATGTTGTCCCGAGTTCAAAAATATGCATGTTTCCATATTTTTCTGGGTTTTTTTGCGAGTTATGGGGCAAAAACCAAAAATAGTGGTTTTTTCCTTTATTGACCTTTTGACCCCAACCCGAACCCAAAATTTAACCCTAACACTAAATTTAACCCCAACTCTAATCCTTATTATATCCCTTAATATTTTTTAATTTTAATTTAATTTTAACCCTATTCCTTATGCTAAAAAATATTTAATTTTAACCCTATAGGCTAATATAGCTATATAACCTGTTTTTAATTAATTAAATATGTATTTTAAATATTTTCCATTGCAATGCTACTTAACTACCACTGGGGCAGTCAAGTAGCATATTCCGAGCGACGGAAGTGAAGTTACTTTCACTTCCGAAGCTCAGACCGGCAGAGGGCTTAGCCATATTGATGGAGCAGCATGCTCCGTCAATATGGCTCCCCACGGAGCCTCAAAATAGAAATTTCGGTGCTGGCTATTGCCTCGACATCGTGGCAATAGACCAGCACCGTTAAAGCGAAAACCGCTTGATTCACCGCAGGACGTCCTTTGTCGCGAAGGTGTTAATGCATTTGCTTACAGTTCTGCTAAGATAAATATAAGCATGAGATGTGATTCCTCCTGCTTATTACTTTTCCTTGTGGCTTGATATGCAAATTAGACATTTCCCATTGAAAATAAGTACATTTGCATATCTAGCCACAGGTGATGTAATAAACAGGAGACACCACAGACACATTTAAAACACATATTTTATTATTTAAATCATTTACTTGCAGTTCTGCTAACACAATGTAGAGATTATTTTTCATATTTTTTTATTCACTGCATTTTCAGTATAAGCAATGTTTTAGGATGACCTTTATTTACAACTGAAGAGATGGCACAATCCTCCTTGAGCAGGGTGGTTACCAATGTGGTTACCTAAATTTTAAGGGAATCGTATGGTAGTTAATTCATTTTGAATTCAACATTGAAAGCAGGTTTTGAGCATTTACGCAAGAATGACCGGGCTATAGGGGCGTAACAACCATGGTCGCAAGGGTCGCAACTGCAACTGGGCCCACCATCCTAGGGGTCCAGGCGACCCTTGGAATGTCCATCCACTCAACCAGCGGTATGAGAATGCAATGATTATCCAATCGGATGATCTCTCACACTTTCTCCACGCATCCTAGGGGTCCGGGCAACCCTTGGTATGTCCACCCACTCAAGCATCGGTATAAGAATGCTAAGATTATCCCTCCGGATGATCTCTCACACTTTCTCCACGCATCCTAGGGGTCCGGGCAACCCTTGGTATGTCCACCCACTCAACCAGCGGTATAAGAATGCTAAGATTATCCCTCCGGATGATCTCTCACACTTTCTCCTCCATGCACTGGCCAAGGTGGCAACCCTAGTGACATCATATCGGATTTTTGCATGCTAAATATGTCTGCATGGAGAGAGAAAAATAGAGACCACTCCTACAGGTAAGTCTTGACAAAAGGGCTTGACAATTCTAAAGAGCCAGGGAACCATGGGTCCTAAAATCCCTACTGCTGGCTCCTAACTTTTTGATAGTTTTACATAGAACTCTATGAAAGTACCACTGTCCTTTAGTTACCCTTCTCAGACCTTACCCTCTCTAGGGTGTTCTTGCTTAGTTACCCTTCTCAGACCTCACCCTCTCTAGTGTGTTTCTGCTTAGTTACCATTACCTAAGGCCATCTTGTGCCTGTTCCTGTTTAGTTAACCTTCTCAGACCTCACCCTCTCTAGGATGTTCCTGCTTAGTATCCCTTTTCAGACCTCACCCTCTCTAGTGTGTTTCTGCTTAGTTACCATTACCTAAGGCCATCTTGTGCATCTCTCTCTACCACTACCTCTGCTTTGTCTACAGTCCCTACTATAGCTCTTTGTTTCTACTACAGTTCCTGCTCAAACCCTTTTCCTATTCTGCAGTTCTTTGCTAATTAAATAATTCAGGGGCTATGTCCCAAACATGTAGGGAAGTAAAAAAAAAACACAAAAAAATTGCCCCTTTTTATATAGCATGACAGTTTTACATGTCTGACATGTTTTACATTATAGCACCGGTTTCACTTGTACACATATGCGCTTGGAAGTGTGAGACTTCTGTACCTAGCACTACTTTTTGGCGCTATTTCTGCAAGGGCCACCTTTATACATAACAGTCATAGCAATCCAAGATTAAAATAATTGGATTCTATCATAAATTACTTGAAAGCCTTGTATTTCCAAGTGTAAAAAAAATGATTTACTTCATTTTAAGGCTGCCATTAATTGTTATATCAGCACAGGATGAGTTCTTGACCAAGTAGCTTGTTTAATTATTTCTCCTGTATTTCATATTAAACTTTTTCACACATAGGCATATTTAATTTATTTCAATATAACATTTTATTATCTAATCATATTATCTTCCAAAAACTCCATAAAATATGCAGCACCCTCCAGGGCACCACAAAATGTCTGAAATAAATTCTCTCACCTGCCAGTAATCCTATTACACAGAAACAAATGTACTGTATCTCAAATTTCTCCCTTACTACCTTATGTCTAAATCATTCCTAATAGCCTGAATAATTTTTATAACATCACTTGTTATTACATCTAGTTCTGATGTTCATCCATCATTTTCTAGTCAGAATTCCTCTCTATGGGATTAACCTTAAAGCAGACCTGTGGCTTGAAAATGTTTAACTTAAACACAATATTACTAACAAATTAATATTTTTAAGCAAAATGAAAATTTACTTGACATTACCATATGACGATACACTTTCAGTGTGGAGGTGGCCATCTTGGCTCTGCATCACAATCATCTCCAGTCACTGTTTTTGCTAAGAGATAAAATAAAAAACGCTATGCCAGCAGCCAATCAATATCAGGGATATCCTCACATCAGCTGAGCAGAAAATGTTACAACATGCCACCAATGGCCAAAACAGGTTTGTTAGAAGTGATCTACTCAGTTTTATTAAATAAGATCACTATCACGTAAAGTGACATGAGGTAATGTATAGTTGCCAACTTTCTCATTGAGGGTCCCGGGAGGAAAAATGGGCGGAGTCTCTAGGGGGTGGAATTACACAAGGACGCGTGTCTGGAGTTCATTTACTCACTTTATAGTGTGTATGCCAATAAAAAGCCTATTTTTCACAGGGTCTGTTCTTGCTATAGGTTTCCCACAAGAATAAATAATAACATAGATGCACATGGCAACAAAGAAAAAAAGAGTATTCCGCCCTCAGAAATAGCATAAAGTATGAAATGTTACAACCCAAAAAATGACAGGCCTGTTACCAAGTGGGGAGTATATTTTTGTATGAGTCAGAGCACAGGGCCTAGTTATGGAAAATTAAGACTGGAAAATACATGTTATAGATGTGATGTACAGTAGTCAGAGGCACACTGATAGGCATTTTGCAAATACACTTACACTACATCTTTATTTACACAGCACACATTTTATGAGTCTGACTGTGAGTGTACATTTGATGCTATGTAAATATAATTATCCTGGATGTGCACCATGTTTATTCAAGTAACTATTTTGGCAGAATATCCATTCCCCAGAGAAGGTATACTGAGCAAGGGGTCTCAGGAGTCATAGTAAGTCTGGAGCCATGCAGCAGGTCTCTAAGTGGATCCCTGGCAGCAGCATCTTTCATTTTAACAATGCTATTTGACATTAGGTACACAGGGAGAGCTCCAACCTCCAGCTTATTGTTGTTCAAGCTGCTCGATTGATTCAGGCTATTAATTTGTTTTCAGCAGATGTAAACAAACAAAACAAAAACAATCTCTTGGGCGAGAAGGTATAAAAACGCTAACTTAAATGCTTTAAATTGCTTTATTGAGCACCAGAAAGTAAAAGGACGCTGTCACCAGTCAAACAGTCAGCGCCCCGGGAGGCCTCTCTGCACGAAGAAAGCAAAGGAACCAGTTGGGAAAACAACAGCTATGCTATTTCAGTAAGTCTGAAAAATAAAGTTGTTGTTTTTCATTATTTGTATTCTTTACATTTCCTGATTACATATATTCTTCTAGTGAGCCACTGTGTCGGAGGACCTAGTCCTGTAAATGGCAAGCATGTTATTTTATTGTGCAGTAGTCATGTCAGTTGTTATAGTTAGAGATTTGGTTTAATCACATGGGGCATACCCATAGACCCCAGCTGTACTATGTATTCATGTTGCTTCTGGAAAACACTTGACTACATAAACTTGCCACATAAAATCATTGGGGAGCAATATGAGCAATACTGTCCTGTAAGGTTTCTGACCTCTGCTGTCTCTTTTGAGAAACTCACTGGGATCATATGTCAGTGCTCACATGTTTGGATTTTAAAATAAGACATATGTTTCTGAGCATTTCTCAAGCTTACCATGAAGAAGTAGGTTGGGTGCGCGTTAAAGTGAGAGGTGTTTGATAACCACTGGCACCTCTATGACTCAGATAATACCTGATATTTGCATGTGTGTGAATATTACATTTAGTGAATAGCCTGTATGATACCACCTTATCAAAACGAAGGAGTACGATTGAGTATAATGTGCAGGGGAAAGGGACTGTATCCACCTAACAATTGTTTTTAGTGTGAATGTAGAGATTAAAAATGATTGGAATTATCTGTACTTTGTAGTAACAGAATTACAGGCAAATGCCTAAATTAGAAAAATGTATCTGTGGAGTATCCTGTTTATGACATCACCTGTGGCTCAGTATACAAATGACACATTTCTTATTCATGTGTATATGTGTGTATATGTGGTTTCCTGTACATTTAACCCCTTAGTGACAAGACATTTTCACCTTGGTGACAATGGCTGTTTTGACATTTCTGGGTTGTTTGTGTTTAGCTGCAATTTTCTTCTTTCTCAGATACTGTACCCACACAAATTATATGTTGTTTTTATCGTTATAAGAAGGGCTTTCATTAGATACCATTATGTTCATCATATCTTATAATTTACTACAAACAAAATCATCAAATATGATGAAAAATTTAAAAAAAAAAAGCTTTTTCTAACTTTGAGCTAAAATATAATTTAGACAAATACAATAATTAAAAAAGACCCCATCTAAACAGTTTCTAAATGTTGTCCCAAGTTCAGAAATATGCATGTTTCCATATTTTTTGTTATTATTATTATTTGTTTTTTTCCTATATTGACCTTTTCACCCCAACCCGAAGCAAAAATGTAAGCTTAACACTAAATTTAACCCCATCTCTAACCCTTATGCTATCCCTTAATATATTTTAATTTTAATTTAATTGAAACCCTATCCCTTATGCTAAAAATTATTTAATTTTAACCCTAAAGGCTAATCGAACTATGTAACCAGATTTTAGTTAATTAAATATTTATTTTAAATTTTTTCCATTGCTATGCTACTTAACTACCACTAGGGGCAGTCAAGTAGCATATTCAGAGCGACGGAAGTGAAGTTACTTTCACTTCCGAAGCTCATACCGCCCGAGGGCATAGCCATATTGACGGAGCATGCTGCTCCGTCAATATGGCTCCCACGATCGCTCTGTGGGGCGATCGTGGGTGCCCCAGAAAATAAATTTTGGTGCTGGCTATTGCCTCCACATCGAGGCAATAGATCAGCACAGTTAAAGCGGTTTGATTCACTGCAGGACGTGCCAGGCATGTCCATTGTCGGGAACGGAGTTCCCGGCAGGACATGCCTGACACGTCCTTTGTCGCAAAGGTGTTAAAACCCATTTCCCCCTAATTTAGGCTCTACATTCACATTTTAGGCTCTACGTGTTTTATTCTCTACATTCACAGTAAAAACAATGTTTAGGCGACACAGGTAATAAAATCCACGCAACTAAAGATCACAATATATTCCGAACATTTTAAATGTTTGGCTTGTAACACTTTTGATTCTCTGGTGTGTGGCTAAAGATCATCCAATAAATAATCCTCATTGCATCCAATAATACTATCTCTAAATAAACTACTTCATTACCCTTAATGACCAGTTTAACAGTAACCATTTGCAATAATTTAAGCTATTTAAATTGTCCCTGTAGTTGAGAAATAAAAACTAGATTTTCTTATTAATATTATTTAGCAGTACAACAGATTTAAAGATGACAAACGCCCACTGCATCAACGTTCAGTACTGTATATCGCATCAAATGTGTTATTTATGGTGCAAATAGATTTCTTGCTTCCGATCAATTTAAATCTCATTAGCTTGCTTCAATCATGCTGCCAGGGCAACCGTGTTTGTCTAAGTACTGATCTATTGAAATTTAGTACTTGTTCTTCAATTTTGTACAATTAAATTATTTGCGATGAACTCAAACAAGTAAATCCACAGAATTTATTAAGAAGATAGTGAAAAGACAAACTTTCCACTAAACACATCCTTGACAAAAGATAATTATTCGGAGTGCTTTTTATAGTAGAAACAGGGAACTTGTGGCAGGTAGGTAGCAGTACAGAGGGAATTTTAACTATAAGATTTTTGCATGTTTGTCTTACGTGCTAAAAAACCCTAGAATGCTAACCTCTATAATGATGAAATTTGCACAGCTTACTCGTGCTGGAATTTCTAGGGAAATGCAGCTATTTTCATCTCTCTATGTTGTACCTTTTCCGAGTTATGAGTTAATTAAGTTTTGAGTACAAATGTGACTTTCAGAACAATGATTGCGAACTGCTGAAAAAACAAATGAGCACAGTACCAGCATAGGAGAATATTGGTACACAGGCCAACATTACAACCGTGTGACAGGGGCCGCAGCAAAGAGAACATGCCACAGGAGGAAAAATGAACTCTGGCAACAATTTGGGGATGTTGTTAACACAGTTGGTGGGAATAACAGGTCTGAGGAGGTGGTAAAGAAAAGATAAGTGCATTTAAAATACTTATCCACCATAAGCAGCATGTTATATCACACTGAACTAGGATTCTACACTTATAGAGAATGTTGCATGTCATAATGGCTGCTGCACATGGAAATGCTACAAGGGTGTGTGTACTGAACTGTAGTTGATATCATAATCTCCTTTCATGTTGAAATGACGGAGCATAGGCTGTACATAAAAAAAATTTCAGGCTGAGAATGCAGGAAGGTAGGTTTACTAGTAAAGTGGCCATATGCTTACAAACTGTATATATTGACCCCCTCCGGACTTATCAGGAATGTCGCAGGATTCTGTCCCTTGAGGACAGAGGACCTTACTGATACATCCCCCTGCGATGAGCTGCAGTGCAAAACATCCTGCACCAGTATCCCCCGTCAGATAAGGTCACTTTGAGCCTTTAAAGAAGAAAGAACCATGGAAAGGTGTAAAAATGTGTTTGTGTATTAATGGAGTACAAATATAGTCATAATTGACATAACTTATTGCTGTGTATTTTCCCTTTAATTTTGTAAACTGCTGGTGATCCAACTCATGGAACATTCAGATTTAAGGTTTTGTTAGGATTACATAATCTGATAATTTACTTATTCTAATCTTGATTTCCACACCGAGATCCAATATTTTTTCCAATTAAATGTAACAAAGACATTTGAAAAGACACCATTGCAAACGGACACAATAAAAATGCTAAATGCTGCCATTCCCAGATACTGACCTTTGCAAAGTCTGCTGTTTTAGTCAACTAGCAAACAATTTCTCTTTTTAGGTCCAACCTTTATAATCACATTTCTTGTGAGATTATTTTGCACAATTTCCCAGATGACCTTTCTGATAATTATGCCATAGAATGGCTCATCCACGCAACTAGACATAATTGGAGAAATGTAGTCTTAAAACGAATGTGCATGTTTAATTCGTTGCCCTATATGCACTTGGCTCTATAGTGCATTCACAAGTACCAGGATCTACCAAAACATGCCAATAAGCCTTTATTAAGAGATAATTGCCACAAGACTTTATATTCTGTTTATTTGATGACGCCAATAAGATTTGAAGTATGTTTTTATTCACTACTTGCCATGTATACAGGAACGATAAGTATGTTAAACTGCAAAGTTAATTATATATATATATATATATATATACACACAATTGCAGTTAAATAACACATGGACTTCAAATGTAAAGGAACAGTTTAGTCCCCAAACTCACTTTAGTGCAAGATGAAGATTACTGCTTGTATAGTGCACAGGATTTTATTCCCCAGTGTGATTTGATGCAGGTGTGTGGGCAGTCCTGGTTTCTTTCAAACTGCACAAATTCCCCTAACTTTAAATTTTAAGCAATGCAAAATGTAAAACATGCACTTTAAGTACTTTGACAAGGACATTACTGTGCATTAATATTTGGAAGATGCATTTTTGGCACAAGATTGTCCCTTTAAGGCTATGGTCACAGAATTGGAAAAATTCTCCAATTCAGCTGCATGGAAGAATTGTTCCCAGCTTGGCTACTTTGGCATGGAGTTTGAAGTGTTAATTCCCTATTTTATGAATAAAATCCAATCCTGGTCGTGTGATACGTGTGATAAAACGAATTACATGTTGAGGTGGGAGAGTGAGCTGGCGGGATATACACAGTAGGAGTGGAATACATTTTTATTGTTAAAGGTATTGATGTAGAATTATTAAAAATCTTTATTGAAACCTGTATTGAATTATTGTACTAACTCCATTTTAACCTCACACTATGACAGACCCTCCATTTTGTTCACATTACATGACAGAATTTCCTGACAGTATTTAGTATAATGAATAGAGACTGTATTCTCTCTCTAAGGACATAACTGGCCCCGGAATTACTGAATCTCCTGTAATTTGCAACATAGTATAATATGAAGGCCATGAGAACACCGGCCAAATGAAATGTTCTATTCATAAAAGAACCTTGCACCCGACCACGAGACTGACATCACTAACTACGCAAAATGATGCCCAAGCCCCCCCTTCCACCGAGTAAGTCTCGTGCCGGGAAAGATGGTGCTTGAGCCATCCGTCCACACCCGTGTCCAGAACAATACCACCTCTCGGTGGGAGGACACCTAGATAACCACTTCGTTTTTGGGCCAATTAATCATATTGATGGGTGGACATTGACACAGCCACTTAACATTTAACCCAATTAATGATGTTTATTTGTTATTATCTGATATTCAATGATGATGTCATTCTGCCTTTATAAGGGCTTGTAAGCCTGAATTTTGCCAGATGCTAATAAATTTCCTCGAAGTTATTTTAACCTGAACTGCATGTGTCAGTGTGAACTTACTTCTGCGTATACGCAATTTATTCATCTCAGATTTGGACAGGAACAGATAGACTTTTAAACATTTTTGTTTATTTCTAAATTAATCTACATCAGTATCACTCAATGTGCAAACCATTGAGTAAATACAAAATAATTTATAGATGGTACCTAACCACTTCAAAACATTTTAACATGCACCTTCGCAGATATAATAAATGTTGAAGAGACTGCAGTCAAATTGGTACATTACTCTACATCTTCTATTCGCGTCCAAAATTAAAACGTATTGGCTGAAAATTCTGAAATTAATTAATCACATATTAGAATTCAATGTAATATTATGCCCGTGTCTGTCTCTTTAAGAAAATCCTATCTAACCTGCCTAAATACAAAACAATTATTCTTCTCATATCAGCTAATACCATCATCTCTCGTCATTGGAAGTCACCCACTGTACCAACTGTGGGTGAGGTCTTATTTCTCATTTCTTTAAATAAAAGGTGTGAATTGGCTTTTTGTGATCCATCTACTTTCACATCTGTATTGCAGCATGAATGGTCAATGTGGGAAGATGATGTGAAAGATAAATTCGAACTTTAACCATGTTCATACTGTGCTTCCTGATTTTTTTTTTTTTAGTACCATGTTATTATTTACTTGACATTTTATCTTTGTGTTTAGTTTATTTCATATACAAATATTTATGTGTATTTTATTTGATTCCTTGTTTAGTTTTGAATAATTATATTATTAGATAAAAAAAAAAAAAAAAAAAGGCAATAGCACTATGGTTAATGAGGCAATCTCTCTATACAGCCTTATGTTTCTAATAACCCTCACCTCTGCATACATACTTCCAGATTAATCTGAAGAGCATGATAATTCTATATAATACAAAAATGTATTTGGAATAGGAAGTCTCTGTTAAAAAGGAACTCTATCACCTAAATATAATTTATACTGTGAATGTAGAGAAGATACTATAAATAATCAACACATTGTGTTCTTTTATGCATTTTCTGCCATCCTGCTAAGAGAAAAATGCGTCTCCTGCTTATGACATCACCTCTTATGCAAAAGAATTGACTTTCAATGGAAAATGCATTCCATCCCTACTTCTATCCATTTCCAATTGGTGTGGTGGTGGGCGGTCAATTGCTACTCAGACTGGCACCACTACAGCACATGTGCACTATGCATTCCCCAATGTTCCAGACTGTTAAGAACAGAAGATATTACTATTATCACTTTAGGTTTATATCCTCGTTGATCATGGCTGTTACTGCTGCCAGTCTTCCTGGGGTCTTTTCCATCACATCTTTGGCATGGAAGGCAGTCATTCATAGGACATTAAGTTCAAAGCTGTAGAAAGTATATTTTCCATAGTAACTAGATATGGATACTGTATCAATGATTGACAGTATATTTAACCAATTGTGGAGGAACACTGTTGGTTGACAGAATAACTCCAGCAATGCCAGAACCCAAGTCTGTTTTTTTCCCCAAAACCTTTTTAAAAATTTTTTTTTATAATCAGGAACTATAGATCAGAGGTAAAAATGTAAATGGTATTTAAAAGTCCTTAATATGGAATTTTAGTTAGAGAGGCGTGAGATTATTGAATACAAATTCTGCAACAAGCACATGGCCATGAGATATTCCATAACTAGAAAATATTTCTTTTTATTCAAGACCATTCCAGAACTTTAAAAATAAGATAATCATATGACTTCCACTTCATAAAAAAAAACCTTTGATTATTTCAGCAAAAACATTTTTTTGGAGTACAGGAGTCTTCCATAGAAAAGACCACTACAGAAATGTACTTGTCTGTTAATTGGTTTGTTTCCTTGAGAACTGATCCATACCATTGCACACTTTCCACTACAGGAAATACACCTATTCATTTCAAACACAATCTTTGTGGAAGACATTCAGACAGACATTCATAAATGAAGATATAAACAAGGTTAACAACTTTTCCTTTTATTAGAGAATGATCATATTCAGATCAGACCAAAAAAAAAAAAAAATACCCACACACAAACCAAATGTTTTTAGCAGTGGTGTCCCGAGCGGGGGTGCGGACCCCACCTATTTCCGGCTGCCGGGAAAAAACAAAACAAAAACCATAAAATGCGACCGAATAGGACGTTACGTCACATCCAGTGGCTGTGTTTCCCTCCTGTGTGCAGGAGACAGAGCAGCAAGGAGGTGGCATATAACGAGTAAAATACTGGCATATTATTGGGCAAACTGGCTATGGCTTATTAATGAAAAAATAATACCGGCATATTAGGCAAATTGTCTGGCTTATTAGCGGCAAAATATTACTGGCATATTTTTGGGTAAACATTGGCATATTAAAGGGAAAACTCGTTTATTGTAATTGGCAAAGTGAGACTGGCTAGTTCTGTGGGGCATTGACACTGGCATGCCAAATCGTGTAGGTGCATGGCAAGTTCTGGGGGTACTGTGTTAAGTCCTTTAGGTGCAATGTGGGTGCAGAGGAAGGGAATAAAAACAAGGAATGCAATTTTTCAATAATATTTTATTACATATGAAAATAGTTGAATATAATATTAAAAAAATAAAATCTAAATGCAACTAGTCATAGAGAGATAGAGGAGTGTCTGTGTGTAAAGCTATGTATTGTTTTAGAAATGTACAATTGTCACATCGTGGGGCACAACTATGGGGCCTCATGTGTGTGTGGGGCACAACTATGGGGCCCCGTGTGTGTGGGGCATAATTTGCGGGGCTCCTCTGTGTGGCATTTAATGGTCCATCTGACTGGCATTACTAAGGAATCTGTTTGGCATGGTACTGGAGGAAATCCAGGGGCGGTGACACCATGAGTTACCGCAACGGGTGAAACTGACCTTAGTGACGCCTCTGGTTCATAGTTCAGTTGTAAATGAAGCAGCCCTGCAAAAAGAAATAAACGGCATTAACAGGAAGAATATATGTTAATGTATAAGCTTTTAGATGGCTGCTTGTCTTTAGTATACATGCGAAGGGGACACATTTCCTCATATTTAATAAAACTACAATTATAAATGGTCTTATTATTTGAAATCACAAGTTGGAAAAATTACCTTAACCAACGGGTAGTATTAAACAATACATAATTTCCTAAAATAAAAATCAGTGACATCACCAATCAAAAGGAACAAGAACAAAAGCCTAAATAAATTGTGCTTTCTAGATTGACACCTACATCATTAGTTTCAATAGTTTATCATGTGGAGATATACTGAATGAAATTAAGGGAACTTTGTTGCTCACTTTCCTACAGAGTTCAAACCTAAGATCAGCACAGAAGGAAAAAGAAAGACTTTAATTTTCCATGTCTAGGAAGGGAGTCTGTCACAAGAGACAGGTCCCATGGACTCATGGAGAGAAAGGAAGAGGGGGCGCACAATTAAAAAATAAATTAACAGCAGATAGAATAATGGCAACTAATCATCATTCAGGATAAAGAAACAAAAAAAACCCCAAAACATTAAACTAATGTGAACAATGGTTTAAAAGATCAATTGTAGACTTATTTATGACATAAAATACACCTTTTATTATATTTTTAAAACAAAATGTTTTAATGTAGTTTCCCTCTGCCACAGCAGGTTGTGTGGTGAGGGAGCTGCCATTACATTTGACACAAGGCATTTGGAGCCAAGCTATTTCTTTCCCTCTAATTCACAATATATTTATAATTTTAAAATGAATTGTTCAAATACAATTTAAATATCAGATTACCTTGATTACAGATACAGTGTATATAAACAGGAAGAATCCATTGCAGATATACTTTTCTTCCTATAATTATATGTCAGCGCACCCTGTTGGTAAGGTCAGTAAGGTGCCACAGTCAACTCTTCAGACGCTTGAACACTGATAAAATAAAAAAATAATTATATATATATGTAAGTTTACAAAAAACTTACAGCAATTTAAATTAGTCTGGGACCTGTTCATTAACAGAAATGTACAAAGAACAAGAGGTCACCCCCTGAGAGTGGAAGAGCAAAGATTTCATAGACAGCAAAGGAAGGGATTCTTTACGGTAAGGACAATAAAGTTATGGAACTCACTGCCAAGAGAGGTAGTGCTATCAACCACAATAGATGCATTTAAAAATGGTCTGGATGTTTTTTTTTTTAGAAAAGCAGAACATACAGGGCTATTAATAAGAGAATAAGCATTGATAATAGAGCTTATTGATCCAAGAAGGATTTTTTTCCCCCAGGAGGCAAAATTCGAAATAGCTTCCTATGGGGTTTTTGCCTTCTTTTGGATCAAAACGCTGGAATGATAGGTAGATGGGTTGAACTTGTGTCTTTTTTCAACCTAAATTACTATGTTACTTGAATTGGTTGAAATAGGAAAAATGCAGAAAAATTGCACAATGTCTTTGATGCATACGAAAAGCATACCAGATCAATGGTAAAACAGGTACTACAGCACATCCAGGGCAACCCCACAAGCTGTAGCCACGCTATTCTCTGTATTCCCACAAAAACAATACATAAGTCCGCACAGAGCAGCACACAGACAATCACTGGGCTGCCTACGAGATTTCAGGTCTCCTGCATGGGATCCTAGTCTTAGTCAGACCGGATACTCAAGGTTTGTCTTATAATAAGAAGACCTCAAATAATTACAAGGGGGACTTTTTCCAGAGCATTTGCGCTGAAAACAACAGTGTCTTATATTCGAGCAAACATGGCAATATCGCAGCTCAATAGCAAGTTAAGTAACTATAAGGCAGGGCTTGACAAATTTATTTTGATTTTAGGAGCCAGACATTTTTTTTAGGAGCCAGACAATCACGCAAACATAAACACAATTCATAAACACACACGCCTACTTCACATATATACAAACACACATACTTTACATATACACATATACACAAACACCTCACACACACATATATACAAACACCTCACACACACATATATACAAACACACATACTTTACATATACACATATATACAAACACCTCACACACATATATACAAACACCTCACACACACACATATATACACAAACACCTCACACACACATATATACAAACACCTCACACACACACATATATACACAAACACCTCACACACACATATATACAAACACCTCACACACACATATATATACAAACACCTCACACACATATATATACAAACACCTCACACACATATATATACAAACACCTCACACACATATATATACAAACACCTCACACACACATATATATATATATATAAACACCTCACACACCCATATATACAAACCCCTCACACACACCTACTTTACAATACATACAAACACACACCCACCTAACACAGTCTTTTCTTGGGGGTTTCTTCTTGATGTGTCCCCCTCCCAGCTGCTTTACCTCACTGCAGGGGAGGGGGACATTCACGCTGCAGCTCAACTCCGTTGGTCGGCGTGCTGAGTGCCAGGATGTCACGTGACGACACCCGGCACTCAGACACGCGTTGCGCGAGGGGGCGGAGCTTGCAGTCTGTGCCATCGGCCATCGGCACAGACTTTACCCCCTCGCGCTGCGGAAAAATCGGATGGCAGCGGCAAGGGGACCATGAGGCCGACAGCACCCAGGCGCCAGGTCTAATTTCCTGGTCGCCATGGCGACCTGGCGCCTGGGGTTTGTCGAGCCCTGCTATAAGGCATCAAAACAAAAAAACTGTTGCTTACTTTTGAAGAACTGATTCCAACATTGTGAAAACAGTTAAAAAAAAAAAAAAAGCAAAAATATTTTTCCATGACTAGGAAGGGAGGATGCCACTCCAGACAAGTCCCATGGAATCATGGTTAATTATAAGCTATCACACAATAGCAAATAAAAGGGGCAAGGAAAGCCTTTTTAGAAGACACTATATGTATTGCAAACAAATTTCATTACCTGTATAGAACTGCAATTACATAGTCGATGCAGGAAGGACTATGATTTAAAAGTGAACCCTACAGTCAGGATGCCCTAATAAAGAAAAAGAAACCATTACAGGTGTTAAATAATGCAATTGAATGAGTAACATCAACCAAAGATTGTGTCAATCAGTACACCAAAACCACAATGGTCACAGATTTGTATAGTGAACATATAATATAGCAAGTTACTTTCAACAAGTAAATTTGGATTCAAATAAAAGGAGGACTCAAGGCACAAGTGTTACTTGGTTTCCTGAAGTCTGCAAACCATGGATAGCAGCAGACACAACAGGTACCAAGACATTGCTTTTCCATGGCTAGGAAGGGAATCTGCCACAGGAGACAGGTCCCATGGATCCATGGAAAGACTGCTTATGGTCAATCAATGCAGAACATCTAATGGAATCTGTTGCCTTCTTAAAGTCTTACCTTAGGGGGAGGAGGTCATCCTGCTGGCTTGTATACATGTTTCCCCCTTTAAGAGAATTGGTTATGTCCTGGTAGCTGCAAAATAAATGATAAGCAAGGTGAGCTCAGGATAGATTAAGTAAACAATTTTATTGTAAATGCAAGAGTAGGAATGAAGGATTAAAGCAGAATTTTGAGAAGATACAACCCTGGAAAAATAAAACAAGTTTGTGAAAACACACTTAAGACAACTTTTTTCATAGGTCAACTTTAAGAACAGTAGACTCGGTTAACTGAAAAACAAACCGTTCAATAAATGCCAAGTGCTGGTAGGGAAGGAATGAAAAAATATATACATATAGAATGATAGGTTTCCCATAAAGAAAAAATTAATGTTTAACTGGTTACAGAATATACCAAATGGTTAAAAAAAAAAAAAAAAAAGACAAAAATATAAAGATTTTTCAGAGCCACTGTTTGTTTATAATTCTCCATCATAATCCACAGGCAAATCAGCAAACATAACATAAGACTAGCAACCAATAAAGTAGTTTTGTATGAATGTATACTGCATTTAAGACAGTGTGCTAATTACTATGCCAGACAGGAGAAAAGATTATGGCGCTCTACCACTCCATCTAGTTTGTAAGAAAAACTTACAAGGCTGGTAACCTATGGTTGTTACAAATTAATTATTGTATACTAATTTCTTTAATATTATTTTGTCTGTGTATATTCATATAATATATTTTTATGTCTTAAAATGTATGTTTTTCAACCAGTTGTTACTTGGAGGATTTCATTATTTATTTAATAATTTTGATTTAATAGCGTCGTCTATATTGTTTAATATAACTACCACCCGACCAGTACCAATGATATTAAGACTAACACCTATCATATAATCTGCCGGGCATATTTGATTATGTTCTGCTTAATGAGCTCATGGAAAAAAATATATTAGGCTATAAAAATAAATTTTCTCTCAAAGAATACATTCAAACAAAAAAAAAAAAATACTATATAATTATCGCATTCAACCACGTGCAACCCTCAAACCCGCCAAGACATGTGCTCTGTAATAAATAAATAAATCAACTTTATGGAGGACTTAGACACACATAATACAACTTTAATATCTATTTAGAGCAATCCCTCTGAATAATACATTTAGATTGTTTTATTTAGAATGGGGACGTGGCAGGGGGTGGGGATCTCTGTTCCGGATACGTATATCTCCCAGTACTGTACAATGCAACAGCAGACAGCGCTGATAATCCCTCGGTAAGGAAAAAGATAGAATGAAGCATCGCATTAAATCCATACTCACCGCTCCATGATCACACCACGCGGCTTACTCTGAGGAGAAGCGGTCATAAAGAACGTAAAAATCGCCCAGTCCATCTGACCAATCATCACCGAGCACAGTACAGCCAATCAAGCATGCACAGGATATATTCAACCAATAAGATAGAGGCGCTGCACGAACTCCATTACCAGTTGATAAACCAATTAGCTGCTGGCACGTGATCGAGTTTCGCTGGCAGCAGAGTGACATAGCTAAAAGAATCGTTATATCTAGTGTCTGTGGAGCAAAAACGCAGCATTATGCACCCAAACCCTCAGTCAGTATTAATGCAATCCACAAGTATTGGAGTACCAATGTATTAAAACAAATGAATGTGAAATAGCTGTATATTAAGTACAGTGACTGAGGCTGCTTTTACACTACTGCTGTGTTTGTGTTTAGCTCTCATTTTCCTATTTCTTGTTTCATGTACCCACACATTGTAGATACTGTTTTTAAGATAACATTATTTTCATCATATATAATGTACTATAAAAAAAATGAAAATATGAAAAATGTAAAAAAAAACTTTAAAAATTTGTACATGAAAACCAGTAAAAAAAAAAGACCCTAACTAAATATCAACATCAATGATCAGCTTAATCCTAAATCTAAGACACGTTACTTACCAGGTATGTTTTGTCGCCAAGGGGTTAATTCACTAAGCACAACAAATATGAATAACTGCATTTGTTACCCACATGTTACATCAAAAGTGTCTTAATTAAGCACATTTTATACTTCATCATCACATGTGGAATGAAGTTCCATTTAACTCCAATTTTATTTGCAACTTATATGAATGGTTCTTAATACCGATGTGCCCGCAATATTATTGGTCAGGGCCATGCTAAGTTTTCTTCAATAAACGGATAACTTTTCACTTGTGCTTCCCCAGTGAATACAGACCCTGATCGGGTGAGCCCCCGTTCTGATTGAGCACAACAAAGTGGTATAATGACATCATTGGGGGAGTCAACTGGGGCCCTCATTATATGGAAAATATCATCGACTTGGTGGTTTATTTTTATCTAGTTGGGAAGAGGTGCGCAAGAAGGTGTGCCTAATAGTGTGGCATTTCCAGGGTCTCAACCCCTTTGTCAATACCTCGAAGTCACATATTCGAAGTCACACAGTTTGTTCTTCTGTGGTGTGTCCTGTTTATGACATAACCTATGACTTGACATGCTAAGGAACTACTCAGTGATAAAGTATGTCATGAATAGGAGACACCACATACATACTTAAAGCACAATTTTCTTATAATTTAAGCATTTGCTTGCAATTCTGCAAAAACTATGGGGGATGATGTATAAAAACTCCTGCAATGAAAAGTGTCTGGAGAGGTAAAAAAAAAAAAAGTTACAAGCGCCCACTGTTATGTATAACAGTGTTGCCAGAGATTCTCTACATGAATAAAGTGTGTTTTGGCACCTGATTTTTTTTATTCATTGGCTGCGCTGGCACAAAGAATGCCGGCACAACCAAAAGTACATAAACACCGGGAAAGCAACGTAGACCAATATTTGTTGGTAGTCTGCATTATACATGCATTTATACCTGACCCTCAATGTATAGATCATTTTGATAATGTTTTATTCTCTACATTCACAGCATAAATAATATTTAGCGCAGTCTCTTTAAATGACTCCATACAGTACTTTGGTTTTGTTGCATTCATGGGCATAAGAAAACAATATCTGAGAACCACTGCCCTAGTGATGCTTGTGAATAAACAATTAGACTAATTGGTCACTGTATTAGCGAGGCCCACATTTGGTAACTATAATAGCAGTAGCATCAAGCTGCCTCTGAGTGGTAGTATTTAGCTATCCAATAGGTCTGCCATATTATAGTTTTAATTCAAAATTAGAGACTGTGTACAAGGAAGTCCAAAGCAATCATCATAGCATTTAACTTCAAGAATTTCCCTTGCTGGTGAAATGAATCTGTTTTTGACATTCTAAAATAATCTTTTAATCCCATCACCATGTATAGCTAGTGTCACAGTGTGCATGGTTGTAAGGTTAAAGGACTACATTTATTTTTCACTTGTGCTTCTAATATAGAAACACAAGTGTAACATTAAGTGCCCCTTCTATAAGGCTAAACTGGCATGTACTTTCCATAGTACATGTCCATTTGTCCTCTAACCGGTAGCTGCCATGCTTCCCTGGGAAGCAGGCTGTCTGGTCCAGTCAGTGACTGTCACTCTGCTAGTGCAGAGAAAAACCCTTGTTTTTACATGGGATCAGCAGACCGTATAAGGGGGTTCAAAAAATGTTTTATTTGTTCTTTAGCAATGGACATACTTTTACAGTTTAAATGGGCAATGTGATCTGTAATTATTAGCCAGTCATTTAAATCTGTGGTTGAAATCTCACTTAAACCAACATTAAACTCAGTATTACTGAACCAAAACATTTTCAGGTTAATAAACCACAGACAATAGTAGCAATGGAAAAATTGTGTGCATGTGTTGGAGAAACTTGAATGCATGTATCTCCTTTGCTTGTGAAAACATGTATAAGTTTTCATTTGCACGTTACGTCAGAAATAACATGTTGGCTCTCTAAGGCAACTTTGCTACTTTGTAGTATTTAACCTATATATAATAAAGGTTTGTTCGCATACCTGCAAGTCTTTAAAAGTAAAAGAACAATTGCAATACATTTGTTTTTTAAGACCAGCTTTCACTCCCTATATAAAAACTATTTGGGCTATTTTTTGTATTTCCCTAATATGGCTGTATGGTTTCAATTATTGAAAAAAATTGCAAGTCATGTATTAAGAGCAACCCCAGTCAGTGGAACCATTATGTTAGTGTCTGTGGTGACTGCACCACACTCCAATTCTGAAACTTTTGTTGGACTAAAAATATTTTGAGTGTATATGACCAGCATCAAAAAAAATAAGCTGGTAATGGTTAGTGATATAACACTTAATTAATATGTATTACAATCAATTAAATACAGTTTTTCTTGGCATTGTAATTGAGCCCGAAATGGTTGCATGGCAGAAAAACAAACAAACTGTCATTTGACCATTCGCGAAAGCAATATTAGATATGCTTTTGGCTATTTCAGATGAATCAACACTCCATGTTTTGTTATGTTATAGTCTACTAAAAAAAATAATAAAGTGTAGTCATCTTTATCTGAAAAGAAGTAGAATCAAGTGATATTTGGCTAATATAGAGCTACGAGCAGGCAAATGTACATGTTGAGCTCCATGATACCTTAATAAAAACAAGCTATAACTGGATATATATGTTGGCTGCTGTCATGTTATATGATACTTTCTAGTGGATTTCTATCATTTTAAAGAATTACAAGACTACTTCACCACATATTAATGGAGGAACACACAACCTAACCATTCATAGGCCAGTAATAATATCTAGCTTTTATATAGCACTTTTCTTCCCAATGGGATAGAAATGACTTTATCACATGAGTGTCTACTCAATATGTGCTGATGTTTGTCACCGAAATGGTGCCTCCAAAGTTCGGAAGGATTTGGGGCACATTGGGGACATAACTGGTGCCAAATTTCAAGCTACTTAATATGCCCCAATATGCCCACAAATAACCGCTATTTGGCCATCATGGTCTGTTTCACGCCAAGACATGCCGAAATACATGGAACCAAAAAAGTACATCACAGTAGAGTTCTATGGTATGAAAGAGACTCATTTCAGGAGGAATTCGGCTATTATGAAAATATTATTGTTCCATAAATCAATCACAGCAAAAATCGAAAACCAGCCAAACTGTGAAATCCCCATTATCAGAGCAGGTATCAAGATCCTCAGGCCGAAGATGAGGATCAATAGTGCCTGTTCGAGGGTGGCGTGGATTGCCACTGGACTTCAAGAACAGGAAATTATTTTATTCACTGCCCTGGCACCCAAAGAAGGAATGTTTTTCGTCAAGTGAATCATTCCCCCCTCCCTGGACAAGGTAGATGTGGAGGGGTAGGTAGGGAAAATGTATTGGATTCGTGGGGGCTTTGGGGCAGTCCCCGAATCCACAGGGTCGTTGATTTATTTTTTTATTCACTTGAGTTGGATCTCTGACTTTCCAACTCAAATTTCTTGCAGTCTTGCCTCATCCTTTGTGAAGCCCTGCCCCCTCTCACAAACCCGCATGGGACATCATTCGAGATCGTGTTGAGAATACAAGTGTGCACATTGTGCGGCTTGCATACTGGTAACTGGGCTGCAGGGAGAGATCTGGTAACAGGTAGATCTCTCCCCGCAGCTCTGTTACCAGTGCACAAGATACTCAGTGCGCACATTTGTATTATTAGCTGAATCTCGCGTGTCCTCACAAACGGGATTGCGAGAGGAAGCTGGGCGTCACGAGAGAGGAGGCACGGCTGCACTCCGGTGAGAGCCAGTACCGCAGGAAATTTGAGTTGGAAAGTCAGAAATCCGACCCACATGAAGAAAAAAGATGGCGGCTCTGGTTCTTGAAGCCAGTGCTGCAAAAAGATTTAACTGACAAATTTCTATTGGAATGATTTCATAAGAATGGCACAGCAAATGTATAAAACGTTTGCTGCTTTATGTAATACAATGTTAGTACAGGGTTGACAGTTGTCATTTAAAGCATGTTTTTTTCTTAATTTCTGTTTGCAGTTCTGCTAACACAATATCTTTTGTTTCTTACATTCACATTATAAGCAATATCTAGGTGACAGAGTCCCTTTAAACTGGTTTAATATATAATGATGTTCTATGTTCTATAAATAGACACAAACACTAAAATGTTACACTGACGTTTATTGCTACTGTTGCAAAAATGGTCATTTGTTTTATAGTGGCTCAAACAGTAGAATAAGTTAATCACCATTTCATAAACACAGCAAAAATAAATCTTCTCACTGTGAGAAAATAATGTGATGTAGTGCTTTAAAATGGTTTTCAAACCACTTATATGACTGTTAAAATAGGTCCTTCTGGACACCTTAAATACTTAAATATATATGTAATTGCATCCCAACAATTGTGTGATTCCCTAAAACAAACAATTCCTTAAGTATCTAATGTTTTTTAATGTGTTTTGTTTTTTAAAAGATAAATGTGTTCTGTATTTTTCACGTCATTTGGAGTATAATTTTTCCATAGAGACAGTTCTAATTGTGTCATTGTGTAGTTTTTCTCCAGTTGACTTAATAGTTTATTTATTTTTTCAATTATATTTTTTTAAAGAACAAATCATTTGATGTTCATCAGAAAGCTGAATGGTTGGAAGAGGAAGTAATACCAGTAATGAATTTTACCTGATACCATTAATTGCATGTGTTGTAATTCCCATTTCCCTCCTCTGTCCAATTCCCATTTATCATTAAAGGTATCACATACCCTTTTTCATGTTGTTTCCCCTATCATGCACTGCCATCCCCTTGTGACCATCTCTGAATATATAGCCAAGTTTTGCCACATGTACAACAAATTGCACAATCTAATTAACTTATCGCAGACTTCTGCACCTTAGGGAAATGGAGAGAACACTCTGAATGCTAATTAGATGGAATGACACCATGACAACAAAACAAACTTCACATGCTGAGACAAAACAGTGGATTGGAATTATTACCAATGAAAACAAAAAATAGCACACATATTATTTCAAGTAATGAACACATTACATGTTATATTATTATAACAGGATATGATAGCATGACATTTTGTAGTAATAATGATAATTACAGCAGTTGTCACTGAAAAATATATTGCCAAAGGATGCAAACTGTATACACAGTATTTTGTGTTAACTTTCATAAGTAAAGTCATACTTATTATCTCTTTCATTGTGTGTCACAGATACCAGAGAATGCGTACTGTGCACGTGCAGTATTGTCTGCATGCACAATAGCGCTGTCAGTTAAAGTGACAGCGACACAGGTCATTCCAAGTAGCGCTGACACTTGCTCTCCAAAGTTCCGGCCCTCTGTATCCTGATTCGCCGGTGGCAGAAGCTGGTTGGTATGTTTCAGTATGTGTAGTTTTTGTACACCTCAATGTCCTCCTGTATTATTTTGTGCTGAAAGAAATTACAATTAGATACATTTTCATTTAGATCGAATATTCATCTGACCAGAGTCGAATCAAACCCAGCTACCTTTGCAACCACAAAACATAAGAATCTACCCAAGTAACTTTGATTTTCAAATCCAAAATCGTGCCTTTGAAGTCTGGACATATTCATTCACAATGGTGGTAAGAGAACACCCACATTTCGTGCTACTCAGGTACGATATTTGGAAAACCAAGTGGTAGACCTGGTCATCCTAATAGACTTCTGTGTATGAGGAGTTTTGGTTTATTTCGGCAGGACCTCGGCTATTACGAATGTAGCTGAATTCCTCCCATAGAATTAAACACATAAAAACAAAGCAAATTAACATAAAACAATTAAATATTTTTTATTAACATTTAAAACTCTTATATTAACGTAAATATATATAATTATTATATAGAACAGTAATATATTATACTTGTATATGAATATTTTGGTGTTTAAAATATATTTACTTTAATTCTTCTACATTTTTCTATTCAATTCTCCAACCAAAATCTAGAAAATAGATATGGGCGAATTTTGTGTTTGTTTCCCAAGTTTGAAGCATGTTTGGGGGATGTTTGGTGCATATTGAGTAGCAGAAAATGTATACTTTTCATAGCAAAATGCTTTGGTTTCCGAACAGCTGAAATCAATGATACTGAGTCGTCAAATCTTTTACATTTCTATACTTTGCCCGATCCAAACGCATTTCAGATCAGATAGGTCTATATTGGGTAGAGCCTCGAGTATCTATGACCAAAAATTCTTGCAGCAGGCAAAAGAACAAGATGTGAATTAGCTGCTCATGGCTATTATTATTGTGTCAGTATTAGTCCTGTTTCTCAATGGCCCCATAAGTAACATTAAGAAAACACAAATTTTGTCTGAGGGGGTCCAGGGGGTACTGCTGTATAATGGGTTTGCCTCACAATAATTCCTGACTGCCCATCCTACTTATCCTACATCCAATCTCCATCCTACAATCAATTGCATCATTGCATGATTTGAAAAATAAAGGTAACACATGGCTTACCACATAACCTTTTACAGCTACATCTAAAGCTTTTTCAGTAGAAACCTACTGTATTCTATAACTTGGCTTGTAGTCTTTTGAAGCTTCTTCTGTATAGTGTCAGCCTGACCATGAAAGTAACCTTGGAGCCCAAGTGTGGTTACATCAAAGCAAAAATTGCATTATAAGAGAGTCAGATAGTTACAATGTATCTAGTTACAATGTATCTTACGTGCCCCTGTCGGCCAGGGCCATATCTATATCTAGTGGGTACTGTTCAGTAGTGGGCACGGTCGCCCCTCAATTTCACCCGTACTGAAAAAATATATCAAAAACGTATAGTAAGCAACAGACTATTACCCCTCCCATTAACCTGTACATATAATCCTGGGCAGTTGTTCACTTCATCCTAACTAGTAGCATGCCTGCCAAGTTTTGATAGAAGGTTAAGAAAATAAAATAGGTTTTGGGCAAAAAGAAAAAGTGGAATAACATAAAAAATATATAAACTTATTGTCACCTACCTTGCTTCTCCTCCTGATCCGCGATGGCCCCGTCGGCTGGGGCTCAGAGTGAGAGCCCCAGCAACCCTTGATACTGAGACGCGCGTCCAGCAAGACGCGCGCTCAGTGACGTCACGCACCCGTTCGCGCATGCGCGAACGGGTGTTTCATGAATATTCATGAGCCCAGTTAAAGGGCTATTTATTAAATTAACCCCTCCCTTGCCAATTGATCAGAGGTGTGTCCTGATCAACTGGTAGTGTATTTAAATGGTCATTTCACAGGTTATCTTGGCCTGTGATAGTGCCTTGTGTACCTCACTAGCGTTTTGACTCCTGATTGACTCCGTTTATCTGTTGCTGACCCGGTTCGTCCCTGTATACTCCGCATTTCTCCATCCGTTTGTTCCTGTATTCCTGATTATTCTGTGTATGACCCTGCTGTTCCTGACTATTCTCCGTCCGCCGCCTGCCTCGATTTCTGCTAGTGACCTGTTTATCCTTATCTCTCCTGTCCGTGACCCGGCCTGTCTCCTGACTCTCCGTTTGCCTGTATTCCTGTACGATCCTATACGGGCTCCACTTGCTGAGTATTCGGTAGTAAGTGTTCCAGCAAAATCCTTGGTGACATACCACCGGCGGCTCAACCAAGGGTGTGTAGTCATTAAGGTGAAGACCAATACTTGCTACCTATGGTACTTAGTGAGTGTCCCTATAGCCTCATCTACACTTGTGGTCCATCTCCTGAACAAGACCGTTACACTTATCCTTGGAATTTGTTCAATCTTTTTTGTGAAATAAATCACTTGGACTCGAATGGTAACATGTAAAAACAAGACAAAATAGAAAATATATTTGCGTGAATCTGTTGCACTGAGAATATGTAATAAAATTGCCCTTATGTCAGCCAACTCACACGTGCCAGAGCCTAAACGATCCAGGCTCTGGTGTGGAATATATGTGGGGACTTTAATCAGGTATCGTCCAGACCGCAAAGCTGTATAGTATTCCTTCTGATAGAGAATGAGGCAAACTGCAAGTGTGCAGTAGCGCAAATCACATATGCAGTGGGTCAGACTGTCATCAGATGGTCTTATAGTTTCTACTCCCACAACTTCAGAAAGTTTTTATATTTTTTATGTTTTTCCACTTTTTTCTTTTTGCGCAAAACCTATTTTATTTTCATATTTATTTTTTGTGTTTAAAGAGAAAGAAACACAAGTTGTTTTTGCTGCACTTTTTATTCACTAGCGCCGAATGCACATTTTTTCTGAAGTCACAAAGAAAAGTTTATGCCTGTTACCTCTTTCCTGAAGTGTTTTTTCCCCCCACTTTCTAACTTCTTCAGCCTTTTTTGTGCATTTAGCTTTTTATTGGGTGAAAATAAAATTCTTTGGTCTTTGGAGCCTATTTGATGGTGGGCCATTGCAAATTGGCAGTCCTGTGTACAGCTACTCTTAATACATTTTCTGCATATTTGAAAATACAGTATAAATAAACCCACTTTTTACATCTTGAAACTGTCTATGTTTGTATGAATGTTCTTAGTCTGATCCTGGAGAATGAATAATTAACACCATTTACCTAACTATAACAGGACCCTTAGAGAATTACATAGCTGCATTAAGACACTTCTCTAACTAAAATGTCTAGTGTTAGCAATGACATCAATTAAAGGGGCAGTACCACCTTATTTTCTGTATGTTGTAAATTGTTTGTAAGTGTGAAGTGCAGTTATTTTGTACAGTTATCATGTGGCTTTACAAAGAAAATAATTTCACCTTAAATTCAATGACATCAGTCCACCTTTGCAGCAATTTTCATTCTCACCCATAGTACCATTTCATGATACAGCACTTATTTCAAAACATTTTTTGGACACTGTTGGTGGAACTTCCCCTTTAAAAAGCAGTGTTATTACTCCTCATGTCAAGATCTATTATGGTATTTATAATGCCATATTTCCACGGGGGTTACTGCTTATAATTATTAAGGTTATAGCCTGCCAAAACAAAGCACCGGAGGCGTATACATTGTTGATAGATTTTCTGTTTATTTCATCCAAGAGTAATAAAACGATATAATTTTATGCCAATGACTCCTGGTTGAATCCCATGTAAATCGTGGTGGAAAAAATGATTGAAGCCCAGACTCATGACTATTCCTATTTTAAATGATGACAGATTAAATCCAAATTAAAATATGCTTTGTCCAAGTTAAAAATTCAAACACAAAATATTCACGTCCTTGAGCACCAGATTGCAATCCGTTTGTTCCTCTTCCAGGAACACTTACTAGAGTAATGGAAATGGCAGGTTTCCTTGAGATCGTTACACATTTAAATTATAAGCCATGTCTTCAGGATCATTGGAAGTGACTGTAAAAAAGATGAAACTAGAATTTTCTACAAAAAGCTTCCTTTATGCAACAATCAATAACACTTGCTGATGCTACCAGCACATTATCAAATCAGAATGCAAGCTGACATTGTAAAATATGATCAAGTACCTATTGGAGAAACCACAGTTTTGGTTTTCTGATGTCTTAACGCAGGAGAGAAAAGACAATCAATTTGTCCTATACACAAAATTTGAGATTTTAAAATAAATATTTTCAATAGATTTCTTTGTGCTATGTATCTGTAAATCTCTACGTAAATAGTCCTGATTGTCAAAGTGCAATATTAATAACGAATTGTCATGTAGAATTAATATATAATAGGAACTGGTGAACTGCAAAAATCAGTTCTTTCTATCTGAGTTGGAAAAAATCCTCTAACGTGCCGGTTTTTGCAAATCAGATTTTAATGAGTATTTTTTTCTATTTACTTATCAAGTTAGTTAAGAAAAACTTTTAATGGATAGGCTGCGATGCAGAAACCTAACACGTTTCACACTAACAAAGGAGCTTAATCATTATTAAAGGGACACTCCCACCAAACAATGAAAAGGTTTTTATTTTATTTTTATTTTTTATTGTTTATTTCAAATATGTCTTTTATTTTTGTTATGTGACTGTATCTAATAAAATTTGTAACTAAACAAGTGTAACTGAGCACCGCCATTTTGTGAAATATAGTGTTTTTGGTTGCCACCCCCTAGTGGCTTTACAGCACAAATTTCTCACTTTGGGGCTGGGGACACAGATTGCAGTCTATAAGTCAGAATTCTGATAACAGACTTGCATTGAATGGAAGGGTAATGTAACAATTACATCACAAGGGAGTGGAGTTATAATCCTGTTTGATCAGGTTAATCTCCTCTATTTGTTTGGAAGGCATTATGATACACTGGAGCTAGTAAGAGAGCAGGGGAGTATTTTATGACATCATCATGCAGGCTTTGGCCACAGTTGTAAAGTGTTTGGACGATGTTGCATCATGGGAAATATTCACAAAATGGAGCCAGGAGATAAACACCTGATTGTTTTTAATTGTGGTAGTATCCCTTTAAGTGCCTTTATTATTGCAAAGCAAGATTTTCAGTATGCTAAAGTTATCGGAGTGCTGAGTCCACTTTCTCCTTATAAATTAATTTGTTATGTGGAATCGGACCACAAGGGCTTTTATACGGCACCTGAATTATTGGCATTGGCATCAGCTAGAAAGCAGGAGAAGATAAGGCAAGAAAGCCTACTTAAAGTATTCAGAAATTGGGAGGATTTGATGGGTCGACTCAAATGGTTTTTCTCTGCTGACACATTTCATGTTTCTATCTGACCAAGGCATTTCAAACTGATTCTTACAATTGGTGACAGAACTGACTTCTGCTGTAGACTCTTGACCATCTCACTAATCTTGGAATCAATGTCCTGATACTTGGAACCTGTTTCTTAAAAAGTTACCCTCTTTCAATGTAGGGAAAAAAATGACCAGTACCATCTACAGCAGGGGTGTATTCATAACAGAGATATGAATCTGTGTTAAATTAATTGCAAGCTACCAAATGTGAAAATATAATAAGCATGGGGGGCCAGGGTAAGTGGTGCTGGGAGCTGGGCAAGTGCTCCCAGCCCCATATAAAATACATCAGGAGCTAGGGCTAATAGTCCTTGCCCACCCGAAAATGACTATGACTATATACAACATTGGAGGCCAGGGCACTTCGCGCAAGCCTTGTGGAAGCCTGTCTCCTAAGCATTGTCAACCGAGGACTGATACAGAATGAAACCGCTGCTCTGAGAGCCGGAAAATCATTTTAAGAAAACAAAAGTACCTGACTATGTCAGCCAATCAGAAGCCTTGAATCCCAGTTTCACCATTGGCCTGTTTTCAAAACCCAATCAGAAGCCTTCAATCCAGCTTCACCATTGTTTGGTTTTCAAAATCCAGCAAGTGGTCCAGCCGACTCAGAGCCAAATTCATGTATATTGAGTAGCGAAATTTCAGGGGGTCCCATTGATTCGACTGTTATGCCTGATCCAAAACCAATTCAGAAAGGATGGGTGAATATTGAACAGACCCATATTAATTCTGCACCTTTTTAAGGTGGCGTCTCCAGCAATCATATATATATATAGTGGAGTAAAAAGGGGGCCATTGGTAAAAGTGGGAGGGCTACTATAATGTATGATGGCTATGTCCTACATGTAGCAATACCTATAGATGTGTGTGCATACACAGATATATAATATATGAATAATAAGTGATCCTCCCATAGATCTATAATTTCTTTCCTTTAAAGCATGCAGAGATTCTCTCAAATTGCCCCATCTCTGCCAGCCAAAGACGTTGGTAAAGTACTTTTATTGCTATACACACTTCCAGCCACAGAAACTGGTAAAGGATAGTTATTTCCATACAGTCTTCCAGCCACAAAAGCTGGTAAAGTATAGTTATTTCCATACATCCTTCACTCCACAGACACTGGTAAATTATAGCTATTACACACACGTAACAGGCACATAATAGTCAGAAACAAGCTCATTCTCCGGTGTATGACACTCGACCTCCCAGGCTCCACCCCTGGTGTATGATACACCTTGGGGCAGAAGTTGGGAGGCATGGATTTTATGGTTAGAGTTAAGGTTAGTGCTACTGGTTAGTGACTGGGGTTAAAATAAGGGTTAGGAGGTATTACAGTCCTCAACCTACTCATCTGCCAAAATATATCGAGCTGTGCTCATCCTAGTGTTGATATGTTAATGCACTATGAACTATACTGATGCTACCTAATCTATATACAACACATAGATGTGCCAGTAAAGGTACCAATATTACATGAAATTTCCTATTTGCCCACACTTTTCCTATACTATATGTGTAGCTTAAGGAAATGCTTTTGATATGATCAAACTAGTAGACATGATCTCCTGCAAATTTTTTTTAATAGATGCAGTTTTTGATTAATGAAAGCCCATTAATTAAATATAGACAACTTATATTACTTTTTATGATCATGGTTTTATAAGAGTGTTTATGGAAGGCCCTAACTCACTTTTAATTATCACTGATTGCATGGTGCATGGAGTTGATGAATAATATCTCATGTTCGTCTCGTGAAATAATATCCAGTTCTCCTATTTATAATCCCAAAGGAAGATAGGCAGGACAGCCACATTATTATTTTTTTTAAACTGAATGTAAATCTTAGTCAAATTATGTAATATATTTTTTTGAAGTGGGCCTGTCAGCCACAAATATGGGGTTTGTTTCCTGTTTGTGATGTTTGTTACATGTTTACCAAATAACATACAGCTAGAAGGTGCAATGCTAACTATAGAATATTTGAACAATACATTTTCTAGCAATTCTATTTTTTTTTTAAATGCATTTCTGTGAATTGAAAGTTTATTTAGCATAAATGTCTCCTTTGACACTCGAATAGTTCATTTAAAGATACCACAATTAATTTGAGATTGTCACATTTTAAGTACTAGTAGCACAATCTGAATATATAAAGAAAACATTAAGTGTTAGAAACACCCAATAATAAGCACACACTGTACTAACACGTGACATGGTTAACATATTTATTAACATAAAAAAATAGTTATTGTAAAATCAGATGACCAAGTTATTTAACTTTTTTGGAAGGTTTAATGTTTTCCATTCCAATTAATTTTTGTACATGTTAATTAAGCAACCAAGCACTATCCAATACAGATTGTAAAACAGTTCAAAGTCAAAAGGTTATGTCCAGCCATTGTCGGAATCCACGTGCCAGCACATGGAATACAAGTCCATCAAAACAATTGTCGAAATGCATGGGGACTCATGGAATGAAGATATTTTTCATTCACAGACATTGGGTTATTTTACTATCTTTGCACTGTAATACACATGCCTTCCAGTTATACTGTTTCAGGTACATATATGTTATATCCATTGCTGAGTGAGCCTTAGGCCTGTCTGTTGTTGGGTTAAGTTCACAGAAGAGACTGAAGAATTTGCTCTCAGTGCTATCTGACTTTCTGGAGTTCTTGTCTTAGCCATGAAGGAAGGGGTTGCCCAAGTCTGTGCAAAAGTTTTGATAATTCCACATTGTGGTCTCGGTAGTAACTGGATAGAAATGCTCTGCACTGGTAAAAGAGTGAACACAAACATTGATTAAAGAGATATGCAAAAAATATTTAATATAAAATACTATTTTCAACTTTCCCGTAGGTACTGAGTGCATCAGCCTACTTCCCATTAGCCGAGGTAAAAACTAATAATAACAGTACATTGTGGATGTAGATTTCTATATTTCAGTAACAGTTCATTAAAACTTCATTTTATCAGTTCCAAATGAATGCATGCCTGGGGTAGGGTGTGTTCATTTCATGACAGTAGTTCACACAGTAAATTGCATTATAATTAAAGAAATGTCTAGACTTCCAACCCCCACAGGTAAAATCTGATGGAAAAGACACATCATAATACCGCTGAAGGCATTTTGTCGGCTGCTGGTTCACTATATATTCTAATGATGTAAATATATTTGTTGAATGCTGATTAATGCTAAGGCTGCCTTAAAATACTGTGTGTTCATAGTAGGATTAAATGTGAATTGGTTAAAATGAACAATTCATGTACAATTAAAGGGAACACTACCATGCAGTAAGAATATTATCCTAGTCACACAGTCTGAATCTTCAAAATAGATAGACAGCAATGCCGGTTGTATCATGTTAAGTGTCATTATCAATTTGGGAGGTCGACATATAAAAGGTAAAGTTGACCTCCCAAATCGACTTCCTCACACTATTCTCAAATTTTAGTGAATAGACCTCAGTGAGTCAGAGAGATGGGTTAACCAACTGATATGCATAATGTATTATCAAGGAGATTTTGCTGATTAAATTATTGTGTACAATCTGAATCGATTTTTTGCATAACCCTGCCCCTTTTTGACTTGGCCTCAGGAGTGTCCCTGGTTCCGGATGTTGGCAGGTATATAATTTTGTTTTAGCATTTTGTCTGTTTAAATATATTCTATGTTGCAATAGTATAGGTACATTTTTTTTAGTAGAACCCTAAACATGTTTCCTGGCATGTACAGGAAGCTATAGTGTTCTGTGTGAAGGTGTTCCCTTATAACATTTAAAAAAAATATATTTTTATCTCTCATTAGAAACTTGCTTAGCCAGAGCTCGAATAAAACTTCCTGAGCGCGTAACATTCAGGGTATAAGAATATAATGAACCCATTTTTACCCACTAGATGCTCTGTAATAACGATTAGATATAGCAGTACTAATTTTATTTCGTAAAGATTCTGTCTCTGTAAGCAGGGATCACTTAAGAAAATAATGAATACTTTATTTTTAAAATTATGCTCATTCTTAAGATTTCAGGTTTTATAGTTCAGGGTTCAGGGGAATGCATGCTTGTTATACCATGATACTGCACATCATTTATATTATAATTTCCCTTCAGACTGTTGTTTCAAATGTCAAGTGTAAACCTTGCTTTTGAGAACACAGGTCCTTTTTATAGCTAATTCAGCAGAAATATAACAGCAGTCCTAAAGAGCACAATAGTCTCTCGTCTGCTCAAATGTACAAAATGTAACCTTTTCAGATAGAAGACGTCTTCACATTGCAATGCCCAAGAGAACCAACACATGAACACATGTAGGACAGACAACACTGTCAATAGTTACATATCAAAAAAACTAGAGTGATTTTTACTGAATCCTTATTTTGCAATTTTTGACACGGACTGTTTGATTATCTACTGTGTGAGACAAAAGTCACCTGATTTACATGTCGAGCATTGGATTGTAGCTCTTTCCTAATACGTTCACCACCTCTCAGAATAATTCTATGTTGAGTGCCTAGTTTTAAAGGGCCCGTATAACCTACACATTGCTTATACTGTGAATCATTGGAGAATAAAAATTATTACATTGTGTTAGCAAAATTGCAAGCAAATTCGTGAATTAGGAGAAATGTATCTGTGGAGTCTCCTGTTTATGATGTCACCTGTGGCTTGATTTGCAAATGAATAAGAAATGTGTCATTTGTATATTGAGCCACAGGTGATGTCATAAACATGAGACTCCACAGATGGGTCTAGGACTCTTCTTCGCCGCATCTTCATCGCTGACAGTTCAGCGCGGCAGTTAGAAAGCTGAACTGTCAGCAATGAAGAATAACGCGGCCGTTTCAACTGTCAGCTCTTACAAATGTAAAAGTAAAAAGAAAATACCCCCCTAATAAATGATTCCCCCCCAAACCCCAATACTAAAATGAACCCCAAAACCCCAATACTAAAATTAACCCATACAACCCCAATACTAAAATTAACCCCTAAACCCTAATACTAACCCCCGAACCCTAATACTAACCCCCTAAACCCTAATACTAACCCCCGAACCCTAATACTAAAATTAACCCCCTAAACTCTAATACTAACCCCCTAAACCCTAATACTAACCGCCGAACCCTAATGCTAAAATTAACCCATAAAACCCTAATACTAAAATTAACCCTGAACCCTAAAAACTAATTCTAACCCTCTAAACCCTAATTCTAACCCCCTAAACCCAAATTCTAACCACCCTTACTAAAATAAACTAAAATAGATAAAATACTAAAATAAATGTACCTGTATATTTTTCTCCTAACTTTGGCATTTGCTAGTAATTTTGCTAACACAATGTATGGATCATTTCCAATCATTTTTTTATTCTCTACATTCACAGTAAAAATAATGTTTAGGTGATACAGTCGCTTTAATGTAACATGTATTTGTTGACAATAGACACCTTTACAGTTATGAGAGTTTGCAGAGTTTATATGACTGTAGTGAAAAGCTTGGCTTTTTATTGTCAGTGTTTCTCTCCTTCAGCTGGCTTCCTGTTCTATGCTAAATGTGTTGATGTGGCTCACGCTCAGCTATAGCTATTGTACTTTGTGCAGTCAGATGTAAACATAAAATCATGAAACAATATCTGACACAATAACTAGCATCTCTCCTGATCTCTTAAAACTGAGACCATAGAGTTGATTGGGTTTCACAAGGCTTGTGACATCATAGACATGCACATTGTACCATTGCAATAATCTTCATGATAACAACCTTGGACAGCAACATGCATTCACAGTGCTTTTTCTATTAATCTCACTAAGAAATGCACATTGAAAAATATTATTCATGTGTGTAGCATTCACAGTGTGCATGCTACATCCCTGATTTTCCCATTATGCATGAAATATAGAGAGCATGCAGCTGTACACTGGGAAGATCAAAATGGTGCTTAAAGGTGGGATATCATTTTTTCCTCTTCTATTTATTTACAGTAAATTAACTAATGTATGGAATAATAATTTCAAAACTTTCATATCAGTAAATAAAGTGCATACGGCTTTAGAGCGTAGAACGGGAATCCTCACCTCTAAATCCATTGGTGGGTATTTTCTTCCTTTGCTCTTTCCCAGACATTTTGTTTTCCCTTCTTCAAGCAGCTGACACCAGAATCCTTTATGTGAATCAAAACTACAATACAAACATTCATTTATTATATATACATTTTTTCATAAAAACAGTTTAGAGTCTCACGGTGCAACTTAATCAACCCAATAAGTCAGGTAAGAGAGCAGACTGGGGGAAGATGGGAAATTCATTTTCTGCCTGATTCGAATCCGGTAGGGAATGGATTGGTGCATACAGAGCAGACACATATTTTATAAACTATTAATTCTAAAATCAGGTCAAATAAAAGGGTTCACTTACTTTCTCTTGCCATTGTATAAATCTATTTTTTGACAATAAAAAGCAAGCACTTTTTCTTAAAACTTTGCTGATAAATCTCTTCAGTTCACTACTGATACACAATATTTTATATTGTGCAATAATTTTTTTAACGCATTTGATTGTAGGCCTACAGGAGTTCCTAAACCGATGACCCCATACCCACCTCAAAAGTGCTCCAAAATGTACTTCAAGTTATATTGTTATATTTCCACAGTGACATCATGAGCTTTATTAACTTCCAATAACAAAATCCCAAAGCACGTGCACATGCAACACTATGGTGGCTATTTAGTAAAAGGTGAATTGCAGGTCAGATGAGGTGAGTTGAGGTGATATGAATATTTCATCTCACCAATTTACCTATACATTGTCCAGGTACAAACCTAACTCAGCTACTTTGTCCTTAGGGGTGAAATTCCCATCTTAATTCCCTGCAATTCTCTTGTTATTGAGTAGACCCTTATGTTTTCATTGGATACCATTATACATCTGGGATGAGTGTGTCTGTGGAAACTGTAACTAAAAGTTCATTCATTCAATCCCTGGTGTTTTGCTATACCAGCCTCACCTCTGTTAAAACATATGCTGTAATAGTGAACTGAAAGCACTTAGAGTGCTCACAGGCCTACATTCACAGGATAGGTTATTAAGCATCAACAATAGAGTTGAGCGAACCCAAACCGCAAAGTTCGGGTTCGTACCGAACATTACGATTTTTGGACCCCGGATCCAAACACGGACATTCCACTGCATGTCCGGGTTGGAGTCCGGGGTTTGGCGATTAATATCGCCTTAAATTTAAAATTACTAGTGACTGGACAGCTATTGCTGCCCAGTCACTAGTAAAATAAGCCCCCCCCCCCCCGGTCCCCACCCATTGCCCGCGGGTGGGGACCCTAATAATAATAATGAGGGGGGGACCTAGTGCCCCCCCCCTGCAGTCCCCACCCATTGCCGGTGGGTGGGGACCCTAATAATAATAATGAGGGGGGGACCTAGTGTCCCCCCCCTCGTCCCCAACCATGAGCGGTGGTTGGGGACCCTAATAATAATAATGAGGGGGGGACCTAGTCCCCCCCCCAATCCCCACCCATTGCCGGCGGGTGGGGACCCTAATAATAATAATGAGGGGGGGACATAGTGCTGGCATTATTTATGGGGGGACCACACTGCCTATCATGCTTAGCCAGCTGGCATTTATGATGGGGACTGCAGTGCCTATCATGCTCAGACAACCTGGCATTATTTATGGGGGACCACACTGCCTATCATTCTTAGCCATGCTGGAATTTAGGGTTGACTGCAGTGCCTATCATGCTCAGCCAGCTGGCATTCATGATGGGGGCTGCAGTGCCTATCATGCTCAGCCAAGCTGCCATCATTTATGGGGGGAGCACACTGCCTTACACAGCCAAGCTGGCATTTATGAGGGGGCTGCACTGCCTATCATGCTCAGCCAAGCTGGTATTTAGGGGGGACTGCACTGCCTATCATGCTCAGCCAAGCTGACATGATAGGCAGTGCTGGATGATATGACTGACATTATACAGTGACAGGGCACTAGCTTATACTGCTCTTGTATACAGTAGGATCTCTAATGCAACACATTGCCTGATTACATCACTAAATAGGAAATCATATTCCAATTCTTATTGGCTGCTGCTGGGAAAATAAACTCCCTTAGAAGCCTAAGGGATCCGCCCATTGAGTGGGCTGTCCTGAACCTCTGCAAATGTACATTTTCATCTAAGTGTAATATCTTTATTTTTTAAGTAATGCAAAATATAAAATATGCATTTTAAAGTACTTTGAAAGTACTTTATTATGCATTAAAATGTTGAGGAGGCATTTTGGGCACTAGACAGTCCCTTTAAAGAAACTTACGTTAGCGCTTCTGAATAATTATAATGAGGTGATACTCCCAGAAACTTCTGAACTTCACCCATTACGTTGGCTGGGTGTGTTCGCAGCTGTTGTCCATCAACAATAAGTAGCTGCAAAAAACATAACAATAATATTTAATGATAACAACAGTACATGCTGGTGTATCAGTGATCACTGTTATTAAAATGTCAGAAATGATTCCTGAGGTCAGTAGTATTTGGAAAAGAGGTAGAAAAGTGAGCATTTGTCAATGACATTTTTATTTTGTTGCCTCATGATCATTTTTCAAAATAACCTGTACAATATAGATTTCATGCCTTCATATTCGTACTTGTTTCACTTACACTGGGTGAATCTGTACTCTACAAATGCACAACATTGGCCGGAATAAAACTTCAGAGAAACCCTGCTTCTGAGTCTCTCATCTTCTCAGATATAATTTTAATATTAGTGCCAATTAATGATACACAAGGAGACTGAAAGTTCATAGGTTTTGCTAAAACAACTCTGTACAAAGTAGGACATACAGTGGCATAAATATTGCGTGCATGGCCATTTGGTTTAACAATGTCTCCTCCTTCCATTTCCATTCCATTCTACATTAAGTGACTATGTGTTGTTTCATAGTAGTCTTGTAGATGCGATGAGATCTATGCCACAAATGGAACTGATTTCTCTAATCCATAAATGGCCTGTAATATTGAAATATTTGAGAGGGCAGCATGACAACAGGTCACAAGCCTGTCAGTCATAGGCTCCCAGCCAGTAATTGCCCTTCATGGGCTGTCGTTCCTCCCCTTTTGTAGGCTTTGCAAAACCTTTATAAATCCTGGCAAAGGTTTTTCCCAGGCTTTTTTTTCACCAAAAGAATCAGTTCCCTCCCACCCAGCCCTCTTTCTGTTTTGTTCGTGGTAGCCAAGGTTACAGGGGGTACCCGAGGTCAGACTTCAGTGCAGGGGCGGTTGGCCGTCTTGGGGTATGGCCAACCCAGGAGGCAGTAGCTCTAGTAGCTATCTGCATGGGCTCCCCACAGGCTGGTCCCTGGGGAGTCAATATCAGACGGCTACCGTGCAGGGGAAGAGACGCCGGTAGCCAGATAATTGGTTTGCGCCTACGCCCGATCCTCGGGTCCCAATCCTAGACATTGTACCGCTTAGTTTTGGATACATGCTTCTATCTAATATGTTGGTGTTTTTTATCTCTGGTATACAAGTTATACCATGGGTTGAATGCTTTTATTACATTATAATATGTGTTTAAGATTTAAGTTACTGATAAAATATAAACTGCTGCAGTATTTCTTAAATAAATACTGTGACCTTTCTATCCAGTTTGTTGTCCGTGCTCCCTTACTGGATTATACTATGGGCTTTATTCAAGAAAGAGATAATTGCAGGAAATTGAGAAGGGAATTTAAAAATGAAGGCCAAGTAGCCAATATCTCTTGCCCTGCTCCCTTACTGGTTTATGTTGGTGCATACTCCTGTACGATATAACACTGCTTAGTCCTTTGAGACTTTGGAGATCAGTGTCACCCTCTGCAATTCCAGTAATTACACTACTGGGATATGTTTTTTTTGTCTCATTTCAAGCAGTATTAAGGGTTATAAAATCTGTTATTATATCTTAAGCTTTTCCTGTTTCTCTAATTATCCAGAAAGGGCTCTTATATTAGAGATACAATCTTTCAGAGCTTACTTGGCTTTTGGCCAATCATTATTTTAACCCATGTTTTCATGTTTCCTGGTGAAAAAACATGAAGTAAATAGTAAATTGCCATTTTACTCAATATAAAAATGATGCCTGTAATCAGTAATACGTACACAGTCTGCAGACCTCAGTATACCCAGTGCAGTCTAATGTATGAATTTATTAATCTGCAGCCCAAAGAAAAAAGCTGATGCGATCACCTTAATCACTGTAATCATGGTATTTTGATATTTCAACGCTGGTTTGGGAGTTATGTCTGATCTCGCTTTATCTATGTGGGAATGTTACCATACAAATGTGAGAACATGTATTATGAATACACAATACTGATATACTCATGACATTATTATTGCATAAACATTCCTCAATAACCCATGAGCCAATAATTAAATGCAACTCTACCCAAATGCTTTATATACTTTATGTATACTTTATATAGTGCTGAAAATCTTCATTTCTTTCTCACACAAGAACTACATTTTGTGTCTTGTATCAAATACAGAATGCTGGTATTCCCTCAATTGATCTGCATCATGCTTTATAAGCTAAATCATCCAAAATTAACTACTTTATTCATAAAAGAGGGAATTGCAGGGAGCTGACAAGGAAATTTCAAACTTCTAATTCAACTACTTTGGCCTTAAGTTTAAAATGCCTTGTTAAGAAATTGCTTATATTTTGTTAAAATATTTTGTCCTTGGTGTTCTCCCAATTCAGAACCTAAGGTGTTAATTCACCTTGGCAATAAGAACGCATGTCACACTTTTTTTTCCTGTAGAATGTGCTGTATAATGAAGTAATCATATTATAAATAAAATAATATTGTGTATGTTTCTTTCAATGAGCACTGTATTCCCCTGAAATACCATATATTTTGCTTTAAATAAAACCTGCAAGTGCAATAGACTAAAGAGCGTGCCATATCAAGTTTGGATCATAGCGCACAGTTGTCAGGATTTCATTTTTCAAGACACTTCCATATGTAAGTAATTTTTAGCAATATTTTTTTTTCTTTTGCTGCCCACAGCATACTGTGACTAGCATGGCAGTATCACCCAGAAGATTAGACAGAAATACCAGCACAGGATGGAATTGTCTTGTTGACATGTACCATCTGTCTCTAGAAAGGAGTGAAGATGATATATTACCTCCTAGCTGTGTTTCCGACATTCTGTTGACAACCTCTAGATATTTGTACCTTATTATTATTTTGAAATATCTATAGCATTTTTCTATTGGTATCAGACGCTATTAAATCCATTGTTTATCCGAGTCACTGCATTTACCAAGAATACTGAGGTTGAGATATTATTAGACGTGGGACTAGCAATATCTAGACAGTTTGGAAAAAAAGTGACATTCATGTTTTTCTTGTGAAATCTCTTTGCTGTTTGTTGGCTTCTACAGTAATTAATAGCAATCAAAAGGAATTTCATCTAACTGTGCAATTGATAAGTAGACACTGGAAATATAATTTTGCCAGGATACTGAGATAATTTGAGAAAGCATTACTTCTGTGTCAAAAATAACTCAAGGGTATGATGCTAGTATTAATGTTGTTAGTTATGTAAGACTGGAAGTTTTCGAGACAATTTAAACAGCCAGTGACCGTAAAAATGAACATAGTTGTTTGTTAAAGGATCACACCAGTCACAACAAAACTGGGAAAATAAATACATATTAAAAATGAAAATACATTTATTTGTTGCAGTTTCGGTTAGTTTACTTTTTTCAGAACTGATCTTAACAAGTTGTGTCTCCTGGGAGCCAATCAGAGGTCTCCTATAGAGACATATGCATGTGCAGAATGTCACATAACTATCCTGCCCCTCTAATGCTATCAAAAAGGTGAGGCATGGCAGTATCACCCAAAAGCTTCCGAATGAAGCCGTTACTGCACAGACTAAGTGGAAGAGGACACAGATGCATTGAAGTTAGTTTTTTTTTTTTTAGATTGTCTATTTGAAGGTGTCGAAGATGTCAATCACTTAAATAGCACGTCACCAATCATAGGTAGTCAATAACTTACCAAAGGACACTGAAAATTGTGCAGGAGCTCTGTGAAAATGTTCTTTGTCTTTGGAAAGGTTTGCCTATTTAGCATTTTTCAGCTTTGTAAACTAAGTCAATGATTAATTAGATTAAATCTGGCATCAGTTCTTTTTATATTGGGCATGCTAGGACTTGCTATTCTATCATTTTATGTTTGCTTTTTAAAGGGGCACTGACATCAAATGTAACTAGATTACCTGTTCATTTAAGACAAACACATATATAAGACAAATGCCACTGTTTTTTCTTCTTCTATGTTTGAATTAATTGCATATAAAAGTAAAAATAAAAATTTTTGAGAATTTTACCCATGATGCAACAGTCTCCAAAATTTTCCAGCAAGTCTGACTTTACAAAAGTGGCCAAAGCCTGCATGATGATGTCATAAGATACACCCCTGCTCTCTTACTGGCTCTGTGTATCATTGTGGGCAGGACTAGGTGGCTTTGTACAACTTTATTTTACCTGCCTTCCAACACAAAGAGAGGAGATTAACCTGATCAAACAGGATCATAACTCTGTCCCCTTATGATGTAATAGTTACATTACCCTCCCATTCAATGCATCAGAATTCTGACTTATAGACTGCATTCTGTGTCCCCAACCCCAAAGTGAAATATTAATGACTGTAAAGTCACTGGGGGGGTGGCACCCAAAAAAACACTATATTTCACAAAATGGCAGGGCCAAGTCACACTTGTTTAGTAAAATATTTAATAAAATAAATTCACATAACAAAAACAAAAGACATATCTTAAATCAACAATACAAAATAAAAATATAAACCCTTTTCATTTTTTGGTGGGGATGCCCCTTTAAACATTTTTTTTGTGTGTTACCTGTGAAGGTGGGAACTGCTGCAGCCATCGTTCTATGTGTACAACATACCATCCAGGTACCAGACATTTCTTTTGAAGGGACCGTAAATCTGATGGTGCCTGATGTCCAGCTGTGATCACTTCATAGAAGCTGAATTTTAGAGCAACGGTGTCCTTGTGGGCTCTTTGGTGCTGTAATAAATAAATTAGGCAGACATTATTGGGAATGCATTTATTCATAACTGTTTTTGTATCAAACAATCTATGAAGAACTAATTTCAATATTACTTTCTTCAACTCACCACTATTGATTACAACAGGTAATGTGTGCAACTATTCCAAATATTTAGCTATTTTGTTACGTGTGCAGATTAGTTTGTTTCTGGAGGTTGGCTTATATCATACCTCCCTGGGGTCCCTATTTTGGGATTGGAAGTCCTATTTTGTACCCAAATCCCATGACCCTCTTTCCTCCTCCATTGTCCCTTTTTACAAGGAGCTCAGGATTTTTAGTTTGTATGACTGTATCACAGACTCGACAGAAATAAAACTTCCAATAAAGAGAGTTGAAACTTGCTTAATATGTTTTTATATTAATTTGTGTAAATAAAATACTTAATTCTTATTCTAAATGACTTATGAAATTGTATAATTAGTCACCAAATGGCCATAGATTCACTGCAAAAGTTCTGGTAAAGCCCACCCACAGCCACAACTTTAGCCACTCCCACAAATAAATTGTCCTCTTTGGACATTTGAAATGTCTCTGCTCAGTGTAATGTTAACTCATTTTGCTTTTTGTTTAGGCGTTTGTTCAGCTCTGTGCTTGTGTCTGCACCTGATAGAAACATAGAAACATAGAAACATAGAATGTGTCGGCAGATAAGAACCATTCGGTCCATCTAGTCTGCCCAATTTTTTTTTTTGGAGTACTTTTATTAGTCCCCCGTTCCCGGTCTTATATCTAGGATAGCCTTGTGTCTATCCCACGCATGCTTAAAATCCTTGACTGTGTTTACCTCTACCACTTCTGCTGGCAGGCTATTCCATACATCCACTACCCTCTCAGTAAAGTAATACTTCCTGATATTACTTTTAAATTGTTGCCCCTCTAATTTAAAACTATGTCCTCTAGTTGATCCAACCAAATCACTTGCCATGCATGGAGCATTAGATAAAAGGTGAGGCTGGTTAAGGGATAAGAAAAAAGAGCTATATCCAGGTCTCACTGTTATCTTGGCAGATTTATCTGTAGTTATACGGCTGATTGGTGGAAGCTTCACTCGTGGGCAACCCCCGCCCATAGATAAATAAACTGAAGAAATGGAATGCGGAGTGACCAAACCAAGCAGTAAAAATGAGTGTAATTTATTACAAAGTAAACAGTGCCTAGCACAATCCTGAAATACCACAACACACAGAAAGGATCCGCCTTACGCGTTTCGTGCTGGCTGGCACTTAATCATAGAGCCAAAGGGAATAAGCGTAAGAAGACTATGAGAAATACAGGCTATTAGTAATCAGATTCCCCTTTGACGAATTAGAACTTGAAAAATCATATGAATAGAACTTTAATAAACAAGACAAGTTGTCTCCCCACTATTCAGAGGACCTGGCCGTCTAGAGCATTAGGGATGGGGTCACAGCGGGTCACCTGTTTTGTGGATGTAACCTGCTGAGTTTAGGCTCCAATCTAGGGTTGCCACCTTTTCTTCAGATAAAAACTCTGGCCTTGGTACTGTCTCCATAGACTTAACATTGGCCTGATGCCAATTTTTTACCGGCCTGGCAGTAAAACACCGGCCAGGTGGAAACCCTACTCCAATCCTATCAGCATGCAGTCAGGTTTTGTATTTTTCTAATTAAAAACTAGATAAATAAGTGTATTATATATATGAATTTATATTGGTACTTCAAGCATAGATTTAGTCGAAAATGATTATGATTGGAGGCTTTAACCCCTTGCCGACAAAGGACGTGCCAGGCACGTCCTGGGAGAAACTCCGTTAACGACAAAGGACGTGCCTGGCACGTCCTGCATTGAATGAAGCGGTTTTCGCGATCAACGATCGCGAAAACCGCTTTAACAGTGCTGGTCTATTGCCTCGACATCGAGGCAATAGCCAGCACCGAAATTTCTATTTCGGGACCCCCACGATCGCCCCACGGAGTCCTCTGCCGGTCTGAGCTTCGGAAGTAAAAGTAACTTCACTTCCGTCGCTCTGAATATGCTACTTGACTACCCCTAGTGGTAGTTTAGTAGCATTGCAATGGGAAATATTTAAATTAAATATTTAATTAATTAAAAACAGGTTATTTAGCTATATTAGCCTATAGCGTTAAAATTAAATATTTTTTAGCATAAGGGATAGGGTTAAAATTAAATTAAAGTTAAAAAATATTAAGGGATATAATAAGGATTAGAGTTGGGGTTAAATTTAGTGTTAAATTTTGGGTTCGGGTTGGGGTCAAAAGATCAATATAGGAAAAAACCAAAAAACACTATTTTTGGTTTTTGCCCCATAACTCGCAAAAAAATACCGAAAAATATGGAAACATGCATATTTTTGAACTCGGGAGAACATTTAGAAACTATTTAGATGGGGTCTTTTTTAATGATTTTATTTGTGTAAATTATATTTTGTGTTTTTTTAAATGTTTCATCATATTTTATGATTTTTTTTGTAGTAAATTATAAGATATGATGAACATAATGGTATCTAATGAAAGCCCTTCTTATGACGATAAAAATAACATATAATTTGTGTGGGTACTGTATGTGAGAAAGAAAAAAATTACAGCTAAACACAAACACCCTAGAGATGTCAAAACAGCCATTGTCACCAAGGGAAAGTCAAGGTGAAAATGTCTTGTCACTAAGGGGTTAACTGATGCCAAGGATGATAATTAACATGACAATATAATGTGGAGATCTTTTTTACAATAAATGTTGCTGTGGCCCCTTTCTCAAGTTAAAGGGATAACAAAACAAGTAGTATGACGAACAGAATAACATCTAAAAATAGTCAAAAATAATCTACCACTTGTTTTGTAAACCGATTTCTATTTAATCCCAGTAGTGTAATTGTGTATGTAATGGGAAAGCCTTCCTCTCTGGCAAGTATCTTCTTGAAAAAAATATATCCATGTAGTGGCGTTTGCTGCTTGTATCTGACTTGCTTCTCAACAAATCTCAATTTAGTTTTCCTTTGCTTTCCTTGAGTTGCAAACAATATGTGACAGATAGTATAAATTAGCTGAACATGTTGAGAATTGCCTTATTCTTTTGATTTATTGTGTCAGGGATAACATCAGACAGGTCCTAAGTATAGTGCGTTCATGAAGCGTAGCAAGTAACAAGTCTTTCAGGCACAGTCCTATTCTCTACAATCAGGTATCCCTCATTATGAAAACCTTTAAAAAGATTACAGCAGATACTGCAACTCATCTTACAGGCTCAGTGATTTCATCCATAGGCCTCAACATCTAAACATAAAGACATTTTACTAAAGGAAGTTTCATTTTGATTCTTTATCTTTCCAGGGCTCTATATGACATTTCTCAGAGAAAAACTGGATCTGCTGTTGACCCTTTCTGTGCCACCACAATGGATTTTGCGTTGTATGGGTTCAGTGGCACCATGGGAATAAAACATTTTTTGTGAGTAAGTGTTCCGGCAAGTACGCAAACTCTGGGTTATCACACTGGACCATGTTTCTGCCCTTTTGGATTAACGCATGATAAAATTTGTTGTGGCCATCTTTCTCTGGTCTGTATGTAATGTTAATGTATCTGCTTAGATACTTGCAGTAAAGTGTTTTCAACTATACGTGACATATTTCAGAATTGTATTGGTATTCTCAGTTATACCCTTACACATACATGTGCACAAATCATGTTCTCCTATCTAACAAGGTTTAGTCTACGAGTGTGTGATAAATTCTTACATGACTTTTATATGATAAATCATAACACTATTACCGCTGCCTTGGATTCTGGGTAAGGATGTGCAAATAAGGTTTGCCTTAGCTCTGTAAATTTGGGATTTATATGGGAAAAAAAGATCTGCTGACTTGTCGGGGATGTGCATATATGTTTAATAGTGTTTATGATAAACAAGGCATTGAACATAAAATGATTGTTCAGTAAATCTACTGCCACAGTATATAACTGATAATGTGTATACATTGTCTTTGTATCGAACAAGCAAAATGTGAAACCACACAGAAGAAACTCTACAGTTGCTTATCAAGCATAACAAAGGTTTAGCATCTCAAGAGAACATCAGGTATAAGACTGGTCTTCAAACTTGCACCTTTGATCCTGCTCCTCATCTCAAAGCATCATGTATGGCATTATATACTGCATATTAAAAATGCATATCCTAACTCTCAACCTACTGACATTAAGAATTATATCTTGTACGTCGCAACATATATATAATATATATTCCTGATCAGGTAACACCACTAGAACTACTAATTCCTTCCTATGGAATAATTGCAAACATACCATTTACAGTGCCTCGTATATTACTTTCCTCTGCACAGGAGAAGAGTTTAGTTTGTTCATTTTAAAGAAGATGAGCACAGCAAGAATCATCACAGCATGTTAAAAGATGCCGTGAACAACATAATGTCATAATTTGGAGGCAGGCAGAATGTATCTGTTATATCTCTTTTCCAAAAGCATGGTACCTTCATGTATTGTTCAGGTTGAAGAGCATCATTAAATGCAAGGTTACTTTAAGTATGACAGCAAAAAAATTAAAAGGCTTGCAGGATTCGTGGCGCTAGCGACTATAAAACAACAAAAATGGAAGAGCATTTTGATTTAATGTGATGCTCCTGCTCTGAATTCCAATGTCTTGTTTACCAGAAAGGATGCCCGGAATTACATTTCAAGATTTATAGACATTAATGTGAGGAATGCAGGTCAAGCTCTCAAGTTGCGTTTAATGAGAAGGTGTAAATCTGTCGGAAGAATGCTAGAGACATATAAGACCTCATTATGTACTGTTGTATTGTTAAGAATCTAATATACATTTTCAATTTTGTGTTAGTCCAGGCATTAAAAGAGAGCACATTTATTTTGGTGTATTTACTAAACAAGTTTAAATAATTTATTCATAAAATGTCACAAATCTATTGCACTGAAAGTGTTAATTGTATTATTATTGTTAATAATCTTGCAAAGGTAGGTCACTTGTTTGAAGATTCATGATGATGAGTATGAGCGACTGTAAAGACCAAAGGTATCTTATACACATAGCGAATAGTTAATAAATAAATACCTGTCACTGTAGCCTTGCAATTTTCTATTTCCCCATATTATATCTATAGCATTTATGGGTCAGACCAACAACTAGGGTATAGCTCAACCCATTTTTCACAGGTGGTCCAGCCCCTTGTTGACAGGAATTGGAGAGACCTCAATAAACTCTGTGTCTTGTATGTTTCCTAAGAGAAGTAAGAGACTGCAAAGCTTGTGTTTAACAGAGCTTCCAACGTAGGATCCATTTACCATAGCTCCTGCTACCTGCACTTAGGCTTGCAACTCCTCAAGAGCAGACTTTCCAAGGCATCACTGATTTAAAGGTGGAGTCCTAGGTCTATGGGGAGGGGGAAACTTTCTCTGCAAAGAAAGCAGTGGAGGTATCCTTGAGTTGGGATACCATACACAAGGACATAGGCATGACGGATGAAGTCAGTGCCGGCTGAATCAGCACAAACTTCATGCTCCTCTCCCTCACATTTTTATTTAAAATCAGATTACTAGATAACACTCACAGTGTTCATGTCCTGTTGGAGTGTGTGGGATACAGATGTACTTACAGTCTGCATGGGGAAAGAGATAGCATTCGCAACCCGTTTGGGGACAAAGATGGCACTAACAAGCTGTTTGGGGCAAAGATGGCACTGACAAAGATGGCACTGCTTGGTGGAAAAATATGTCACTGGCAAATTCTTTGGGGGCAAGTATCACTGACAAGTAATTTTGGGCAAATATGGTCCTGGCAAGCTTTTATTGGGATAAAAATGGCGCTGACAATCTGTGTGGGGACAAAGATGACACTGACGAGCTGTTTGGTGGCCAGAGACATGAATAAACGTGAGCAAGGGAACAAAAGGAGGATACACAGTAGTACTGTTGGATAATTAAAACAATACACTTTATTGTGTTACAGTCACATAATAGCAGTCCGCTGAGACCAGCTCTAGGTGCAATTAAAGAACAATAAAGTGGATTACCAAATGTTGTCTTCTGTGCTGGTGATAAAGTGCACACAATCAACAAAGGGACTTCCTGCCAAATAGATTGAATTCAAGCAGCAATGTAATCCACTTTTCTCCTGTCTTGGATACAAGTGTAATTATCCAGAATTATCCAGAAGTACTACACTGTATCTTCCTTTTCTTCCCTTGCATATGTTCCCCCTGTATAGGAGGAGGTGTGGCTTGTATAGAAAGGAATGGGGTAAATTAAGTTTAGGGGGGAGGGGGAGTGAGTTTTCCAAGGGCAGCATAAAACCTAAATACACCACTGACTGAGGAGGGAGATTTGCTAAGTAAATTATTATTTGCTGGGTGGAGGCACTGTAACATTCATGTGTCTCATGTGTCGCATGTCCCCCACTCACTCTAGAGTGTAAGCTTGGAAGCAGGGCTCTCTACCTCATGTATCAGTCTGTTCTTGTTTCTCTAACTTAGTATGTAGTCCCACTCTATGCACAGTAATTGCTGGCACTATATAAACAAATGTTAATGTAATATTTATATACATATCTATATATATATCGATATCTATATCCCCTTGACGACAAAGGACGTGCCAGGCACGTCCTGGGAGAAACTCCCTTAACGACAAATGACGTGCCTGGCACATCCTGCATTGAATGAAGCGGTTTTCGCGATCAACGATCGCGAAAACCGCTTTAACAGTGCTGGTCTATTGCCTCGACATCGAGGCAATAGCCAGCACCGAAATTTCTATTTCGGGACCCCCACGATCGCCCCACGGAGCATGCTGCTCCGTCAATATGGCTAAGTCCTCTGCCGGTCTGAGCTTCGGAAGTGAAAGTAACTTCACTTCCGTCGCTCTGAATATGCTACTTGACTACCCCTAGTGGTAGTTTAGTAGCATTGCAATGGGAAATATTTAAAATAAATATTTAATTAATTAAAAACAGGTTATTTAGCTATATTAGCCTATAGGGTTAAAATTAAATATTTTTTAGCATAAGGGATAGGGTTAAAATTAAATTAAAGTTAAAAAATATTAAGGGATATAATAAGGATTAGAGTTGGGGTTAAATTTAGTGTTAGGGTTAAATTTTGGGTTCGGGTTGGGGTCAAAAGATCAATATAGGAAAAAACCAAAAAACACTATTTTTGGTATTTGCCCCATAACTCGCAAAAAATACCGAAAAATATGGAAACATGCATATTTTTGAACTCGGGAGAACATTTAGAAACTATTTAGACGGGGTCTTTTTTAATGATTTTATTTGTGTAAATTATATTTTAGGTCAAAGTTAGAAAAAGTGGGGTTTTTTAAATTTTTCATCATATTTTATGATTTTTTTTGTAGTAAATTATAAGATATGATGAACATAATGGTATCTAATGAAAGCCCTTCTTATGATGATAAAAACAACATATAATTTGTGTGGGTACTGTATGTGAGAAAGAAAAAAATTACAGCTAAACACAAACACCCTAGAAATGTCAAAACAGCCATTGTCACCAAGGGAAAGTCAAGGTGAAAATGTCTTGTTACTAAGGGGATATATATATTTATTTATTTGTATCTCTCTCTCTCTCTCTCTCTCTCTCTCTCTCTCTCTCTCTCTCTCTCTCTCTCTCTCTCTCTCTCTCTCTCTCTCTCTATATATATATATATATATTTACACATAGAATATCCTGACCTCTTTGCACCCGAGAGGCTACCTGTTTGTATAGTGAACCCTGAATTCTCCATGCTAAAGGTCTGACCACAACAACAGGGGATTACAATAGAATTCTTAACACAGATCATGGATAGGCAAAGTCCATTGTGGTGATGTCATTTTTAGAAACCTTTTAATTTAGCTGTTTGAGTGCTAAAACAAGGATTAAACACGGCCTCTCAAATTGTATTATCCTTTTAATGCTTGTTGTTAAAAACAGAAATACTTGTGGTTCATATTTTTAGATTCTGCTGTCTGCTTCAACAGCCTCAATAATTAACTAATTAATTAATCTAGGAAGAGGGAAGTGCTCATGCCATTGTACAGAGCACTGGTGAGACCTCACCTGGAGTATTGTATGCAGTACTGGAGACAGTGGTGTATCTTGATTTTGTGCTGCCCTAGGCAGACAAAATCCGGGCACCCCCCTACCCAAGCTGCACACCCACGTTACACACCTAAGACATGCCCCATCACCTCCATTACATGACCCCACATCACACATAACATTCAGACTCACATCAAGCTCATACTTCCATCACACACACACTCCCATCACACTCAGTCACACACTCCTACTCCCATCACACTCAGTAACACACACTGACTCCCATCACACACACTCTGACTCCCATCACACTCAGTCACACACAGCTTCACATCACACTCAGCCTCCCATCACACACAGCCTCACATCACACTCAGTCACACACTGCCTCGCGGTAGATACACTACTGCATCTCTCATTCCACTGGCCGTGCATCATGGGAAATACAGTCATAAACATCAGGAGTGGAATGGTTAGCCATCACTGTTCTACAATAATTTTATCTTATTTGAGATTCCCAACATATGTATATTTACTAGAACTATAGCGTTTATATTTCTGAATTATGACACTGCATTTTTTATAATGACTGGTATTATTAGAACCTATGTGATGGCTGGCTGCTATATGTAGAAAACTGCAGTCTCTGGTACATTTTATCACACTCAGTCACACACAGCCTCACATCACACACAGACTCCCATCACACTCAGCCATACACAGCCTCACATCACACACACTCTTCCATCACACTCACACACAGCCTCACATCACACACAGACTCCCATCACACTCAGTCACACACAGCCTCACATCACACACTGACTCCCATCACACTCAGTCACACACAGCCTCACATCACACACAAACTCCCATCACACTCAGTCATACACAGCCTCACATCACACACTGACTCCCATCACACTCAGTCATACACAGCCTCACATCACACACACTCTTCCATCACACTCAGTCACACACAGCCTCACATCACACACAGACTCCCATCACACTCAGTCATACACAGCCTCACATCACACACACTCTTCCATCACACTCAGTCACACACAGCCTCACATCACACACTGACTCCCATCACACTCAGTCACACACAGCCTCACATCACACACACTCTTCCATCACACTCAGTCACACACACTGACTCCCATCACACACACTCTGACACCCATCACACTCAATCAAACACTAACTCCCACCACACTGTCACACACTGACTCCCATCACACTCAGTCACACACAGCCTCACATCACACACAGACTCCCATCACACTCAGTCACACACAGCCTCACATCACACACAGACTCCCATCACACTCAGTCACACACACTGACTCCCATCACACACACTCTGACTCCCATCACACACAGCCTCACATCACACACAGCCTCACATCACACACAGACTCCCATCACACTCATACTCACAACCACCGTTTTCCATTTGAACCAGCTTACCTTCTGCTGTACTCTGACAGGCAGGGGGCGGAGACTTTACACTGGCACGTGTGACGGGGAAGTGAGGGAGCCCGATCAGGACAAGCAGCAACGGGTGAGGGGAAGACTGAAAGGAGGGTGGTGGTGGGAAGGGGAGGGGAGGGGGTAGGAAGGTAAGAGAGAGGGAGGGGAGGGGGTGGTAAGAGAGAGGGAGGGGGTGGTAAGAGAGAGGGAGGGGGTGGTAAGAGAGAGGGAGGGGAGGGAACAACTTTTAACAAAACGGAGAAGAAAGTTAAAATCTTCGCCGCACCAGAATGGTTTAAAGCACCAGTGTGCTTTAACAACCTCTGGGAAAGTGCCGCCCTAAACAAGGCGCCGCCCTAGGCGAGCGCCTTGTTTGCCTCGGGGTAGATACACTACTGACTGGAGACCGTATCTTCAGATAGATATTGATACTTTGGAGAGAGTTCAGAGAAGGGCTACTAAACTGGTTCATGGGTTGAAGGATAAAACTTACCAGGAAAGGTTAAAGCATCTTAACATGATAGAAACATTTAAATACATAAAGGGAATCAACACAGTAAAGGAAGAGAGTATATTTAAAAGAAGAAAAACTACCACAACTAGAGGACATAGTCTTAAATTAGAGGGGCAACGATTTAAAAGTAATATCAGAAAGTATTACTTTACTGAGAGGGTAGTGGATGTATGGAATAGCCTTCCAGCGGAAGTGGTAGAGGTAAACACAGTCAAGGATTTTAAGCATGCGTGGGATAGACACAAGGCTATCCTAGCTATAAGACCGGGAACGGGGGACTAATAAAAGTACTCAAAAAAAATTGGGCAGACTAGATGGACCGAATGGTTCTTATCTGCCGACACATTCTATGTTTCTATGTTAATTGACCTGAGAACGAGAAACATAGATTTTGATGCAGTAGAAGTTTGTGAAAATGTATCATGGTGGTTATTCACAAAGCTTTGAGCTTTACGATAGACAACCCAGGCTGCATGTAAGCTGGAGACTTGAATGAACTAATTAATGAGTTGAGTGCCAACGTTAATGGTTCAGAGATTGCAACATGGAGGAAACATCTGATTGTCAACTAGTTTGGTGAATCTTTCAGTAATCGGAGCACAGAACTTGTAGGGTGCCAACTTTTGTTCAGCTTATAATAATATCTAATACTCCAAATTACTGTTTTCCATTGTCCTTGACATTGGTGTATCATTGTATCATCACTAGATGGGAAGAGGAAGAGAGCTTTATTGGATGTGGTTAACCACAGAACATAATATAGAGGAACAATGAGACATAAACTTGCAGCTGGTTGACAGGGATTAATTATTATACAACATGGGTTACAGCGATGTGTGATAGCTAGTAGTATACATGCATGGGTACACTTTGAATCTAACCCCCCCCCCCAAAAAAAAAAAACAAAAAAAAAAAAAACGCTACTGGGACATCAAAGCCTCACCTTGATGCAAAATTCCTCCATTGGTATTTGCAGAATACATTTTGACACTTGTGAGTTTTAGCAATAGTAAACAGAAAATTCCACACAGTGCAGATTAAAACAAATGGCGCCTCTTATTCCATAGTATATTGTGGATACACATTCTTGTACTACAATATTATTTTACTATACTGCTGATTCTGGAAAATAGCGTCTACTTGCCTGATCACACAGCACTTCTTCTTAGTAAGCTAGTTACCAGTGTCTAAAATGCTGTTTTAATGATGAGAATTGGAGTTGGCAGTCCTGGATAGAATGTACTATATTGTGTGGAAGGTATATAACTGCTTCTGAAGGCTGATTGCCAAAAGCCATATAGACATGACCAGTGCAGACTGGAACAACACATATAAGGAAACAGAAACACAGAAGCGTAGAATGTGTTGGCAGATAAGAACCATTCGGCCCATCTAGTCTGCCTAATTTTCTAAATACTTTTATTAGTCCCCAATTCCATATCTTAAATCTAGGATAGCTTTGTGCCTATCCCACGCATGCTTAAAATCCTTGACTGTGTTTACCTCTGCCACTTCCACTGGAAGGCTATTCCATACATCCACTACCCTCTCAGTAAAGTAATACTTTCTGATATTACTTTTAAATCGTTTCCCCTCTAATTTAAGACTATGTCCTCTAGTTGTGGTAGTTTTTCTTCTTTTAAATATATTCTCCTCCTTTAGTGTGTGGATTCTCTTTATGTATTTAAATGTTTCTATCATATCCCCCCTGTTACGTCTTTCCTCCAAGCTATACATGTTAAGATGATTTAACCTTTCCTGGTAAGTTTTATCCTTCAACCCATGAACCAGCCTTTCTCTGAACTCTCTCCAAAGTTTCAACATCCTTCTGGAGATACGCTCTGTACAGTGCTCTGTACAATGGCATAAGCACATCCCTATTTCTACTGCTAATACCTCTCCCTATGCAACCAAGCATTCTGCTAGCATTTCCTACTACATATTCCTATTACATTGCCTACCTACCTTTAAGTCCTCTGAAATTATTAATCCTAAATCTCTTTCCTCAGATAGGTTAGGTCTGTGTCAAATATTCTATGTTCTGCTTTTGGGTTTTTACGCCCAAGCTGCATAATCTTGCACTTGTCCACATTAAATGTCAGCTCTGACCATTTTTCTAGTTTAGCTAAATCATTTGCCATTTGGCTTATTCGTCCATGAACATCAACCCTGCTGCAAATCTTTGTATAATCAGCAAAAAGACATAAGTTGCCAACAAGACCTTCTGCAATATCACTAATAGAAAAATTAAAGAGAATGGATCCAAGTATAGATCCCTGAGTTACCCCACTAGTAACAAGACCTTGCATCGAATATACTCCATTGACTACAACCCTCTGTTGCCTGTCACTCAGCCATTGTTTAATCCATTCAGCAATATTGAAATCCAAACTCAAAGTTTGCAGTTTGTTGATAAGCCTTCTATGTGCGACAATGTCTACTGCATCACCCTGATCTATTATTTTAGTCACCCAATCAAAAAAATCAGTAAGATTAGTTTGGCATGATCTCCCTGAAATAAGCCCATGTTGTCTCTGATCTTGAATTCCATGCGATTTTAGATGTTCAACAATCCCATTCTTTAACAAGGTTTCCATTTCCCCACTACTGAAGTAAGGCTTACTGGTCTATAGTTGCCCGACTCCTCTGTACTACCTTTCTTGTGAATGGACACAGCATTTGCTAATTTCCAATTTTCTGGGACTACCCCCGTTAACAATTATTAGTTAAATAAATCTGTTAATGGTTTTGCTAGTACACCACTAAGTTCTTTTAATAACTTTGGATGTATCCCATCAGGTCCCATCGACGTATTTGTCTTTACTTTAGAGAGCTGTACTAGTATTACACAGTGCAGCTGTCCATTATCAATATTGAGGAAAAGATGGTAAATGAACCCTGGACTGCAAATTATTTGATTAAAAACAATGGTCTAACTAGATGGAATACAGGGTGGACCACTTTTTATTTTAAATATCAGAACATATAATGCATTTTCTAGTAATAATATCATACACTATAACAGGTTCCAAATCTTTGCCTACATGTACAAATATTTATGATGGTTAAAGAGGTAGTACAGTGAAAATGACAGCTGTACCCTTGCTCTTTACTAATAACTTAGTAATACAACTAAATATCAAACATATTACATTTCTAAAAATAAATATAGGATTTTTACAGTACCTCAATATTTCTCTGGCAGACTAGCTTTCCAAACTCACTATTGTAGCAATAGATCAATTATCTTATACAAATGTTAACATTTCAAATTTAGAAACAAAGCATTCTTTTTTTGAAATGAATACATTTCTATATTTAACACCTGGTATAACTAAAACATCTGGCTCAATTAAATATGTAGTAAACCCATAAGCATTAACAATGTAATCTATTCCACGATAAAACAAAGATAGTAAAAGTGAAAGAATGGATAACATAACACGGAATGCAATTAAGGCGATAAGCCATGATTCATTTGTCATCCTTTGATATTTCCACTATATATAATAAAACAGGTGTGATTGGTGTTCCTATTCTGCTTATCCACAGTGTTACATCTTGCTCTTTTGCCAGAAATGACTTTTGCAATCACAAATTTCTCTTACATGCTGTCTGTATCACTTGAGTTGATTATATATTTCCCCACTGTTCTGTGCTATCTAGGTGTTGCGGACATTTCGATGCACTTTAAAAAATTAAGTTACAATACAATACTTTTCTTTTAAGCGCCCTTTAAAAATGAAATTTCAGAGACACTGAATTGTGTTCCCATCTTGTAGAAATGTAATTACTTTTTTAAGCATAGGTCTTAGGAGTACAATACATGGGATGCATATTCACTAGTGTTGTAAACTTCCAGATATGAATGCTTATTACCATAAACCAGGACTCTACAAAGATAGTTTCAGTGTGGGGAGTTACATGTTATCTTCCAATGTGCCCCTTTTGCACAATGATGAATGAACACTCCTATAAAAATGACAAGGTGTGGGTGTGAACAGAAAACAAATGCTTTAAAATAATGCACAAAATAAATGATTCAAAAATGACAGTGAATCAGAAATAACAATCTATTTTTCAAAGGCATCCTAAAACTCAAATCTCCATCACGAGAGACATGTGGAAGAACATACTGTCCAATGGAAGTACCAAAATGTCAATGGCAATATCGAATTTATATTAGACCATACAAACATATTCAGAAAATGAAAAACCAAACAAACGTATCACCACTGTGGATGGAGGACCACTTTTAAAAATGCCTTTGGTAACCTCATGATGTCGAAGGGACATTCGGCACATTGCAATGCCTTTATACTGATCGAAAGCAACAAATTGGACTCTGCACTCTCTGTATAACTCCAAATATTTATTAGTGATGCACACCATTAGTCAGGAGAATGTGCTAAACTTCTGAAAATCGGTAGATAAATTGTGTAAATTAAATACTTGTTGATGTTCTAACTTGCTTTACTAATTGCATAAATGACATGTATTAAAAGGAGTATTGACTCACAGGAGGAAGATATTATTCTGCCTCTTTATAAGTCCATGTAAGACCTTACCTGGAATATGTGGTTCAGTTCTGGGTACCTTGTCTAAAAAATACATTAATGAACTAGAGAGAGTGCAGAGGAGGGCTACAAAACTCATATGAGGAATGCAAAGTTTTAGTTATGAAGAAAGACTAGAATGGTTAAATTTTTACACGCTAGAGAAATGGCATCTTAGAGGGGATAATATAATGTTATATAAATATTTACAGGGCCAATACATAGGGCTGTCTGACCAGTTCATAAAGGTATGGAATTCACCACCTGAAGAGGTGGTTCTAGCAAATACCTTAGATGCTTTTAAAAGGGGCCTGGATACTCTTTTTATCGAATCAGAACATAGAGGGCTATGTATGTTAGTATGGACATTTTTATTTAGTGCTTGTTGATCCAAGGAGAAATCTGATTGCCTTTTGGGGTCTAATTCTGATTTTCCCCATTGAAATCAGAATTAAAAATTGCATTTTTTTGCCTTCTTTTAGATCAACAGGAATAATCAAGGATTAGGAAAAAGGTTGAGCTTGATGAAAGCAAGTCGTTTTTAAACCTAAACTACTATATAACTAAATACGTAGGTTATAAAACCAACAAAAAGTCTTGGGATTGCCCCACAACTGACCACATCTGCCTAGCCTCTCATAAAATGTAATTTCCTGTCTTTAGGCATTTGATGGACGCTATGCTAGTTTTGTTTTGTAGCTATGTTTCCAATGTTCGAAAAATAGCCAACAGTAGGATTAGGACTTCTGATTGGCTGGCAAGTCCCTGGCCCATTCATTGTCGTGGGGCTGGGAGCCATTTAGCAGCATATTTATAATTAGTGCCAGGAGCATAGGCAGCTTCTGGCATTGTTTCTTTAATAGGGTGGTGCAATGCTTCTTGCCCATTCTCCCCTTATGTGTTAGGTGTCCTGAGAGCCATTTTGTGACGCAGTGAGACCTGATATTAACAAGGGGGGGTGGTGATTTTTTTTATTTTAATTAATTTTTATGGGGGAAAAGACTTTTCAGGCTGGACTTATCCTGAAAATCATTTTTTCCTCTCCCACTGAAATGAATGGGAGCGAGTTTCATCTCACTCCCATTCATCTCGGTATGCTCTACCTCAACTTGATCTTTACAAAACTTTAGTGAATAGACCCCACAGACTTAATTATTCATCGTGCAGGGACAAACCTGCTGAGTTCCTCTTGCAAATTAGAACAGAGTTGACATATCACGTTGCTAATTCTTTAAAGATGGATCTATGCATTATGCAATTGAGCTCTTCTAGCAGGAGAAACTCACCAGGTTGTCCCTTTAAAATGCATAGTTAAGTTATTGTAATAAAACCTGCAGCCCACTTAAAGTGAATAGATCATTTTTCTGCAATAGATAGAAATGTATTAAAGATAATGCATTCGAATATTTTAATGTATTCGAGTCACCTGCAAACATAGCTTTGCTTTCCTCTGAGATGTTGTATTATCACATATAAAGCTTTCAACGATGGGTAAAATGATTGATCATAATAATTATTAAATACAGTGTGAGAGGTAAATAATATTATATGAACTGTACATGAATGGGTAACAATGTAATAGTTAAAACAGACCTGCCACCAACAAATGATAAGATTCCCTCCAGTTTGGAAAAAAATTTCAGTAGACAAATTGCTTCCAAATTTTTTGATTATTTTCTTTTTGTATCTACAGTTACCTTTCGGTGATAAATTAGGGTGTATGTTTATTTGTATGCTCCTGTAACGTACTAATCTTGATTTCAATGGATGTGTCTGTTCTATGGTTGCCACCCAGCTGGTATTTTACTATGATGGCAATACATAGTCCCAATATGACCTTAGTCTGCTCTAGTTGCATTGCAAATGTGGCTAATATCTGCCGTCACAATCTTTAGATTGCCTTGGGTCCTCCTTAAAATAGCCGAATAGCTGCTTTCCAATGGGTGCTCTGCCAAGAAGAAGAATTTAAGGAGGACCATACGCCTCTCCACAACGCAACTGGTTAGACAAAAAAGATATCCAGCGGCACTCCAAACAAAATGGTTAAAATAATAGAAAAGGTATTTTTATTCAGACCGTGGTCATATGAAAACATGAAAAAGTATATTTAAAAAAGATCAAAATAGAAAAAAACAGAACCACAAAAGGACACAAATAAATCTTGAGATGAGCAGTCATGTTGGCAGGCTTACGCTTGACGCGTTTCGCCTGAATAAAAAAACCTTTTCTATTTTTGTAACCATTTTATCTGGAGTGCCGCTAGATATTTTTCTTGTCTAAACTCTATAAAAGAGCACAATTTCATTATCTCTGGCAAATGTTTATAATGTGCATCATTTCGCTACTTTAAATATATATGGAATTGTGTAAGGCAGCTGTTAGAGTTACTGTGGCTGTCAAAAGGATGTAATTAGGGATGTTTGGAACAAAATGCTATTCATGAAATGTAAACTCAGTTCTCATTTTGAGTTTTCACCTGGTACCAGGAATAGGCTCGATCTGAGGGGTCAATGAGAATTGTGATGATTTTCGCCTTAGGGATTAGAGCAGCTGCTCTCTTTGGGGCTTCCTCTGAATGGAAATAGTTGGCACTTTTTTCAAACAGAAGATCAGTAGTTATATTGGAAGGAACTGGGAAAAAATCCATATACCTGGAAACAAAAGAGATACAATCAGTATAATGAAAACCTCCTTCATTAAATCCATGCACACTTTTATTTTATTTATTTTTTCCCCATCCACCATAAAAATAACAATCTATCAGAAATGTACTTTGCTCTGTGTTTATTTGTTGCTGAAGCTGCTCTTTTATGTATAAAGTCACCACGTCTAACACTATATCTGTTTTTTTTTTCTTCACCCTTACAGCTACAAGCTTGCATTATATAAAATATAACCCTGAATATTGGATCTCTGGTGTGCTGTAATTTAACTTTAGGCCCAAAAGGCTGACTGGAGAAAAGCAGGTTATTAGATGTCAACTAAGAATAGCTGAGGTAGTGATTAAGGCACTGCTTGTAATTCATCTCAAGCCAGCAGTGCCTTGTGCTCATTTTACATCCCAGGGTTAGCAAAAGTTAGGTTTCCTAGCAGAACAGTAATCAATGGGCAACAGAAGTAAAATAAATTGATTTTAATGGAATAAAGTTCAGACTTGTGCAAGTTGCTGAAATGACCTATAAAAAAAGCTGTAATAAATATGATTGATTTGAGAGGGAATAAAGATCATTTGGGAGTCTGGAGACAGTAGTCACCTGACCGCTGTACACTTTTTAAATAATATCCGAACATTAGTTTTTAGAAACAAACAGTATAATCCCACCAGGAGGTTACTTTATATTTGGTTAGTTATGATCTTCCAGCCACCAGAGGGGAATGAGAACAACGTGTTTTCGCTGAAGACTGAGAGCAGGTATTCTCATTTTATTGTTGTTATAATAATATAGAATATTGGATTGCTCTGGAGAGTTTCTGGTTTAGAAATGAAGGCCTGTGACTTGATTAGAGGTCTAATTCCCTTGGCGTTTGTTGTTTTTTCTGAAAAAAAAAGCCCCCAAATTCTACTATTTCTTTGTGTTTTCGTTACTTATTCTCGATCTTATTACATGTGACTTGGCTTACAGGATTTTGTGATGAGGGCTGAATGCTCAGAGGTTTGAGATAACAATGTAAAACATGATTGAAACTGGAAATCAAGAGCTGTGAACATATTACCATAGACAGTGGAATATTACATTTGTTCTTACCAATCCACCCCTCTCTGGTAGTTATTTCCATTAAAGAATTGCATCTCCTCAAAGGTTTTAGGAGTTGGCGAATTACTAAAGATAGATGGGTGCATAACGAGGAATAAATACAATGCCGTTGTACCTGTAATCAACATAATAAGCATGTCAAAAAATTAATTATCCAGCCGATATTATAAAACAGTTCAATTGTTACGAGCCTTTATTAACCAAATATTCAAGCTATTATCTTCAGCATGTTGCTGAGAGAGACACAGAATGGGATGCATTTTTAACAACAATAATAATAATAATAATAATAATTATAATATTTTTTACATGTAAAAATTTTTTAGCAATTTATTTTGGCTTAAGCTACTTTCACAATGTATTACATATGTAACAGTGGACTGATAGATACTTTTTTGGTAATATTCATTCTTGTTCTGCTCTAATTTACAGATAAGAAAATATTTCAGAAAACATTAGCCTGTCGTGAATAAGCGAGGCATACCAAGAGAAAGCAATTAGTAAATTGATTTATACTGGGAATGCATTCACTTCCATGAACGTTTAATACTTGTTCCTACTTGTTGTAAAAACAAATTGTATTTAATGCAACACATAATGCTATGTGTGCTTGATGTACAATCAGAACCCCAACAAGCAATCTGCCAGAAACCGGCCTTATGCTGTAGAGCGGCAATAGGACACTGCACGTCTATCCAGAGCTACTATTAAAAAGCTGAGTCGAACATTTTTATTAGCATTTCCATACCCAGAAGCCCTTGCAGGTCTTGAGACACAGTGAAGATGGAGGCAAAAGAGGGTGGAATTACATGACTTGACGTGATCTCACTCATCATTATGTGACCCCCACAAGACTAAGCTCCAGCTTACTGGTACAGCAGGTCTGTGGCTTGTCTGGCATGTGTAAATTTGTTCAACAATGCTCTGATTTTACAGTTTAGGCAGTGAATGAGTTTCCCATTACCTTCACCCCACCATAACTGATGTTCTGTGTATTCTTATAATGTATTCACTTATTACGTGTTGTTATTTGAATAATTGATTCATTACATTTCTTTTCAGTTTCTTTTTGTTAACTTTGTTTTCCCAAAGCTACACATTGCTAAAGCTGACAACTATTGTTTCCTAACAGGTTTCAAGGTAACATTCCCAATTATTGTCAACATATTGCTCAGCTGTCATTTTGAATTCTCCTCTCTTCTTTCTACCATACTCTTTGACATTGTATTAGACATCTCTATTTTCTTTTCCTACAGTGCCTGCATTTTGAATAGACAAGCAAAAAAAATATCTCTGTATATTTTATTTATCCCAATGTTAAAGCAAATCTATCATGAAAAACGGCTGTTGCCCTTTGTACATTAAGATATTGCAGTTTTCTCAAGTTCGGGGTTAAAGCCTATGTAAGAACCAGGTTTATGGACTTCAAACATGTCACTGATCTATAATCTCTGCTTGGTATGCAGCGATTCATTGTGCCGCTACAGAAACCACCCCACTGTCTTTCCATCAAAAAAAGCCTTGGCTTTGTAATATAATGATAATAAAAGGGGCTACATTAAGGTCATTCATGAAAAAGGGAACATCAGGTATTTGCAAAATTAAGGCCAAAGTAGCAGAGTTTGAAGTAACGCTGAATTGAAAAATGCTTCCAACTTGGCCACTTTGGCCTTACGTTTGAAATTCCCTTGTCAATGTCCTGCAATTTTGTCTTTGATGAATAAAGCCCTATAAGTGTGAGACTATTGCTATGGTCTTCATTTGCGTTGGAAGGCTTAGAATTTTGTTAAGCGCTATTATCATAAGGTATTGTATAGTTTTTATTTTCCAATACAACTTGCCTATGCAATAACAACTCTTTTAGGGTTCTTATTATTGATTTCAGTTAGTGTTGCTTTTTTTTTTTTAGGCTGCTTAGTATTTTAAAATTGGATGTACAAAACATTCAATGAAACATATACCATAAGCTTTATTCTAGCTGCATCCCATTAGCAGTCTAGTAACAAATGAACAATACGTTATAACAAAACAAAACAAATGAAACAAAATGTTATTTGTTAACGTATGTAATTATTATTTAACTGCTCACCGGTTTTCTGTGGTCCTATAACAAGGAATTTTGGCAAGCGATCACATGTTTTTTCCTTAGACCAAATATCTCTATGACGTTTATCATCACATGGGTTCTACAAAATATCAAAAGGCAGAAAAATTGGCTTTGTAGAAATAAATGAAGGATGTAATCATCTCGGGTTTTTGTTTCTTATTCATGTTAACAGAAATGTACTACTAATGTTACACTAAACTAACAGACTAATCGACTAATGTATCAAGTAAATCCACCAGAAAACTTGTTTTTTTTCATGGATAACAAATCACTTACGGTGAACCCACCAGGAACTTACAATATTAATAAGGCAAAATAACAATAATCCTAAACCCAATGATGCTATTCATAATAAAGGTGCACATGGGGACAGCAGCTAAAAAAGGTTTTAGATGACTTGCTTCTCCAGCTTTCTCTACAAGAATCTTAATATTCTATTGTATATTAACATGCATTTTAAAGATAGTTGACTTGTTACATTTAATGACTGCTGCCTTTCTTTACTCACATTTGGATTGGGAATATTTAAATCACCCCTCACTTGCCACATATGGCAATCTGCATTTTGGTGGTTTGATATCTATACAGCAGTGGACTATTTATTTTTACTTTATTGCTAATATATTTTGAGGCTTCAGCTAGGTTAACTGATCTGAATCCAGCCTCCCCTTGTTTTTGTGTGTTTGTTTCTCTGTTTGTCTTTATGTTCCCTGCCTGTTCTTTTGTTTCTTTATTCCCTTCTGTTGCCTGTGTCCCTTTCCTATGAAATACAATACCTATTTTAAGCATAGCATACATGCATGGATGCTATAGAAAATGATAAACAAAAACACTAAAAATGCTTGTTTAGTATAAACATGTAATTATCTCCTTGTTTAGCATGCTGAACCTCCCTCACTATGCCCAGTGTGAAAAGCGTGGAAAAGCCATAGCTTTTTTCCCCTCTGAGTCTGAGTAGACATTAATCTCATCATCAATTTTGGGACAAGGTTATAAAAGTGGTTTAAACTGATGGAACATTCATTGGTTTCCATGGAGACTGCTCCACTTTGCCCCAAAACTGACTCAGTATGTATGAGTATTTCCTATTATCTTTATTTCACAAACGTTTGTATTGGTTTGAAATATGAAAAATTATTAGAGGTAGTTTAATAAAAAAAATTACACTTTACCTAATTTTACCCTCAAATAATGTACTCCATTTTGTTGTCACGCTTACAGTGCCATAAGTTCCTATTCCTTTTATGGAATAGTCATGCTTTCTGTACTCTCTTATCTTTTGTTCATTTTATTGTTAAACTTGGTTGAATTAAATCCTGTGCCATTCAAGGACACGTTATCTTTATTATTTTTGTAAACTATTGACCAGTGATTCCTCCTTGATGTATACAAAAGAAATAACGTAGTGAGTACTTGTTACTCATCTCATTGTTGACTTAAATTGTTGAATTACATTACCAGACTGCTATTGTTACTATGTATTGTCATAGGGTACTGTATTGTATACTATGTTTTTCTTCTTGAACACTACACATTCCTGCAATATGAAGAGAACATAAACACGGCAGCCTCTAAAACAATGTTATTTATATCTACTACAAAGGACTGTGTTGTTGCTAGGCCCTATTCCTAACAGGCAGTCCCAACCCTGGAGCTTTGATGCAATACAACATTTGTATTTTTACTTCCTACAAATAAACTAGAGCGCTGTGACAAGCAAGTACTCAGCAAGGCTTCAGAAAGCATAGATTTATCGGCATATTGAAAGGGCGCCATTTGTCCAGCAATCTCCTTACATTTTCAGAGAATACCACTGAGGTTCCCTTTTTTTCAGTATGGTGGAGCCAACTGTATACCACTAGGCATCCATTTATATCTATAGATAAAAACAGGTGCTTTGTGTGCCAAAAAAATCTAAATTCAATTTAAATGAAAAAAATAAAAAGTAAATAGAACACTTACATTTTTCTAAGTGAAATATAGTGAGTTGGGCAGCTTAAATGACAGGTTCAAAATGTTCTTATTCTTAACCTTTTGAAATATCTGCTTCTTTTCTTTATTAGTCTTTGATCCGGAGTACAGTGTTGTTTCCACTAACCTTGTTTGTATTGTTTTAATAATGTATTAACATATTTTTATGTTATTTTTTGAACAGGCCTTTGTTCAACATTCAAAAGATATTAACCCCTATTTTTGCTCCAGCAGAGGCTGCAATTTCACAAGGGAGGTGGCTGAGTGAACTGGTCTCTCTATTATTGGTGTGTGGGTGAGTCAAATGTGCCTCATACAATCAATAACTTGCAAAGGAGAAGAGCATGTCCTCTCAGCTGGAGGTGCAAACTCCAATTATTGTTGTTAGGTCAATGAGTTGCAGCTTCTGGAAGTCTAACTTAAAGTTCCAAAAACAAATAGAAAAAAAATTAGAAGGCTGCACATTTGGCGCACATTTTAAAATATGGTTTTATCAGGCAGAAGTATAAGTATCAATAAATATTTATATTGGCAGGATTTCTAAAAAAATAAAGAAAAAAAACTATTAAAAATGTATTGGTTTAAGCATAAATAAAATAAATATGAACCTTTAAAATAACTAAAATAGAAAGTTGACATACTCCCGCAATGGCAGCAAGGTGGTGAGTTCATCAACATTTATTTTTAGGTCCATACAATAGTCATTTAAAAAAAAATGAATAGAGAGCATATTTCAGCTGCCTTCTGATACCTAATCTAATGTGATGCATATCTTCTGGGCGATTCTGTGGCCAGACTAGCCTTTAGTATAGGGCTTGACAATGATCCAGTTGAATATCTGGTACTAGATTTCATTTGGAATTCCTATTTTTGGAATGTAGCCAATTTTGTTAAACAGGGACACAAATTTCACTTCTGTAGATATTAAGGGGGCATCCAGGGAATTTCCAAGCTACTAAATACTCTGTGGTTAATTTTTCTCGATTGAATCCAGGTATTTAAACATATAGAAATTTTCATTTGTTGTACTTTATATGTCAAAGATGAAATCACTACTGCTTTTTCGTTTATGTGTGCAGAGGCATACCATTTATTTGTGACCCAGCTTCTTTAATCTAGGTGAGATTTTTCACTCTATCCCAACTATAGTTTTTAAGATTACACTTTAAAGAAAGTCACACACAAACAAGCCAGCAGTTTTTTTTGTTTCTTGTTAAAGAAAAAGTACATTTCTTAATGTGTCCCCCTGTCTTTCTCCTCTCCCTACTCATGTCTGTCCCTCTCCCTCCTCATGTCTCTCCCTCTCCTCTCCCTTCCCATGTCAGTCGTTCTCCTCTCCCTTCTCATGTCGGTCTCTGTCTCCTCTCCCACCCCATGTTGGTCTCTTTCTTCTTACTTTCAATGTCAGTCTTTCTCATTTCCGTCTCTCTCCTCTCCCTTCCCATGTTGCTCTCTTGCTCCTATCCCCCTATTGTATGTCTCTCTCCCTTCCCATGTCTGTTCTCCCCCTCTCCCTCCCATGTCTGTTGTGTGTCCAACCCCACTCCCTCGCATCTCTGTGGTTTGTTCCCCCCCATGTCTACTGTCTGTCCCACCTCCCATGTCTGTGGTCTGTTCCCCCCTCTCCCTCCCATGCCTGTGGTCTGTTCCCCCCTCTCTCTCCCATTTCTGTGGTCTGTTCCCCCCACTCTCCCTCCTATGTCTGTGGTCTGTTCCCCCCACCTCTCCCTACCATGTCTGTGGTCTGTTCCCCCCACCTCTCCCTCCCATGTCTATGTTCTGCCCCCCCCCCTGACATTTATTTCTGACGTTTACGGCTTCAGTGGAAAGCATCAGCTCTGTGTGTTAATGCACACAGAGCTCAGATAGTGCTGCTCGTGTTCCCCCGCACGTGACGATGACGCAGTGCATCGTATTTCCAATGCTGTGAATCATCACTATGAGCGAGGAGCGTGAGCAGCACTGTCTGAGCTCTGTGTGCGTTTAACACACAGAGATTACGCTGCCCGCGGAAGGGGAAACATGCACCTCATTCTAATAGAATGTGGGGGCGGACCTCAGTACCGCAGGACAAGGTGGGGTGACAAAGATTTGTTCTGTAAGTGATGTGAAAACTAATGATAAAAATGATTTCTAAGCATCTAAATATTCCCTCTTGGGATAAAAAAAAAACCTACCTGGGACAAAACAAGGGAATCTGGGGAGGTCTATGTAAATTAAACAGTGATTGGCAAAGTGTCAATGCTAGGACAGCAGCCTGGCAAAGTTTGTGAAGGTCCACAGAACATAATTAAATAGTTCATTGTAAACATCCACCATTAACAGTATCGGTGACTATATATACATATCTATCAATGTCCCACCATCTTCCCTGAAGTGGTTAAAAAACTCTTAACTATAAGCATTACACAGAAATTGTAATTGTATTGTTCATATATTTTCATGTATTTTACCTGAAAAATTTAGAAAAAGACCAGAAATTGTGAATGGAATACAAATACATGTAAACAGATATATACGTAGATTGTATGCACAGTACACATTTCAGAATAATAAAATGTTTTTTTAAAATGTACCACTCTAAATAAGGTTTCTTTTTCAAACTACCACCAGTTATTCTTTTTTAATATCTATCACTACCCACAAAATGAGCCTGCATGAAACAATGAACGTATAATCAGCACAGCTTGTTCTGGTCATGAGATATTACAAAATTCAAAAGAACAGAGATGAAAAGTATGAAAAGGAAAGCTAGATTTGCAGCTGTTTTCAGTATGCTACATTACGGTTTGCTCAGTTTATATAGTAAGCTTGCGTAGCGCGGTTCTTATCCTCAGGCTTTTCAGACGGGGAATTTAAAAAAAAAAAAAAACCCTGAAAAAATGCTATTTTATCTGCTTCATTTTGGCTCAATTCCACAATTCAAGAATAGTCTGAATAAAATCACACTGAACCATATCAGAATTCCTTATACACTTTCTGAAGGAATAGGAAAATGAAGACTGTAATAATGTGCAATGTATTCAAAAACCTTGCACTCTATATGAAATACATTATATTTATTTCCAATACAAACCACAGAGTAATTGGAGGAATATAGTAGTTTCTATGGATGTCTGAGCTGACAGTTCACAGTGTATTCTGTTCAGACTCTCACCTGCCAGATTGGCTCCTTCTGCTCAGGAAACAGCTGAAAGTATTTGTGTGCCAGCTGTACTGGAGGAAGCGTTTGCAAGTTTAAATTAGTCCACGTCTGCACAAATTTGGCCAGATTAACAAAAGTGTATAAACCAAGCCGGTCATTGCCATAGTTAGATAGATGGGTCATGAAGATGCTGATCTGAAAAACACCAAATTTGAAACATTTTTAGTTATCAATTCTGTCACTAGGGGGCAGTAATGCTACATACGAATTATATGCATGTTTAACTACCTCCACTGATACAAGTCAATTTATTAATCTACATCTCTAACATTACCAGTAATTCTAGTGGTACTAAAACAAGTAAGACTCTTACAATGGTTTTAATGAGTATTAGTATACCAGTTAATATCCTTAGATGTTTTTGTCTACCACATCAAGTGAATTACCTCTGTATTGTGTGGTACATCTGCTTTCCGGAATATCTAATTTAATCTTAAACAACACGCGAATGCTCTCTGAGCTATATAATCAAAAGGAACAACGCTCTGTTCCACTGTAGGAACATAATGAACTGCACTATATCACTGAAGTTTTACTCTCTTACTACTGCTAATTTTCTTCTGCCATTAATTACCAGAAAAAAAAGTGATGGTTTAAAGAATATACAATTTGTGTAGTAATTGGTTCTTGCAACTTATTTTAATTTTAATAACAATAAAAAGTACACATAGAACAGAAACAACAATATTCTAAAAAAAACCTAGCAAAAGTAAAACAAACAAAAGCCAGCAGAAAAACAAGAGACAGATTGATATTTAGCTAATTTAGTGCCTCTGCTGATTTTCCCTAGACATGCTTATATGATGTTTGCAGCTTGTGGTTTGGCATATACACAAGATTGTATTGCACATTTTCATAATATACACTTCTGCAATGCAGTGTGATAACATAGTGCCAGGGGCCAACAATGTTATCGTGCTGGCAACTTATATTGATGCCATCTGTGACTTGCAACACTGGGAAATCTTGATAATGTTCCATTCAAGGTGTCCTATTGTGTAACATCCCTTCTAAAATATGGTCATGCTTCTGTATAGCTGTAGCAATTGTAGGCACTTTAGCCATCTACTGAATAGATTTCTGGCATGTCTACTGTTCTATTCCCACAAGCATTTTGTCAAAAAGATATTGCATAGCATTGTTTGAATTGTGTCATGTTAGGTAGTTCCCCTGCGCCACTGCTTCCAGACGCGTTTTACTGAAAGTTCCAGAGATCACCTAACAACATGTCCTATTGGCTTGAATGGAAATGCAAGTTTGATAGCAATTATTTTAGTTTTGGGAATATTTTTTTAACGTTGTGAAACAAAATCACATAAAACTTTATTTGATTGTTTAGCAACAGAATTTGCACTCCCATGTGAATACTTAGTAGCTGAAGGTAGTGAAGTGCCAAGGATATCCCAGAAATGCCATAGTTTTCATAGTGTCTCAATGCGTTTTTTGTTTTTTTGGTAAGAAATTCAAGTTTCTCCCAAGTGAGTCACATGAGAGGTTGTGTCTGCTTATAAATAATATAACTTTGGAGAGGTCAACAGAACAGTGCTTTAAAAGTGCAGGATTGAAAAGAATAAAAAGAGAAATAATATGTCTTTTTTTTTTGTAAGTTGACTTGTAAGAGCTCCCTGCTGGGAAGAAAATCAGATTCGGAGTCAGGTCTTTATTAGTTGCACTGTAACCTTCTCCATCATACAACATTGGTTTGTCATTGTTTACAATCTGGGGTACTCTGCGTCTGTAAAAAATAATGCTGACCACAGAAAGTAATAATATACTTTAGTTTTTACTTTTTTTTTTTTTTTTTTTTACGGAATTGCATTGGTGCAAACATATCTTACATTTCTATATCTGTGAGGGATATTGGGCTAAAATCTATTACCACAGACAATTGTATCTTTGATAAAATGAAAATAAATTTTCACTTGGACCTCAATAGAAAAGTTGAAGAAAAAAACACTTAATAGAATCTACTCCAGTGACTGATAGAATCATATGGACAAATGGCTTTTGGAACTGAGTAAGTACTTAATGTATCAAATGTCTAAACCAGGAAAAGAACTCACAGTCAATATTAACCTAAATTCATTGCTAAATTAGTTATTGTAGCAATTGTATAAACACAGCACAGAATTATTTTTCATTAATAGAAAGCTGCATGGAATATTAATACTGTTCCCTAATATTGTGTTTTTATGTTATTGCTACATAGCAACACATGAACTAGCATTCCTCTGACCAGTGTAGACAATGTACATACAGGACATTGAGCTTTTTCTGCAACTAAATCATGACAATCAATTCAAAGCACACTTGTTCGGTGGATTAGTTACTTGAATGTGAAAAATGCATTAGTAGGTTTTCTTCTGTATTTCAGTGCACTTTAAACAAAGAGCAATTTTGCACTTGGCAAATATACATGGGAGCTGTGAAAATCTGATTGTGTTTTCCATTGCAGCAACTGTAGAAAAAAACCTGATGATCCAAAGGGTTAGAAAGCCTAATAATGAGTGGGGTGAAAGCTGTGGGGCAAAGGTAAGTATAGTGTAGGCAGGGCTGTCTTAACATCATTGTAGGCCCTGGGCAATTCACTGGGCCCCTACACATTCATTTAGAGAGGATGGTCCTGATGCACTTGCATCCCCTTGGATCCTGGAAGTAAACAGCGTAAAAACAAGGCAGTCTTCCGGGAGCCTGCTCTTTGTACTTCCACTTCCTATGTGGTAATCAATCAGAGCAATCATATTCTGCCCAATGACAATAGGCATTGATTGGACATGGGTGTTTAGACATGTCATAGTCACTTTGTGTGAGCCCCTGAGCAAAGGCCTAGTGTGCCCATATGGTAGTGTGTGTAGGCAGAGCTAAACTCTCCACCTGGATGGACAAAGCACTATGCAAGGCCTGAATATCAGTTGAAACGTCTGCAGACATGGAAAATTACTACATGAAAGAAGAACATTTAAACTTTTTTACATTTATTTTGAGACGTTCCTGTTACCCAGAAGCCCTTTATGTTGAAGATGGTAACAGACCGTCACCCTTATTATCTGATGAGCTATCCCAACATAGGTTCTGTTAACAATGGGAAAATAATAACGGAACTCTTCTATTATGTTTACTGAGCTTTTAACAGAAGTGATTTTACTCAGTACTGACCAAAAGCCTTAAGAGTGTGTATTACCAGCAAGGTAACAGGCACAATGAATGCACATAACGGGCAAATGAATACCTCTGACATTATATAAACTACATTACATTGACTTACACATGTTAAGAAAATGTAAATAATATTTTGAGCCATTTTTCAATATCAGATCTATGTACCATCTGCTAATAATATCTTAGGCTAAATGATTGTCTACATCCAATATTTCCTACAGCAGTTGCAATATTTACAAAGAGTATCTAATAATCATTCTTCTATAAAGACATTTTTTGCTTTTGAAAATAGTGCTTCCAGTCACCCAACCACAGAATGGAAATGATTAATGTAATGTCTTTGGAGAACTGACGAGGAGGGTTTATGCCCGAGGGTACACTTTGTTCTCTTTTCCTATCTATCTGTACTGTACACATTTGAATAGCCTCCCAGGACGCATCTGTCATGAGCAGGAAATTTCGACACCCTTTAACATTTCAGAGCTGGGACCAAATTAGATTTGAAAGGATGCAAATAGATTCTGCCAGTTACTTTTAATATCACTTTACAGAACTATCAGATCTACTGAATGAGACAAATTAGAGAACAAGCATTCACATTCTCATACAGTAATTCCCAGAATTCCACAGTTTGGACTTGGTTAATACCATGGGATCTTCCAGTGTAAACAGGGGTGAGATGGCGATGAAACAACAAATTGATCCATTTTTAATTTAAAAAAAAAAGAAAGAAAAAAGGAAATACTTTTTAAAATATATCATTAGTGGACAGCAATTTCCTTTTGTTTGTTTCAATTTCACTGACTGCAGATTGGTAAGTCATCATACAGTAGTTTCTGTAATAGGCAGCATTATTGACTTTGCGTTCCTTTGTATTATTCCACAAGCTGTGCTAATGTTTACAGGTCACTAGAGTACATCGAAGTCCCTGACCACCAATTTTCCAATTAGTTTTCCACTGTGCACACTCTGGATTCAGCTTTAATGCTGCTTTTACATCACCCTTAAGGGTTCTTTTTGCAGTACTTACAAACTAAAAAAACAGATGTTTTCGCTTCATTAGGCTCATAAACTGACAAGCTAATGAATGGGGCTGCAACAGATGTTTATATACATGATATAATTACTAGTATTGTGTATTTCGGAAAATGAAGGAACATAACATAAAAGTATTATGACATTTTCTAGCTTTAAATAGCATTGGGTGCATGTTAGTTTATATTGGTGTTTTCAGAATGTTACTAATATAAATGGAAAATGTGGGTCTATTGATCTTTCACAGATCAAATTATTAATCATTAATAACAATGGCCAAAATCTAACTTGTCTAGGGTTGCTTCCCAACTACTATTTTTCCGTCTGGCCAATAAAAAATTGGTCTAATGTTAACTCCGGAATTTTTTGAAAGAACAGGAGGCAACTTATCCTCTTCTGTCTCTGGGTACTTTCACATAAAGGATAAGAGATAGTTAAAATGAATCGGCAGTTTTCCATAGTGGTAGTTGTACATGGTTCTGCTCACAGGGGTTTGTGGGGCTAATTCAAAGGGGGTGTGGCTCTATTAAATTGAGCATTATGCCTAGTTGGAAGACACAGCACTGCCAGAGATGTGGAAGCCAGCTAACAGCTATTTGTACACCAATTTGTTTTGACAGCAAAACCCAAATTAGTATATATAATAATAAATCCCAGGTGGACTTACTCCTATTAACTTGCTGGACAAGTATCTATATTGCGATGCCCTCTCCCCATATTATACTCCTGGAGTGTTATATTTCTTAGCATTTGTAAGACTTCTTTCTCATTATTATGATTTTGATTTCCCGAGGTTGCCTCCTTCCATTTGTCTGGTGCATTCCTGCGTGGTTGTATTTCCTATAATAAAATTCAAATCAATATGATCTTTGTAATTAAAGTTGAGGTCATTTGCATTTCCTTTCTCCATGCTAGTGCAGTCCTCCTGTAAATACATCTTTATTTATAAGCATTTTAAACCCCCACATGTATAGTTACGTTCCATAAAAATTCAGATTCATTTTTCACAAAATGGTTCTTTTCTTCGTATTAAAATAAATTAATGTTTCCATACACTATATTTTTAGTCATCAAAGCCTGAAAATTGTATTCTTATTTTTGTTAGATAAAAACAGTGGTATAAAATAATACTAGTGTCTGCAATACTAGTCTTGGCTTTTCATGAAAACATATTGTACAACTGTTCAATACAGTGTGTTTAAAATGCCGTAAATGTGTTGTTATATAAATTCGAATAAGTAAAATCTGTTATTCTTGTAAGAAATGACTTTCCAAATTATATAATTAGTTAAAAATTTGCCATAAAGTCAGTGAAAATGCCCATAGCCACACCTTCAGTAACTCCAACAAGAGAAAAGTGTCCCTCTTTGGCCATTTGAAATGTTGGGAAGTATGGGATAGTCCTCTTGTTTGGGGTCCTGTCCAGTCAAATTGAGGTTGCCCCAGCTTGCCTGCTATTTATGCACTGCACTGTGCATATGCAGCATTGCATTTAAACTACACATGTCTGAAAGACATACATATATAGTGTAAATGCAAAATAATGGAGCTCTAGACATCTGGTACATGTACCAGAGAGGCTGAAGTACAATCTCACAGGTCACCCAGCATTGATGTTGCATGATGTAATTCATTCCCACTTATGTACCAACTCCTGCCACATCCCCCGACCTGATCCCAGGATGTTGGCAGGCATGAATGGCAACATGGAGCCTGCAAACATGCACTCTCAGTGAGTCTTGGTGCTCATCTGTTTATGAGGAGATGGAACACAGACAGATGAGATGATTAGACAGGTGATCGGGGACCACCCAAAGATTTGTTTCCTTATTAGCCAATATGTGTGCTAGAACATACTACAAAGGGTAGGGATATCCCTGTGTTTAAGACCTCAATTTATTAGACTGTTGTATGCCTAACTATTTTGGTACATTATAGTGTCTAGGGCTATCCACATACTTCTATAGAATGAAAGGTTCATATTAAATGTACTCTATTTGAAAAATCTTTATTGGAATCTTGCCATATTGTCACATGATCCCACAAAGTTGCCACAGTGCAAGCATTTCACAGACTTTGCCCCAGTGTCACAGTGTTCTACAGAGCTTATCACAGTGTCCCACATAGCTTGCCATAGTTTCACAATGTTCTCACAGAGCTTATCCGGAGCTCCACTCCACTCCAGTGTCACATTATCCTGCAGAGCTTTGACAGCATCAAAATGTCTGCAAAGAAGTTGGAGCAATGTCCCATAGGGCTTGTCACGGTGTCCCATAGGGCTTGTCACAGTGTCCCATAGAGCTTGTCACAGTGTCCCAAAGAGTTTGACCCACTGTCACAATGTCCCCACAGAGCTTACCACCTGTTACTCATACTGCTGCTTCCAGGTAGCGTTGAGGAGAAGTGGAGGAGCCAAGCAGTTCCTGCATTCACAGTATGACATCAACATTCTCTTCCTAGAGAAGATGTAAGAGGACTCAATTATTATAGATCGAGCCTGGGTGGTGAGGGCGGCTGCTTGACATCCCCACAAAAAAGTGCAGGCTTGATTAAACGTACCCAAAGGTAATCCTTTTACCGCCAGCCTCGAGGATGAGGGGAGGAGGTGAATATTCTTAAGTATTAGTTTATTCTTCAATTCAATCTTTGCATTTGGTATTTGTAAATATCTGTCTATCTATTTATCTCTCTCTCTCTTTCTATCCTCTCTGCAGTGCATTAAAATGTACTGCAGGATATCTCAGCTGTGCTGGAGTTGTGAATATTACAAAGGTAATCAAGATTCATGAGACTAAGAAAGGCCTTGATGAAATCCTGTAAATCACTTTTTATGGCCTTTTTAGATTAACAGATTTGATTTGTGACATGTGTGAGTGTCAGTCAAAATATTAGAGTTGTACATAATTTATTTCCTACCATATGACTCAGATGTGAACAGACTTCTGCTTTCTATTCATGCCTTAGGCTATTTATAATTATGGACACGTAGAAGTCTAATGTAGCAAATATTTTAAGCACTTCAAAAGTTTGTTTTTTTCCTAGCTCTATTTTCAGACTTTTTTGCATTTATTTTATAATTTTTCTGCCCCATTACTATAATTTAGGCATAGGCAAAATAAGCAAAATACAATGTTTTCTGAAAGAAATCCATCAAAATTCAAAAGTGGTAATTCAAACTTGATTAAGAGGATTTGTAAAATATTAAATTATGAGCATTTAGAGTTCTCTTTCCTTTCATTGCCTTTATTTTATTTAACATTTTGACTGTCTTTACAAATATTACACAGAATAGGAATTGATATAATGAGTGAACATATGTATTTTATATAAAAATTAGGTTTCTGTAGAAGCTGCTATACCACAGCTAAAAGCATACATATAGAAGGCCATCGGTTAGAAGACTTTTTTAAAATCACATAGACGTTGCCTTCTGTGCTGAGGCGTCGCTAGGGGGGAAAAAGGTTACATGGCTGAAGTGAAATGTCTCACTGTGAAAGCCTTAAATACTCCATCACATTATTATCCCAGGGTATATAAGAGGCAGTATACAAGAGAGCTCCCCTGCCCTGCCTCTTTAAGTTCCAGTGCAGTGATCCTCCTCATCTTGCTGGCTGCTGCACACTGCCTGAGTGATTCTGTCTCTCAGAGAGCCGGGTTACATGACCTCCAGTTGCTCTGACAGATAGAATGGCCCGGGAGAGCTGTGAGCAGAAAGAGGAGAAGCAGCCTGTGCCGACTGCATTGGCAAACTGAAGGACATGTGGCACTGGTAATCTGCTTGAGACACAAGGATGGTACTAATAAGCTGTTCATGGGCACTGACAGACTGCAAATATGGTACAGACAGTCCATGTGGGGGCACTGACAGGCTGCTTGGTGACAAAGATGACACAGGCAGTCTGTTTGGGGGCACTGACAGGCTGCTTGGTGACAAAGTTGGCACAGGGATATTCCATAGGCAGGCTGTTTGCAGGCAAAAATTGCACAGACAGGCTGTTTTGGGTCACTGACAAGCTGTTTGTGGCAAAGATTGCGCAGGCAGGCAGTTTGGGCCACTGACACACTGTTTGGTGCCAAAGAACACAGGCGGTCCATTTGGGGGCACTGACAAACTGTTTGGGGCAAAGATTTCACAGGAAGGCTGTTTGGGGGGAAAGATGACCCATGCTGGCTGTTTGGGGGTAAAGATAGCTCATTGGCATCATATACAAAGTCAATGCATTTACTGCTTATTGGAATCATATACAAAGTTTATGCATTTACTGCTCATTGGCACAATATACAATGTTTATGTCTTCACTGTTCGTTGGCATCATATACAAAGTTTATTTATACATTAACTCTTCATTGGCAACATATATAAAGTTTATGCATTTACTGCTCTTTGGCATAATATACAATGTTTATCTATTTACTGCTCATTGGAATCATATACAAAGTGTTTTTTATGCATTTCATTTATGAATTTACAGCTTATTGACATCATATACAAAGCTTATGTATTTATAGCCCATTGGCATGATTGACAGTTTATTCATGCATTCACTGCTCATTGGCATCATATACAATATTTATGCATGCATGTACTGCTCATTGATATCATATATCTTCTTTATATGTATTTGTTGTTCAATGCTTATTATATACTGTATACCTGTTTGCTCATTGGCATAATATATATCCTTTATATACCTGCCAAAGCATCTGAAGTTCTATACTCTACTTCTATCACATTTAGGGATGCATATTGCATATTTGTATGATGTCAGTTATGTCATTAGTGACATTATATAACTGTCCTGTGCACCATTACTGCTGCTGAAAAAGATTATCTGCACACACAGTATTCCTGCTCGAGCGCTGTAAATGATGAAAGTTTTACTGAATACATTTGTATGCAAATAAAAGTGTACAAATATACAACACAGGCTAGATTCTACCAGATGCTTCAAAGTTAGTTTGATGTCTGGAGTGTGCCTTTAACCTTCCCTTAATCAAGGCAGCTGGCTGCATGAGCTCTGTGCATAGTGATGATTCAGGGCATTGGAAATACGATGCCCTGCATCATCACTACGTGCGAGGAGTGCGAGGAGCACTTACTGAGATCTGCGTGTGTTTAACACACAGAGCTCATGCTGCATGCTGCTCCCCAGTGAAGCAGCAACTTCAAGTAAGAAGGGAGGGGGGAGAAGAGAACAGATATGATGGGGGGGGGGGGGGGGGAGAACAAATGGGGGGGGGGCAGATGGGGGAGAGAGAAAACAGATTGGGGGGAAGAGAGAGAACAGATTGGTAGGAGGGATAGAACAGATATGGGGGGAGGAAGAGAGAGAACAGATATGGGGAGGAAGAGAGAGAACAGATATGGGGGAGGAAGAGAGAGAACAGATATGGAGGGGAGAGCGGGAGAACAGATATCGGAGGGAGAACAGATATGTGGGGGGAAGAGAGAAAACAAATATGGGGGAGAGGAAACAGATATGGGAGGATAGAGAAAACAGATATGGGATAGAGAGAACAGATATGGGGAGAGGAAGAGAGAGAACAGATATAGGGAAGGAAGAGAGAGAACTGATATGGGGGAGGAAGAGAGAGAGCAGATATGGAGGAGAGAGGAAACAGATATGGGAGGGAGAGTGAGCGAGAACAGAAATGTGGGTGGAAGAGAGAGAAAATATATGTGGGGGAACGAGAGAGAACAGATATGGGGGAGAGAGAGAACAGATATGGGGTAGAGAGAGAGAGAGAGAGAGAGAGAGAGAGAGAGAGAGAGAGAGAGATATGGAGGAAGAAGGAGAGACATACATGGAATGGGAGAGGAGAGAGACAGACCTGGGAAGGGAGAGGAAAGAGACAGGCATGGGAAGGGAGAGGAAAGAGACAGGCATGGGAAGGGAGAGGAAAGAGAAAGACAAGTGAAGGTAGAGGAAAGAAACAGACAGGGGAAGGGAGAGGAAAGAGATGGGAAAGGGAAAGGAGAGAGACAGGCATGAGGCGGGAGAGGAGTGGGGTGCCATAGGGGTGGCCCGCACAGAGCTTAATAGTACATTAGTGTTGCATGAAAATATACCGTCTGTAAATATTATTGTTTCTGGGTAATTTCCATTTGAAACACTTGTCATAATTTGGAAATGTAGACAGTCAGATTACTTACTGGGTTGAGAACAAGGGTAAAAAAAAGTTCCCCTCCTTGAATACTTCGATCAAGTTCAGTTGGACCTCCAGGATACTCCCTATAGAAAATCGTGTGAGTGAAAAGACCACACGTTTGCCGGGGAAGAACCTGATAAAATACACAAGAATGACAATATTTAACAATAATTCCTATTATTAGACACATTCATTTAAATATAAAATGTTACAATTTGAAATCATATATTTCACACTTAAAATATAATCTACAGCACATAGTCTGTATATAACACTTTATCCTGTAATTCTACACAATTAATTCATAGTAATTAAACACATTTCTAAATTATCTGTTCGAATTACTATGTGACCAAGAAAATCTGCATTGGCCACGGCTTTCAATACATGCAGTTAAAAAAAAGATAGTCAAGCAATTTTTAAATGCACTTGAATTATGATACATACTTTTAATGCTCTCCACAGTAATCCTTTTAAAATTATGTAATTAGATTTATGTGCTTTTAGTAATAGCCGAGATACCACGTCTAGAAATAATGGCACTAAAGCCTGTGTGATTAAATATTTCTAAAAAGTTGCAAGGAGAGTGGAAATGTTCGAAGAACTGAAAAGTAAAAAAGACAAGAGCATTTACAGTTCCATTAACAGCACATCAAGCTCTTATGGATCCTAATTCTTTCCGTTGTAGAAAATTATAGAAAATTGAATTGCATATTACACACAAACATTCCCCCTATTGTGTGCTTCTTGGTTATTTTCCTTGCGCACCTGATTTTTTTGGTCTATCTCTAGCTATTTTGTATCTATCCCATCTGTTATTTTAAGAATTTACAGGCACTCTATACAAATTATAAGTGCAACTGAATGTCAAGTTTGTGTTTGGCAGAAGCATCTTTTGAGATTAGGTTGTAAGCAGGTTGAAAAACTTGCCTACTTGTGTATTGTGGCTCTAACATGATTTTTTTTTTTGAAATTGCAGAATGTTCTTAAAGAAATTAAAACACAGTTATATGTAGTAAGTAGACATGTGCATTCGAATGCATTTTCGGCCAAAATAGCATTTTCATCTATTTGTCCAAAAAACGAATAACAAAAATGCTAAACTAACGAAAGCCGAATGAACGAATGGTTAATAAACGAAAATCATTCGTCCATTCATCCATTCGTGCTGTTGGCATTCTATAAACCGAAACAGAGTCGGTTTATAGAATACCAATAGCATTACATACATTCCATAAACCGACATAATGAACGACTTTCGGTTTATGGAATGTATGTAGTAAATGCTATTGGCATTCTATAAACCGAAATAGAGTCCCCATTTATACGAATTGACCTATTTCAACTCTATTTCGGTTTATAGAAAGCCAATAGCATTACATACATTCCATAAACCGAAAGTCTATAAACCGAAAGAGAGGTTAAAATAGGTCAATTTGTACGAATGAATAAAACGAAACGAAAATAATGAACGAATTTCGTCTGAAACGAATGCATGAAAATTTTAGTTTTGCACATGTCTAGTAGTAAGTCACATTTTGTCACAACAGATACAAAGTCTGCACAACACTCCCCTCAGTTGTCCATTCCCTTCTGGTTTCCTCAAATTCCAAATAGCAGATATATATATATATTTTTATATACATTACATGATTTCCCAGCTGGAAAAGCTATATCTTCCACCACTTGATTGATACACCATAAAAGACACCCAACACAGACAAAGTATAGTCTTTATTAATGAAAGAAAGAATTGCAGGGAATTTACAAGGGAATTTCAAACCTACTGCCAAAGTAGCCAAGATGAAAAAAATATCCAAATCAGATGATTTGGCTATTTTGGCCTTAAGTTCAGCTACTTTGGCCTTGATTCAAATCCCCTTGTCAATTCCCTGCAATTCCTTCTTTCATGAATAACACCTGAAATAAACAACACAAATTTCAACTTCATACCGCACCAATAAGGTGACACATTGGGTGTCTTGTATAAATGTGGCACACACACGAAAAATAATAGCACTATCGGCATGTGCGCCTAGGTTTAACGCAGACTTCTGACAAATTTTGGGAGCCAGCGCTTTTTGGTCTTACTTTTTGGTTGTGTTGGCATCTATTGCACTGGCACAGCCAATGAAAAGTGCCTGATTAGACCGTCGCTGTTTGGCGGAGGTCCCTCTCCTTCACTGACAATTGCTGGGAAAAGGCACAATCGTCGTTATACATAACAAACGGTGATTGTGCCTCTTACTACCTATGCAGTGTGGGAGTTTTTATACAGACCCCATTGAATTATACTGCTTTTACAGAAGGTAAATCTGCTTGGAACCAGACAGTTCTATTTTTATGCTACAAATATATATTTGCAGCATCAGGTGTGACTATTCTTTTTTTTTTATTGTATTGACAATTAATAGATATATTGTAGGTTTTTATATATTTTTTCGGAATATATGTATCTTTTTGTCCTGTTTTTTTCTTTTTACTTTGTTTCACATAAACACTAATGATCTTTTTTTTTAAACTCTGAATACACAAACAAAATAACAGCAACAGTACACTGATGGAATTATCTACACCTCGAGGGCACAAAATCCATTATCTACTTATTAGGATAAAGTAGTACACACTTCACAACTTGCCTAATTGGTTTAGCTGCGACAACCTTTGGTGACTGCACATATGTATAACATTATTAGCACCAAAATATCTGCATCAAAATTGAAAAGTGGGAAAAAATGAAGCAGGAGGAGCACACAGCAAATATGTATAAAAAGAGGTTAATTTATTATGACAGTAGAACATATAGAAATCATGCACATTAGAAAATACAAGGTACTTACAAAAATCAGTGTAAGAAAAAGAGCAGCAACAGATGGGCTGAGACAGCGCAGAAGTGCACCCAATGTTTCAGCTCTATGCCTTTGTCAAGGGTGAAGTCACCCTATGCTGTGTGCTCCTCCTGCTCCATTTATTCCTTGTATTGTATTTAAGGGGTATCTGGGGACTAATAAAAGTACTAAAAAAAAATTAGGTAGACTAGATGGACCGAATGGTTCTTATCTGCCGACACATTCCATGTTTCTATGTTTCTACCCCCTTGGAGTGATGCACCAAGTCCTATAGTGACCAAATGTTTTGTATGTTGTTCCTCTCTGCAACTATATTTTTCTCAAAATAGAAAATGTATCAGGAATGTAAGCATGGTTCATTTAAACTCCTAAACAAGAAAATGAGGATGTCCGTTGCTGTAAATAACCAAAACCGAGTCTCCAAATGTGAACACAGTGAAATGGGAGTGAAATCATTCGGTGGAATAAAGCCTACGCGTTTCGTGATTTCCAAACTAGCGCTTTGTCAAGCGCATAGCAATGTGATGACATATGCAGCCTTAAATAGTGCCGTGATTTAAAGTGACAGGTGCTCAGAGGGCTAAGTCCTGGGGGGCAGGTGGCTAAGTCTGGGGTTAGATTGGCAAGTGTGTGGATGCATTGGCAAGACTGTGGGAAGATTGGCATTGGAATTTTTTATTAAATATCTTTAAACAGTTTACATTTGAATTAATATTTACAAGTAACCGTTTTTTTTCCTATAGGGTAGTCTTATATTCAGTTTTTTTCTTTTTTTCCTAAACAAATATATTCAAAGTTTGGGGTGTCGTCTTATAATCAGGGTCATCTTACATTCAAGCAACTATGGTAGTTCATTTGCATATCAAGTGATTTGAGCACAACATACATGCCAATAAGAACATGTTTAAACAGGAGTTGAGGTGAGCTGCACCCTGTATTGTGACTACCTCTGTGCAAAGACTGAGCTTCTCTCTGTATAGTGACTGTGCCTTTGTAAAGAGATTTACCTCCTCCTTGTATAGTGACTGTACCTCTGTATGGATATTGAGCTACTTCCTGTATAGTGACTGTACCTCTATGTAGAGACTGAATTGCTCTCTGTATAGTGACTGTACCTCGGTATAGAGAATAAACTACTCCCTACACAGTGACAGTACCTCTGTATAGGCACTAAGATGCTCCTTTTATAGTGACTTAACCTTTGTATAGACACTGAGTTGCTCTCTGTTTACAGATTGCACCTTTGTATAAAAACTGAGGTGCTCCCTGTGTATTGACTGTACCTCTGTATAGACACGGAGCTGTACCCTGTATAGAGACTGTACCTTTGAAAAGAGACTGAGATACTCGCTGAATAGTGAGTCCAGCTCAAATTGACAATTACCAACGTTACCCACCCAGAAAAATATACAATAAGTAGAGATAGAAATTAGTCACCTGCACATAAAGAATAGTGCTTTAACTATATACTGTCTCTGTGCCGGATAGTATAATTAATAATTAGCACAATTGTAATAGTGCATTAAAGGGACTGTCTGGTGCCCAAAATACACCTTTCAAATGTTAATGCATATTAATGTGCTTTCTAAGTACTTTACTACTATTTTATATTTTGCATTTCTTAAAATATAAAAAAAACATACAGTTAGATGAATTTGTGAAATTACAACAGTTTGCAAGAAACCAGGACTGCCCACACTAGCTGACTAAAAGTAAATTTCCTTTTTTATTTTTTTTGCTGCAGGAACCAGTGAGAATAATTTCTTTCAAAAATGAAAAATGAATGGCATTTCTGGTTTCTCTAGTGATGTCATCAGGCAATTTGTTGCACTGTTAAGATATCCTATGTCTAGAAGAGCATAGTCACTTAGAGGCCACACAATGTTATCTACACAAGCAACGCAGGAAGTGACTAAATTAAACACAATTTTACATGCTCAGTGTCTATATAATCAGTGCTACTGCACCTGTAGTCAGTGCTGTATTTACCGCGAGGCATCCTAGGCGGATGCCTATGGCGGCAAAAAAAAAAAATCCGGCCCTTTAAAAAAAAAAAAAAAGACCGCGCTTGCAGGCAGAGACGGAGGTGAGAGGGGATCGGAAGATCCCCCTCACCAACGCTCTGCCTGCCAGGCTGCACGGGGAGCCGAACAGGCAGCACAGAGAAACCTCCGTGCTGCCTGTTCGGCTCCCCGTGCAGTGTGCCGACACGGAAGTCCCGACAGTCACGTGACGGGCGCGCTGACGTCATACGCGCGCCCGGTCACGTGACCTGTCGGCACAATCGCCGGGAAGCCGAACATAATGGAGGGACCATGCTGCCTGCCTGCCAGGGAAAGGCAAGTGCTGATGGGAGACTGTGTGTGTGTGTGTGTGTGTGTGATGGGAGTCAGAGTGTGTGTGATGGGAGACAGTGAGTGTGATGGGAGTCAGAGTGTGTGTGATGGGAGTCAGAGTGTGTGTGATGGGAGTCAGAGTGTGTGTGATGGGAGACTGTGTGTGACTGAGTGTGATGGGAGTCAGAGTGTGTGTGATGGGAGACAGTGTGTGTGATGGGAGACTGTGTGTGACTGAGTGTGATGGGAGTCAGAGTGTGTGTGATGGGAGTCAGAGTGTGTGTGACTGAGTGTGATGGGAGTCAGAGTGTGTGTGATGGGAGACAGTGTGTGTGACTGAGTGTGATGGGAGTCGGAGTGTGCGTGATGGGAGTAGGTGTGTGACTGAGTGTGATGGGAGTAGGAGTGTGTGACTGAGTGTGATGGGAGTGTGAGCTTGATGTGAGTCTGAATGATGGGGCATGTCTTAGGTGTGTAACGGGGGTGTGCAGCTTGGGTAGGGGGGTGCCCGGATTTTGTCTGCCTAGGGCAGCACAAAATCAAGATACACCACTGCCTGTAGTATACATGCAGAGTAATTACTGGGGGAGGGCTTGAGACAAATGTTAAATTGCCTGTATCAAATCACATTGGAATAAAGCCTGTGCACTATAAAAGCAGTAATCTTCAACATGCACCAACGTGAGTTTGGGGACTAGACAGTCTCTCCACAAGGAAGATTTGTTCACAGTCTTTTCTTTGCAGGCCTAAGTCTGTCCATTGATATTGGGTGAAGATGCTCTTTAAAAAGTGTGAATTCACCTTGCCAAATATAACTAAAACTGAGCCCCCTCGTCGGCGTGGCTCGGAAACAAGAATGAGAGTAGCAATGGTGTTAGTGTACTAATAAAATGTAATGTTCCATTGCTCACCAGTGATGTCGCTGACAAGAACTGCGCCCTCCCAAAGCGTTTCACCTAAAAGGCTTCCTGATGGGTAAAATTCACCATGCATACTAAGGGTACTAAAATCTCTTATAATCTCTTATATACCTGCCTTTTAAAGTAAAATGAATGCTAGTTACCCCAATATCATTATATCCATTACATAGATCAAAATGTTATTATTACAGCTTGTGGAAAAATAAATAACGGCATAAGATCACATATACACCTGCATAAAAAAAATATATCTCACTCAGAATTTTACTCATGTGGGATTATATATAACAGATAATTCTATGAGATGTGTATAAGAAAATGTATATACAAATTGAATAAAAGCATAAATATCAGTGCCTGTACATATATCCTCATTTATTCAAAAAGCACCAACTCATGAATAAAGAAGAGCACACAATACCTTATCATGAATGAAATTAATATATGAATAATGTATAAAAATGTATATGGAACACATATGAATAGGCACAAATATATATATATATATATCATCATAGAGGGGTTTACGTATAAAAGTAAGTATTGCCGAACACGTGTTATAAGAAGGCAGAGACTCTGAAATCAGAATTTAACCAATTTTGGAATAGTGTCAGAGGCGTCCTCACGCTGCTGAATTAGTCTTTTTTTCTGGCAGCAGCATCCGCTAGGTTCGCTAGGTTGCCGGAAAAAAAAGTAAAAAAAAAAAAAATGCGACCGGATAGGACCTTACATCCTATCCGGTGCCTGTGTTTCACTCCTCCATGCGGGAGGGAAGACTGCACGGAGGAGATGACCGGGAAAACGGAGCAGCAAGGAGGTAAGTACTGGGGAAGGGGGAGGAGCGTGGCATATAATGAGCAAAATACTGGCATATAGAATGGCAAAATAATACTTGCATATTGAATGGCAAAATAATACTGGCATATATTAAATGGCAAAATACTGGCATATATTAAAAGGCAGAATAATACTGGAATATTATTCCAGTATTTGGCTTATTAATGGCAAAATAATAGTGGCATATTATCAGGCAAATTGGTTGTGGCTTATTAATGACAAAATAATACTGGCATATTATTGGGCAAATTGGCTGTGGCATATTAAATGGCAAAATAATACTGCCATATAATTGGGCAAATTGTCTGTGGCACATTAAATGGCAAAATAATACTGCCATATAATTGAGCAAATTGGCTGTGGCATTTTAAATGGCAAAATAATACTGCCATATAATTGGGCAAATTGGCTGTGGCATATTAACCCCTTCGCGATAATGGACGTGTCAGGCACGTCCTGCGGCGAAACAAGCGGTTTTTGCGATCAAACTAGGATTAGGGCTAGATTAGCTGTTAGGGTAAAAAATTAAATAATTTTTAGCATAAGGGAAAGGGTTAAAATTAAATTAAAATATATTAAGGGATAACATAATGGTTAGAGTTTGGGTTAAATTTAGGGTTGGGGTTAAAAGTATAATATAGGAAAAAAAAAATACTATTTTTGGTTTTTGCCCCATAACTCACAAAAAAATGCAGAAAAAAATGGAAACATGCATATTTCTGAACTCGGGACAACATTTAGAAACTATTTAGATGGGGTCTTTTTTAATGATTGTATTTGTGTAAATTATATTTTAGGTCAAAGTTTTTTCATCATATTTTATGATTTTTTTGTAGTAAATTATAAGATATTATGAACATAATGGTACATAATGAAAGCCCTTCTTATGACGACAAAAACAACATATAATTTGTATGGGTGGGTAAACACAATCACCCCAGAAATGTAAAATCAGCCATTGTCACAAGGGAATGTCAAGGTCAGAAGGTCTTGTCACTAAGGGGTTAAATGGCAAAATAATACTGGCATATTATTATGCAAATTGTCTGTGGCTTATTAACGGCAAAATAATACTGGCATATTATTGGGCAAATTGTGGTTTATGAATGACAAAATAATACTGGAAAATTATTGGGCAAATTGGCTGTGCCATATTTATGGGCAAACACTGGCATATTAATGGGAAAACTGGTTTATTTCAATTGGTAAAGTGATGCTATGGCATGGTCTGAAATGGTGAAAAATAATATGTACTATGGAGAAAGTGACACTGGCTAGTTCTGTGGGGCAAAGTGACACTGTGACATGTTCTGTTGGGCATTGACACTGTGGCATGCCAAATCGTGTAGGTGCAATATAGGTGCATGGTGCTGTGTTAAGTCCTTTAGGTGCAATGTGGGTGCAGAGGAAGGGAATAAAAATAAGGAATGCAATTTTATATAACATTTTTATTACATATGAAAATAGTTGAATATAATATTAAAAAATTCAAATAAGTATAAATGCAACTAGTTAAAGAGAGAGAGATAAAGAGAGATATCTGTGTGTATAGATATGTATTGTTTTAGAATTGTACAATTGTCACCTCGTGGGGCTCCTGTGTGTCGCATAATTAATGGCGGCACCATGTGCGGCATATTTCTTGGGCCCCATGTGTGGCATAATTAAGGGGCTCTTTTGGGTGGCATAATTTATCGCGCTCTGGTATGGCATAACTTATGGGCTCTTGTGTGCGTCATAGTTATGGGGCTCCTGTGTGTGGCATAGTTAATGGAATCCTGTGTGTGAAACCAGATAAAAACAGACTTTTAATGGCCCCCACAAAACTTAGGCTTACAAAAAGAGTTAAAACACAACGTACAAAACTTGCGTCCAGAAGCTTGATACAAAAAACGCTAACCGAAAGTCTCTCTTCTTCTCGGTGCTGCCAGTCAGGGGGAAGCGTGATGTTTATATAGTCCGCCTCTCTTCCCTTCTCGTATTGCTCCAATCGACAGAGATTGTGGTACAGTACTTGCAGTAAAAGAGACTACAACTACCCCAAATAATAACAAATCGCTGTAAAAAACCCAAGCGCCTGTTTGGACATCACAATATCTATTAACAATATATACAATATTAATGACTAATAAATACTAAAAAATGTATCCAATATACAGACATAATATACAATCTTATCATAGATAAAAAAAATACACTAAATACAGATACTATGCTCACTGATTTCCGATATAAAAGAGTTTAAAGAAATACCAGATGACCCAATATTGCACACATTGTCAAAAAAAGAAAGGTACAGTCAATAAATCATACAAATATATACATATAGTCTTCGTTACACTAAAAACACATGCACAAAACAATATATAGAATCACAGAGAATGGCACAATTCAAAATCTGAATTTAAACCCCTAGGTACCAGGTTGTCTTAAGTGAAAATCCATTTCATTTCGACCTAATGTTTTGGTTTTGTCACCCCCTTGCCAATAGTTCTGAATTTTCTCTATTCCTATAAATGTAAAATATGAGGAGTCTTTATTGTGAAATACTGAAAAGTGTTGGGACACTGTATGTTTTTTGGTAACCATTCTTAATTTTTCTCACATGTTCCCCAATACTCACTCTCAGGGAACTTGAGGTACAGCCCACATAATATAAACTACTTGTACTCCACATTAAATAAATGACACCGTCAGGGTTCTACACTGACCTTCTGACTCATGCATTTAAAAGTCATCATTTATGTGCTTAAATACCTCCTGCCTCCCTACCTTACTTTGCTTGTATTTCTTCACTTCTGTTTGGTGTTAGGTGGGCTCATTATCTTTAGCAACACACGCAGGTTAAATAGCTGCAGTTTCTGGCAAACATTGAAGTTGGATGCCTGACTTCTGAGAGCTGCTGCTTCTGTTCCTGGTCCTCTGCATAAAGCTCATTTGAATTGTGACCCTGTCCAGGAACTAGGAATCTGAACCTGGACGGCTCAACCAGCCCAGTGGATGATTTTCAGTATCTCCTGAGACCCTCGGACTACAGGAACATTTCTTCAGCTAAGTTGCTCCCTTAAAGTCACCCTTCTCAGTCCTCACCCTCTCTAGGGTGTTCCTCCTGCTTAGCTACAATTCTCAGACCTCACCCTCCCTCGGGTGTTCCTGTTTAGCTACCCTTCTCAGACCTCACCCTTACTGAGTGTTCCTGTTTAGCTATCCTTCCCAGACCTCACCCTCTTTCGGGTGTTCCTGTTTAACTACCCTCCTCAGGCCTCACCCTTAACTCAAAGAAAGGATCCAGCACTCAGTGATCTTTAAGTGAAGAAATTTATTCAAACACAGGCGACGTTTCAACCCTTGAGGCTTGAAAAAAACCCGCCAGAGTTGAAACGTCGCCTGTGTTTGAATAAATTTCTTCACTTAAAGATCGCTGAGTGCTGGATCCTTTTTTTGATTTTTTACACTTTTACATCTCATTTACGAGTGCGGATTCGGATCTACATATTTCATCCTTAACTCAGGCCTCACCCCTTGTGTATCTCTCTTTACCCCTACCTCTGCTTTATCTACAGTCCATTCTATAGCTCTTTGTTTATACTGCAGTTCCTACTCAAACCCTTTTCCTATTCTGCAGTTATTTGCTAAAGTTCCCTTTTGTCTTTCCTTCAGTCTTTATTCCAATCCCTAGCTCTTTGTTTCTTTATCAGTTCTGCACAATAAATAGAATGCAACCAGACACCTCCACTATCCCGGCACTGAAACTACCTGACCTGTTAAAGGCCCTGACAGACACCTGAACTCTCACATGTAATTAAATCTTTGATTTTAAAAGGTCAAGTATTAATTGTGGTCTTAAACTCTATTGTTTTTTTAGGACTAACACCAGTTTCTCTACAGGCTTGGCACATTTGGCATTTGTAAAATCCCATTGTATTATTAAGGAAAGTGTTTCCTTTTTTTTTGGTCCAACTTTGCCGTCTTTGGATAACTTTTGGTCTGTCTCCTATTACATACTGTAGGGAGGCGTCTTTTAAAAGTAGAGGCCAGTATTTGCTCATAATTCGTTTTATTTGTACATGGCAAATATTAAATTCTGTAATCATAGAAACTCCTCCTGATTGATTATCTGTTTTCTGATTTTTTGATGATATTGACTGTTCCTCTCCAAGGCTCTTATTTCTTTTATGGGTTTATCTATAGGATTCAGGTCATAATGGCGTTCCAAAAAAATATTTTTAATTCGTTCAGCCTGTATATCAAAATCTCCCATGTCTGTGCAATTTCGTCTTACCCGTAGAAGCTGCCTTTTAGGGACAGTGAGGAGCCATGGGAGAAAATGATAGCTTTGTACTTCTATATAACTGTTCGTGTCTTCTTTTTTAAAAAAGGTACTGGTCTTTAAATTACCTTCCTCCACCAAAAAATTTCAAAATCAAAAAAATTCATACTTTTGGCGCTAAACTCACTCGTTAGTCGAATGCCCCACTCATTGGTATTCAGATATGTAAGAAATGCTTGGAGTGAGGTAACATCACCCCGCCAGATGAAAAAGAGGTCATCTATCTAGCGCCTATAGGTCATGAGGTTAGCACTCCAGCTATGTTCAGTAAAAACACAGGACTGAAAATGCCATAAACAGATTGGCGTAACTTGGAGCGAACCTCGTGCCCATGGCTGTAGATACATTTCTACAATGGAGTACAAGCATGATTATGCCAATTTTAACAAAAATAGTTGATGCAGAGAACAGCTGGACTTCTTTAGTTAGAGACAAGGCATAATGCATTTGCTTTTAAAAGGTTTAATAGTTTTAATGTTATATGTACACTTATTCTAGTAACACAAATAATGGGACATTATGCGAATTCTGTTTAGGGTACCAGATAAAATATCAAAATATCATAACTATATGCTTCTGCTAAATAATAAAAACCATACAATATACAGGATACCTCAGTATATGTCTTCCTTTTGAATTCAGGTAATGCTGCATTTTTATCTTAACCTACAAGGACATTCAGTTATTCTGCATAATAAAGAAAAATCATAAAACCTAATTAAATCCAGTTTTACTGAGACATCATGTTCATTCAAATGTTGTCAGCTAAAGATAACCAGATATGACCTCAAGGGCACCTGGTCTGAAAAAAATATTCACACTTTCTAACTTATTACTAAAATGAACATTATTTTATTCTTGTTTTTTTTATCATTTATTTCTACTTCTGGTATGTCAAGGAGCTCCTTGAAAAACAAGTAAGATTTTGTCATGTATAAAAGAGGTATTGACTTATGGGAGTAAAATATAATTTAGTCTCATTAGAAGTCAATGTTAAACATTACCTTGAATTTGCTGTTCTATAGAAATATACTGAGTCTGGCTACAGTTAATATGGTAAATAGAAGAGCTTAGCTATGAAGTAAATCTAGAAAAGATGAATTTGTTTGCCTTAAAAGAGATATGATAACATTGTAGAAATACATATAGGGACAATAGAAAAAGCTCTCTGGGGACTTGCTCATTAATGCATTTCTACAAAATCACAGAATAAGACTCGAGGAAAGGAAAGCAGCATAAAGTGTTTGTTTTTTTTTTGTAGGGGGAATGATAAGTATTTGAAACTCCCTACAGAATGTTTTTAGAATAAGTCTGGATTTTTTAAGCAAATTACTAAAGCAATAATATTTAAGTACTTTTATAATTAGTAGCGTTTTTTTTATTTTGATTCTTGTTTTGAAGAAACATTTTTGCCTTTTCAAACAAAATTGGACATTTTTTGACTTATTTTGGATTCAACAACAGAGACATGTAAAAGCTTGATGGACCTAATGTTTTTTTTTGCCTAAATAATTATGTACCTATTTTTCAAAGTTAAGAGCATTTCGGTGTTCCAAAGCATTTTATTCCCTGAACTCTTTCTTTGAGACTACATTCTCTATTATCTGTCTGTACACACAGTCCGTTATGGAGGTAGTGATTCAGTACTATGATTGCTATTTATGACTTTCTGTATATGTTCCAATGCTCAAGTGATTGCTACTTTCAGACGTCCTCCAAACTAGTGGTGGGATTCAAAAATTTTAGTAACCAGTTCTGACTTTCAAGCATGGTGTAATATGTTTTTCTCTAATGTCATACAAAATAAAATAAAAACGACTTGCTTTTTGCTAAACAGCAAAACTTTTCTACAATTTATACAATGTGGGTTATTTAAAGTGAATTCAAAGTGAATTTCAAATTTAAGGTTAAAGTAGACAAGCTGGAAGAATTCTCTAAGCAAGCTATGCTTTCAGTTTGGATACTCTGGTCTTAAATTTCAAATTCCAGTTCACTAAACTTGGAAAGCCTCTGAATTAGTAGGATTAGTATTTCTCACATTTATATAGCGCCAACATTTCATTTAATTAATATTAACACCTGTCAATTTGCAATGAATCGATATACACATAAACTTGGTATTTCATTCAAATGAAGCAATAAATACATAATCTTGGTATATCATGGCAATGAGCAGTAAATGCATAAATCCTGAATATCATGTCAAAGGGCAGTAAATTCATACAATCTGTGTGTGTGAGGGGGACATGGGGAAATATTCTTAATAAAACAAATTAATATGCCCCTGTTCATTTGCCCATTAATATGCCACAGCCAGTATGCCCAGTAATATGCCACTGCCAGTATGCTCAGTAATATTCCACTACCAGTATGCCCAGTAACATGCCATAGCCAGTATGCCCATTAATATGCCACAGCCAATTTGCCCACTAATATGCCACCGCCAGTATGCCCAGTAATATGTCATAGCCAGTATGCCCAGTAATATGCCACAGCCAGTATGCCCATTAATATGCCACAGCAAGTATGCCCAGTAATATACCACAGCTAGTACGCCCATTAACATGCCACAGCCAATTTTCCCACTAATATGCCAGTTTGTATGCCCATTAGTATGACACAGCCAGTATGCCCATTAATATGACATTAATTTTCCATTAACATTTCACAGCCAGTATGCCCATTAATATGCCACTCATTGCCCACTAATATTCCACAGCCCGTATGCCCACTAATATGCCACAGCCAGTATGCCCAGTAATATGCCACTGCCAGTATTCTCAGTAAAATGCCACAGCCAATTTGTCCACTAATGTGCCACAGCCAGTATGCCCATTAGTATGCCACAGCCAGTATGCCCATTAATATGCCACTCTTTGCCCATTAACATGTCACAGCCAGTATGCCCTTTAATATGGCACTCTTTTCAGTCTTCTCTCCACGCACACTGTGTGTGTAGCGTGTGGAGGAGGGACAAACAGGTGACTTGCTGTCATATCCGGCAGCACTAAGACTAAGCTGGAGCCCATCTGCTGGATGCGGCAGCCGGCTGCTGCACACGCCACTGTCTCCGTGTGAGACAGTAAAGCAGGCAGCAGGGGGGAGGGGGGGGGGGCATGTTAGGCGAGTTAGGTAGCGTAATGTACCTATTTATTCTTAATCTAAGAAAGCTTTATGAGCATCCCAATTATTTTTGAGCATCCCATGTATTTTAAAACCCCTTTATTGTGTTCAAAAGCCCTTACTTAGTGAAGCATGCATTTCTTTTATAAGCTTTATGTGTTCGTAAATCACTCAAGTAACTTTATTCAAGATCTGAAGGAATATATCTACCAGTGGCATAGTTGGTGATTCATTTTTAAGGGAGATCTCTCTGTCACTGCTCCCTAAACAGCGTCTCTGTGAGAAATGAAAAACATCATATATGGCTCCATCTTCACAACTGTATGCAGCAAGATGATGAAGAGTACAAGGATTCTTTGCTCCTTCTCAATAAGACACAAGGCAATTTCTCCATCAGAGACAGATATGATGTACACATGGGCTGATAAAATACCCCAGCACGGTATCCATTCCCCCCAATTCATATCGTCAGTGACCTCACATGTCCTATTCGTATACACTTTCTACTCTACTAAATCACGACTGATTAAATAGCTGTTAAACATAAAAAATTAATGTGAAACACATTACAAACTCCCCTAATGGTATCCCTTTGCCAGTAATTAATTACATTGCTATAATGAGAGAAATATTTACCTTTTTTTTACTTTCATTGTACTTTTTGAATAAGCTGTTCCTAAGCGAGCCACTTTGCAGGCACACTGATTCTGGTGAGGATTGTCCCTCATTACACATCTATTTATTTCCGGTTTGTGGTCACAGATGATTTCTAGTCCTTGCATTATTTCTGTATTTCTATATTTTCCTCTAGTACAGTCACAGGATTGTATTTGAGCAATTAAAAAGCTGTGATGTGAAATTTTTCTCACATGGTTATAGCCAGATTAGCCAACCTATACTACGAAAATAAAAACAAAACCTTCGGTCAACTATGTTCCAAGGCCAAACTTCACACAAAAGACTTTTTCACATTACTACAACTCAGAGATTTTGCACAAAACATTCCATGGACACATAGCTACAATATAACATCTCAATATCGACATTCATTGCTATACTGACATTTTTCAGATTGCTAATAATAGAGAAAAACAGGCATTCTACTGAAATAACTTTAACAATTTATTGTGTAAAATACACAGTCACCAATGTTTCAGCCCGTTGCTTTGTCAAGGCAACAGCATATATGCAACAAAAATGGAGGCTAGAGGCTAGAGAGAGTTCCTGTTTTTCTATATACATGTTTTCTATTTTCTGTAGTCCAACCCATTAATGTGAATACCTCCCATGAATGATCGATCTTTGTGATATAAATCTCTGATTCTTCATTATATCAAGTCCCTTGAGTGGTCCTTTCTCTAATATATATATATATATATATATATATATATATATATATATATATATATATATATATATATATATATATATATTATGAGATTGTTTTATAGGAAATACCACAATGGATGGATATTTTCACTTCACTGAAACTTAAATATTTTTTTGATCATGAACACATCTTTAATGTTGCATTACTTCCCAGCACTGTGAGTGAAGTGGGTCAATAATTATTTGATGAAAAGAACATTGAATTGAATTGAAGGCATTGCCCCAGTATTATTAAAGTTCATCGTACAAACTCCATCTGAAACCCCCTTCCATGGTCTGCTTGAGAAAATGAATACTTATTCAGATGAATAATGGCTTATTTTAACTTTTAGCACTTTTTCTCATATAAGGTGATTTGACAAAATACAGAACAAAGGGAACAAAAAGATGTGGTTCATTGATAACACTCTACAGTGATTAACCATTTGCCTCTCAGATAGGTGGACAAACTTGGGATTCAACAAACATAAAACTGATAGAAACCATTCCTGTATGTGGCTCAATAGTATGAGATGATGTCTCCTACTTTTAAAGAATTCATCCTCTTTTGGCAGACTGAGGTGTAGTTTGCATGCCCTGGAGCAAGATTGGGTAGTACTGGCCAATAGAAATTCTAATTATTGTATTGCACAATCTTTTATACAGTAACTCACTGTACATATTGACTTGAGAATCTACCTTCTTTTTTCGCTTTTCCTTAAAGTGATGCTCCACTTCCAAGACTGAAAATGCTAGGATTTATACTTTATAGGGACTCTATCAACTGTAATATTTATTATGGCATGCTGTTCAGAATTGTGGTTCAAGACTTCCTTCATCTTAGGTAGTATATTCCAAGCCACATGGAAGCCCACTGATTAGTTAATGTTTTGGCTTCAGTTTTACTTTAAGTCATGCGAAAAATAATAGCAATTATGCCTATCCTTTGTTTTGTCTAGACCTGAATCTGCTTCAAACCCTTCTCTCTCCATCTTTCACTTCAACTCTCCTCTCTTAATCTAAACCAGTTATCAAATTCTAAAATTGTCATCAGTTGGCCATAAAATCACTGAAATGTTCCAGTAACTAGCCACCTGCAGACACACTTTCAACCACTTCCAATAAAAAATGAAATTGCCAATTGAAATGTTGGGAGGTATGAAATTATCTTGGTTCAAATCACAGAAGCCGAAAAAAAGTATTTTATCTACTAAGGGCTTATATTGGACCTAACCGTAAGGCATACAAGTACAGTAATAAACAGAGAGATATGAGTATGAGAAACGACAACCCCTTCCAATGATACATATTGATATATGTAAAGTTTCTCAGTAAAGCCTTTTCCTACAAAACTTTCAACATTTCGAGAATGTTGTTTCGGGTTTTCACAATTTTGTTTCTGTAATTTATGGATATCATTATACGAAAGGTTAATATCACACGTGGATAATAATTTTGCATTTTATATCTAAAATTGTTCCATTTCTCACTGGTGTATTGATGTGTAAAGTTTTGATAATACTGAAAATTCTTAATCCCAAAGCTTGTGGTAGAAATCTTAACCTTAGAGCCAAGACATCTTATCTTAGCTCTGCTCTTTTATGTTATACTATGATTAAAACTTTCAGATTTTGAAGAAACACAAGATTTCTTTCATCATAAGATGCATGGATGTTATTATCTTAGAAATGCTATTCTCTTAAAGTCATTGTTCCACTTCTGGTATCACTGATTAAATACCTCTGCATTTATATTTCAAAGACACAGAGGGCAGTAATATAGAATATAGGAAATGTTCCCTAGTAAAGCTTACATAATGAATGTATTATAAGCTCGTCTCCGCAACTCAGTTGCAGAAAATGAAAGCTTTTCCAATAAGGATCTGGTAGCCAAGGATTTAAAAGATAGAAAGTCTTAAAAATGGTTTTCTTTAAATTGGTTTCCGACACTTCTGTCCTATATCTTGAAGCTTATGATAAACCTAGGAAAATGCATGCCTTCAAAAGATGTATTTGGCTGAAATTATAAAAGGAATATTTTAAAGCAAACCTTATTAGGATTCAACCCATTCTTAAAGAATGTCTGAAAATCCATTGCCTTAGTAATTGCAAACAATACCATGGAGCGTCTAGTCCTTTGATCTCTGCCCAGAAAGGGCAGAAGGGAGAGTATGCAAATCCCTCTGGCTAATGCTTAACCTAAACCTTCTGTAGAATTTTACATATCGAAATATTACTTTGTTCCTTATATGGTGTATTTAATTACCTAATCATTAAACTAGGAAGGTAGCTGTGTCCAGTAAGCTCTGAAAAGCACGCAAGACAGATGTATATGTTTCTTATTAAAATAGTAATTAGCATAGGAAATGGTCATTTATTTAATTTATTTAACCCTTTCTTCTTGCACATTGAACTGAAAAACGGGCATTAGCAATAAATCACTGCCCATCCCTCTAGCACACCTAGGGTTAAAAACAGAAAAACAGAGGGTGGCCAACAGAGATGGATAAATGGCAGGGATCAAATGGGGTATAGTACAAAATACACACCAAAATAAACACATAGGGTGCCCTGTTGATAAAAAATATACCTTTAGACACTAGGATGGAAGGATGAGGACAGCGGTGAAGTCTAGAAACGAGGACACATCTGACATTTGTAAGAGATTTTTGAACGCATTGAGAAATGCTGCAATGCATAGTTGTGGATTTCCGTAAGTTCTGGTTTTCGGTTGAAGTGACAAAATGGCAACAGACACTATTTCCTTGGTGGATAAGACAGAGCTCATCTGCACATCCCCCATTCATTTGTATACCTTCTCTAAAAGGAGAGCAGATTCTCTGCTTCAGAGCCTGTCCCTACTGGTTATTAGGTTACTGAAGCAAACCTAAAGAACTATAGGATTACCTTTTCACTTTTCTGCAGATAAAGCAATGTAGGCATTTTTTTTATGCTGCAAATAATAATAATAATAAATAATAACATTCACACTGCAAATAATGTTTCATTGAATTAATCCACATATCTCAAGTTTGAGATAAAAACATGCTAACATTAAGTATTTCATGACAGATATTTGCAACTATATAGTTCCTAATGTGGAACTGTACACATCCAGTACACATCCAATTAATCCTATCCATGACACTGTATATACCTCATTCAAATACCACTCAAAGAGGATATTATCATCAAGGATGAGGAACATGGAACTTAATGTAATGTTAAAACTATGCACTGTAAATAAGTGTTTAACAGCTTACCATAATATTTCTGTATATGAATCCCTGTCTGTAGCGTGCTGGTTTCAGGTGAGGATATTCTTCTGTGCTTGTCACTTTAATACTCCAGATTTTCTTCCAGGCATCATAAAGCTGCATGTGTACAGGATAGACACCTGAGTGATGTGGCGCTACTGCATAACCCATGTCGGTAGGGATACCATGTTCCTGTAACGCACATTTACATTGTTGTCACTGACAGCTGGGTTTTTATGGAACAGAAAAGTGGAATGCAGTGTATCTTTCTGTATAACAAATCACTTGTGTGTAGTATGTTTTACAGTCAAGGTGATAAAATACACAAATTGTCCTAAGCTTTAAACTGTGGTTGCTTTGGTTTCCTCGAATTGACGTGCACAATGGTTCTTGCTTTTTCATTGGTAAAGACGTATGGGGGGCAAAAACAATTTAATTGCCCATGGTGCCACTTCAATAGCCCCAAATAATTGTAGAGGAAGTGAACCCAGCACTTGTGCAAAAACACAAGCAGCAGCAAAATTAGTGTGTTACCCTAAACCACACAATCTTGATAAAACATAAAGTATAAAGTAAAAAAGTACGCTTAGTGCAAAACTGTCAAAATTGTAATAATACAACCTTCAATATGACTGATGATAAATCCGATAAATGAACATATAAAAACATAAGAGAAAAGATATCTACAGTGCAATATCATATTTGTGTACACAGAAGCCTTGATAGGTTCTATCCTTCTAGGCAGTACACTCCAAGATAAGAAAGAAAGGAGAGAAACTGCAAATTAGAGGATAGTAAATACAAATGATTTAATGTGCAAAATCTTATACATCAGTGTGCCAAGATCAACATTACAGTCATCACAGGACTTTCCGCAATAGGAGAGAGTCCACAATCCAGAAGTAGCAATAGATCCAAGAAAACTACGCATTTCACCTTTAACAGGCTTTGACTAGGCGTGTCATATATTGCACTACATATATATAGTTTCTCCTATTTTATATGTTAACTTGGATTTATCATCAGACATACTGAAGGTTGTATTATTTACAGTTTTGCACTTAGAGCACTGTTTGACTTCAACAGCCCACTTGATATCATCATAGCAATCTTCGGAGGAGTGGGAAAATACTTTAGTTGTCTATTAAGATACAACGTTTATGGGGGTCACACTATAAGCAGGGTTGCCTTCTAGTCAAACAAATTTGGTATATTCATATATTATACCTTTTTGCACTTTTGAGGATACATGTATAAGAAATTCTTCCTTGGTAGAGTTCTTACTTCTTAATAAGGAAAGGTAAGTTGTAATGCTGAGAACATCAATGGTTTCAATGAGATAGCAAGAAACATGGCATTAATACATTAATACAGGGCAGTGACTACCAGAATAATCAAACTATTCAGTGAAATAGAAGGGTGGGTGGTTTGGAAGATTAACCCCTCATTCTTCAGATAGATGAACAATGTGTCATGGCTTCCACTGCCACTAAAAAGGGTTAGTTGAACTCAAAGCGTATATACAGAAGAGGAATGATCTGTGGGTAGTAATTGAAGCATCACAATACATATTTTGTACTCTTGAGGTTTTTTTTTCTTCTATACAAAACATCAGGTTCCGGATAGGGATGTAATTTAAAACAAAAATACACATATTGTTCAAGGCATGGCTCCCAGTTTGATATTTCTTAAAGCCTTTTATTTTTCTGGTACCTGACTTTGTCCATTTGCTTTTCCAATATTTTACTTCACTGAGCTGTTAACATTTGCTGCACAAAAGCGTAACATTTACTCTACTCTTTACCACTCACTAGAAAGCTAAAATAATGAAACACATTTACTTTGAAGTATTCTATCCTTTTTTCTGTGCCCACATGTTTGAACAGATGTCGTCTCAACAATAAAATCAAATCATTTAAATAGATATAAAGGAAATGAAGCATGTTTTTAAAGGTTTTTATTTCCTTGACTTCCTTTTTCTATTTTATAAGTAGATAGAACCATAAAAGTCATTCTGTATGTAGTTTTGGATTATTAATCTATAAACTCTTATTGAGTGGAATGTACCGAGGTGAGGTACTTTTAAAATCCTTCATTTAGCTAAAGAAAGTAAGAAAGCTGTCCAACTATTTTGAACTAAAGTATGTAAAATCATTCTTATAATCACAGGGCAGACTAAAGAACTAATGGATGTCTCCTGCTTTTCCTGTCAATCAGTGTTTCCACATACTCTGTTATTTGTATAAATAAAGTTTTACCAGAGCAAATTTTTTGTTGAGTATCATTTGTTCGACCAGTGATGACTCATTATGGAAGAGGTGAGGCTGCATATGACTCCACATGTGAGGAAACCACCAAAACTCATCCACTGAGCCTAAGAGAAGGTCATCTCCTTTATCTTCTTTCTCGGTACCTGAGTGTAACAGCATCGACAAAACACATCTGGTTAATGTCAAGGAGATCATTGACAAAGAATAAAGATTAAATTATAATTTTAATATGTCTTTTAAAAATTGTTATTATTAGTTACTATTAGTGAAATAAATTGAGGTGTCATCAACACTTTTATTGGATTATGCACAAACAGCTGTGTTATATAGTTAGTTTGGTTGAAAAAAAAAAACACTTCTAATTTCATTTCGAAGGATAAAAAAAATCCTTCTGGACTCCAAAACAGTCAAACTCACCCTGGATTGGCCTGGGATTTTCACTATTCACAAAATAATGAACTCGGGTAAATTCACGGTCGAGTTCCACAAAAAGTTATCCAAACTGGAGAACTTGTCAGTTCACCACAGTTCAAAATTTAGTGGATAGAGCGATAGTTTTGTATAACCCTAACTTGAAAATCACCAGGTTCTCTGCAGTCTTGGATTAGTTAACATGTTACACTGAGCAGTAGGGTACCAGTGATTCTTCGACTATGGTAAGGTAACTAAGCTTTTTGTGTATAGAGGTCCTAAACCAGTGGAGGTTTGTTTTCCTAATATTGCAGTCTAGGGCCATTTAAAAAAACTTATAACAAAAGATTTGCAAAAACTTCATTTTTCCATTTTAGCTAATGCTTAACATTTAAAAGCAGTAATATAGCAGCTGCATTATTCATCTGGATCAGAAAGGCTCAGTGGACATTTCCATGGGTGAATATTATAAGAAGACAGATGTGTCAATCAGAAAATGGTCCCCTGAAAATAGCCATAACCATTGGTTACATGTCAGGCAGACCTAGAATAGGTTATACCTACTGGAGTCTAAGACCATGTTTGCATTAGTAAGATGTAAAGCTTTAAAGAATAGATAACATTTTTGATGCCCACATTTTGGATAAATATTAGGGCCAGATTTATTAAGGCAAAAGAAGCGCTATTTTTAAAAAAAATGTGCTAAATTTAGAGCAATCTGTCATACTAAACCATTGGTTTCCATGGTTACTACTACTATTTTACTACTTTTTCCTGATATAGCACCAGTTTTGTCTTGATAAATAAGGCCCTAAGGGGGTCATGTACTAAACAAGTGCAGTGGGGAAAAAAGTAGGTAAAACATGAGTAATCTGCAACTATTTGTAACATTTTGTGCTTGATTTCCATGATTTGCGCCTCTTCCATATATTTTTATTTAGCGTGCATTTTTCCGGTTGCTAATAAATTGCCAATATATTTGCGCATGCTTAAGAGTTCTGCGAATATTTTGTGAAAACTAATTCTTATGTGCGTGTGAAAATTACACCAGCTTTTAGCAAGTGCTATCAAAAGAGTTAAAAAAAATATTTGCAAAATTGCCTGTTTTTATTCTTAATTATGCCTGTTTTTATTCACATTTTGCTCGTATGTTCTATTTGAGTGTTAAATGTTTAGTACAGGAACAAACAGAGGTAGTGCCAACTGAAGTCATCCAGAAGGTAAACAGCATCAATCCATAGTTGGTTTGTAAAAAGTAACTATATTAAATCAAAAAAAGAATAAAACCATCGAGCAGGGAGACAGGTACAAAACAGAAACGACACACGCTTGACGCATTTCGCACCAACTGGCGCTTTGTGAAAGACTGAGCGCCAGTTGGTGCGAAACGCGTCAAGCGTGTGTCGTTTCTGTTTTGTACCTGTCTCCCTGCTCGATGGTTTTATTCTTTTTTTGATTTAATAAAGTTACTTTTTACAAACCAACTATCGATTGATGCTGTTTACCTTCCAGATGACTTCAGCTGGCACTACCTCTGTTTGTTCCTGTTGTCTGCCTGGGGTGTGAGTAGACCCCTTTTCTGTGCTACAGCACCTGGAAGCCAATCTTACTCTCTCCACTGTTACTTGGGGCTTGAGCCGGTCAGAATCTGCTTGGAATTCCTTATATGTTTAGTACACTGCAATAGGAGCAAAGCGCAAATATAGTTTTACACATAAAATATATTTGCATTTTTTTTAGGACATGCCCCTCTAAATATCTAAAGCCATGACACATTAATCTCCAAATGTTCAATTTTAGATGAGGGAAACGGAGAAAGGGGCTCATGCTTGAACTATTTTCTCTCTAACAACACAGAAATAGATACATATGGTAAAGGTGCGTATGTTTGCTTACCTGTGTGGTAGAATTTTCCTGAAAATCCCAGGTTAAAAGTAAAATTAGTAACTTTCGATCTAAGCAATGTTTGTGTGTCAAGGAGAGCCTAGAAAAAAAAAAAAAAATAGGCTTTTAGAAGGTTGAAGAAATGTCCATAACTGGGAAACAGTTATTTTATTTGAGAAAGCCATCATTAAAGATTAATTATGCTTAAATTCAGTTGGCTAACAGACAATTATTCTGTAATTACTTCTGCAATAAGCTTTAAATATTTATAAGAATGTCAGGAATATTTTCTCTTCTGCATTGTGATATTCTTTTAAACATTACACAAATGTTTTACTGGTTTATTTTAATATTATTCATTGGCTTAGATTTTAATGACCAGGGAGAAGAAAATAAAGGGGCATGAAAAAGAAAGCTAGACCTTTGCTGCATGGTCCCAGTCTTCATTGTACAACACGTAATAGTTTTTTTATTACACATTGATGGAAGTGGCATAACCATTTCATACAAATGTTACAGCTGTGACTAGGCCCCAAGTCACAGGGGACTCTCAAGCTTTGCAATGCCTGCATTTGCTGGCTAGGCCGCTGCACTAATTAAGGAAAAGAAAATAATGTTGTATCTTTTGTATTTCATTCAGTGCTTTCATGTGAGATAATGCGAGGTATTTATAAAAAGTTATACTAAAAGTGGTCTAAACAGTGGTCTAAACAGCACAAACATGTTATTATGCTTAGCTTCAACCACTCCATAGGCTATTTCAGCCCACCCATTTCAGTGACCAACTTACCCCATCTCTCCTCCAAAAGTTGGAGGGAGGATGGCAATGGATTGTGATTAGCCTTTACAGCAATCACAATCCACACTGCAATGACTGAGACAGCCTGTCTCAGCTATTGCAGGTAAGACAGCCCCTTTTCTGGGTTTTGCATAGGGTGAGGGGGCGTGATTGACAGGTCAGTGACTATTGTCACTTTAAGACCGCACATAGGCGGTCCCGGCGGTATTTTCTTTCTTTTCTTTCCTGGATGCCTTCACTTGTGAAGCATCCAGGAAAGCCGCAAAATAGCGCGAATCGTGTCCAAAATGCAGTGATTGCTCTATTTTAAACTTAGCCCATACATGTGCGGGCATGGTCACCAATGCATTGCATTCGGAGCCAGTACATGTATGTAGATTGTCGTTAAAGAGTTAAAGTAGTAGAGTAAAGACAAAATATTCATTTTTATTAAATAAATGGACTATTTACCAAAAAAAAAAATACTTATAATGAAATATTTTCTTTTACCTCAGTTCTTTCTTCTACCCCATTTGCTTTGTGGAGAGCGTTTGTTGATCAATCATTAATGCTGCTTTCCCAGTAACCTCAACATTCGCAGTGTCTCAAAATTCTCAACTTTAGTTAGCAGTACATGATATGATACATGTCCTTGGCGATGCATATATAACTCAGAGTAGAAGGTGTGAATACTGACACATTGAGAGGGCACTGGGAATCAGCAACATTTTCAAATAAGCAAGTTTTGAAATGGAACCTCTCATTAAAAATAAGAACAAGAACGTTAATATGTTGGGTAAACCGAAATAGTGTCCCGATTCTTATGAATAGGGACTCTATTTCGGTTTATAGAAAGCCAATAGCATTACATGTATTCCATAAACCGAAAGTCTATAAACCGAAAGACATTCGGTTTATAGACTTTCGGTTTATGGAATACATCTAATGCTATTGCTATTCTATAAACCGAAATAGAGTCCTTATTCATAAGAATAGGTCAATTGACCTATTCGTATGAATGGGGACTCTATTTCGGTTTATAGAAAGCCAATAGCATTACATGGCTATTGGCTTTCTATAAACCGAAATAGAGTCCCCATTCATACGAAAAGGTCAGTTGACCTATTCGTATGAATGGAGACACTCTTACCCACATTTTACTTCATTTTGCAGCCCTCTAGCCCTTTCCAGGACTTTTTTAGAGGCATTTTAGTGGCCAAAAGTTTGTGTCCCTATTGACTTTAATTGGATTCGGGTTCGGGGTCAAGTTCGGGGCAAGTTCGAACACGGACCCGAACCTGCCGAACCCGAAAATCCAGGTGTCCGCTCAACTCTAGTCTTTAGTCATAGAGACCCAGCAACAGCAACAGCTACAGTGAATGGGGAGGAGACCAGCAAGAGAAAGAGACGATTCTCCTGCCTGCCAGGTATTTTGTTCTGCTCTCTATGTCTAGTTAAGCTACCCTAAACAGCCTACTCCATCTCCCGCCCTTGGTGCTGAAACAGTGGGCCTGTTTGAATTTTCCAGGGTGGCCAAGTGCCCTTTATTGCCCTCCCTTCAGAGGCCCATGCCTGCATAATTTGGCATAGTGCCATAGTCAGAAATGGAAAGATTGCCCCTCGAATGCAGTGCAAACATCCAATATGCTTTAATCTGTTCTGCCCCTTAAACAATTGTAACATAAACAGTTTTTGGACTTGTGTGAATTCATTCTATATCTGCTCTGAAAAGTGTAAAATGTGTGGAAACATCCATCATTCTTTCTGCTTATGCTCTTATCCAACCATGTAGCTGCCATTTTGCAGAAGACTAATTCCCACTGATAAATCACCTCATACATCAATTACAAGAAGAAGGAAGAAAACATCAATAAAGTTAGCAACAAGAAAAATAAAATTTTGCTGGAAAAAATGCTTATATGAAATGTGTATTGTTTATTTAAACACTTAAATGTTGTGTTACTTATACCAGGTTCAATAAAATGTACTGGAATTATTATATTGGGTTATCCCACATTATGCAACAGCTTCTAATGGCACATTGAGTGAAAATTAGGAGCTATCCCATTATGAGAAAGCAGTCATACCACCAGTTGCTTAGAAGTGAAAGGAGCAGTCTTTTTGGACTGCCAACAGTGCTCCATTGATGTAATAACTGAGATCTCAACAGGAACAATATGAAGGACCCTGGATGCTTGAAGGAGCGGGGACATCTCTCAGACTTGGTTCCATTGCTAGATGTTCTATAGCATCATGTCACTAGTTATAACATCATACAGTACTGCAATTATGCACCTTGGGCGTAAAAACCCCAAAGCAGAATATAGACTATTTGGTACAGTCCTAACCTCAACATCTGAGGAAAGGGATTTAGGAGTAATAATTTCAGAGGACTTGAAGGTAGGCAGGCAATGCAATAGAGCAGCAGGAAATGCTAGCAGAATGCTTGGTTGCATAGGGAGAGGTATTAGCAGTAGGAAGAGGGAAGTGCTCATGCCATTGTACAGAGCACTGGTGAGACCTCACTTGGAGTATTGTACGCAGTACTGGAGACCGTATCTCCAGAAGGATATTGATACTTTGGAGAGAGTTCAGAGAAGGGCTACTAAACTGGTTCATGGGTTGAAGGATAAAACTTACCAGGAAAGGTTAAAGCATCTTAACATGTATAGCTTGGAAGAAAGACGTAACAGGGGGGATATGATAGAAACATTGAAATACATAAAGGGAATCAACACAGTAAAGGAAGAGAGTATATTTAAAAGAAGAAAAACTACCACAACTAGAGGACATAGTCTTAAATTAGAGGGGCAACGATTTAAAAGTAATATCAGGAAGTATTACTTTACTGAGAGGGTAGTGCATGTATGGAATAGCCTTCCAGCAGAAGTGGTAGAGGTAAACACAGTCAAGGATTTTAAGCATGCGTGGGATAGACACAAGGCTATCCTAGCTATAAGACCGGGAACGGGGGACTAATAAAAGTACTCAAAAAAAATTGGGCAGACTAGATGGACTGAATGGTTCTTATCTGCCGACACATTCTATGTTTCTATGTTTCTAAGTGGTCTTTTTGTGGCAGAGGTAATGACACATAGAACAAAACTATACAACCATGTGACCACCGGAAACTAAGGTTAATATTGAAACATCATTTAAATATGCTTAATAATCATTAAGAAAATGAACAATTGTTTTGTTTAACAATATGACTTTAGAAATTGTAACATGCCTGTACTTCTCCTCTCTGTACATCATTCCAATAATAAATACCAACAATGAACTAGGTGAGAGCCAGGGTGAATCCAGTTGGTATATTAATTATATATGCCACTTCACTCTTATTATATAGTTGAACAATTAATGCTGGTTACTTTCTTTCATAACAAAGATAGAATTGTATACATTAACAAAGATGTAGGGCATTTAACAATGTTAGGGTCAGAGGAAATTAAAGGTCCATTACAGGAAAAACAACACTTAATGTTATATTCTGAATCACACTTTCTACATTTCTACAGTTTTTTTGCTATTAACATGAAAAGTTCTTATTTTAACTGTGCATCCCAGTATATATCTGTGATCAGCAATTATGTTTGAGGGACACATCTAACCTTTTACATGTTGACCTGAAAAATATATAACTGAAATGTGTTGCAAGGGATATCAGGTAATCTCTTTCTATAATATATATTTCCATGGGCTCCCATCCTTGATTCTCTAACTGCTTCCTTCTGGACACACTTGCATTCTGCAAGGGAGCATGTCAAAGTTACACAGGTACAGAAAAAGAAATGGCTGATCTGGTAACATTATGGGTAAAATAATGCAGATGTATGCTCTGTACCAATTCCTCAGCATAATATGAAGGTGCACACTAATACTATAATTAATATTTGTGATACTTTGTTTGTTGGGGGGGGGGGGGGGGGGGGGGGGGCTAGTGTGTCAGTGGAACTGCTAAGTATCCTTTATTCAGAAATATGTTATTCAAAATGATCCATTATCCAAATAGTTGTCAGATTTTGACACGTGGCAAATTCCAAAACAAACCTGTCAGAATGCAAACGCATAGCAGTTTATTCCAGATCCCTTAAGCTATTTAATAGCCTTTCCAGGCATGCCCACAAAGGGGTAAAACATTGGTATATGTGAAGGCCTGATGCACTTCACAGCTGCATCACAGTAAAAGAGAGTTATTTGCTGTATACAGTATTGCCATTAATACTACTGCTTTTCAGGAGTGCTGAAAGGCTTTAATATATGTTATTGTTGAAAATGATCTGTTATCCAAAATTATCCATTATTCAAAATACTTCTGGTCCCAAGCATTTTGGATAAGAAATACTCAACCTGTATTTGTGTGCAAAGTAAACATTCTGAATATAGATATTAAAATTGTAAGAAATACAAACATTTTTAGAGCGATTAATATTTATTTTGCATTAAAAAGGTAGGTCATTTTCATATTGGAGTGGCCATTTAATAATTGACTTCAATGCATTTTGAGCAACATAATCAAAATGTTTACTAAGAAGCTGTCAGTGGGAAGATAACCTATCCATTTTGTCACATGTTTTTCTGTAAAATGGTATAATGTCAATTACACTACAAGCACAGCATATTCCAAGGTTCTACCCATTTGTTGCAACAACCAGCTATGGCTGCTGCGAAGGCAGAGATCATCTGCATTATCTCTGTGCACACACTTGTCTGTCATCAGCAGGTCTTATCTACTTTGTATGCAGACATCTCACTGCAGTTTTCCTGTTCAGAGTCAACGCAATCTGAGCCTAACTATTACAATAAAAAAAACTGTTCATATACATTTTTTTTAATGTTACTGGCTAGTAATACTTCTAAATAAAATAAATGTAAAATAACGAGAAAACTCAAATTAAAGAAGGTAATTACCAACATTTATATGAAATATCTGAAGTAAATTCCCTATCTGGTGAGCTGACAGCAGTTTGAAGTTCGACTAGCATGCACCTCTGTCTATCCACATTCAGTTCCATTTGTTCCCTTTAGGTTCACATAATTCCTATTACCATGAACCTGAAGTTTATTACAAAGAATGGAGGCAAAGAAAAAAAATGATGTTTACTGACCAATCACTAATGAATTATCACCTCCCATTCAGTCTGATAGGAAAACTACAAAAAGTGTAAATATCCTAAAAAGCTCCCTGTGCCCTCATACCACCACTCTTTTTCCTGTTGACTCAGGCTGAGGACTTGTCCCTTTATTTTAATGGGACATGAGTATGGAACTTTATTTCTGGTTCCCTGTTTCCTTTTCTCATGTCTAAAACATTGTATATATGGTTTAACCCAATAAAGGTCTGTCTCTCTTCCTGGAGTCCCACAGTATGTAGCTCCTTTAAACGTTTGCTCCTTTGGGGATTACTAAATCAGTTTCCTTTTTTGACTTTCTTTTGTTTTCTGTAATCCTTGCGGTTTTGTAGAGTTGTGACGTTGTGTGTGACGCTGCATGTGATGTCATTATGCTGCGCATAACTTCGGCAATAGCACGCAATATTGGGGGAGCGACAAGTATACCTAGCATTCCTATTGGCTATTCTCATGTAACCTAAACCCCTATTTCTCACAAGGTTTTTTATCTGCTGTCTCCTGTGGCAGATGAGTCTTTCTGATCTACGTGGATCTGAGCTCCCTGATCTGGCTTTCCTTTCGTTTTATATTTTAACCCTTTCTTGTAGATCAATATATAGACATGGTGATATCCCTACGCATTGTTCAGAAGGATGTTTGTGTTATCTTTATGGCTATGTCTCAGGAGTACTGTGAGCCTGTTTATGTCTTGGTTTATGTATATATGTATCTCTATTTCTTCTTATGTTAGGATGTTTCTATATGTTCTCAGTTTCCTTATTAGTAGTGTGATTTACCATTTAGGCTTTTACCGTATTGGGTTTACCTTTATTTATTTGTGTCAAAAGAGTGCAACAAGAGTGAAAACAAGTTTTATGCTTTTTCCAGCCACCCAAACCAACTTGATAATGAAACGTCTGGGGAAATAAAACATAAGTCTAATAAATGTTCTGCCTGTGACAATCATGCTCTAGAAATCAAAAGATTATGTGAAGAATGCTTATCCTTTATGGAAGCTTGATCTCACAACTAAGTAATCCTTCTGTGGATATTTTGGAATATACTGAGCATGCTGTCTCTCAGGGCATTGACAAGGCTAACATGAGCAGGAAGAACTCCAGACTACTGTTAGATAATGAAGAGGTTTCTTGAGCAGAGTCAGAAGCCTGTGCATTTGCATCAGATGACGGTCCCTATTCTGAGGAAGACTGAGAATCCGCATGCAGCATAGATGAGAAATCTTTTGAAAAACTTATTAAGATGGTTCAGATGCACCCTTACGATGAATAATGATTTGGTTAATCCCTCTTATTGTAATAAGATTTTTCATGATTTACAAAGAAAGAAAACATGTTTTCCTGTTCATGATTCAGTGTATATCATTTTTATCCTCAGAATGGCTTAAACCAGAAATGAAGATCTCTATTCCAGGCAAACTGACCTGAATATATACTTCTTCAAGTAAAAATGCAGAGTATTGGGATTCTGCCCTGAAGGCGGATGCGACAATAGTGACTTCAGTCCCCAGAACTCTAAAAGTCTTGTTTATCAGATTTAGAAGCAGATATAGATAGAGGGGTTGAAAGATCCCATATTATTGAATCCATGGGTAACTTCAAGCTGGCCTCATTGGACATCATCTGCCTTTTAGCCAAAAATATGGATCTGCTAGTGGTAGCCAGATGAGCCCTACAGCTAAAATCCTGGGAAGACGACAATTTTTTAGAGCACTGTGTGCTCTGAAATTCCAAGGAGATATGTTGCAAACATTGGAAGATATTGTTAAAAAGGCACATGAAGGTGGTAAAATCTTTCTCCTACTCCTTTTTTTTTTTCTCTCTTTCTCTTTCTTTCCCCCTCTATTCTCCTTTTTTTATTTTTTTCTCTTCCCTCTCTTTCTTTCTCTTTCTCTTTCTTTTCTTCTCTCCCTCTTCTCGTTTGTTTATTCCCCACTCCAGCACCTAACGCTCGACTTAACGCATGATGTGTACATTTGCAATTTGGATGTTTATTTTTTGTATTGTACTGTTATTTATAATATATGAAAATTTCAATAAAGAGATAAAAGAAAAAAAAAAAAAAGAAGTCTTAAGGTTATTAGATATAAGGCATCATTTAGTAAACAACATCAATATTGCCTAGGCAAAGAAGTCACCAAACATTATTCATGGCAGAAATCTCAGAATTTCAGAGGAATTAGGAATAAAGGTAACCAGTCCTTTCGTGGATTTACTCGACAATTCTGACGATATCTTTGCCCAGTGTACGAGAGTGTCTTCTTTTTTCTTAGGCCTGGGCAGAAATAAAAATTGATTCCTGGGTGTCGTCATGTTTACTAGACTGGTGGTATGGGGTATAGGAAGCCCTTTATTGTATTTTCACTTGTTTAGCCTTTTTTTCTGTCCTACCAGCCTGAAGGGGAGGAGCTAACCCATTACTGATACTGCCATGGATTAAAGGCCAGGAAAATAAAATTATGGTAACTATGAATACATTTTCCATAATGTTGGGGAGCATAGCTGAATCACAACGAACCCCACACAGTTCTTTGAGCATTCCAACCTAGAAATCTTCTGACGCAAACTTTCATCGGCAGGCTTTTGTATATACATAAGACTTCACACATTTAAATAATAAAGTTTAAATAAAAATTTTTAACTATTCAGAGTAATTTAAAAACTTAACGATGAGTCCCCCATTACAAATAATAGATGATTGTGGCTGATTTTGCTTTGATTTGCAGTTTTTTAAACATACACTTATAGCATCTAGAAGTATAAATAAATCAATGAATAACATATGTATTTTGGAATTGTTTTTAAAAGAAAATATGTCTGGGTTTCATACATTTGCATAGAGTCCCTTTTGACATATGGCTACCAAATAACGTGATTTTGTCTTAACTGAGAAAATCTTTCTTAATCCAATGTAAATCCACAGAGATATACTATCAAAGTGTTTAATAAAATGCTCTGCATGATGACTCACTTGAGGTGAAATTACTCTGTATAAGAAATCTAGGCCTTAGGGATCATTGTCTGAGACAAAAGGATTATGGAGTCATTCTGTATGTGATGCACAGATAATATATAACCATGCTCATGGGAAATAATGCAAAACAAGCTTCCAGCTTATTCATTAGGAATCAGTTTAAAGCACAAATCACAGGAAAGATGTGTCAAATGACTAAGCTATGCTTCATCAAGAGTTGCTGTATTCCATCAAATGTCATTCATAGCTTTATTCACTGCATTGATTGTTAAAGATACACTAACATATTTGGTTATTTAAATATACATGTTGATTAGAGACTCTAATCCTTTCTGTAAGTCCCAAGTAATGTAAGTATTTTCTAAGGTTCTGTAAGCTGATTTATTTAGGATGCATAGTTATCAGTCTTATTGTAATGGATATACATCTATCAAACAGGTTTTTGTCTAGCTCTGAAAATGGGAAACAAGTTTACTAGTTTTCTTTATGCACCAGTTCATTACATCTGGCAAAACTATATTTTTCTATCTGTCTGTCTGTCTGTCTATCTGTCGGTCTGTATATCTATCTTTCTATCTATCTATCTATCTATCTATCTATCTATCTATCTATCTATCTATCTATCTATCTATCTTTCAGGACACCAGGTAATGAATACTTTGCATGCACTGAGATGTGCAAAAAGGAATAGTGGTTGCAAGTAAAAGCTCGCTGACAGGCATAACTGTACATTTAACAGGGTAAAGTCTCAAAAGCTGACACAGAATTTAATCCACACATCAGTTGGGTCTATTAACTAAAGGTCGAGAATATTGAAATAGATGAAAGTTGCTCCCATTCATTCCCAAGGATAAAAGAAATAAAAAATAAAACAAAATCCCCTTGCCTCAAATAGGGATTTTCCAAAATGGCCCCAGAATCCCTAAGACATATGGGGAGGGGGCAGGGAAAAGAACCCTGTTACCCCCTATAATAAATACAGTGCCAGGAGCTTCTGATACTCCTGGAATCGGTTATAAATATGCCCTGGCCCCTCCACTACTATTAACAGCTCTGGGAGCCTGACAATTGGCTCCCAGCCCTGGCAACAATTGTTCCCTGGCCTGTTAATAAATTCCCCCACAGTTATTGGGCGAGTTATAATTAGGTCACCCATCGACTGTTGAGCAATACTCTGTGGCCTCCTCAAGGTCCCCGGATTTAAAATACATAATAGTCACTCCACCCTAATAAATAATACCTCTCTCCCAATAAATAATACAGGTCATAAAAAGACAGGCAAACCAGACATAGTTACTGCCGCGGGACTGAGCTCCAGCCGACGGGGTACCTAAACTGTACCAGTTAGTCTGTTTCTTAGACATACATAGTTTAAATGCAATGCTGCCTGCCATTATTTTATAGACAACATCACTCTTCAATTAACAGGTTTTTGACAGCTGTGGCTCTGCACTCTATTTATTGTACAGTCATCAAATCTACTGATTTAACAGAAGAACTACACCATTCAAATGCACAAGAAATGCTGGAGCTGCAGTTTGTAATTGGTTTTATTCTCATTTCTGTTGGTGAATTAAAAATAATTTAAAAATACAAAACATATTGTTCTTTTCTCATGCAATGCTGCCTTTACAAAATGCTAGATGTGGGATAATGTGCTTTTCAAATTATGCTTGTTCTTTGCATTTCTTTTAGATAGCTTGCAATGGGTCAGTCTCCCTTTTTACAGTTTCCAAATAATGGTATACTGGCCATGCTATAGCTGCCATAGACTTAATCATTTTTAAATCACATTGGTGGAAATACAAGCTGGGTGGAAATCTTGCTTATGTCCCAGAAAGTTCTGCCAGAAAGTTGGCAGGTATGGTGTACATGCTATGAGCTAACAAACCAGAGTTCTTTCTCACTACTGATATAGGTGACACAAAGTCATCTGCTTTGCAACAGATTGGATTTGAATACTACCAGAAAGTGTGAGATTAAAAATATACAGCAGTCCAAAAGTATCCTTCACGATCATATGTCATTTAATTGTTGATAATAATTTGCTTTTCTTAATTCTTTTTTCTTTATTATTTATTCCTTCTTATACCCCAGGGTATGTTGTAGGAGAATGTTATTTTGACTGTTGTTAAATCTATGAGAATGTGGTGTTGCCCAGACATTGTCTTTTTTCATGTGGGGGGTAATGACATGGTACCTGGTATGGCTCATTCAGTGGGATGTGTTCCGCTTGCTTGAACTTGCACCTTGGGTTAGAATACTTTAGATGGTTCCCTGATTGGTTTGGCGGCACACCAGGAATCCAGTGGCCATAAACTGTATCTGGGGAAAAGTGAATAATTTGATGGCCGGTGCCATCAGGAAATGGGATGGAGCAGTGGTGCAGCATTTTAACTTAGAGGGAAAAATTGCTGACTTGTTTGAAGTGGACGAGGCTCATCCTACGGAGGGGGTTGAATTTCTTCAATCTTATATTGCAAGAGGGGTTAGAAAAGACAAGTTTTCTTTATGGGGGAGCCTATCCAGGGTGATGGGCTTGTGGCGGAAGCTTGCTGAGTATTCATGAGGGTTAATGGAGTTAATGAGGGGGGGTAAATGGTACCTTAAACCATTGTGTAATGTTGGAATATGATGATAGGAATGACTATTTAAATAAAATTGCTGTTAGTTAAGTTCTCTATTTCTAGGCGAATACATGCCCAATGATCAAAACTACCCTGGTTGGGGAGGGGCATTTTTGACATAGTGCTGAGGGGAAATGTTCAGCCTATTGGTTGTAGGTTTAAGGGGAGGAGTCTGGGGTTTGATATAGGCTAGGGAACAATAGGATTAGGCAACCATTTTGACAAAAGAGGATCTTTTGTCCCACCCAACCTCCCTTTGTTTAATTTTAGACATAATGGATGTCAGAGCATCAGTGGAAACTTGCCGAGAATCCAGGAGGGGTAATGGATTACCAGAATGGGGGGGGGGGGGGGTAGATAATCAAGACTCTGGTGCGAGGCTTAAGGGGAGATTAGTACCATGAACCTTAGATTATCAATGTCAGTGTCCTCCTACAGCTCTGAGGACCCTGGTCTGAGTCAATACCTCTATCTACACTAAACATAAAAATAATAAAACTAGAGGAGCGCTAATTTAAAACAGACTCAGCCAATTCACTGAAGGCCAAAATGCAGCAATATGTTCTTACTAACAGCTCGTGTTACATCACAGCAAAGTGGGACACCGTTTGTCCCCCCGTAATAGAATAAAGTGATAACAATATATTTGCGCAAATAAATTATATACCGGCAAGAGCTATACTGAGCCACCACCTAGAGCTGGCTAAATATTTATTGATATTTTCAAAAGCATTATGATTAGAAATTGAAGCTATGTTGCCTTTTTTATTACTGTAAAGAAATACTTCATTGGGTGTGTGGTGGAGAGAAATAAGGTTAGGTCTATTTATGCACACTCTACTCTAACATAATACAATATTTGCAGTCCAGCCTTGCCCAAGTGTAATGTTAGATTAAGCACAATACATTTGGGAATGCTGGCGACAATATGGCCTGGAAATTTCCATATTCATCTTCTCCTGGGGACAAAAAGGTGGCAATCCTGGATGGTAGGAGGCATGACTTTGTTTGTGGAATTACTGTAAAATCCAATGAGTCTCAACTAAAAACATAATAATAACTACAACTCTACTTAAGTAAAAAAGAACATGATGCCATTTGGGCAAACAGAGAACACTACTCCACCAAATGTTCTAAGCAAGCTTAGGAGAAATAAAATGGTTTCTCTTATCTTTCTTCTTATAGATTAACAGTAGAGGATATAGTTGTATAATGGTTTAATGACAAATACAAAATGTATTATTTTGGTGAAAATTATGTATTTTTACAATCTTGTAGTGCAGATGTCTAGGATAATATCCTTGCCGTATCATTGTTTTATTTTCCAAATTATGTGCAAGAAACTGCATCTTAACTCGTTTTCCTGTTTACTACAAGTATAAATGGTTCCTTTCTGCTATTATCTCATTATAAATAACCATGGTCTTGTAGCAAAATTGATTACTTTAGGGTCGAATGATTTCTTTATGGCATTGTAACATCTCTATGTTTGTACTATTTAAAGCGTATGCAACAAATTCTCTATTCTGAGCATTTGCATTACTGGCCAACTATTTAGTAATTGGGTTTTGCATTACATGTATTATATATTTGGTTAAAGTAGCTGAAACCTGTTATATGTACACACACACAAACACACACATACACAATCCCAATACTCCAAGCACCCGGAAGAATCCGAATATGTTACAAACAGTATATTTATTGGATTTATATAATGCACCTTAACAAATCACGTGACAAAAACATCTGTGTTTAATGCCAGTCACTAATCATGTGTCCGAAACATCTGTGTCTGTTATGTCTACTGCCAAAAACGTGACTGAAACAATGGTTACATTGTTATGTCCATAAATAATCTACTTATTTGAGTGCTTGAAATCCTGGGATTCTAGATAGTTTTGCTGTCCATAGCATCAAAACAAGTTATATTTATAAAAGCATGAGTGTATTGACTTAAGAACTCTCTATATACAATATATACAATAATACTGATATGTTACCTGGAGCTTACCATGAGTAACATACGCACAGACGTTTGATAGCTACATATAGTATTCATCCAACAAACATGACATGAGGCAATGAAGGGGGCAAGTTGTGTTAGGGCTTGTCTTGTATGGATTGTGGAGACATTTTGACTATTTTAATTATTGTGGCAATTTTTGTGGGGCACACAATGGTACATTCCAAACTTGTTATACAGGGATCCAATTGTGTTGAAGAGATAGCAAGACTGCAAGAGAGCTAATGAGTGTCATAGCCCTGAGCAGGTGTTTTTACCAGTCAAGACTATTTTTTTGCAGGGCATCAAAATAACCTGATATATAGAATCATTAAATGGCAGCTTTTTGCACAATTTAGCTATTATACCTGAATTTTGACGATTCGGTAGTATTTTGGTTCTATGTGAATAGACCCCTATGTGTGCTGAAAAATCTTGACCATGTTTTATGCCGTTATTAATGGCCTATAAACAATGCTGTTTAGCATTAACCTACTACCGTATTTGCTCGAATATAAGACGAGGTTTTTTGCAGAGCAAATGCTCTGAAAAATCCTCCTCGTCTTACATTCGAGGTCTTCTTTTAATCTGACCTCAAATTGAGGTCAGATTATAAGACATGGATCCAGGTCCCCAGCAGAGGTGCAGGGGACCTGGATCCCCCTCTCTAGCAGCAGGGGATGTCTGCGCGATGAGCGCAGACTCCCCTGCTTCCGCCCGGCACGACCGCCGGGGCTTCTGTGAAGAAGCCGGGAACTTCCGCTTTCGTCACAGAAGTCCCGGCGAGCGTGCCGGGCGGCAGCAGGGGAGGTCTGCGCTCATCGCGCAGATATCCCCTGCTGCCCCACTAGCCACCAGGGAGAATCGGGCAGCTGGGGGATGTCTGCACGATACGTGCAGATATCCTCCATGCTGCCCGACACGGCAGTCTATTATGACGGACAAGCTGTCCGTCATAATAGACTGCCGTGTCGGGCAGCATGGAGGATGTCTGCACGTATCGTGCAGGCATCCCCCGGCTGCCCCCACTAGCCACCAGGGATCGAGGTAAGGGGGAGGGGGAGGGGGGGACGGACGGAGGACAGGCAGACAAGGGGAGGGGGGGAGAGAGAGAGACAAAGGGAGGGGGATGGGGGGAGGACACAGACAGACAAGGGGGGGGGAGACACAGACAAGGGGAGGGAGGGGGACAGAGAGAGACAAAGGGAGGGGGAGGACACAGACAGACAAGGGGGGGAGGGGGGAGACACAGACAAGGGGAGGGAGGGGGACAGAGAGAAAAGGGGAGGGGGGATAGATAGAGACGAGAGAAGTTTTGGGGGAGAGAGAGACAACGCTGGGGGGGAAAGAGACAGCTGGGGGAGCGGAAGAGAGGCCGCATTGGCACATAAAAGCAAATAAAAACAAGAAATGCATTTGTATAATATAAACTTTTTATTAAATATTAAAAAGCAATTTACATATATACAAGTTAAACTTTTTTCCTATAATCAGGGTCGTCTTATAATCGAGCAAATACGGTACTTCTTCTAAACCTTGATTGCCCCATTTTCTGTTTTCTTATCCATTGCCTGCACTACCCAATAGATAAACATACAGATCCATAGATAGATAATACAGTCAACTCATATGCTTCTTATGACATACTAACTGTAAAACTGCACAGGCAAGCCAAATTGTTAAATCCTATTTTTTTTATTCAGCAGAAATTTCTGAACTTAGAAAGGTGAACATCTTGCTTTCTCTCTTGACATATTGATGTGTGCTGTCCGATGGCGAGCAAAGTCCTAATTAAATAGACAATACATGTCCTTCATATATCTTAACTCCCAAAGAGAATATGCATACATCAATGACATCATGAATGGATTACATAGCCGACTGTCAAGCAATGATGTGCATGATTAACTCTGAATTGTTAAGGAGACAATTAAAGGGTCTGAAGTTAAACAGCTAAAAGAACAACCTAATTCAAATAAAGACATGTATTAGCAAAATTACATTTTACACATGGAGACTGAAAGCTTTATGGCATTTTCCTAGAACACATATCAAAATCTTTATAGGCAAAAAAAACTTCATATTGGTCAAAAACTAAAATGATGGCAGGTCATCTGCTCACCTCCAAACTATAACATTTGCATCCCACAATACCTAGTGTGTTGCTTGTTCACTAAAAATGGGATGGCAATGCCAGCTTTTCTAAGCAGATGGATGAATGCCTCTATGCCTACCCTCAACCTGGTAGAATGAGTGCGCATCTTGGAGGAGGTGGCAGTTTCCTTCAGGTAAGTATATATCTTGGATAAAATAATTAGTTCTTAGTTATTATTGTGTGTCATACCCATGTTTTTGATGATTTAAATAGGGGCTCAAAATCGATTTTAACTCTGTAATGTATACAAATGTAAAACACAAAATTTAAAAGAGTTTAATAATGTATAATTGTACTGCATCATTCTTTTTATATTGCACAGTACACATAAAAAATATGAGTACATTATGAATGTATGCTTTTAGTTCTATAAATGCTATAAATATGTCTGTAAACACTGAGTGTGGTCATATAACCTGTCAGTGAATGGCATCTAAAAATACCATTTTGAAATGAAAATGAAATGGTGGATTTTAGGTTGAGACTAGGGCAGAGGCGTTGCTAGGTCTCCAAAAGATCGGGGGCTGGAGCCCGTGGCAGACTTGATAGAAGTGGAGTAAATAAGCTCACATGCTTAGGTGGCATATAGATAGATATATATGATTCTAATGAATAATAGGTATATGGGTATATATCAGGGCTCAACAAATCCCACGCGCCAGGTCACCATGGTGACAAGAAAATTAGATCTGGCGCATGGGTATTGTTGTCCACGCATGGAGGACTTGCTACTAGGATAATTTTTTTTTTTAATGCAGTGGAGCGCGAGGGAGTGCCACACTATAGTGTCTGAGCGCCGGGTGTGCTCAGCAGGGCTAGAAACGAAGATGGTCTGTGCCTGTATGAGAAAAACCCCACTGTCAGACACGCATAACAAGCACGCTGTCTCACACAGACCAAGCACACTGTATCACACAGACAAACATAACAAGCACGCTGTATCACACTGACCAAGCACGCTGTATCACACAGACCAAGCACACTATATCACAAAGACACACATAACAAGCACACTGTATCACACAGACACAGAGACCAAGCACGCTGTCTCACACAGACACACTCAGAGCTCAATCAGTGCTGCCTCGCGATCCCCACGCGTAGCGAAGATGCAGAGCACGATGCTCTGCGCCTTCACTACGCATGGAAAGCGCGAGGCAGCACCGATTGAGCTCTGAGTGTGTTTAACACACACAGAGCCATTGGTGCCTGCGCTTCCCCACCGAGGGTCTGCACAGCACTACAGCATGGGGGCCGACATTCACCTAGCACCCTCCATTAGCAGGCTTGAGAAATTGCAGAGAATAGCTCCCTCCATGAACAAACCTGAGCAGTTACAGAGAATTAACCTCTCCATTAGCAGACCTGAGCAGTTGCAGAGAATTAACTGCTCTATTATCAATGTGCACACACCGGCAAGCTGGTAAAAAATTGGCTTTAAGCCAATGTTAAGTCTATGGAGACAATACCAAGGCCGGTATTTTTCTGAAGAAAAGGTGGCAACCCTAGATGCAGCTTACATCAGTCTGAGCTCTGTGAAGCAGGGACTCAGCCACTCAGTTTTGAAAAAGAAGCCAGCACCGGCTCTACTCACACCTATGACTAAGCGTGGTAACACGCGAAACGCGTCAGGTCGTCCTCCCTTACCCCAGTTTATATTTTTGTCCATCCATTTTTGTTTCCTGTTTGCTACATACTGAATAAAGCACCTTTTTTGCATTGAATCCGGAGAGTGCAGTGCACTTACTCTTTTTTTTGTATCCACTCAGCCACTCAGGTGAGGTGTCTGAGCTCTCAGCCAGTTGAGAAGTCTCTCTTTATTGGCTGAAACCTCCTTCACTCGGTGCTCTCAACTGCGACTTTGCATAATCCATACTGAGTTCTTACACTTTTATTTATTGTACGTGTGCTCAAATGTTATAAACGGTACAGGTCTGGACATGTGAGAGATTACCACAAGAATCTTTTTTACACAGTTTTTAAAGCACTGATTTAAATACTGCGTTATTTTATATACCATAATTGCCATTATGTGCCCTGCATCACTTCCCCAAATGTAATTCGTTTTTCGGTTTACATAGTTTTCTTTTAAATTAGATTCTCAAATTTAAAGAATATAATGCAATACAGTAGTAGGTGAAATTCTAGCTGCGTATTGGCTTAACCCCTAAGCTGTTGTGTTGGCTGTTCATTTTTGTAAGACATACAAGAAGTACTAGCTCTTGAGGAGTGCCCAACAGTCCTGATTTGGGAGGTAGAGCATGGTAGGACAGTGTGATTCAGGACCACAATTTTGATATCCTATCAGGTGTCTAGAACACCTGGGAATGCATACTGTACATGCACAGCATTATGCCCATGCCCAGTGGAACTGTGGGCGATGTGTAACTGCGCTTCTCGACCTTCCAAGATCTGCCACCCAACGTCCTATTCACCGGGGCTGAAGTTGGGTTTTATGGGAATGTTGAAATGCAGAACATAGTAGTGCAAATAAAGCTGGTGTAAAAACACACTCGGGCAATGGAATAAATACTGAACTTGACTAGAAAAATATGTTTCCGAAGGACCTTAAAATAAAGATATATGTTTGTGAAACTTTCAAAATGATTTTTTCACATGAAAGTATCTTGTATTTTAGCAAAGGATTCCCTTTAAGTTGTAACACCAAAATTCTTCTGTTAGAAGCAGAGGGGTCTCGAAAAGCGAACTTGGGAAACGTGGCAAGGTATTGACAAAAGTATAGAGGAAAAGTGTATTTCACAATAGCAAAAATGCCTGAAAAATGGGTCATGAAGGCTGAAGGTTGAGAAGCTTCGAAGGGAAACAGAGTTTTTCATGACTATTTTAAGAACATGGTGAAAGCGTCAACAATAAAAAACCCTTGTTAAGATGATACAGTATTATTTTATATAACATTATAATTTAGAACAATTTTTTTCATGCAAACTGAACTAACATTTAAGATGTAATACCTATGATTTTTCTACACGACCTGACATTTTACTTAGCATTTAAGATCTCAAAACAAGATGTTGAAACTCATGAAAGATATATTGCAGCAGATGGCAAGTGTTTCTGCAGTGCAATCGTGTGTATGCATTGAAATCAGTAGCAGTGAAAAAGAAAATGTCACAAATAAATGATGCCTTATTTTGTTAAATTAAAATGGATATAACATTTTCATTAATTAGTAACTACTTTAAGACACTGATTATTGTATCCACCAAAGATTTTTGCTTTGTAGTTAGGGATTTATACACTGACCAGATGTTTTTAAAATAATATATATTTTTTAATTTAAAAAGTGTTCTTTAATGGAACCTATGATTAGAGTCCATGTCTATGGTATGAAACACGTTAGGCGGATCAGCTATGCAGCGTTAATATTTTCATGCCTAATACTTTTATTGTTTTTATAATTCAATAAAGTATGGATTTTTTTTAATGCACATCTCACGTTTATGATACTATGGGTCTGTGGTAGCTGAATTGTTTATCTCTTTTGGATATGTATTTGTGTAAGAATCCATCCCTCTGTCCGGTTCCATCGTGCATGCCGGCTCATCTTTCATTTAGTACATGTCCAGCCTATTTGGTTTTCCTCTTAGTCTTTTGCTATTTTGTTCTGTTTATCAGTTATCCTTGTTCTTAGGTTTTGCTTTGTTGTTGTGTGTTTCTCATTCCTGGCCAAAGAGTTGGTGTTCTGTCATTCCAGCCACAGAGTGGTGCTTTCCGTAGTTCCGGCCACAGAGTGGCTCACCCTAGTTCCATAGCTCTTGTTCTAAGTGGCACCTGCCTAGCCTGGCCCCATAGAAACTATAGCCAAAGCGGCATCTGCCTAGATTGTCTTCCAGAGTGTCATCTGTCCAGTTGGGCCCCAGGGTGACAGCTGCCCATTCTGGTTATACTGCATCCACAGTTCATGGGTTATATAAATAACCTCAATATTGGCAGTGTTTTCTTTAGTACCCCTCACGTATAATTTAACTTAACTGGACCAACCCTAGTACTTTATCAGGCCAAATGGCAGAACATAATTAGTAAAATTGCTATAAAAGAGACACAACGAGATTAAGTTGTTAATTGCGAAAGATTGGCCCACATTGCTTGTTTAGGATTAATGATAAAATGCTTCAAAAACAGGATTGAGTTTTTATTGTTAAGATATAATAGCAATTCCACAAATTATTCTTTGTCAGTAACTGTGATCATAACATTATGTAACATTCCATAACGCTCTTTGCTGCTTAATGATTCGCCTACCTATGCTAATGATGAGATTTTAAAGGACCATGCTAAAGTTTGTATTGAACATTATTTATCATAAAATAAACAAATATTTAAAAATACAAAAGATTTCTTTAGCATTAATTAGTTTGGACAGTCAGATTTTAGCAAACGATTTACATACATTTCCTATTACTTCTATTCTAATGAGGTAATATAATTAGTAGTTTAATCTATGTGTACTAAAACTGGGGTCTCTGCATCATTAGCTGTTGGTAAAACATTGCTTTGCTTAAAACCCAATTATTTCCGCCGAGTGATTTCATTAGTCTACTGTTAGTGAAGATAAAATTGTTCACTTTCTTTTATTCTTTAATTGCAGGTCAAAAACCTATAAACCAATTAAAAAGCTGATTTAGAAAAAAATGATAACACCCTGGAAATATAGAGACATTTTTATCAAGCAAGCATTTTTTTTTTAACCAATTAATCAAATGCTATTTTCTAGGTATGAGCTGAACAGCAGTAACTACACCTATTATAGATTTTTTTCTCTTAGATTTCATGTTACAAAATGTTTTCCACATTAGTCCTATTAATGATCAAACAGTCAGAGGAGATAAGAAATGGCTATTGTAAATTCCAAGGAAGAGGTGTATTTAACTTTAAAATCATAATTATAACATATAAAATGCGTACAGAGATTGATTAGTTTACACCAAGCATGCGATTGCTTAGTTGGATTTATATTAAATGTAACATAAATGTTATATATAGATGTGTTGTGTGAATTATCTGCAATAAATTGTGATATTAGGACTGATGTGGCATAGATTTTCTTGTTGGATATGAAACATTTCAGGCTTAAATATATATAACTATGTATATATAAAATTTGTATGGTGTAAGGTTTACAAGAAGTTAAAAAAATGTCAATGTAGCTTTTAAAAGTCTGGTTTGGTGAGAACTATCAGAATTCTTTTTACATGACATTTAGATGTCATTTATTTAATTATTAATATTTTTCACCAAATTGTTGCACTTTTTACTCTATCATAAATAATAATGTCCCTTACTTTAAAGATGTATTTGTCTATTTACCAAAGCAGTGTGCATGGAGACTGTATCTGGTGAAGATTACAGTAAATAAATTGAAGGTCCCTAGATCAGTGAGGTAAACACCTGCCACATTTTTAATCCTTTTGCCAACTTATATTGGGCTTAATTCATATCAGGCTTTATTCAAAACACAACAATTTTCCAGGGGAAAATTGCAGTCCAAAATTTTTTGCTCTAAATTGGGTCAATCCAGTGATCGGAATGGCCCATTAAATCTGACCATTCAGGATCACCAAGTGACCCTGAATCGACGTATAAATTGGTGGTTATGGAAGATTCTGGTACCGACATTTCGGTGGCCAAATTTATTTGAAGTGATAGCATCAAGCTCTCCCATAGAAGTCTATGGGAGGATTTGGGATATTGCAGAAATAGCTGAAATGCTCCCAAAGAAGTGTATGGGAGGACTTACAGGCTATTAGAGAAATAATAATTATAATGGTAACAATTAGCATAGTGCTAGACTGATAAGGCAGATGATGCTGACACAATTCACAATACACAGCCTAGGATACATGAAGGAAGACAGATAATACTAAGAATGAAAGGACTGAATGTTGTCTAATTACAAAACTCTCCACATCATACTCCTACCATTCCAGCAGAGCACAGTGCCCGCAAACACTCAGGCTCACATCTGACTCCAAGACGATCTTGACAACATGTTAATGTCCAACGGCAACATACATAAATACATATATTTTTACTTTTGAGTTAAATTGATTCTAAAGATCCATATTTTATAATGGAGTAACAAGCATAACATGTTCAACAGAATTCCTTCTATAAGCAAAATATTATCGTGTAAGGGCATATGCATGCATTTCAGCATTCATAATGTGACACAAACAGGACCGAGATGCTGTGCTGAAATAGCTACACAAAATGTTGCCCCAAAGCAGTTTCTGTATTAAGTGAAATGCATACATAGCTAAAACCTTACTTTAAATAAAAATAAATAAAGTGGGTTTTTGGCTGGGAATTTGGAATTAGCCCCTTCCTCTGATGAGGGGCTCTCACACAGCTTTGTTTTTTTTTTTTTTTACCAGGTCTCTCTCGGGTTTGCTAAGTCTCTCACGGTACAGGTTGTCTGGATGTTTACATGACATGATGAGCTTATCCTGATTATTTAGTGCAGTAACCAGTGGACAGCAGGAACTCTTTCTTGCTCTTATTTGGCACTTTTATTGCCACAAGGAACATCTTTACATGAGAAGTTTCTAGCAGAGGCATTTTGATAACTCAGCAGGAGAGTGGGATTCAGTACCGTGGTCCTGATTTCATTCTCTGGTGTTTGGGACACTGGAAAAGGCACACTGAACATGTGACGCATTGCGTGCATACGCAGAGGTGCTGATACTCCCTGAAAAAATCCCTGGAGTGTGCAATTGTCATGTGTTCCTGAAAAAAATGGTGATGTGGTCAGCCACTATATCCCAAGCTGCTACCCCTGGTATCCCGATTTGCCGGGAGGAAAGTTGGGAGGCATACTGAAGAGGTATACTGTAGAGGGTCCTGTTATTCATAGTTCCATGGTGGTCACTTTTGTCTTCATTGGAAGAATAGTGATCTGTCCCTACATTTTTCTAGTTTTTTAGCTAAATCTGTCCATTCTTTCTCTGAACCACAGAAAATAATAACTGAACCAGGGCTGCCAATAAGGGGTTACAACCTTTGCAGTTGTAAGGGGTCCAACTGTCCTGGGGGACCAGCCTACTAGTCTCCCTTTGTTTTTGTAATCTGCCATTTTTTTCTCTCTTATGGGCACCATTTTATTGGAGCCAATTCTGATGGATACAACAGATTTTGGTCTTTGACTGATTTTTGCCACTGATCAGTGTTCCATGAGTGACTACATGTCCTGGTCCACTAGCGCGTGATGACCAGGAACTTGTGTGTTCACATGTGAGACACAGCAGATAGTAAACTCGCGTGTATCTATTAAGATCCACGTTGGGTTTACTTAAAAGTCCAGTACATGTTTTTGTTAACCATTGCTTCCTCCAAAGGAAGTGAGTGTTAAAGCATAGTGCAATGTTCCTTTAAATAGGACACTATAGAGCTAATGCAAATGTATAAAAGTTTAAAAAAAACAAAACAAAAAATGACAATTTCCTATCCCTGTATGACATTAATATTTGTTCAGTTACTTATAAGTTATAGTTTATTTTGTAAATTTTTATGCTCATAACAGATTTAGAAATGTATGCTAAACAAAAGGTTGTGTAGTTGACAAGGGTGGTAAAGATGCAGCTATTAAAAGTCATTATATAGAGAGATTACTTAAGGGCTTACCTAGAGAGCAGACATGACATTCTATTTATTCTCTAAGGCAGGTGTTCACCAGTTAAGGTGTCAACTTTAAGTCACTTTTATGTCTAACTGTTACAAAGTATTCTGTTCTCCTGGCTTACATTGTACACGAGCATTTCCTTCGCTATTTCAGCTTATTAATACTGTCAACAAAACCCACACAACCATATCTGCTTCACAAATAGGGAAATAAATCAAGCTTAACAAAAACTTAACAAAAGAGTAAATAAACTTCTCTTTAGGAAACAGCAAACAAGAACAGCCCTTTGTATGCTTTTAATAAGAATCCATCTATTCACATTTTATATACACCTTTTTTGCCATATAAAGGTCTTTCTTTAGATAACATTATTTTCATCATATCATATCGTTCACTATTAAAAATAATCATAAAATATGATGAAAACAAAATCGATTCCCCCCACTTTTTCCAATTATGATGTGCAAATATTTTACAGAGTTAGAAATAAATGCACTAGCATTCCTCAGTGCAAACATTGAAAAATGAAGTAACATTCCTCATGCACCCACAGAAACATGAAAAAGCTGTGAAAATATTGAAAAATAGCTTTTTTTTTGGGGTACTTCCATAAAATAAGGAATTGAGGCAATGTAACCTGGATAGACACCCAAGGGGTTATTATAAAGGTCAGTTGTGAGGCAAAGTTCTTAAAATGGTCTAGTCACCATGGAAACTAATGGAATTTTCACTTTTCCCCATCAATTACCGTATTGTAAGATGACTCTTTTAAAAAAAATTGTAAAAAATTGGGTTGTTTTATACACGGGGGGAGGAGTTAACAGGTTGAGAGACTGCTCAGTTACCCCTATATATTGTTCCACCTCTTAACCCATATCTCTCAAATCCTGAGTTACCTCAGGCATCCTGCAAGCCACCAACTGACCCCTGTGTCCTCCCCTTAGCTGATGTTCTCAAGAGGAGCCTGGAATGTGTGATTCAGTGGGCTAGGAGGAGCACCAGCAGGACAGAAATGTACTTAGCTTTCTGTAGGGACATCCACTTTGCCGATTCGGAAACAAATTTGTTCCCCCAGCGCTCACACCGGGTGAAATACAGCAACCGAAAAACAAGCAAAGTTGGGGTAAAAATAAGGCTTCTGATTGCTTCATTGAAAGGATATCAAGAATAAATATTAATTTCCTAATTTTGGGTTCCAAAAGTAGGACTCGTCTTATCCATGGGGGCGTCTTATAGACGGAAAAATATGGATATTTTATACATAACCCCCTATACCTTTTCAAGTTTAACATAAATACATATTTGAGTACACACACTTTGGTGTAATTGTGTTCAGAATGTATCATGCTACATTCCATGTGTAGGCTCATTTAGGCTGTTTTCAGTTATTCCTGTTCATTTTTGTATCTTTCCTTGTATTCTCTTGCTTTGATCCATTCCTGTTTTTCATTGTTGCCTGTTCTCGTGTCTCCTGTTTTGTATCACCTCTTTTATATAAATGAGCTTGCCCGTTTGTTTCATTCCTTAGTGTGTCAGTCCTGCTACAGGTATGTTCTATGTCTTGGTGTCTGTGTTTCTGTTTTACTCATCTTAGTTATTGGATTCAGTTATTAGTTTAAGTTATTATTTTTAGGGTTAGGGACTTGCCTTTTGCGAGGTACCCTGATGCTGGTGGAAAGATTAGCATCTAATGGCCATTTGGGGTAACTAAACCCTCAATATTTACCATCTCAGATTTCTAGGTTATTTCCTTTATATCTTTATCTTTGTTACCTTAGACCTGTTCTTTGTTCATTTTTTGTTTATATATGTACTTATGTGCCCCGTATATGCACTGTATTAGTGTATTTCTCTTTAGCTGTATACCCTGTATTATTTAACAGTCTCAGCGAACAATATCTGTATTTTGCCTCTACCTGACTAATAAGAAGTCATACTTCTGCTGGCAGGCTTCTGTGATGAAAAGGTGACAGAACTAAAAGGAGCAGAGTCACATGATGCCGTGTGATGTCACAAGATGTCGGATGACTCCAGCTCCCCCACTACAGTTACCTGAGGTGTGGTGCTTAGTTATTCTCATGTAGATTGTGTATATCTGTACACAGGCAGTAGTAATGCTTTGATAGAACCAAATTTGACAGAATAGTACCCAACAACACTGGACTAGTCCCAGAAATTCAGGACTGTTGGCAATTGTGAGAAGGATATTATTTGATGGTTATTTTATATAGCTTATATCATAATATAGTAGTATTGTATTCCATAGATCTCCATTATTTATTATTCAACATTTCTCAAACATGTGGGTAGCTACAAACTTGAAAGTGAGCTGGGGTGTAGTAATAGGTGTTCCAGATGAAGTAACCTGAAGTTTGACTCTGGGTAACAACCGAATTTGACTTAATCTCACAAATAACTATAATCATTTTGCCTCCCATTACTTTGAATGGGGATGATTCAAATCTGTTTTATTTTTTCCAAAGTCAAACTCGGATGCGGAAATGTCTCAAAACAAAAGTGGACCTCCAAAGTGGACCTCCCCAAGCTATTCTCGAATCACACGTTACAAGAGGTGCAAGAAAATACCCCATTTTATTTCTGTAAAGTAAGTATGAACTTTTAGGGCACAGAAATCAGTACCAAACCTGAATGTTTTGATTTTAAAATACTTTGATTAGTAAACATTACAGAGTCCAGGAAGCAGATTGATATTGAGATAATAAAGACAATATTTCTCTACTGGTTTAATGCATGCAGTATTTTTTCCAGATTCCGTTCATCATTCTATGAGATAAAATAGTCGTTTTCCAGCAGTAGATAATTTCACTCGATCATTTAAATCATTTCTTCCTTCAGAGAATAATCATCCTTATTTAATGAATAGCGAAAGAACAAATAAATAGATTGTCTTGAATGAGACTGCTGCAGTGAGCTAGGAAAAAGAGAAGCGGCAATGAATGTGGTATAGATATTATATATTTTTAATAGTTTGAACTAAAAATGACCTGTGTAGCGGTATACATCTTAGCATCCATGCTTTTTTTAACATATTGGATGGCTTACATTACTTAAATGCAAATCTGAGACTTAACTATTTCATGGGTAGAAAGCTTTAGCAAGAAGGCCCAAAGATAGAAAGACAGAAAAGACTGTCCCACTTTCCCCATTAGGGTTTTGTAGACTGGTTCAAATTATTTCAAACATGTTGTTGCTAGCCAGCCCAGCAAGGACTGTACTAACAGAGAAAAGAGTAAGGTCGCCTGGCAAGAAATTATCTATACAGGGAGTGCAGAATTATTAGGCAAATGAGTATTTTGACCACATCATCCTCTTTATGCATGTTGTCTTACTCCAAGCTGTATAGGCTCGAAAGCCTACTACCAATTAAGCATATTAGGTGATGTGCATCTCTGTAATGAGAAGGGGTGTGGTCTAATGACATCAACACCCTATATCAGGTGTGCAGAATTATTAGGCAACTTCCTTTCCTTTGGCAAAATGGGTCAAAAGAAGGACTTGACAGGCTCAGAAAAGTCAAAAATAGTGAGATATCTTGCAGAGGGATGCAGCACTCTTAAAATTGCAAAGCTTCTGAAGCGTGATCATCGAACAATCAAGCGTTTCATTCAAAATAGTCAACAGGGACGCAAGAAGCGTGTGGAAAAACCAAGGCGCAAAATAACTGCCCATGAACTGAGAAAAGTCAAGCGTGCAGCTGCCACGATGCCACTTGCCACCAATTTGGCCATATTTCAGAGCTGCAACATCACTGGAGTGCCCAAAAGCACAAGGTGTGCAATACTCAGAGACATGACCACGGTAAGAAAGGCTGAAAGACGACCACCACTGAACAAGACACACAAGCTGAAACGTCAAGACTGGGCCAAGAAATATCTCAAGACTGATTTTTCTAAGGTTTTATGGACTGATGAAATGAGAATGAGTCTTGATGGGCCAGATGGATGGGCCCGTGGCTGGATTGGTAAAGGGCAGAGAGCTCCAGTCCGACTCAGACGCCAGCAAGGTGGAGGTGGAGTACTGGTTTGGGCTGGTATCATCAAAGATGAGCTTGTGGGGCCTTTTCGGGTTGAGGATGGAGTCAAGCTCAACTCCCAGTCCTACTGCCAGTTCCTGGAAGACACCTTCTTCAAGCAGTGGTACAGGAAGAAGTCTGCATCCTTCAAGAAAAACATGATTTTCATGCAGGACAATGCTCCATCACACTCGTCCAAGTACTCCACAGCGTGGCTGGCAAGAAAGGGTATAAAAGAAGAAAATCTAATGACATGGCCTTCTTGTTCACCTGATCTGAACCCCATTGAGAACCTGTGGTCCATCATCAAATGTGAGATTTACAAGGAGGGAAAACAGTACACCTCTCTGAACAGTGTCTGGGAGGCTGTGGTTGCTGCTGCACGCAATGTTGATGGTGAACAGATCAAAACACTGACAGAATCCATGGATGGCAGGCTTTTGAGTGTCCTTGCAAAGAAAGGTGGCTATATTGGTGACTGATTTGTTTTTGTTTTGTTTTTGAATGTCAGAAATGTATATTTGTGAATGTTGAGATGTTATATTGGTTTCACTGGTAAAAATAAATAATTGAAATGGGTATATATTTGTTTTTTGTTAAGTTGCCTAATAATTATGCACAGTAATAGTCACCTGCACACACAGATATCCCCCTAAAATAGCTAAAACTAAAAACAAACTAAAAACTACGTCCAACAATATTCAGCTTTGATATTAATTAGTTTTTTGGGTTCTGTCAGGTTTGGGGTTGAGAGCCTATGGCAGGAGGTTCGTGAGTGGCCACAGGGGAGCAGCAGAGAGCAGGATCTAGGTTGGGGTTACCAGAGAATAAACAGTACAAGCCAGGATCAAAGGGCAGGAGAAGTCAGAATGTCCAGGAGGAAAGCCAAGGTCAAAATCCGGGGAATCAATGAGAACAGGAGGTAAGACAAGGGAAAAGAACTCTGGGAAGGAACCAAGGGTATACACCACTTAGCAGCTCAATACACAAGCACTGATTGAAGTCAGTGCTTGGTATTTATGGGCTGTCAAGTGCACCTCCCCACCTCCTCCAATCAGGGAAGTCCACCCACTCACATAGGAAAGCCTGACACTCACTGGGGTGAGTGGCAGTCTCTGGCCACACCCCCGCTGTCTCCACCAATGGATCGGCACCATCGCGCAATAGGCCACGCCCCTCTGCTATCCGAAATAACAGTAGCACCAGCAACTCGCGGGACGCGAGTTACTGGAGTCCGGGGATGCGGCCTACCACGCGGCGGCCTTCCCCTTCGACGGGCAGCAACGGGAGTGGATGCAGGTAAGGGACCCCTAGCCTGTTGGAGACGGGGTCTGGAACCCCCACAGAGCCCCCCCCTGAGGCACGACCTCCGGTCGGGTGAAGGAGTAGGACGACTTGGGTGTAGTCTGTGGAAAGCTCTGATCTTAGCAGGAGCATGAATATGGGATACAGGTTCCCAGGAATTTTCTTCGGGACCATATCCTCTCCACTGTACCAAGTATTCGAATCTACCACGATGGATACGGGAATCCAGGATCTGGGCGACTTCATATTCCTCTGAGTCGTTTATAAGGATGGGAGGAGGTTGGGAATCTCTTGTTCGAGGATTAGGTACCCATCTCTTGAGCAAACATGTGTGGAAGGTGGAATGAATACGCCAAGTATCAGGAAGTTGAAGACGGACAGCTGATTTACCAATAAGGGCGGTGATTGGGAAGGGACCTACAAATTTGGGTTGAAGCTTTCTTGCGGGACCTGGAAGTTTCAGATTGATGGAGGATAGCCACACTTTATCTCCTACTTGGTAGGCAGGATAGTCTCTACGGTGTCGATCAGCTTGTTTTTTGTAGTTCTCCTGGGCTTGAGAAAGATGTCGCTTTAATTGGACTATCCCTTGTGTTATTAGTTGGAGACGATCCGTAACAGTGGGAATGGTTTGGACTTGGGAGTAATGAGGGATGAATGTGGGATGGAATCCATAATTGGCTTTGAAGGGAGACATTCCAATGGAACGTTGGAGATGGTTATTATAACAGAATTCTGCTAATGGTAACATACGATACCAGTTGTCCTGTGCGTGGGTGATGTAACATCGGAGGTATTGTTCAAGGATTTGGTTTATCCTTTCGGTTTGTCCATTAGATTGGGGATGGTAGGCTGAGGTCAATAAGCGTTCAATCTTTAGTCCTTGGCAGAATGCTTTCCAGAATCTTGAAGTAAATTGTACTCCTCTATCGGATAAAATAGAGCGAGGGATTCCATGCAGACGAAAGATGTTGCTAATGAATAATTCTGCTGTAACAGCGGCTGTGGGAAGTCGGGTTACCGGGATAAAATGTGCCATCTTGGTGAGTCGATCCACCACAACCATGATGGTATTGTGTTGGTTTGAAATAGGCAGGTCGACTATGAAGTCCACTGTGATGGCCTCCCAGGGTTGATCAGGGATAGGCAAGGGCTGTAGAAGTCCGGTAGGTAGTTGGTGACTTCCCTTGCTACGGGCACATACCGGACAGGCTCGAACATACCGTTGGACATCCTTTCTGATGGTAGGCCACCAAAAATGTCGTAGGGCTAGAGTGAGAGTTTTCTTCAATCCTCCATGGCCGGCCAAAGGGTGATCGTGGATGGCCTGAAGGACCTCTTCTCGGGAGCCTGGAGGAACGAATAGGAGGTCCTCCTTGTAGAGAAGGCCTTGTTCTGTTCTGAGAGGAGGTAAACGAGGTGATAGGGTGTGCTTCTTGCTTTGATCTTTAATTCTCTCAATTAGAGTAGTTTGTGCAGCCATGAAATGGTGAGATTGGAGGATGGTGTCATCCGAAGGAGTCTCGACTTGAACGGGTTCATGGATTCGCGACAGGGCGTCTGCTTTCCCGTTTCTGCTTCCGGGACGGTATGTGATGTGGAGTTTGAAGCGGGTAAAAAAGAGAGCCCATCTGGCTTGTCGGGGGCATAATCTCTTTGCTGTTCTTAAATATTCGAGATTCCGATGATCAGTGAAAACCGTGATCGGATGTATAGTTCCCTCCAATAAATGTCTCCATTCTTGAAGGGCTAACACAATGGCCAATAATTCCCGATCTCCCACACTGTAGTTGCTTTCTGGGGTTGTGAGTCTCCGGGAGAAATAGGACACTGGGTGGAGGATTCCACTCTCAGGGGATCGTTGGGACAGTATGGCTCCAACTGCATATTCAGAGGCATCTACTTCGAGTGAATATGCTTGTGTGGGTTCAGGGATGGCCAGCACAGGTGCTTGGGTGAAACTCTGCTTTAGGTTTTGCAACGCCTGTTGTGCTTGGGGAGTCCATTTGAAGGGAGTATGTTTCTTGGTTAGACTGGTAATGGGTTGGACAATTTGAGAGAAGTTTTTGATAAAGCGTCTATAAAAGTTGGAAAATCCCACGAATCTTTGAACGCCTTTTACTGTAGTGGGTACAGGCCATTCCAGGATAGCGGAGACTTTAGAGGGATCCATCTGAATATGACCAGGGGAGATGATATACCCCAAGAATGACACTGTGGTGACTTCAAAGATACACTTTTCAATTTTGGCGTATAAATGGTTCTCTTGAAGGCGAGTGAGGACGAGTTTCATATGTTCTCGATGTTCTTGTAATGAAGATGAGTAAACCAGAATATCATCCAGGTACACCACCACACACGAATCCAACAGGTCTCGAAAGACATCGTTGAGGAAATGTTGGAAAGTGGCTGGAGAGTTGCACAGACCGAAGGGCATGACATTGTACTCGAAATGTCCATAACGAGTTCGGAATGCTGTTTTCCACTCATCTCCCTTGCGGATTCGAACCAAGTTGTAAGCTCCTAGTAGGTCGAGTTTAGAAAAAACTTGGGCTTCTCGAAGTCGATCCATCAGTTCTGTAATGAGAGGGAGTGGATACTTGTTCTTTATGGTAATGTTATTCAACTCTCGATAATCGACACATGGTCGAAGTCCTCCGTCCTTCTTTCCCACAAAGAAAATACCGGCCCCTGCAGGGGAGGTTGATGGCTGAATGAACCCCTTCCGGAGGCTGTCTTCTAGATAGTCCTTGAGTACCGCCAATTCTGGTTCAGATAAGGGGAAAATACGCCCGAATGGAATGGCGGCGCCCGGTAGTAGGTCTATCGGGCAGTCATAGGAGCGGTGTGGAGGGAGGAGTTCAGCCGCTTTTTTGTCGAAGACTCTACTGAAGGGAAGATACTGTACCGGGAGTTGAAGACTGGTGTTGGGTGTTGTTACAGAATTTGACGTTGTAGCAAGGGTTGCAGAGGCGAGACACTGATTTTTGCAGAATAATGAGGAGAAGACCACCTTTCCAAGGGACCATTGGATGTTCGGGTCATGCTTGCGAAGCCAAGGGAGTCCCAGGATGACAGGGAATAGCGGAGATGTAATAATATTGAAGGTGAGGGTTTCTTTGTGCCGGTGACCAATGAAGAGAGTAAGAGGAAGTGTTTCGTGTGTCACCGGACCTGATTGGATGGCACTTCCATCTACGAGATGGACAGTAAGAGGTTGGTCTTTGACTCGAAGAGGGATCTTCAAGGAGTGAGCGAGCTGACTGTCTAGGAAGCAATCGCTGGCTCCGGAATCCAGAATGGCCATTTGTGAGGTGTTCATCTTATCCCACTGTAAAGAGATAGAAATGGATAGATGAGAGGCTGCACATCCCAATAGTACGGCAGTGTCCGATGTGTCGGGCTTACCTCTGGGGGGACGTTTGGGACATTGAGGAATCAGATGAGTAGCGCTTCCACAATACATGCAAAGGTTGCCCTTGATTCTTCTATTCCGTTCGGACTCCGAGAGGGGTCCACGGGCCATTCCTATTTGCATGGGTTCCTCCGATGGATTGGAGGTAGGAACCGAGGTGGTCTGTGGGGCACTAGAAACTCGAGGAAGTGAAGATTGATGAGCCATCCGTTCCATATGTCGTTCCCGAAGTCTCCGGTCGATTTGGGTGACCAACTGGATAACCTCTTCAAGCGTGCCGGGGAGGCCCACTCGGGCTATTTCGTCTTTCAATGACTCTGAGAGTCCCAGCCTAAACTGGTGGATAAGGGCTGGTTCGTTCTATGTGGTCTCTACGGCCAGACGGCGGAATTCGGAGGTGTAATCCTCGACCGGGTGGCGACCTTGTCTCAAAGATCGGATAGATGATTCGGCCACCGCAACTTGGTGTGGGTCTTCATATACGGCATCTAAGGCTTGCCGGAAGGCCACCCAAGTAGCCAGAGAAGCATGGTTTGTTTGTAACAAATGTTGGGCCCAGGACATGGGACCCCCGGTGAGGAGTGAGATGGCCGTACGCACACGGACGAAATCTGTGGCATAAGTTCTAGGCTTCAGAACGAATAGCAATTCGCATGAGGTGATGAAGGTTTTATAGGTAGATCGGTCTCCATTAAAGCGATCGGGTAGTTTGACTTGTGGTTCGGGAGCAGCTACCGCACCTTCCGCTGGAGCAACAGCGACTAACACCGGTTCAGGAGGTGGAAGGGGTGCTGCTTGCAAGGTTTGAACTTGATTTTGTAATTCCTGTTGATTGTTTCGTATGTCTTGTACTGCGTGAGCCAATGCTGCAATTTGCTGGGTGAGTGCTTGGATGGCTTCAGCCACACCTGCAGGCTCCATAATGGCTTGTGTATTCTGTCAGGTTTGGGGTTGAGAGCCTATGGCAGGAGGTTCGTGAGTGGCCACAGGGGAGCAGCAGAGAGCAGGATCTAGGTTGGGGTTACCAGAGAATAAACAGTACAAGCCAGGATCAAAGGGCAGGAGAAGTCAGAATGTCCAGGAGGAAAGCCAAGGTCAAAATCCGGGGAATCAATGAGAACAGGAGGTAAGACAAGGGAAAAGAACTCTGGGAAGGAACCAAGGGTATACACCACTTAGCAGCTCAATACACAAGCACTGATTGAAGTCAGTGCTTGGTATTTATGGGCTGTCAAGTGCACCTCCCCGCCTCCTCCAATCAGGGAAGTCCACCCACTCACATAGGAAAGCCTGACACTCACTGGGGTGAGTGGCAGTCTCTGGCCACACCCCCGTTGTCTCCACCAATGGATCGGCACCATCGCGCAATAGGCCACGCCCCTCTGCTATCCGAAATAACAGTAGCACCAGCAACTCGCGGGACGCGAGTTACTGGAGTCCGGGGATGCGGCCTACCACGCGGCGGCCTTCCCCTTCGACGGGCAGCAACGGGAGTGGATGCAGGTAAGGGACCCCTAGCCTGTTGGAGACGGGGTCTGGAACCCCCACAGGTTCATTGAGAACATGGTTGTTGTTCAATAATAAAATTAATCCTCAAAAATACAACTTGCCTAATAATTCTGCACTCCCTGTAATTTGTAGAACAAAAATCGTTATAACTGTTTCAAAAGTGGAGCAATATTAATAAATAGCAATTTACATAAAGCACGTAGTTGTTCTAAATATGTAGCATTATTAGTCATTTGTAATGTGTCATTATTTGTTGATGTGACTGAATATGTTTACTTTTGTATATGTTTCATATACATTACATTGAAATTACCAGATTAACCCCTTCCAGCTTGTAGGACGTTCTGTAGCGTCCTCATTTACAGTGCCCAAAAGCTTGTAAAACAGCATAAAACGTCCCTGTCCCGTCCCTCGCGATAAGCTCCCACTGCATGATTCTACACCGGGATTATCTCTGTCAAATTAGATTTTTCCCTTAGTCTGACACGAAAAATGTAGCCGACTCTGAAAGTGACAGAGGTATAGGGACTTTCCTTCATAAGGAGGGATTCTTGTGATGATATTCCTACCAGGTGTATATAATCTACCTACACCAACAGACCTGCACCAGACATGAGCATTAAGTCGCCACTCTTATTAGCTGTGTGCACCATACTTCGGAGTAGCTCTGCCTCAACTAATAGTAAACCTGCATTTAAATGCAGTAATGTATGGATTCTCTCAAAAATAGCCATGTTAATAGTTTATTTTTTTTTTATCAATTAACAATATGAAAAGTGAGCAGACAGAAGAAAAATCGAAATCAAATGAATATTTGGGGTGACCATCCTTTGCGTTCAAAACAGGAACAGTTATTTTAGGTACACTTGTACATAGTTTTGTAAGGAACGCTGCTACTAGGTTGTCCCAAACATCTTGGAGACTGAACCAAAACAGGAACTGTTATTCTAGATAAACTTGCACAAAGTCAGGGATTTCATAGGCATATGGTTAGATTTATGATTAAACAATTATATCAAGCTTATGACTTTAAATTTAATCTGTAGGTTGAAACACAATAATTAACAGACCCAGAAGCACCTGTGTAGGAGGAATAAAACATACTTCCGACGTGGAAACAAGCAAATCAACTATGCACGAACACACAAGAAGTGGTTTGCAGAAAAATGGCAGCAGGTGCTCTGGACTGATGAGTCTATTTTTTAAAAAATATTTAGCTATAGCAGAATGCAGTTTGTTCACCACAGGGCTGGGGAGTAGTACACTGATACGTGTCTGCAGGCAACAGTGAAGTATGGTGGAGGTCCCTTCCAACTTTGGGGATGCATTTCTGCAATGGGGGATTTGGTCAAAAATAAACGCTCCCCTCATTGCTGATACGTACAGACAGATACTAATCCATCATGCAATACCTTCAGCGAGGCATCTGATTGGCCCCCAATTTAAACAGCAGCATTATGATGACCATAAACATACTGCCAAAATCACTATGTATCTTCAGTGTAAAGAAGAGCAAAGAGTCTTACTGGTGAAGCTATGGCCCCCACAAAGCCCTGATGCCAACATCATCGTGTCTGTCTGAGATTATATGCAGAGAAAGATGCAACCGATGCAGCTTAAATCCACAGAAGAACTGTGTTTAGTGCACCAAGATTTAAAAGTAACCCTGGAATTCCTTAAAAAACATTGTGTAATTGTACCTAGAAGTATCGTTCCTGTTTGAAAGAAAAGGGTGGGCACATCAAATATTGGTTTAATTTAGATTTCTCTTCTGTTCACATTTTTTTTTAAATTGATAAAAATAAACTATTCACATGTCTATATCTGAAAGCATTCTTACTTTATAGAATTTGTTCACACCTGACTAAAACCGGTTACTGTGTGTCAAATGATCCTATCATGAAATGTTATGTTTTATGTTTCTAAGCTTCTAGAGCTTTATTCAGTAAATCCATCTTCATCTTCATCTGAACAGCTGCCCATATATGTATTTTCTTTTAGCAGTGTCCTCTTCCTCTTTTGTTCCTGTATGTCAAAGAGTTGCATCTTTGGTTCTTTGGAATTTCTGATTGGAACACATAATTCCTCTCCTACTTCCTTTGGGGCCCTGTCTAAAACTAAGATTATAATAATTCTCCTGAGTTTAGAAATACCAATTTTTTTTTATTTTTCTCTTGTTGTTTGCAAGTTAAATGGCAATAAGTGGAAGTAGTTCATTGCTTTGTCTCATATTTATAGTGACATTGCAACCGAACCCTAGCCTAACTACAGCCAAGAAAAACATTTTTTTTAAAAATCTTGTTGACTCAAAAGGCAGTCTGGCAGTCTTTATTTGCTCCATGCAGTACTTGCATTGATAATGCTAGATTTCATAAAATCTGAGAAACTTTAATATATACTTCTGGTCCCAAGCATTTTGAATAAGGCATTCTCAACCTGTAAAAGTCGAGAGTTTGTACTATATGTGCTGATCCCGCACTTCTGGGGTTTTGATAATTTTGACTATTTTTAACATGTTCGACTAGTACCTGGATATTGGAAGTGCAATCATTAATCTTGTAGGATCAATAAAATACTGTATATGAAACACTTGACACTAATGTACAGCATACCAAAAAAATTAAGCCATGCTCTATACATAAACTCTGCACTTTAGGCAGAGAAGCAAGTAAATATTTTTCAAAATAAAAATAAAATAAGAAAAATAATTTTATGAGTTTATGATAACTGAGTCAAAAAAAATAACCTGACTATAGTGTATTTTATTTTATTGATATAGAAGAAAGTTAAGATGTATTTGTCCCTTTGTGCAAAGATCCTGAGTACTGTTATAACCATTTTTCTCTCTTATACTTGCATAGATATAATACATCTTAGCTCTCAAGAACTGGTGGGAGCTCAGGGCTCTTTACAGCTTTTTTCTCCCTTCCTACAGTTTTATTTTGTTGTTTATAGTGCTAAATGTTGATGACGGAGCCTAGAGCTGCTACATTATCTGTAGCTTTTTCCACACACCCGGTGTTCAAGTGAAAGATCAGATGCCCACTGAGGGAGTTACATAGACAGTGTGTTCTACACAGTTCCTTCACACCACTTTATATCTGAGAAAACATTCCACTGACTGTACTTTTAAACAAACCATAATAATTTGATTTGTGTAAGACCCAAGAATAGCAAAGGACGTGCATTGAGAGTTTCTATTATGACTTTTAGCAATAAAGATTTTTACTGATATAGGAGAGATTCTTACTTAAAAAATGTTTTCTAGCGCCAGTTACTGCAAAACCGGTCTTATACAATAGTCCTCACTTATGGAAGCTCGTAAGAAGCCAATGAGGATATATCAGCCAATACCACGCAGGAAGAGAAGTCACCAATTAAAATTAGGTAAATATTTACATTTTATTTTGCAGGTACTGGTTCTTATTTGCTAATTACGATAAAGACTATAGTTCCAGTCAGACTCGCCGCCCTAGGGCTCAGGACTCTTCTGGGTGTTGAAACTCCTCCTTCCTTGTGTGATCACGTTGGCAATTGTTTCCTACGGCTTTTTCACGAGACGTTTGTCGGTGAAGCACCGTGGCTCTGTACATATGCAGAATGTACGGTTAACTTGGTCCTTTCTTTGCTGGTTGATTAGCTGGTTGACCATGTCCGTAATATAAGAAATAAACTGATATCACACAGTGTATCAGCACATTTCATGGAACAACATGAATGAAATGCCACCCTTTTGCACTTATGGGGATTGCGATATTTAAACCCAACTGGAGAGGTGGGGATTTTATTAGAAAAGTGGGACAGGTAGAAATTAATTGGTTACATGAACTTAGGACCCTATATCCAGATGGCTTGAATAAGGACTTTGAATTGTTTATAATAACTGTTTTTATGATGATTATATACTACATTATCCTTCATCTCTTTATTTATCTTCTGTGTGCAGTACAATGGTTAATTTGCTTATTTTACCCCTTTGCTGCTGGCTTACACGCCTCTCTGTTTTTTTTAGGAGATCTGCATTTGTTTTCCATGAGTTTTTAAGAGAGAAGAGAGTTATTTCAACTTATTTTGATATATTCTATTCAATTTTATGTTGTATCACTATATCTATATAGATATGTGTTTTTAAAGAAAGGAAGTGAAATTGTCTGGACTGGGATTTTCTGCCACTTTAAATCAGTGGAGTTCTGTTTTGAATACTAATCCAATAGATTTTTCCCATTTTACTCTATATGTATATGTTTTTATGAGATATATTCTTTTAGTTTTATTATATTCTTCACACAATATTTGGGATGTGAAATCACAGTTTGATAAAGACTATTTTATTAACAGCACTTGATAAAGCCCAGAAGAGGTGAATAAGCATCATGCTCCACCTTGTGTACGTGTGACATCAGCAAACAATGCGGAAGCCTTTGCCCGCTGTTTAATATCTTCAGCCGGCTACACCATCATCACAGACTTCATTTTTGATCGCACCGTTGATCCCATGGAGGGTCATCCTCGAGAGTTCTGCTGGAGGAACTGGTGAGAGGGGAGATTTTGCTATTGTGGGTGCCTAACAGTATAACCTGCATATATTTATGTAAGCCTTTTTAATAACTTTTTTTTTTTTTTTACTAGTGTCAATACTATGACATTTTCTTTCTCTGCTCTGTTGGTATTGCCCAAAAGATATCAAAGCTGTTCAGTTTATATGATGTACTGAAGATCCCTAGAGCAAGATTTGCTTTAATCTACTACCAAGATATAAATATAAGTATATTTTTATGCACACTTTCTCACGGTGGTGACTACACATTTGAATGCGCTGCTTTTTAAAATGTTTTCTATTTGATTATGGATATTAGACAATAAATAGTATCTTCCTGAAAATTCATAGTGCATTCACATGTGGCATACTAAAAAGAGGATCAGACAATGATCTTTAACTGAAATATAACTTAGAAAATATCTTTATTAAAAATATCCATAAAAATTACATTTATCAAAAAAGGTATGAAAAATGCTTGTTGTCTCTGACGAGTCCTAACTTCCCACTGGCAAAATATTTAATAGTTCTGTGTACAGGTTGAGTATCCCTTATCCGAAATGCTTGGGACCGGTAGCATTTCGGATGATGTATATGTTCGGTTATAGGATTATTTCGGCAGCACCAGTCCTATAAATGTTCTAGATCACCTAAATTCAATCTGAACTACATTTTCAATGAGCACTGGCTTCAAATGCAAGGCTCCCAGGAGGGTGATGCAAAGAAGTGCCAGGAAGGTTGAGTATCCCTCATGTGAACTGACCCATATTCCCCCAAAATTTTGGATTTGGGATCTCTGGGGATACGCAACCCGTAACACATTTCCAAAAATTTCAGACAGCTTCAAAATGAATTCAGTGGTCATGGAAGAAAACAGGCTTTAATCATTGTAAGTAAGCCTCTGAAGGAATAATTGATAGGCGCAAGAAGTTCTATGAACTATAAGAAGCTTTATTTACACAATAAGAATCATAATCTTTTCTGTGCTTTAATTTATTTTAAGTTTTTTATTTTAAGTCAGCAGCCCAATAACTCATTATCTCTAGTATCTTAAGTTCCTTCTATCTCAGGCAAGATGCTCATAATTTGCATTTGTACCCTGTGAAATTCTTGGGTTATCTAACCACTTCCCTCACCACTTCAGGATAACTGACCTGCTGACTTATATTTGCAGCTCTCCCAGCAGCTTTATTGCAATTTTACTTTTTCTTGAACAGCTTTAAGGTTAGAAAGGACTGAAGGCAAAACAAAGCAAGAGATGAAAAGACTAATAATCAAAAGGAAAACCACCAGTCTTGTAACACCACAATCAATGGAATATTCATATTAAGTACATATGCACAAGATTCATTACCAGATATGACTACACGTAGTATATGTATATACTGTAGCATGCGATAGGATTTTGAATGTATTTTTGGTGTGTAATTATAGAAAAATATTTTGGAATGGGACCCCATTGTCCAAGGACACAGCCTATCAAATTCACCCTTGAAAAAGCACATCAGTGCTGTATAAAGAGCATATTTTTGGAATATTAATTGTGTACAAAATATGTTCAGATTTATATGTTTGTTTGCAATTTGGTTAACACAATAAAAAGCTCAAATGCTATGCACTACTGAACATAAAGTACTGCAGATTAATATGATAATTTTCAGTGATTACAGGCCTGAGATGCCTACTAAAATGTGTATTTGCAGACTTCAAAGTGGCACAGAAGAGGGTTTTAGACAGGTTATAGAGTATTTGATTAATAAAACAAAATCAGTGAAACATCACAGAGACAGATTCCCAGCCGCTTCCATCAGCGACAGGTGTACATTGTGAAAATTGATTTTCCTGTTACTTCCATTTTAGTTCAATTTTCTTTAGTCTTAGAAGATTGTATTCAGTTAGGAAAATATTAGACAGATCTCACATAATGGTACATTGTGCTATGACCAGTTTATTTATGCTGTACTAATAATGACAGATTTACAACAATTTAAATCAAGAACCTGTCTTGCAGCTATTAAGATGACACAAAAGTTTTTTTTTTTAGCAGAAGCAAAACTTAACAATGCTGTACAACTTATCCAATATATATATCACAATACTAGTGTAAACCCGAGAAGATTTATGCGGGTTTGCACCCAGCTCTGCCTTTCATCAGAGGCAAAGCTAACATAGATGCAGGTGTCAATGACAAACAGCCAATTACAGCAGTCTCTTGTGTCTCTTAGGGTGGGTTAAAGTTTGACTTCTGCTAGTGCAATGAGACTCTTGTTTCTACATGTAATCAGCAAATGGGACTTAGTTAGGGTTCCCTCTATTGACTATACATAAAATGAGGGTCTCTCACTGTGCTAGCAACAGGACTGTTTTAATGTTAACAGGAACAAGGGCAAGCATTTATTTGTGGACCCCATGGTACCATCCAATAGTACACTATTGTGACAAAAAAATCCCGTCTCATTCAAACTACCATTCTCTCTCACGCAGAAGGTGCCACCAATGGCCGCTTCCTACAACACGGTAAAACTAAAATTCACATCAGCAAATTGTGCCACGCAAACATTGTTTCATACCCCATGTTTTGTTAATTGAATGCTTTGTAAACTTTTAACCTCACCATAGAATCTCACGTGCTGCAATGTGATCTACCAACAACCAGGTAACTTGCAAATTCCTATGTTACTCAGAGCTCGGGAGGCCATGTGACCCGGCGCTCTGAATGGTGGATGAAATGAAGGAGAGGCCTGTGTCCTCCATCCTGCTGTCAAATGCATCTTGCAGCTAGAGCATCGTGATTTGAAGAGACCCAAAACTCTGATAGATCGGAATAGAGAAGAGGTTTCTATCACTGCCGCCTGGGTGCAATGCACAAGCCCCAGTACTGCACAGAGGGTTTATGCAGTTAGGCTACTTCTCACAACTGTCTGTTGCAGAACAAATACTGGTATTGTATTACCGGCACCGACAACACAAGCTTGATTGCTGGATATGAGTGGCATCACTTCCCATAAGACAGGGGAGCCCACACTGCACAACTTTTACATTAGTACTAGTCAAACACTACCGACTGGTACACCTGACACTGAAAGGGTTAAAAATAATTACCAATAGCTAGCTGGTGAGTGTAGCATGATAGGAAAGACAGTAAATGATCTGCATAGGCAGAGGGAAAGGGAAATGAAACATGAATATAGCGGAGGGAATAAACAACAGCCAACCAATCTAAGGCAAAGGAAGTCAGAGTGAATGGAAGAGAGGCCAATAGAAAGAAAGGTGAAATCTAAGAGAAGCTGGCCAATAGGTTGACAGATAGAGTTAATGGACAATAGGGTGAAGGAGAAACACTGCTATGAGAACCTGTGCTATTCCATGATTCATGGGGTGTAATGGTCAGCAAGGGAAAGAGTAACATAAATAATAAAAATATAAACCAGTGAATTGTTACCTGTCCTGGCAATTGAAAATGTGAAGTAGACCCCTGTAGTGAGCTTGGACCCAGGGCTGCAGCCCTTTTTGCACTGTGTGGTTGGTGAGCTCATCAGACAGCATATTACACATTGAAGCATGGAGATAAATGGTTAGTGTATGAAATTACATTTTATACCCCAAACTAGGACCACTGTTCTTTCAATTTTCTACTGCACTTTTTCTTCATTAAATGGTTTAGTGGTAAGGAAAGTGGGAACCAGCTATGGGTTAGCAGTTACTCTGTCCTGTAGTAGCTGCTCTGACATTACTTTTCCATCATTACGGCTGGAACACTTTGAATCATACAGCATAGGAGAACTGAAAGCCAAACTTTTTTTATTTTTTATTAAAGTCATGTAAAGTAAGATTTTGCATTTTATTCCAATATGTGCATGCATGTTTTTTCCATCTTTTTGGTTAATATCTGAGCTCATTTCTTGCGTTTTTGTTTAAATAATATAGATAATAATTAAGACTTACCTTGACATCATTGACATTCATTCTGGTTCCTTCCTTCCCCACAAATATATCATCTATATCCACAAGAATGAATCTTTCTAAGGATAGCGTGAAGCTTTTCTTCGACAGGAAAGAGATAACATCTACAAAAATGAGCTTGTGAAGCCAAAAATTCAAATTATTGCCGAAAAGGAATCTCTGGATCCCATCATGGAGCCCTAAATCATAAATAATGGTGCCAAATATGGCCATTTTAGAAAACTGTGGTGAAGCTGCAACAGGCATTTTTATCTTTGTAAATACCACAGGTTGATAGAAAGTTTGATTGAACTCAAACACTGTCCACTCATTTCCTAAAAATGCTCCTTTGCCTGGTTTTGGGGGTTTAGTTATATGAAGTAAAGGTATGTGTGGATTGATACAACAGTTTTTCACAGCCATATTGCTATGCATTATAAATGGAAAACCCTGTAGATGCATGTTATGCATGTTATTTTCATTTCCTTTAAGAAATCCAATAACGCCAACTCCATACTGAAGACAATATTTATCCAGTAGCTCTTTATTCCAGGTGTCCATGTACACATATTTCATAAAGTTTTCATAGATAATAATAGAATACTTTCCGATGTGGTTTTCTGTGAGGGGTGGAAGATCTCCTTTTGCAGGAGCAATTTCCACATGGAATTTAAATCTGCTTGATTCAAGAATACTTATGATGTCTTGGCCAAGTTGAGAGTATTGACTCTCTATAAAGACTAGGATAACGGCCTCCGTATGTAGGGAAACTGAAGGTTTTCCAGTCCTCTGTACTAACAGTTTATATGGCAAGGATTCAACATGAGTACAATCTATTTCCATTGATACTTCTGATAGATCATTGTCTTGCTTATAGCCAGTGTACAAATAATAGGCTGAGATAACAATGCTTACCATGCAAAAAGTGGCAAGCACAAGGATCGTCCTCTGAAAATGTCTATGAAAATTCATGATGTAATTCATATTGGCCAAATGCTTGCTAACAAGAGTCAAAAAACATATGGAAATTGATAAATCCTCTCAATCCTGACGATTGAATTTATGTAACCATTGCCGCACATCTGTTTCTCTTCAATAAACTTCAGGGAATGTTCAAACTAGAAGAAAAGAAACAGAAAAACAAAACATGTTTTAATGTACATCAATCATGACTGATAGACATTGCTACTAAGAATTATAATGTGAATTTGCTCTGAGATATTTGTGAAATGTATAAAAACAGAAATGATAATGCATATGTTCAATGTTCTCTCAATTACCAATCAATTTACAAGATACATTTTTGAGAGATAAACTGTGTGTGGTACATTGAACTATTTAAAGAGAAACTGATTGACATCTGCTATTTTTCACTGTATTTGGAGACAAGGAGAAACTGTGATTTTTCTGAACCTAGCCTACGGTGCATGATAGCCCATCATAATAAAAACGCTTTGCACTGGATAGAGTTCAACCTCTGAACTATACATAGTGTTATTCCTGCATATGGAAATTTATAGATATAGTGAGATTAGGTTTCTGTTAAGCATGTTTATTCCCCCATTATATTTTCCACATACAAATTAGACTCCGTACTCACCGTTTTATTCTACCAACACATCAACCGTACAGTTTTATTTCAAGCATAAAGTACTTCCTATATAGTGATTTATATATATATGTATATTATATATATATATATATATATATATATATATATATATACACACACCGTATTTGCTCGAATATAAGACGATTTATGTGCCCTGCCCCAAAGCAAAAAAGGTTCAGGGATGTTATGAAAAACACAACAATGAGTTCAAACACATTCTATCCATGGAGGCCCCACTTTGCAACCTTCAGTACTTCTGCTCTAACGTATTGGTGCCAGATACCACAGTACACCTTCAGCGGTCTAGTGTCCATGCCTTGAAGGGAAATATTACATATATATATATATTTATTTATCCACTAGTTGAAAATGAGAGATCATTATTTTTTTTGGTGATATTGCATTGCAGGAACAGCCATTGTAATAACATATAATAAAATAAACATAAATCATATATATATAAGCAAAGGCAGTGTTTTAAATATGGTGGTATGTATTTACTTGTTTTTGAAATAGTATGCTTCTATTCATCCATGTACTTATAAAATAGAGGTGTGTGCTGAACTTTTCCCCTGACGAAGCCACAGTGCAAAATTGTCAGGAACACACCAACGCTCGAATATATAATTTTTCTTGCTGTCTGCTTTTCTCACCATTAGTAACTCTATTTCGAGTTAGTAAGTTTCAAAGCCTTTCACAATCAGGTGTCCTCTGTGCCCTGGCCGATGTCTGGTACCCAGGGATAGTGTTAATTAATTAATTTCGAATATTTCTTTTTTTGGCTTATCATCTAATTTGTTGTGACCTCTCTGCCCATAAACTGTCTCTATAGCTAACAGCATCCAATCTCGTCTTTTCTCTGTGTTCTCTATTTTCCTTCATAAATTTGCAACAGAGGCCACATCATTTAATAGTTTGAATCCACTGACCACACAATATAGTTTTATGTTACCAGCCTAAAGCCAACAGTTTATAAAATTCAAAGTCTCTGTTTGACACTTTGTATGGTTTCCCTGAATGAGTATGTATATTAGCATGTTTTACTTTGTGTGGACAAGCACTTTTTATTGTAAATCACTAAATAGCTGATGAGTGTGAATTATATTGAATTACTCTGTTCATTTTATAGCTATAACAAATGCAAAACCATGGATAATCTCACATGAGCACATCCAGAAAACCTTGATTTGCATTGTAAGTTCACTGGATTGAATATTTTGTAATATTTGTAATTATCATCAAGGAGACCTTTTGAGATTGATCTTCCTGATTGTATGGGAGTATTGAAATTGATGGGTACTTATATTATGTGCTAGTTTGTACATGGGCAAATTTAGGTACTTTAATCAGTAACCCAGTATACTATCAATGAGCAAAATAATATTGCTTAATCAAATAGCAATCGTCTGTTCCATCAAACTCCAAAATATGCAGTCATATTATTTCAAATGCTAAACAAATATGCATTTAACACTAGCATAGGTAAACAATTTTAAGTCTAGTTAATTAACTCCTATTTTTTAAACAATTGAAATATACTCGGTTACCATTATTTATCCTTGGAATGTAATATGTTTTGAAGATTTTAGAGAAATATCTGTCATAGGTTCTCCCTAAATTGTAACTCAACTTCTTTTGGAAATCTTGCATGCTGACCATCTAACTATCCCATCACTACTAATACCGACCTTCCCTGTACCTCTAGCTGCTTCTATCACGCCAGCATATCTTATGCCACGTACAATGCTCTGCTATCTCCCCTACTGCACCCTAGTGCACTCTACTGCCCTCCCGTCTCACCTAAAAAAACCTTCTCATTCAATTCATTTTACTCCTCAATATCTCATCTCCCCATTCACCTACATAACCTCCTTCTCAGCATCCATGGACCATCTATTTCTAATACCAATAAGCTCCCCTCCTTACAATTTATGACCAGTCAATATTCATGACTGAAACCCCCTTCTGATCATTCCTTAAACCCCTTTTATTCAACACATATGAACAACCAATCTTTTCAGGACAAGTTTATCTTCCCCCTCTTGGCAACCAAAACTCTATTTTTAACAACCGTCACCACTCACCTACCTGGAACCGATACTCCACCCTTTAGGTGCAACATTTTTAAAGGGGAGGAATACATTGCAACCCTTTCTCAGCACACACATCTCCACACTTCTCCTTACATTACAGCCCCTTCTGTGTGCCAAACATATTCCATCTTCTAAGCACCCATCCCTTCTCTCTGTGTTGTGTTACATTCAAAACATTTACTTTTTCACAAAAGGATATCTATGTACAGTAATGCAGAAAAGAAAGTGTGCAGCAGATCCAAAGGAAACATAGCTATAGTTTTGGTAACAAAATATTTTGTATGTAGACAGGTATCAATTTACACAGAAATTGACATAAAGTAGAAGAGAAACTTCACAAATACACATTGTATATATATTTTTACTTGTGCGGTGAAAGACAAGTAGACACCAATTGATATTATGTTCAGCTCATTTGCACATGCCCTGCTTTCATACATGCCCTTTCATACATGCCCTCCCTATCAATTCTGTATATTTAATTTAAACATAAACGTTTCCATAATCTCCTTCAACCTTATATTCAACCTATAAAACATTTTTTTTTTTAAATTATATTGACTTTTACTCAGCTAGTGTGGGCAGTACTGGTTTCTTGCAAACTGCTGCCATTTCACAATTTCATCTAGCTGTAAGTATTTTACATCTTCAGCAAGGCAACATGTAAAACTAAAGTACTTTGAAAGTACATTAATATGCATGAACATTTGGAAGATGCATCCTTGTCAGTCAGGGTTGTTAATGAAAAGGAGGAGCAAGGTGCTTGGAATAAAGTTTGGGCTCAGCCCGCCCCAACATCTAAGGTGATATGTCCATATGGTACGTGCCCACTGAGCTAGGCGGCTAATGGTAAGCATGGATAAGACGGATAAGGTATGAAGGAGTAAGAGACCCCTGGACGAGGGGGGAGGGGAGTAACACAGGTTTTTTAGATGCTACTTGCATCATATATTAAGAAGGTTAAAGAGTTAAGGGGATTGGCAAGGAGATAGATTATTTGTTTGGCTGTATCCTATTTAGAAATGGTGGTTTGGCTGATACAGTTCTAACTCGGTTTATGTTTCTTCTATGTCAAGAGGTAAACAATATCTCCTCGACAACATCCAAGTTTTTCCTCTAAGATTGTTTACAAAAATATGTGAAATTATTAGTGTCTTTAATGAATTATTGATCTAAAATTTATTTTTTAAGGTAAAGATCTGGTGCCCAAAAGGCATCCCCAAATGTTAATGCATTTTAATGAGCTTTCAAAGTACTTTAAAATGCATTTTTTTGTTTTGTTCCCTGTTGCTATTTAATTCTATTTTGGCTACATATGTACATAATATATATTAAACGTGTAAAAGTGATATTCTGAAAAAATATTGTAATTATCCTGCACTATTCTTTGCTGAAGTCACCTCCAACAAGTCAATCCAACCGCCGGAATTCTTTTTGCCCTTGACTGGAAGTACAGAGGTGGGAAAAATAGGTTATAAAATAATGTACATTTTGCTCAAAAAATAAAAAAATTACAGTTAGATGAATTTATAAAATTACAGCAGTTTTCAAGTGCCAGCACTGCCCACACTAGCTGAGTTAAAGTCAATTTACTTTTTTTTGCTGCAGGTACCAATGAAAGTAAGTTCATTCAAATAAATGGAATATCCTGTTTCTCTAGTTATGTCATCAGACAATGTGTTGCACTGTTAAGAGATCCTACTGTGTACAAGAACATGGTCACTTAGCTTCCACTTAACATGGTCACAATGCATTCTATTCCAGCAGCACATTAAGTGACTAAATGAAACAAAACTTTGTATGCTCAGTGTCTATATAATCAGTGCTTCAGCACCTGTAGTATACATGCAGAGTAACCACTGGGGGAGGGCTTGAAAAATTAAAACTGGGATTTATGCAGAATGCCTGCATCAAATCACACTGGAAAAAACGCCTGTGCATTATACAAGCAGTAGTCTTCAACCAAAGTGAGTTTGGGGGCTAGTCAGTCTCTTTGCATATTCCTTCTTTTGTAATGCTTTCCTTTTTTGCATTTTGTGAGCTATTTCAGGGTATACCTACTGATTATGTAACTCTGTGTTGTGTGTGTGATTTCACATATAGAGTTGCATTATACATACACATTATGTTTCTCTTTGGTTGTCATGGTTACTGTTTCAATCTGTCAGGAAGCAAATGCAATTTGTGACTAGAATCCGTTTGGACTGTAGCTGTTTGATTTAATGTCTCAGACATTTTACTTGGTGTAATCTGCATCCTACTACTCACTTTTGTTCATCTACTTTTCAGATTTCATAGTTGCCAACAGCCCCGGATTTGCCTGAAGAGCCCTGTTTCTTGGTGGTCGTGTAAGGATTACTGCTGCCTATTGTGTTTAAACTATATCTGTCTGTAACACAACATAACCTAAACTTAAAGAAGTGAGCTTGGTTGAGGTACTTTGGTGAGGCAGGGTCCTGTGATGTCATGTCACTTTAGGTTCTGCTACAGACATATCCCATGACCCTGTCTCTAAATGTTGACAGGTATATAATTTCATGAATTTGCAGTTCTCACTAGCTAATGCATCACAGTTCTTGAAACTAATGCCTATATTAGAATCAGCCTTCACATAGCAGGGACATTTCTAAGAATATTCTATTTGTTCCAATATCATCCACACGCTGCCATTGGACTGAATCTTAAACGAAAAATTGCAAACTAGCATTGAATGATATCTTACATAAAGCTCTTTAAATATGCTGGAAACCATAGAAAATAAAAGTAAGCAACATAGTGTAAGATTTCATAATACTTGCAAAGGATCTCATTATGCTAAGGTAATCTCTCTTGAGCTATAGTTATAAAACACAAATAAAATGTTTAAAAAGATAAAATATGAGCAGTCGATCAGGAAGAGAAACTAAAGCTCCTCCTGGAACATATAATGCCCCCAATTACAGTATGAAGGGTTAAAAAAAATGTGAACCACAGAGAAAAATGCTCCATAAAATTAAAGACAACAGTGCAAGATTTTATACCAGACATGTGGTCTAGAAAGACAGATTAACACCTACAAAGCTGACTAACTAGGTACGTTAACACATTAACCTTTTCAGTGGCATAGGGAAGAGCAACAATATGCAAATGCTCCTTTCTTGTTCCCCATTGCTTGTGAGGTTGGATGAGAGCAATAAATAAATATATATATATATGAGTCTTATGGTGCCCTTAACAGTAAATGGACCTTGGGTCCTAATAACCATGGCCCCTAATGCAGCAACTAGACCAAGGGGGTTTCGATCCCTAACTCCCGTGATGCTGGGTCAGCCAAAATGGTGACCCAGGTTGATGGAAGTTGATTAAAACAACTATTAACAGTTACTAATAGACCCAAGGGAACTTAACTCACATTTTTATTCTTTAAGGGGCTGAGTGAATATGACCAGGCCACAGCACTGACTGTCAGTTGTCTATTGAAAAATCTATTACTAAGTATTGTGTTTCCATTTGTTTTTAATTACCTAATTGATTTTTTTTTTACGGCAATCACAGGAAGAGCTGGACTATGGTAGTTACACAACCAGATTTATATGGGTTCATCATTATGTATATTAAACTAAGCGAACGAATATGAAAAGTTGAAGAATATGGTGAGACAATAGTTTTCAACTCCCTCTACAGCCTGGTACTTTCCAAAGATCACTGGCAGATGCAGCGTATAGAATGTAACCTATTTAAACGTTAGAATGGATTTAAAGGTACGCTTCCACCTTGGGAAAAGATAGCATGTTAGGCTCATTATTATTTAAATAGTTTGCTCAATACGTTTAAAACCCCTCATAAAACCATGAATATTGCTTTGTCACATGGCTGCATGATAGCATTAAGAAGTCTTTGGAAAATGTATATTTCGCATGAGTTTATAAATTCATGCGATTTAAGAATTACTTTTGAGAATTTAAAAAATAAGTATAATATAACTAACAGTGCATTTGAAAATAAGTAATATATACACATATTATTTGGAACTACACCTTTAAGTGCGCAGAGCCCCCACTCCTAAGAACAAATGCACAGTGCATTGAATGGCATTTTAGCACATACTGTAACTATGCATGAGAAATGCTTCCCAGATATTCTGCTGATACTGCAATTACAGAGCTAAATTATATATTAAAGCCTGCTAAATGACTGATAATTAACATGCAGAGGACTAAAACTGTTATATTGAAAGTCCCATTAGAAGAATGCATCCCATTTAAGAAATGTATAATTCAGCAAGCTCTATATTTAGCAATAGACCATAACTTTTGGAAAAAAAAGTCCCATGAGCCTTTGCATAACAAAATCTGCTTTAGAGGCAAAAACTACTAATTGACTTTATGTTTTCATATTTATTATTCTCTAACATGAAACATAAATGCATTTTATAACTTCAATAAATGTATTGCAATAAAACCAACATCTTACCATTAGGTGCAGCATATTGGGTATTGCAGTTTTATGTCTGAACTCAATTAGCCAATGTATTATTTATTTTTCATGTACGAAAATACAGTATAAAAAAAATACAAGACCGGCAATTACAATCAAACCATTTGAATTACTGTGCATACACATGTTCTTACAGATCATTCATTGGCACTATCAAACTGAATGTGCTCAAGATCAGATTCTTAGAATGGCAGGTATGATCAACTACCTGTCAAACAAAATTATGAAGAAAACATTACCCACACTAAACATGTTTAACTCAGAGCCATGAGATTCCACTTAATAATAATCTTCAGGCTATAGTCGGGAACACACAAAGCTTGTGAAATCTGATATGACTAGGATGAAGCTATGAATCTGATTATGGAAAGTAAAGGTGAAAATAGCTCTGACTTACAGCAGTTCAATCTCTCATTTTCTCTTTATAATATGTAAAAGGGTAGTACTGTGTCAGCTTCAGAAACACATGAAATAATGCTAAAATAATACTTTTACTGGTCAAATGAGAAGTTGAGTCCAGTCTTTCATGGCCCCATCATAAGGTATTTATATACATACATATTCTCTCTCACGCTGTCTCTCTCTCACTCAGTTTTCTCTGTCTTTTTCACTGTTTATATCTGTCTGTCTATCTATCTATCTATCTATCTATCTATCTATCTATCTATCTATGTATGTCTCTGTCTGTCTATCTATCTATCTATCTATCTATCTATCTATCTATCTATCTATCTATGTATGTCTCTGTCTGTCTGTCTGTCTGTCTGTCTGTCTTGATAGTAGTGAACAAAATTCTGGCACACAAATGAAGATTATGGATTTAGAGCTCATATAGTGCATTAATTAAGACAAATATATTGCTAAAGAGATTGCATACTAACAAGGTTGGTTGTACAAGCCATCATTTGACAGGTTCAGTGACAGGTCTTCTACAGCTACTCCAGAAAGCTACTATAAAGTTCTGAAACAGCTGCCGTTCACTTTAATTGTATTAATCAAATTGGCATGAGAGTGTGGAGTATGAGAGAGTGTTTTCATACTTTTTACTGAGCCAGAAAGAATTTAAGTTACATAGCATTAACCTTTCATAGATTGTCACGGTTCCCAATTGGTCATTCTATCACACATTTTACCCTTTTAGTTTCATTCAACTAGCAGGGATCTTTCAGACAGTTATATTGGCTAAAGCACTATATAAATTAATTGTCACTAACACTTTCTCTAAAACAATTTTGTTTAAACTTGACAAGAAAAAATCTCATATTAATACCATGTATAATGAGTTGTGCTAAAATTTGAAAACATGTCATTTATTGACTCTGTTATGTTGATTAATATGCTTTTTAAACAATTTGTCTGCCATGTTTTGTTTAGAGCACACGACAAGTTAAGCATTGGAGAAACAAGAGATTTGCTTCTTGTTCTGTTAACCTATAGGCACAAAAAAAGAAGACTCCATTATAAGCAAAATATGTTTGCATATGATCAAGGGAGACAGTGATGCACATGGAAGACTACATTGTGGTAATGTATAAAAACTCCTGCACTGAAAAGTACGGGGAATTTTATAAAAATTCACTTTTTTTTATAACTGACATTTACAGTGCACGAGAGGAACCTCCGCCAGGTTTTCCGACATCAATCAGAAACCTGATTTTTTTATACATAGGCTGCGCTGACGCAATAAGCGCCGACACAACCAAAATGTTTCAGGAGCCTGCTCTATACATTGGTGCACATGCCAATTACACTAGTATTTGCCACAATCTGCATGTGTGCAGTGTTTATAAATGATCCCCCATATCTGCGAGAAACTCACCGAAGACTCTTATAAAGTGAATGGCTCCAGATAGAGCATTGTGGTAGCTTTACCATCACAAGGTACACATTTGTCATCTGAATCATTTTCCATCTACTTTATTAGATGGAAATAATGATGCACTCCGTAAAGGGTACAGCTGCCGTTTAATGGGGCTCAGTATCTGAAATAGAGGAGAACCTCCACAGACCGTACCCACATGCAGTCACTGGACGAAGTAAGTGCGTTAGTGCTTGATTTAAACAAATAATGATAAAAAGATAATGAAAAAAATTGAATAAGTTAGAAAATCATAGTCAATTTTTTTCTAGCTTTGACATTACTTCCTCTTTTAAGTTAACTCCATCACCTTGGCAGCCATCTGCCAGTGACTATTCTGATTTGGTGTGTGCAATATTGCATTTCATTGTAATTCTGATTTGGTTGGATAGAACTTCCTCTAGTGTTTTGTTTTAATGATGATTATTTGGATTGAACAGCAAAAACAAGATAGAGCGGATTGCTGCTTTAAAGATTACATTTACCAATGCAGCACAGGGGAAATGATAGAAATAACTCTGTAGAGCTGGAACAGACTCATAATTAACCTGCCAGGATCTTGGTGGGATTTCACAATGATTCTGCGCGTGGCAATTCATTCTTTCTCAACCCATCACAAGTCTACTACTGCAGACACAAGCATGACTTATCTTTTGTACAACTCACAAATACTATTTAGACAGCTAGCAATCAATCAGGATGAAGACATCTGTGCTTCTGTTGAAATGGAATTGTATCAAAGTATATTAATTGTACCACGTTAAATGTCTCAATGCTGAATACATTTCACTTGGGCTGCTGGTTTTCAAATAGTTATATCTTTGAAATGACATTTAAATTTAACATCCCTGTCAAACATATTTAATAAAACAATCAGATCTCAACAATACCTTTAAGAGCAGTGAAGAATAGCAAAAGATTTTTATTAATTTGTCTGTGTTGTGTAAAAAAAAGAAAAAAAAGATTGAGATCAAAGCATTTTCTGACCAATTTCAGTATTTATGGACATAAGTCAATGGTTATTTATCCTATGTATTTATCCTTATATATATATATATATATATATATATATAATCACCTATATTTGATTCAAAAACCTATTTCCAAATGACAGAAATAGCAATGAAATCGACATATGGTCAACAGTTGCAAGAGAAGCAAATTGATCATTGCTATTTCTGTGTGAAATGCCTGTGACGAAAGTAAGTGTTTAATTATTTACATTGAAAATGTGCTCATCACATCTGGAACATTTCTCTCTTAGAAGGAGGTTAAATGATGTCATTTGAGTTGCTCTGTGAGACATGTGTAAAGTAATGTACTTATAAAATATTGACAAACTGCTATCAATGTAGCTACTGTATTTTATACAAGGCAAGCAGATTACTCCATCATATTTTGCTGAATTTTTCTATTCTCAAGGAATGGGATAACGCATTAGAGGACAACTGTTAACACAAAAATTAAGTTATATTAAATTGAACAGAAATGCTTTGGTGAAAGAATATAAATAAATTATATTATTGAGCACTCTTTGCTTAAATAGATCTCTCAGGGGTCTGACATGTATTTTAGAAATTTGAGTGAGAATGGTCAGAAGAATGACCCATTGTTGTAAACATTACATTACATAACATTAAAATGTATTTGTATAGCACTAACATTTTACAAAGGGCTCAGTATGTAGCCTAGTCGGGAACTACATATAGACAGGCAGAGACAGACAAATATATGAGGCAGAGAGCCCTGCTCGCAAGCTTACAATCTAGATGGAGTGGAGGGTAGGAAAAGATAGTGGTAGTAACAGTATTTGGGGACAGTAGGAACTAGGTGGGTATGGCCATAGATGAATTAATGTGTGTTATAGTTGGAGGAATAGTAAGCTTCCTAATTCATAACAGTATTTGGGACAGTGATAGTTGGGTGGTTTGGCTTGAGGATAATTAACATTTGATTAAACAAAATGTCAGCATCCTGTTAGGGCTATTCGGCGCAAAGAAAACTCAAAAAAACAAAGGTACTTTATTTTATATTTCTATGTAAAAGGCCTGTATTTGATCCAATCTTCTAATTAAACACAACTTATTGTTTGGCCGCTAGTTGTCCTTTAAGCATTACACATGCGCACTGCTAACTGTAAAAAATAAAAAATAAAAACACAGGGTATTAAATAGAGCACAATGTAAATAAGCAGCTACTGGGGTGTTCTTTATTAATTTCTCAGCCAGACATTCAACAGAAATAACTTAACACATAAATTTGTCCCAATATACAAAAATCAATAGATATTTTTCTAGTTGGTGTTTAGTTTTTTCATTAGCACATTTTTCTTGCTTCCATCTTGTTTATATAATCTAATTTGCAGCTATCATAAACAATATGGAGTATCTGCATGAAAATACCCTTGAACATCCCATTCTGTTTACAAAAAAAAAAGTGCAAGAAATCAAACAAGAATCCCTAGCTCTTTTGTTTATAGAGAAGCGTAAAATGTCAAATCATAAACCAATAATTTATAGAGGAAGAGCTCTTAAAATGGAGTATTCAGACACTGAGTAATGGAAGTCAGAGCCCTGAAGCTGAATATGATAAGGAATGCACAGCACCCAGACATAAATGAATTACATGTGCTCACTCAGAGGTTTCTTATTTACTCAGGTGAAGCTATAGGTGATACAAAGTTCCTTCATGAATGAGCCCACGGGTCTGTGGCAGGGAAGTAGTTGCTGGGGCAACATGCTCAGTCAGGAAGCATTATTCTGCCACATTGATCTGGAAACAACTTTTGGAAATAAGGTTTGGCACCTGCAGGGCCTAGAAGAGTCTGAAGCAAGAACTGTAACCAAAAGTCAGATTTTTATTTTATTTTATACTGGTGCTATTGAAATGTTGACATTTTTCATATTTGGGACTCAGATTTGTCATATTAACAATACATGAACATTTTCATATGATGGTTATATACAAGGTGTCATTATAGGGTTACTATACTATACTGTACCGTTGAGTACAAATCCTGAACTTGGCAAACATTTCTGAAATGTGGCGAAAAAATGATGTGTTCTTCAGAAGAACTCAGTGTACAGAATCAACTGTAAAATCAGATATGTAATTCTGCTGAATTCTTTAAAGCTAGATTTGTTTTCTGCACAATTATTGAATATGTTAATGCTCGTTCTTTACAGAATGCAAAACTCATGTACCTTCACATATAACATATATATCATAATTACATAAATATATGAACAATTTAAACTTGTTACCTTACCAACGTATTTGAACAGGAAATGAAGAATGTTTTCAAGTATGTCCTGGGGAAGTTACCATTACCTAATGTAATGCTAATCATTTTATTTACCTCAGAAGATTGAAGGGATTTGCCAACCCTGCCATGAATCAAACCTGCAACCCTGAGCCGGATATAGATTTTTACAGAGGTGTTTTTACAGAGTAATTAAATTACTGAATTATTGGTTAACTGTATTTCAACATATTAGCTCAAAAATATACATGGGGTGGGATTCTGATCTATTTCTGTGTTAGAATTCAGTTATAGATTGAAGATGTTTTATAGGCATTTGATGAAACATTTTATTGGCATGTTGGCCTTTACTAAAGATGTCTTTGTTATGATATTTCTGCATGATATGACTGCTGGAGAAGGGTACCTGTATCTAATAGGCAAAAGGGAGTCACTTCTGTTTATCAATGAACTTATCTTGTCTGAATATCACAGTCCTTGACAAGAGCCTACTCACTGAGATACAGTGTGATAAATCCCAAGGCATGCCAGGACTATTTACAGCTGCACTCTGAATCACAAATTGGATTCTAACAACCTCTTGTGGATTTATGACAGTAAATGTGACAAGCATAAACCAACTGTTCAACTTACCACTGACAACTGGGCTTCTCATCTTGAGAAATGTCCCTATTAAACTCAAGAATAATTAGAAAGTTTTGAAACATTTGTAATTTGTACTTTCACAGTTACTAATGGAATCATTTTATATTACCACCGAGTTAAGTAAGGAAATGAGTGGGTCCTGGTTTTTACTAAATTGGTAGATTTTTTTTTTTAAACTAGCAATCACAGCTTGTCGTGCTCACAGCACTTCACTAGCCTATATTGATCTGCCAACGTTCATTCCTGCAATATAAGGTGCAAAGCCAGAAATATCATCTTTATCAGCAGTGAATGAGTTTGTCTTCCTGTGCAATAGCCTCCCAGATTAAACAAGAGCAAGTTCTGCCTGTCATAAATCATTGGCATAATTATCAGATGCAAAAAAAAACACATTATTAAGGCAGGTGACATGTATTTGGCATTTTTAATTCCTATCTCAGCTGAAGCTTATATCCTTATTTTTTATATGTACAAAAAGGAACCTAAAAATTGATTGGCTGATTTATCTGCAGGGTTTATGAAATGAACACACACATCTGATGAATCAATATTGAAGCCATCCTTTCCAGGGGAAACTAGCCTTTCACAAAAAAGATTAACCTTTTAACAAACACATTAGAAATAGATAAACAAATATGCGCACACACACACACACACACACACACACACACACACACACACACACACACACACCAATACATGTTGTGTCAATTATTTTTTTAAATAAATTAGAATAATTTGAGCCAGAAAACACAAGAGGGCAACCAAGTTACACACAAGACATTTGAATGATGGTGTTGGAAAGTAAGCCTGCTGTTTTGCATTCTTATAGAAAAAGTAATAATAATGCACAAGGGGAAAAAAATGTCATTAAGCATGCATACAATTACTGGAGAGTCTCATTTCATTAAGATATGGGGAATCCTGACACTGACAAATGCAAGACACTCAGTTATATCATTGCTCTGAAGGACACAAATAATGTAATAGGTTTGTGTAACACTTCAATTAATAGTGGCTTACACACTTCAGCACAACATTTGTTTTATGGGAATATAAAATATTATATTTAATTAGCATCACATACTAATACTCTACTTATTGGTATTTAATTATTATGTATTTTAGTAAAACCATTACACATAATGATCTAGCGTTATCCCCTTTCTAGTTATTTATTCTGTGTACACATTAACTGGCAGTTAATATCAATACTTAATAATAGAATAATGGTAAAATAGTAAAAAATACTCTTAAAGTAATTACCCAGCAGAAATTACATTAGATACATATACAAAATCTTTTATATTCACATGTATGCATATATATATATATATATATATATATATATATATATATATATATATATATAAATATATATATACACAAACACACATATAAATGTGTATATCTATATATAGATATATACAATGATATGTAGATGTCATATATATGTGTGTGTGGGTGTCTGTGTAGAATAAGCAAAGCTCTTAATATGCAATATTTCAGAGACACATTTTGTAAAAAACAAAAAACAAACTGTAAACTGGTACAGTGCAATACATGGTATAATGTAAAATAGCATATTTTATGCTTTATAAAGACATGACTTACAGCAATGAAACTTTGTTTATATATAGAAAGCGAGTAAGTTGGAAGAAGCATAGCACATGATTAGTTGTGGTAATACCTGGATATTCTCTGGGTCAACATGTCAAAGTTGCACTTTGGTCGCTGATGATTTGTTTCTGCAGAGATGTGTTAAGTGCTCTGGGTCGTTCTCCAGTCTTCCCTGGTGGGACCATCCAACCTGCTGCTAACACACAGCTCCAGTCAGGACCAGGGTCAGCTCCTGGAAGGTAAAAGTGGGGAGGGGCCGACAGAACGCTGCCTGAACCATGCCTACCCTCAATCACTGCAATCCTTTCACTTTAATGGGCACTGTAACAATCTGAAGCATGGTGTGAGAAAAATAAATAATTTATCGAAAGGTAAATATGCTGATTTACAACCATCCTTGGAAAGTGAATGAACAGCATTAAGGAGCTCCAAGCACAGAGACTGAGCAGCGTTACAAGACAATTGTTCTGCAGCTGCTGTTTCCAGTCTATTCCAGCCATGTATTCATTTGTACCTTCGGCATCCTCTCCTCTGTTGCTCTCTCCCTTTTCTTCTAACAGGAGTCCGTATAGAGGGGGAAGGGGGACGCTGTATCCAACACTGCAGCTCTGTTTGGCTGACTTGTAATGACAGACACTTTTTTTTATGTCTAGTCTATTCTTGCCAATAGGCAGGGGGCCTGGAGAGAAAGGGCTGTGCTTTTTGCGAGGGTCTGAGTTCATGTCAGTGCTCTGAGTTTCTGGAAGGAGAACTTACAATAAGCTACCCTGAGCTGGGAAAGCAGTCTGAGGTCAATGAGTGGACTGTGTGATTAATGTGTTTGTATAGCAACAGATATGTTTCCAGCAGTTTATAAGGGTTGTGTGGGGACGGCTAGTAGGTAACTAGCTGGTATAATATGGGGTTCAGAGAAAACAGTCATTTTATATGTTCTATGCTGAAGAAATAGCTTTATCAATGTGCAAATTCTGTAATTTATAATTATTAGCATATATTTCTAATATACTGAGAATTAACTGCCATTTTGAAAAAAGTGATACATCTGGACCAATCGCTTTAGAGTGAAATATGCACTAAAAAGACTTTTGAACTGCACAAAACAGGCACTAATAACTGAGTTGGACAAATTATTTAACTTTCATATCTCCCAGCTATTAATGCCTGATTTATATTGTTCACTTGTCAATTCAGTTTTAGGGAATAACTCCATAAAATAGCCGACGATTAATTTGGCAAATCCTTATTTGATGAACATTCATTAACAATAAAATAGAAACATAGAATGTGTTGGCAGATAACCATTTGGTCCATCTAGTCTGCCCAGTTTTCTAAATAATTTTATTAGTCCCCAGTTCCCTATCTTCTATCTAGGATAGCCTTGTGCCTATCTCACGCATGCTTAAAATCCTTGACTGTGTTTACCTCTACCACTTCCGCTGGAAGGCTATTCCATACATCCACTACCCTCTCAGTAAAGTAATACTTCCTGATATTACTTTTAAATCTTTGCCTCACTAATTTAAGACTATGCCCTCTAGTTGTGGTAGTTTTTCTTCTTTTAAATATACTCTCTTCCTATACTGTGTTGATTCCCTTTATGTATTTAAATGTTTCTATCATATCCCCCCCTCATTATGTCTTTCCTCCAAGCTATACATGTTAAGATGCTTTAACCTTTCCTGGAAAGTTTTATCCTGCAATCCATGAATCAGTTTAGTAGCCCTTCTCTAAACTTTCTCCATAGTATTAATATCCTTCTGGAGATACAGTCTCCAGTACTGCGTACAATAAGCCAAGTGAGGTCTTATCAGTGCTCTGTACAATGGCATGAGCACTTCCCTCTTTCTATTGATAATACCTCTCCCTATGCAACCAAGCACTCCCTAACTATCTTTAAGTTCTCAGAAATTATTACTCCTAAAACCCTTTCCTCAGATGTTGAGGTCAGGACTTTATCAAACATTCTATATTCTGCTTTTGGGCTTTTAAGCCCATGGTGCATAATCTTGCACTTGTCCACATTAAATGTGAGTTCCCACAGCTCTGACCATTTTTCTAGTTTAAGATAAGATTGTGATTGAAAGTTGTGAAATTACAGCAGGAGGTTTTAGGCTTAACACATGGAATGGCTCATTAATGGATAATTTCATGGATTGACAAACAGATGAATCAGAAATGTTAGCATGGCAACCAGTATGATCCTAGTCAATTCCTGCAATATGCTACATAAGTTATTAATTAATGAAATACTTGGTGGGATCTTAGGCAGACATGTAAGTAGAAACCACAACAGCTCCCAAACAGCTTGTTAGTGGCAGCTTTACCACAACAAAATTTGTCAGAATCAGCTTTGCCCTCAAACAGCTAATCAGTGTCAGCTTTGCTACCAAAAAAGCTTGTCAGTGCCAGATTTGACATAAAGAAACTTGTTAGTGCCATCTTTGCCCTAAAAAACCTTGTCAGTGGCATATGTGTCCCTAGTGGTACCTGATACTCACATTGTTACGTAAACTAGTCTAGTTGTTAGGTGCAGGTGAGAGCCAATACATGCAGAACAGCCTATATTTTATAATATTTTTATAATAGCCAGTGTGTGGGAGAGCCCAGAGTGAATGGGGACATCTCTGAATACCATGTGTGTGTGTTGGTGTGTGGACCCCTGTGTGGTAAAAATAAACCCCATCTAAATAGTTTCTGATATTTGACCTGAGTTGTTGTTTTCCCAAGTTATACAACTTTTTGTTTCCTGACCCTAATCATCATCCTAACCCTAGCATTAACCCTAACCCTAGCATTAACCCTAACCCTACTCTGACCCTAACTCAGCTCTAACCATAACACTAACTCTGATCCTAAACGGAAAAAAGAGAGTAAAAGGCATCCAGTGCATTGTAGAATCGAAGGATGACTGTCAACTTATATTTCATGACAGGACAGGAATACAAGAAGAAGAGACTATGTAGAAGATTTAGAAAAAGTGGGGATCTAAACATTTGTTTTGTTATGAGATGAGAAGTAACAGTAGATGCTTTCAAAAATAAAGTATCAGAACTATTAGTTATAATGTGCTAGTGGAACTATTTCAGAATGACTGACATTGACACAATCAAGTATGTGACTTGCCCATCAGAAAAAAATGTTGCATTAAGCAAGATTTCTGTAAGGTGGTAAATAGGGCAGTGCTCTGGATGAAGAGGCTGACAGGTCTATGTGAGGGATTGAGGATAAGGTGTCAAGGATAGGTTAGAGCCATACTGACCTTAAACTATTATACATGGCTGCTTGTGAAATAATGATGGGATCAATGATTTGCAAGAGCTTTCATGGCAGTTCAGAAATAGATGGCGGAAAGACAAAAGGTAATGAGCAATATATTTTTATATGAAGTTGGACATTCGAGAAGAGGTGGGAGAGAGGCAGAGCCAGTTGTCGTACCAAAACCAGTCAAAACCATGAATCTGCAGATCTCCCTTGAATGGCAAATGTATTTATGATTTAAACAAAAAAGAAAAAGAAACAGAACAAGACTTGTGTTCAGGGGTAACAATCATGATGGAATTATCGCTCTCTAAAAAGAACATTACTGCATGTGTGAAGTTAACTAAAGGTCACCAGCTTTCATAGACATTTTTTATGGACAGATGAGTGAAATGTAAAACTGGTTGACCGCAATGAAATTATGTTTGTCATAAAAAGAATAATGAGTTTGAACAAAGCCCCACCACTCCAAGCATGGTGAGTGAATGTGACTGTATGTAGTTTCAGGATCTGGAAGAGTTTCATGATTTACATTGTTCTTAAAGGGACACCCCCCCCAAAAAAAAAAATGCAAAGGTTTTATTTATTTTTTTATTTTGCATTGTTGATTTCAGATATGTCTTCTGTTTTTGTTATGTAAATTTTTTAAATAAAATATTTTATTAAACAAGTGCGATTGGATGCCTCCATTTTGTGAAATATAGTGTTTTTGGGTGCAACCCCTAGTGAGTTTACAGCACTAGTATCTCACTTTGGTACTGGGGAAACATAATTCAGTCTATAAGTCTGAATTCTGACCATAGACTTGCATTGAATGGGAGGGTTATGGAACTATTACATCACAAGGGAGTGGAGTTATGATCCTGTTTGAGCAGGCCATCCTCCTCTCTGTTGTGTTGGACAGGTAAAAAAAAAGTACACAGCCACCTAGTCCTTCCCACTAGTGACACACAGGAGCCAGTAAGAGAGCAGGGGTGTATTTTATGACATCATCACGCAGGCTCTGGTTACAGTTGTAAAATAATACCTGCTGGAAGATTTTTGAGAATGTTGTATCATGGGTCAAATTTACAAAATGGATGCAGGAGACAGACACCTAATTTTATTTTTATCTTTTATATGCAATTAATTCAAACATAGAACAATACTTTGGCATATATCTTATATATGTGTTTGTTTTAAATGCACAGGTAATCTAGTTACATCTTATATAAATGGTAATGTCCTCTTAAGCATGTAAGGAAATGTAGGAAACAGGGCCGGCCTTAAGTGTCCCGGCGCCCTGTGGGGGCTTCCTCCGTGGCGCTCCCCCCTTACCCTTTCACCATCCTATGTATGTGTCCCTTTCCTCTTCCTTGCCATGTCTGTCTCTCTCTAACTCCCCCATACCTGTTTTCTCTCTCTCTCCCTCTGTTCTGTCTCCCCCCCCAGACCCCTGTGTTCTGTCTCCCCCCCAGACCCCTGTGTTCTGTCTCTCTCCCCCATCCCCCTGTTCTGTCTCTCCTCCCCCCATCCCTCTCTCCCCCTCCCCCTGTTCTCTCTCTCCCCTCCCCCTGTTCTCTGTCTTCCCCTCCCCCTGTTCTGTCTCTCTCTGCCCCCCTCGCCCTGTTCTGTCTCTCTCTCCCCCCTCCCCCTGTTCGGTCTCTCTCTCCCCCTCCCCCTGTTCTGACTCCCCCCTGTTCTGTCTCTCTCCCCCCCTGTTCTGTCTCTCTCTCCCTCCCCCTATTCTGCCTCTCTCTCCCCCTTCCCCTTCCCTGCAAATGTGGATCAGGGAGGGGGTGGAGCTAACCGGCTGAGCGGTGTAGCTCCGCCCCCACCATGTGAAGCAGAGCAGCGTCTGCTTCACTGGGAGCCACAGGCAGCAAGAGAAAGTGCTGCTCGGCTCCCCATGCTTAATGCAGGCATGGGGAGCCGAGCAGCACTTTCTATTGCTGCCTGCTGATCCCCGTGAAGCAGACGCTGCTCTGCTTCACAGGGTGGGGGCGGAGCTACACCGCTCAGCTGGTTAGCTCCGCCCCCTCCCTGGATCTAGCAGAGCATGCCGAGCAGAGGGCTGGTGAGGGGGGATCTTTTTATCTCCCCCAGCCAGTGCCTCTACCGGCTTTTTTTTTTTTTGTGTGAGCTGCCTGGCGGGCGCCCCCTGGGGTGTTGCGCCCTGTGCGCTCGCACAGGTCGCACACCCCTAAGGCCGGCCCTGGTAGGAAATAGCAGCTATGATAGAAGAGATTTTACCCTGAGAATGGTCTCAATGAAATGCCCTCAAATGAATCTGAGTTGAAACTGGAATGTAATGGGAAAACTCCTATTGCTACCAATGTAAAAAAACTGGCCAACGGTTACTTGATGTCATTCCTGGTCAAGGAGGACAACCTAGTACTTTATCTAAAGATTCACATACATTTTTACACAAGGATCATTAGTGTTAACCCCTTGACGACAAAGGACGTGCCAGGCACGTCCTGGGAGAAACTCCCTTAACGACAAAGGACGTGCCTGGCACGTCCTGCAGTGAATGAAGCGGTTTTCGCGATCAACGATCGCGAAAACCGCTTTAACAGTGCTGGTCTATTGCCTCGACATCGAGGCAATAGCCAGCACCGAAATTTCTATTTTGGGACCCCCACGATCGCCCTACGGAGCGATCGTGGGGAGCCATATTGACGGAGCATGCTGCTCCGTCAATATGGCTAAGCCCTCTGCCGGTCTGAGCTTCGGAAGTGAAAGTAACTTCACTTCCGTCGCTCTGAATATGCTACTTGAGTGGTAGTTTAGTTGCATTGCAATGGAAAATATTTAAAATACATATTTAATTAATTAAAAACAGGTTATTTAGCTATATCAGCCTATAGGGTTAAAATTAAATATTTTTTAGCATAAGGGATAGGGTTAAAATTAAATTAAAGTTAAACAATATTAAGGGATATAATAAGGATTAGAGTTGGGGTTAAATTTAGTGTTAGGGTTAAATTTTGGGTTCCGGTTGGGGTCAAAAGGTCAATATAGGAAAAAAACAAAAACCACTATTTTTGGTTTTTGCCCCATAACTCGCAAAAAATACCGAAAAATATGGAAACATGCATATTTTTGAACTCGGGAGAACATTTAGAAACTAGTTAGACGGGGTCTTTTTTAATGATTTTATTTGTGTAAATTATATTTTAGGTCAAAGTTAGAAAAAGTGGTTTTTTAAAAAAATGTCATCATATTTTATGATTTTTTTTGTAGTAAATTATAAGATATGATGAACATAATGGTATCTAATGAAAGCCCTTCTTATGACGATAAAAACAACATATAATTTGTATACTGTATGTGAGAAAGAAAAAAATTACAGACAAACACCCTAGAAATGTCAAAACAGCCATTGTCACCAAGGGAAAGTCAAGGTGAAAATGTCTTGTCACTAAGGGGTTAAACATATGAATAAATAAAAGTAAACAAAGAATTGTGTGTGTGTGTTATTTGTTTAATTAACTTATCTTTATCTTTGATTACAGACAAATTGCTTACCTTACAGTCATATTACATCATAAGGGAATATATATCCTACAGTAATAATCTCAAAATGTATTATTATTTGCAATGTCCAGCGTTTTGGAACAAAGACGTCCCTTGATTATATTTTAGTGGTAGGTTGCGGGAGATAGGGAAATAATTGTATTTACATTTTATTAAGTTGGTAACTAATCAAGGATGATGGGGTTCCATACCCCAGAACATGCTGTATATCTTTTTCTGTGTAGTTAGTAGTTTAACAATTTACAGGTTTTTGTTATATGCTCATTATCCTTTTTGAAACTTTATGTGTTTTTGCCCCTTTCTTTTTTTCTCCTTAAACTAATGTCTTCCAAAATGTCTCAGCAGTCTATTTGAGCAATTCTTAGAGATGTATTAGGATGTCCAATTTACACACACCCAGAGATTCCACATTTTTTCTGTCAGGTAAGCAAAGAGCATGACAAATACATTTCTAATGGGACATCAACAACTCACCTTGGAGTAAAGCAAAAACTCCCTTATTTGTAACTGCTGAGTGGTTGTGGCACAGGAACATTCTCATCAACAATGATCAACCTTACTCAAGTATAAACAACCTGACTTTTTAGAAACTACAGTAGTAGGTTTTCCAAATGATAGATATTTTCCTATCTGTTTACCTTTTGGTCTTGATTGTAGTGTAGCATGCCAAGTTAATATTTAAGAAATAGTTTACAGGAAACTGAGCAGGATTAATTGATCAGAGAAACATAATATATACATACGAAACAGGGAGTTTAAAAATTAATGTAATTTAAGAATGGGAAAGATAATTAAAAATAAAGAAAAACAAAAGAACTGATTTCTTTCTCTAGGACCTCATTATGAAGTTTGATTGCAAAACACTATTAATTAAACACATTATAGAAATATTACAAAAATGATTAATTATTTCAAATTTTTGAATGCATCTTGCTAACATAACTTTCCCCATAGTTACAAGCTCAACAATATAATTTGTTTCGGGTACAGTAAGCCAATTTGTAAGATTAATTAGATATAATATAATACTTCTGTGATGTTAACAACATTAAACAACTATTATTGAACACAGATCTTACTATTTACATGGACCTTAATCTTAAAAGCTACTCAAGTGACATACATATATATTTGCAAATGGTTGAGTATATGCCATTAAGGCATAGGGCTTAATCCTAGGAGCCTTCATTCAGCATGAAATGTTTAAGGCTGTATGGGGATGGGACTCTTCATCGCGGCTGCTTCCGCGCAGCTGCTTCACCGCCGACTCTACACAGCAAGACAGATTGTCGCTGGAGATTTCATCGCGGGACATTTCATCGCTAAAGGTAAGTATTTTAGCTATTTTACTTTGGTTAGAATTAGGGTTTAGGGGGTTAGAATTAGGGTTTAGGGGGTTAGAATTAGGGTTTAGGGGGTTAATTTTAGTATTAGGGCTCGGGGGTTTGTATTAGGGTTAGTATTAGGGTTTAGGGGGTTAATTTTAGTACTAGGGCTCAGGGGTTAGTATTAGGGGTCGGGGGTTAGTATTAGGGTTTAGGGGGTTAATTTTAATACTAGGGCTCGGGGGTTAGTATTAGGGGTCGGGGGTTAGTATTAGGGTTAGTATTAGGGTTTAGGGGGTTAATTTTAGTATTAGGGCTCGGGGGTTAGTATTAGGGTTTAGGGGGTTCATTTTTGTATTGGGGTTAATTTTAGTTTTAGTATTGGGGTTTAGTGTTTAGTGTTAGGGTTTGGGAATCATTTATTAGGGGGGGTTTATTTTCTTTTTACTTGTACATTTGTAAGAGCTGACAGTTCAGTGCTGAACTGTCAGCTCTTACATAGCCGCGGCCGCGATGAAACGGCCGTGTTATTCTTCATTGCTGACAGTTCAGCGTTCTAACTGCCGCGCTGAACTGTCAGCGATGAAGATGCGGCGCGGAAGTGTCCTAGACCCAGGCTGTATTATTGTTGCTAATTTTGCTGTGGATGTCCGCAAACTATATTGGAATAAAGTAACATTTTGCACCTATTCTGGACTATGTGGACATTCTCTCTGCATCCTGTTTCTTTGTTGGATGTTACTTTTGAGTAAAACAATCACTGAGCATTCACAATTCTGAGAGACAGGAGACAAGTAGTCAAGTTGATATCTTTATTGGCTAACTAAATATGTGCACTTTTTCAAGACCTCTCAAGTCTTTTCATCAGGCAATTTATATAAAAAAAATGTGAAAAGGCATCTCTCTTAAATACAAGTGCACATGACATTGTTAAAAATGGAAAGTAGATAATATGAGTCCAGCTCTGAGTTCTTTGATCAGTCAATGGTCATATAATGAGATTAACACTTCTGGATCTCTGGTTTGTAAGCTGATCTATAATGTGCTAAAGGGACAGAAATCCTCTTTCGTGATTCAGGCCATTTAAGGGGTTAAACGGAATCATTAATTTAATTTCTCATATTTTCCTCTCCCTCTGAGTTTGGAACAGTCCCATTAATACAGTCAGTCTGATGTCTCCGATGCTGTGCCCATTTTGGCTAAAATGTTCTCCCACTGGTGTCTCTGTCCATTTGTTATTGATGTTGGATCTGTGGGAATTAATAAGAGTTTTTGTTTAGGCCACACTTTCAGTTGTTTTAGATTGGGGGGCTGTCTGAAGGAGTGTAGTGGAGGCTCTAGGAATATGTTACTGACAATAGTAATCTATATGTGAGAGACACTGTTTTGAATAGATGAGTGGCCCACAGGTAACCCCTTCCCCTAGCTGGGTACCAAAAATAGACAAAGTATAAATTAAAGTAGTGGGCATGCAAAAGAGGGGTGCATTGGTATGTAATGTTGTTTGAAGTTCTTTTGACTTGAGGCACACGGCTTCCTGTATGTGGTTCTTTATATCTCAGCAATTTTCTTCTGAGAATGTTGGTGGCTCTCTATACCTAGCTGTCAATCCTGGCACTGTAACCATGTTTTAAAAATTTTTCGTTGAGTTACTTGAGGTGTTGTTTTGCCGCCCGCCGGTGGTTGAATGTCAATGGCGAATTCTCATGCAAATCATCTCATGTGGTTTACCTTACCATGTGCGCAAAATGTCCAACAGCCCTCTGTGTGGGAAAACAGGCCAGCAACATCAATAACAAATGGACAGAGATACCAGAGGGAGAACATTTTTGCCAAACTGGACATAGCGTCGAGACATCAGACTGATTGTATTAATGGGACTGTTCCAAACTCAGAGGGAGATTAAAAATTGGAAGTTAAATTACTGATTCCGTTTAACCCCTTAAATGATGGCCTGAATCAGGATGGAGAATTTTTGTCCCGTTATAAGATTATAGATCAGCCTACAAACCAGACGACCAGACCCCACTAGATGTGTGAATGCAATTTGACACTTCCAAAGGATGACTGCAATCTACATCTCACTATATGACCTTTCAGTGTTCAAAGAACTCCGACCTGTATATCCATTTTTAGTAACGTGATGTTTGCTTGTATTGAAGAGAGATGGTTTTCACATTTATTTTGAATAAAATGCCTGACGAAGAGACACTCTAAACCTACCAAATTAGCCAATAAAGTTATCAGCTGGACTCTACTTATCTCTTGTTTTACTAAAGCTAACACTATACAAACTTTCACCTTTTGTCAATTCTGAGAGTATGCAGATATGCTTATATATGCAAAACATATGCATATTTAACCTTGCGATATACATACAAATATACTAATACCCTAATGCAATATACTCCGCTATTTGCAAGAAATATATATATATATATATTTGGCTTGTGTGTCTTTTAAGATTACAGTCCAACTAGATAGTAACATCAATATTTAATAATAGTGGTTAAATGTTGTTAACATCAGATAACTATTATATTATATCTAATTAATCTTAGAAATTGGTTACTGTCCAAGATTTTAATTGTATTGTCAAGCTTGTAACTAAGGAGAAAGTTAGTTCAGCAAAATGCATTTGAAAGTTTGAAATAATGAATACAATATTTCTATAACACGTGTTTAATTAATAGTGTTATGCAATCAAACCTTATAATGAGGTCCAAGAGAACAAAATCCTTTCAGTTTTTATATTTTGAAATATGGTTCCCATTCTCAAATTACTTAGCTTAAAGCTAGACAAACATAATATTAATTTTTTATATTCCCTGTTTTGAATGTATATATTATGTTTCTGTGAGCAATTAACACTGCTCAATTTCCTGTAACTATTTCTTAATTATTCATTTGACACAATACACTATAATCAAGAACAAAAAGTAAATAAATAGGAAACATCTATCATATAGCACACCTACTACTATAGTTTCTAAAAAGTCAGATTGTTTAATTTGAGTGAGGTTGCTGATTGTTGATGAAAATGTTGTCCTATGACACAACCACACAGTTATGAATAAGGGAGTTTTTGCTTCATTCCAAGGTGAATTATTGATTTCCCATTAGACATTTCTTGATGTAAAAACATATAGGCATAAAAAAAATGTTTTTTTATGTGTCTGCTTTGTGCTTTTTATTTATCTTGATTCCAAGCTATAGTTTAATTTACAGGGGAAAGCATTAACATTGCTCATGGTGGACATTTTCTGCTGTCTATGGACAATTTAACCACTTGCTGACACTGGACTGATGACCTAGGTCCTCAATCTGTATTGCTACAATGCCTCTGTGCCTCAGTGTTTAAAGAGCATAGCGATGACATTGCTCTCGGTGTGTGTTGCTGACATGCCTCGCAGTGAGGCAGTCAGCATCACACACAAAAATTACCTGTCTGCCCCCAGATCTTCTGCCACTTTCCTGTGGCCAAAGATATTGGCACCCTTCTAAGGGCAAGAGCACAGGAAGCAGGAAGTAGCTTCTTCCTGTGCTCTGGGGGCTGTTACAAGATTGTCTCATCATAGAGACAATCTGTAACTGCCAGGCAGAGTATAACGCAATGTTGTGCTTACAGCGCACTTTGAAAAATTCTAATTGTTTTGGGTGCTAAATAGTACATTTGCGTCTTGCGGTGCACTTCATATCTGAGAGTCAAATAGAACAGTCCAATACTGTGCTTACAGCGCACTTTTAAAAATTCTGGCTACCTCCTCCTCCTCCTCCTCCAGTGCCGCTTCCACCTACACCGCCATGGTCACCGCCTCCTCAACCTATGGGTCACTTAGTATAAACTGAAAGAGAATACCCTGCACTCTAAACCTCTCAAATGGATAATTCTGTTGATCCTCCTGGCAGCCATGCTTTAGATTTAGATTTATGTTCTTCCAAAGCTAAAATCAAAGATTCCATCTAGTGCTATTTTATGGTTCAGCTGTATTTGTAATTTGTATGTATTTTATGTTATTTTAAGTTATTTCCCTATCCACATTTGCTTGCAGGGCACTTGTCCTACTCTTAACCACATCTTACTTCATTTTGCAGCCCTCTAGCCCTTTCCAGGACTTTTTTAGAGGCATTTTAGTGGGCAAAAGTTTGTGTCCCCATTGACTTCAATGGGGTTCGGGGTGAAGTTCGGGGTCAAGTTCGAGCATGGACCCGGACATTTTTTCGAAGTTCGGCCGAACCTGCCGAACCCGATCATCCAGGTGTCTGCTCAACTCTAATCAAAAACAAAAAGAGGGGTGGCAATTATTTTCTCTAATGGTCTAGAAGTGAATGTTAAAAATTGATACTGACATAGAGGGTAGATACATAATTGCAGTAGTAGAGATTAACAACAAGGTATATACCCTGGCGAATGTCTATGCCCCAAATAAATCCCCAGTCCTTTTTCTAACAAGCACTGTGAAAAAGAGTCCCAAGGTCAGACAGGGGTGGGCAGAATTAATCCTGACTGGGCAGAATTAATTAGGTAAAATATATATATTCTCCTGAAATTGTTGTATATTTTTAGAATGTTACCACTCACTATCCCAAAGAGCTGGCTAGAGCTTATCCAGCTTTGTTTGGGCAACAAAATACCATAGAGTGAACATACAGACTTAAGCAAAAAGTAAAAAGTTTGGGTGTGTGTGGATGCCTTTAATACAAGATTATGCACAACTGGCCCTTATGGCACAAACTTTTGTAACGTTAAATGATAAGGCTAATTCCTTATCGAGGATTAAATTCTTGATAATGATCGAGTCTGGCATCTTGGTATTCTATAGAGTTGGAAAAAAATAACCTTTTCAGAGATCTGGCATTCTATTTTTGTCTACAGTGAAATATCTAAGGGGAGGAGGGGTTTTGATAGATAACCTTTTACTTGCACACCTTCTTAAGAATTGGAGAACTAATAAAAATCCATTAAAACTGGGGTACAGATTTATTCCCTCTTTACCTCTGTCTATTATCCAAAACCTGAATACTAACCTGGACCTCCGAATATGGAGGTAGAGGGGAATTGTTAAAATCTCAGATTTGATGGAGGGAAATAAAATTAAATCCTTCGGACACCTTCAAAAATAATTTTCCATCACATCAGATGACAGTTTTAAACATCTCAGGGTTAGAAGTTTCCTCATCGGCTCGGTACTAAACGTCCCCCTCACCAAACCAAAGATGATTTTACGAAACATATTATAGAGAGTAAATTATAAAAAACTTCCCAAAGAAATCTATGAGGGAAGCACATTTATTTACTGACAGCCGTTAAGCTGGAAATAGCGAAAAATTGGAGATCCCCAGACCTCATTGTCTTGAAAAAAATAAAAGCTCATTTGATAAACCAATGTCTTATGGAGAGAGGGATCTCAATATAACTGGAACAGTAAAACATACAAACAATGGGATGATTGGGTCAAATTTTGAAACGAAGGCCAAAGATGACTAAAGACTTAAAACCGAACCTAACATCTGGATACATATTCCTCCCCATTCACAGACCCCCCTGATTACCAGGCAATGAACAGCTAGAGCTATAATTTATGAAGCAGAATCCATATATGTTGTATGTTTGTCTGTCTTGTTTTATAATGATGTCAAAACACTTGGCATTTTGTAATTTTCTAATAAAGTGGGGGAAATGGTGAAGTGGGGAAGAGGGGGTGAAATAAGAGTGGGTGAGGAGGAGTTGGGGAATGGGGAAGGTTAGACAGAGCAAAGTTAAGAGAAGGACTGATCGACAGGATAAGTAACAATTTGTGAGGGAGTTACTAATAGGGTTCTCTGCGCTTAGCCTCTTCCCGGTTCCCTCCATGTTACACAAAGTGCATTTTAACTTTTTAAAGGCCTTCTTTTGGCCTTCTCACTGATTATAAGTCACTTATGGGTACTTGGTGGAAGATATTAGAAAACAGTCAACTAGTGACATGCTCTACTAACGATTTAAATCATAAGTACACTAAGATATTTGAATTTAATATGGATAAATATGACACAATGATGTTCCAACAATTTTGAAATAATCCAATGACGACGAGTATCAAGAAAAAAAATCAATAAATAAATAATAAAAATAAAATGAAATTTTGAGACCTAAGGCCTTTTATAAAAGCTATTCCTTGTGCTTAACCCCTTCCCTGTCATTAATTTATTACAGTACTACAAAGGCTCTTCTAAGAGCTATTGCCGTAGATCACTGCTTAGGCATTGATATTGTTGCCAAAGCATTTTTTTGATGGATCTGCCTCCCTCTCCTTACTAAAATTTATGTTAGCGAGAGAGACAGATCAGTATTAGTGTTAAAATAAAATTTAATCAAATTTTAAGACTCCACGGCTTTTAGAAAAGCCATTCCCTGTGTATTAACCCCTTCCCTGACATTGATCACTGCATAAACAGTGACCTTACACAGCAGCATATTTTTTGCCGTCTGCATATTAAGGGGTTAGTTTATTTGTACTGTAATTTATTACAGTACTGCAAAGGCTCTTCTAATTCTAATTACTCCCTTCCTTGCCATAGAGCACTGCTTAGGCATTTATTATGAGGCCACTGACACAGTATATATCTTTCCTCTCTGTCTCTGACACAAGATCAAAGTGTGTGAGTGAGCGAGAGAAAGGATTTTTTTAACAATCAGTATTCCCTAGGGTTGCCACCTGGCCTGTATTTTACCGGCAGGCTGGTAAAAAAAAATTTGGCTTGATGTCAATGTTTAATCTATGGAGGCAGTAGCATGGCCGGTATTTTTTGAAGAAAAGGTGGCAACCAAGTATTCACACAACACTGATTGTCATGTAATGTATTTTTTGCATTTATTGCCTAACTGTTTAGGCAACCAAGATCAACTCACCCCATTCATCCCCCAAATTTGGGGGAGGATGGCAATGTTTTTTGATATGTCCCTAGACATATCACACATTTCACTCTAATGGCTGAGACAGCCTGTCTCTACTATTGCAGGCGAAGAGTCCCTTGTCTGTGGCAGCCTGGAACACTCCTCACCCGATTTTCATAGGGTGAGGGTGCGTGAGTGACAGGTCTGGATGATTGTCACTAGCGTGTCACTTTAAGACCACCCACAATGCTTTGCATTGGGAGCCCGTACATGTATGGGCATTGTCATGAAGGTGTTAATCTCCCTTATGTACATTTTTGTCCATGCTGAATATTACATCCATATTTGTGTTTCATTTAGATTGAAGTATGTGGTTTCTGACCTTCATTTTTCGTGTTTGCTATTTACCTTGCACATGCATTTGCTGTTAGTAGGGTGGCTGCTGTGCTTTTATATTTTTATTTTGAAAAAGGAGTTGAAAGAAATTGAGTAGAATATAAATAGGAAAATTGGGATAGATGAATGATTTTTGAATACGGAGGGACTTTGTACTTTAAAAACAAACATCTAGCAGTCACAATATTTTATATTTTTTGGTTAACATGACCTAGGTTTGCTATGTTTATGCCATTAAATACTTGTATATGTATTCTGTTCCTAAAATGGCAGGACATTTTCCTTTTTACACCCATTCATATAATGAAAGTGTTATATTTAAAAAGGGTAATTACAAGCAGGAGCAATATGATTTACTTCACATAATCATAGACTTGGAGTAAAATAATTCTGTGGTAATTGACAGTTTTGGCTGTTTTTCAGGTCCAGATGTAGGCCATGTTATTGCACAAATTGTTGAAAGATCATTGCCAGTCTTACTGTAGTGTGTGATTTTCCATCCACAAGAAAACATACATATTATATTCATCCCCTTTCACCTTCACCAATCACTGTGAGTAGCTGTTTTCTTAAATGGTCGTGTACAACGTTCTAGAGAATCTTCTGGTGAATTCCGTAGAAAGGGAATTACATTTTTACACAGGTATTTCTATGTTTTATGGAGTTCAAACTTTATAAACAAATTTATTTTGCAAAAAAAAAATGCAGACCTTCGTTGTTTACTAATAAGAATCTGTCCCTTCTAAATGGAGACATCTGGAGATTTTACTAGCGTACCATTCCTCAGAGCCCTTACTGCTTCTCTGTGCTTACACAACTAAACACCACAATAAATGCTAACAAGCTGACAATCTGCCAGAGGCTGAGGGATAATTTCTAAAAAGTCCACATCTCCTGATGTACATGCACCTTATGTTTAAAGATTCATTATAGTTCAGCTGCAGATAATAAACCATACTATCTGTTCTTGTTACCAGGCATAGGTCCAGTTTTAAATACACAATTTCTAGTAGAAGTCTGAAATGTAAATCAACTTATATATGGCGGTAGCACGATGCTGCAAGTTTTTGTATTCCATTTGTTTCTGAAAATAACCATGTTCAGCTATGTTTTGTCAGGAGCAGTATCACAAACAATATCTTTGTAAGGCTTGTAAATTGGTGTATGTTGCAAAACAATCCAAAAAAACTACAAAATCAACAAAAAGGGCTTTATGACAACTATAATCCAATAACTATTAGATGTGTACACCATATGAATAATATATGTTATGCACTTATAGTTATATCTGAAATATACACCTTTTTCTGGGAGTAGGTGGGCAGTGATATATGATATAAGATCCAACCGACCATAAAATTGAGCAGGAGCCAAAAGGGTTTGAACATTAAAAAGGGTGCCGTTCTGGTTAAAAGTGCAAACAACTAGACCCCAAAGTAGTTGGGTTAAAGTGTGGAGTGGGTGGAGCTAACACTGCTTCCCCTTTAGAGTAGAAAGGAGCTGTCAAACTCAATGCTTTCGACTCAGACCTGGTAAAAATGTTTGTCACAGTAACACACACTGCAGTGCAATAAATATTCTGTACATCTAATCAGAGTATACATATGAAGGTGATTATACACATACAATTTACATTACATTCAATACTTTTATTGTAAAAAATCCATTTAAGTATAAAATATCTTTAGATTTTAGGTTACAAATTTAATGAAAATAGAGACTGCAGAAAATCTTTTTCTTAAGATGTTTCATATTGATTTTAATTTGCAAGAAAATGGCAAATAAAGATATATAACATCAGACTACAGTCCGTTTATAATGAACTAGTAGCCATTCCTTTCATTCACACTTCTTGAATTGCTACTGTTTTCTTGCTATTAGTCTGAGTAGATCTTACCTTAACCCCTACAACTGATTCCATACATATGATGTTCGGCCATTTTTTGGAGGGACACGGATAACTTATACATATTGGCCAGCAGAATTCAGAATTCATTAGATAATTAAGGTAGTTCCTATGGGATCTACTCTATGATTAATTATATGGCTTGCCCTGGACAAGCATTCTACAATCAGTAAAAGGTGTATGTGTTCAGCACAAACTGGCAGTCCTAGCTGAGTAATTGGTGGAAATAAACTGCAATATATGAATGCATACATTGCAAGTATTGCTATTATTTTTGATACCTTTTTGTTTGCTTTTCTGAAATACTTTAAACCCTTCACTACAATGCCCGTACATGTACGGGCTCCCAATTCAATGCATATCCCTCAAATATTTAGGGAAAAAATGCTACTTTAGGTTATTGCCCTATAACTTGTATAAACCAACTGAAAAACAATTAAACATTAAAAAAGAACAATAAAAAAGTGTCCTTGATGCTTAACCCTGCACCAGCAGCACAGTGAATCTGTGTGGCTCCCTCAGTCACTAAAGAAGTTTAAATAAAAATAACAATGAGCGATAATTAGTGCCCTCAGTGACTCCCCAATAATAGGTTAGAACAATAATAAGGTAAGCGATAGTGATGGGAGTAATTAGGCTTCTAATATATACATATACATATAATACACATACATACCTAGATTCCACGGTAAGGAAACGTATTGTGCAGCAAATGTTAATGCCAAGCCTAGATTATGGAGATGTTGTGTATGTGTCTGCCTCGCAGACCCATCTCGGTAAACTCGACACTCTGTACAATACATTGTGTCGTTTTGCACTACAGTGTGATTATAACACGCATCACTGTAAAATGTTAAAAGAGTTAAATTGGCTGACGCTTGCCTCCAGGCGTACTCTCCACCTTGCTTGCTTAGTGCACAACCACTTCTCTGGAACGCTCCCCCCCTACCTGAGCGGCATGCTCACTCTTACTCCCTGCATTCTCTTTCAGAGCTCCTCATATGTGGAATAGCCTTCCCGTTTCTGCTAAATCATCATCTACTCTAAGAACCCTGAAAATAAGTATCTCCCAAATCCTCAAAACAGATTGTACCTGTTATTAGTTTACAAACTCTTTTGTATACTGTACATGTTGTTCCTTTTTTTGTATCAATAATGATTTACCCTGTATGTTCCCCTTCCAACTTGTTTAATATATGTATCTACTGTTAAATGTGTAACTCTGTGTAACTCTATTCTGGACTGGGTCCCCAGGACATACTTGAAAATGAGAGAAATCTCAATGTATTCTTCCTGGTAAAACACTTTCTAAAAAAAAAATAAAAAAAAATAAATATGCATGTAAATGAGAAAACAAATAAGCATTGCATAATATTAATAGCATGGTTAGTGTGGCATAGTGCTAGAGTGCTGCTGCCTTCCTTACATAGAGTCCCTGACTGGGCAGATACAAGAGTTTAATTGGGAGAAAATAAGGCAGTATATATGTGATGAATCTATATATTTATAACAACACACAAGTGAAAACGTGCGCTGTGACCCAACACTTCAAAACACACAACTCAGGAAAAATAAATAATAATAAATTGTTACCCTTAAAGTAAATCAGCCTTAAAGTAAATCAGCTCAATATTCAATCCGAAGGGAAAAAAATAAAACAAAACAGAACAGAAATAATATAGTGTAGTATATCACATAAAAGTGCTGATAACAAATAATAAGTGAGAACACACTCACATCTTCCTGAGCAGAGATCTGCTCAGTCTATACAGCATCCAGGGAGCCCACCAAGGGGTTAAAGATCCAACAGGTTCACAGAGGAATCCTATGCAGCTTATTCAGGGTAGCAGACCCAGAAGGTACTCCCAGCAGTAGTATAAGAGAGGGTAAGGAGGAGACTATTTAGCTTCAACGATTTTAATACCAATAAAAACATATAAAGAATCTTACATTCAAAGATCCACTTGAACAGTACATATATAGAGTCCCAGTAGCAGTCTCCTCTTGTCCACAACGCGTTTCACCCCCAAAGTAGGGCTTTTTCAAGTGTCCTCTCTCATTTTCAGCTTTCATTTCACTTATTATTTGTTATCAGCACTTTTATGTGATATACTACACTATATTATTTCTGTTCTGTTTTGTTTTATTTTTTTCCCTTCGGATTGAATATTGAGCTGATTTACTTTAAGGCTGATTTACTTTAAGGGTAACAATTTATTATTTATTTTTCCTGAGTTGTGTGTTTTGAAGTGTTGGGTCACAGCGCACGTTTTCACTTGTGTGTTGTTTTGATTTGTTTATTGCCAGGAGTGAGACACTGGTAGAATTTGCTGCAGCTGTTTCCACCACAATTGGGCGCAGTGTGTTTCTCTCTTGTTTCTTCTATATATTTATGGCTACGTGTGAGTGCAATATTACCAGTAATGTGCCACACTAACCATACAATATTATGCTATGCATTTTTGTTTTTCCCTTTACATGCATATCTAAATACTGGAAGCCTAATTACATAATCACTTCAGATCCCAAAGATTATTATTGTTCTAACCTTCTATTGGGGCATCATTAACCCTTTAAGGACCAGGGATTTTCCTGGGCCAAGGACCAGAGCGTTTTTCAATTTTTAATACGCGGTTTTTGAAACATAAATTTCCTCTCTCTCATTTAACGTACCCATAAAAGTTATATGTTGTTTTTTAGAGGACAGTTAGAGCTTTCTTTTGATACCCTATACATAAAAATGATTTACATTTTAGTATTAAAAAATACATATAAAAGAGGAAATTTTTGAGGAAAAAAAAGTTTTTCCCCATTATTTTCCCAATAATAAGCTATATAACTAGTGCAACACTAACCCACTTATCCCCCCTAATTAACTAACTAATAAAAAAGAAAAATATTGGTTCCCAAACCCCCCATAACAAAAAAGACAGAAAAAAACTCTGAAGAGTGCGATGTCAGATCAGTAAAAATCATGCAACAGGCATGCAGGGGTTACATTTTATTAAATAAATATATTAAAATTACCTTTATTTATTAAAAAAAACTTTATAAATTGTAAAAATAAAAAAATCTGTTAAAAAAACTAAATGAGGGCCATAAAGTGGAAGGAAACTGATCACAGTTAAAAACTGTGATCAGCAATGAAAGGGTTAATTTTTAAAAAAAATTTTTTTTACCTTTGTATTTAATTAATTTATTTTTACTTACAGGTCACTCTCTGTGCTTCACTATAAGATTGTGAAGCACAGAGAGTGAATTAGAGGCAAAGTCAGTGTGTGAACACACTGACTTTGCATCTAATTTGCATGTTATCGCGGTGATGACTCAATCACCGCGATCACATGCCCGGAAATCGACCGATCGGGTCCAGGAGCTTTGCCTCGGGTGCGAGGCTTAGTCCTGGACCCGTTGCAGACTAGCTGGCGGTGCCCACGGAGCGCACCGCCGGCTAGACTGCATGACGAGTTAACTCGTCATAAGGTCGCTAACGCTGCGGCTCTTATGACGAGTTAACTCGTCATAAGGTCGGGAAGGGGTTAAGTACTCTAATTATCACTCTCGTTGTTTTATATGTAAACATAGGCAATTTATAAACTCAGGGCAAATATTAGAAATTGTTTAGCCAGATTCTTTGTTATCAGTTGTAGATGTGTAAAAGATTAGTCAGGTAAAAGTTCGAAAAAGTTTTTTAAAAAATGTCATCCTATTTTTAAATGATATGCTGTAATGAAAATGGATTCTTAAGAAAGCCATTCTTATGGTAATAAAAACAGTATATAATACTAGAAGGTACATTAAATGAAAATGAGAAAAATTATAGCTAATAACAAACACTGTAGAAATGTAAAAACAGTCCTGGTCACTAATCGGTTAATATGCATGAAAAAGTTAGTTCATTTCCAAGTTAGAGTGGCCCTTTAATGCCAAACCCAAACTGAAATAACAAATCATTTGCATGTTGCTATGAAAAAAAACATATTGGTATTTTTATTTAACATTTTTGTTCATTTATGCATTTTAAAATAACAGATAAACAGATCCTCTGATTGGTCCAGCAAAAGATTTGTAATCAAGAATAAAGCCATGTCATGCTACTTATTTCAGTATTGAAAACTGCATAACATTTTGAAGAATAACTGTTTGATTTTTTGTTTACAACGTTTTAAAACTGGTCAAATAGAGTGTGCTGATTAAATGAACCAAAATTGAATTTTTAAAAGCTATTTCATGTAGAGCAAGGGCATCCAATGTGGGCTAAGTATGGCCCATCTGAAAGCAAGGTGTGTACAAACTGACTGCCATATTCTCATTAGCCTAGAAATGTTTAGTTTTACTTTAATAAAGTTTAATTAAACCGTTTTTAGACTGTTTTTGTATTACTATTAAACAAATACACTGTTCTTCGCCATTACTGTAAAAGAAAAAAATCATGCAGTCCATACTTGCATTTATTTTTAACCCCTTAGTGACATTACTCTTTTCGCTTGTCTGACGCTTGGTGACATGGGCTGTTTTAACATTTCTGAGGTGTTTGTGTTTTGCTGTAATTTATTTCTGTCTCATTTAGTGTACCCACACAAACTATATATTGTTTTTATTGTCATAAGAAGGGCTTTCTTTTGATACCATTATTTTGATAATAGCATATAATTTGATAGAAAAAAAAAATATGGCAAAAATATTGAAAAATCTTATACTCATCTACAAGAGACAACAAAAAATACTGCTAAATAGTTTCTAATATTTGTCCTGAATTCAGAAATAGCCCATGTTTTATGTTTTTATGCTTTGTTATTCATGTTACAGGGCCAAAACTATAAGTAGGGCAAAGCTATTTCAAAATCCTTTTTTTTCAAAATTAGCGCTAATAAAATTGTAACACTGATATCTGTACTAAATCCATGTATGACCCTCCACATGTACATATTTTTGAAAACTAGACAACTCAGGGCATTTAACTTGTTGTATTTTGACACATTTCATGTAGCCATTTTATCACCAACCTTTGCCAAAGTTTTCAGCAAAATATATATTTTTTTAATTTTTCACATAGATTGCAATTTAGGTAAACATTACCTGAAAATGTGAAGGGGTATTTCCAAACAACACCTCAATAAGTGTTCAGCAACATCTCCTGAGTACAGGGATATTACCCATGTATAGGTTGGTTGGGTTATTTGGGAGTTAAAAGGCCACATTTGAGAGGTGCGCTTTTTGGTTTTCCAACTTGGAATTTTGACATGCAGAAAACTTGCGCCCATGTTCAATTTGGGGCATTTTTGAAGCCAGAATGTGTATTTTACCCCACAAAACCATACATTTTTGAAAACTAGACAACCTAGGGTATTTCAAATGGTAGTATTTTAACACTTTCCATGCACTAATTCTACCACCAGCCGTGGTACATTGTATTTCAGGCATGAATTTACAGCTCAGTGCCCCAAAAAAAATGTGTCAGTGCCAAAAAACACCTTAACCCCTTCGCGACACAGGACGGACTAGGTCCGTCCTGTGTGGCGAAGCGTTAGTGACACAGGACGGACCTAGTCCGTCCTGTGTCAAAACGAGCACTGAAAGCGGAGTTTTTCCGCTTTCAGTGCTCTGATGGTATTGTAACGATGCTTCCGTGTGGAAGCATCGTACAATACTAAAAAAAATGCATTATGTATGCATTATGTATATGTATTAAATATGTATTAAAAAACGAGCATAGGAAGCGAATTTTTCGCTTCCTATGCTCAGAAAGTGTTCCTGATTGCCTCGCAAGTCGAGGCAATCAGGAACACAAAAAAAAAATGCACGATCTTGGTCACTGAGTGACCAAGATGGCGCTGCCCTACTAAGGGCAAGAGCACAGGAGGCAGGAAGTACCTGCTTCCTGTGCTCTCTGGCTGTCACACGATTGCCTCTTCACAGAGGCAATCAGTGACTGCCAGGCACACTGACAGGCAGTGGGGATGCTCTCCTGAACATCCCCACTGACTGGTCAGATCAATATTAACCCTATATTGATCTGACCAGTTATGATCTGCCTCCCTCTCCTCACATTTTTTTAGTGAGGGAGAGAGACAGATCAAAGTTCTAAAAGTAAAAAAAAACAATAAACACACAACACACAAATATTAAAACAATAAAAAAAAAAATTATTAAAGCAATTCCCTGCGTTTAACCCCTTCCCTGCCACTGATCTTGCATAAGCAGTGATCGTGCACATCAGCGCATTTATTTTTGCCGTTTGTGCATTTTTTAGGGGTTAATTTTTTTTGTACTGTAATTTATTACAGTACTAAAAAGGCTCTTCTAAGAGTTATTAACCCCTTCTTTGCCGTCGATCACTGCTTACGCAATGATATTGACGCCAAAGCAATTTTTATCTGTCTGCATATTTTTATTTTATTTTTTACACATACCCGCTAGGGGATTACATGTAAAGTAAAAATATTTGAGTTTTTTTTTTTTAAGCTGCCTGAGCGCATAGCGATCAGTAACAGCGAATTAGTGGCAAAGGCGGTTTGGTGATTTCTCAATTAAGCTCACCATTCGCCCTGGTCAGATCAAAATTAGTTGGATCAATATTCACAAATATTGATCTGCCTCCCTCTCCTCACTTACATTTTTGTGACGGAAAGAGACAGATCAGTATTAGTGATATAAAATAACATTTTATAAAATTGGCAGGTTTTATGAAAGTCTTTCACTGTGTATTAACCCCTTCCCTGCCATTCATCACTGTGTAAGCAGTAATCTTGCACAGCAACAGTATGTTTTGCTGTCTGCACTGTTTTATGGATTAATTTCTTTGTACTGTAATGTATTACAGTACTAGATAGGCTCTTCTAAGAGCTATTAACCCCTTCTTTGCTCGAGATCACTGCTTACGCACTGATTCTGAGGCCGCGGACTCAGGGTTCGATTTTGACCCTATTCAGCTTTCTGATACATCATCTACCGATGTATCGGTGGCTGCTGAGCCCTTGCCACAAGTAGTGATGGGGGTCTACCGATAAAAAAATATATGGTTTGGTGGGGGTAAATTACATTGGCTGGCTTCAAAGATATATCCCATAAAGGACACGTACGCAGGTTGACTACATGTCAAAATTCCAAGTTGGAATTTTGAGATGCGCATCTCACAAATGTTGCCTTCTAGCCAAAAACAAACCAACAAACCTATGCATGGGTGCTATCCCTGTACTCGGGAGATGTTGCTGAACACATATTGGGTTGTTGTTTGGCAGTGACATATACGAGAATCTGTGAATTCATGCCTGAAGTACAATGCATGTGGAAAAAAACCTCCCAAAAAAGTACTACCACAAACTTTTACAAAGGCTGGTGGTAGAATTAGTACCTATACAGTATTAAAATACCACCATTTGAAATACCTCAGGATGTCTATTTTCCAAAAATATATGGTTTGATGGGGTAAAATTCATTGGACGGCTTCAAAAATGTTCCAAATGGAACATGGGCGCAGGCTGACTACATGTCAAAATTCCAGGTTGGAATTGCGCACCCCCTAAATGTGGAATTTTAGACCCAATACAAACCAACAAACCTATGCATGGGGGGTATCCCTGTACTCAGTAGATGTTGCTGAACACATATTGAGGTGTTGGTTGGCAGTGGCAAATACCATAATCTGAAAATTCCTGCCTGAACTACAATGTGTGTGGGGAAAAAATGACATCCCAACCCTTTGACATAGGTTGGTGGTAGAATTAGCACTTGGAAAGTGTTAAAATACCACAATTTTAAAAACCCTAGGATGTCTAGTTTTCCAAAATATATGGTTTTATGGGGTAAAATACTTTGACAGGCTTCAAAAGTGTCCCAAATGGAACATGGGCGCAGGCTGACTACATGTCAAAATTCCAAGTTGGAAATGCACCCCCCTAAACATGGCCTTTTAGCCCCCAAATAATCTAACTAACCTACACATGGGTGGTATCCCTGTACTCAGGAGATGTTGCTGAACACATATTAATGTGTTTTGTGGCACTGACACATAATAGGATCTATGAATTCATGCCCGATGTACAATGAATGTGAAAAACAAATTACTATCCATAACATTGACATAGGCTGGTGGTAGAATTAGTGCATGGAAAGTGTTAAAATACTACCATTTGAAATACCCTAGGGTGTCTAGTTTTCAAAAATATATGGTTTTGTGGGATAGAATACACTTTTTGGCTTCAAAAATGTCCCAAATGGGACATCGGCGCAGGTTTTCTGCACGTCAGAATTCCAAGTTGGAAAACCAAAAAGCGCACCTCTCAAATGTGGCCTTTTAACCCCCAAATAACCTAACCAACCTATACATGGGTGGTATCCCTGTACTCAGGAGATGTTGCTAAACACATATTGAGGTGTTGTTTGGTACTGACATATAACAGGATCTGTGAATTCATGCCCAAAGTACTATGTATGTGAAAAAAAATTACTATCCATAACATTGACATAGGCTGGTAGTATAATTAGTGCATGGAAAGTGTTAAAATACTACCATTTGAAATACCCTAGGGTGTCTAGTTTAAAAATATATATGGTTTTGTGGGGTAGAATACACTTTCTGGCTTCAAAAATGTCCCAAATGGGACATGGGCACAAGTTTTCTGCATGTCAGAATTCCAAGTTGGAAAACCAAAATGCGCACCCCCTAAATGTGGCCTTTTAGCCCCAAAACAAACCAACAAACCTATGCATGGGTGGTATCCCTGTACTCAGGAGATGTTGCTGAACACATATTGAGGTGTTATTTGGAAATATCCCTTCACATTTTAAGGTAATGTTTACCTAAATTGCAATATATGTGAAAAATTAAAAAAAAAGATTTTTTGCTGCAAACTTTGGCATAGATTGGTGGTAAAATGGCTACATGAAATGTGTCAAAATACCCCAAGTTAAATGCCCTGAGTTGTCTAGTTTTCAAAAATATGTACATGTTGGGGGTCATTCATGGATTTAGTACAGAAATCAGTGTTACAATGTCACTATCGCTAATTTTGAAAGAAAGGATTTTAAAATAGCTTTGCACCACTTATAGTTCTGGCCCTGTAACATGAATAAAAAAGCACAAAAACATAAAAACATGGGCTATTTCTGAACTCAGGACATATATTAGAAACTTTTTAGCAGTGTTTTTTTGTTGTCTCTTGTACATGAGTATACGATTTTTCAAATAAAAGTCATAAAAAAAGTATTTTTTCAATTTTTTTGCCATATTTTATTATTTTTTTTACATCAAATTATATGCTATTATCAAAATAATGGTATCAAAAGAAAGCCCTTCTTATAACGATAAAAACAATATATAGTTTGTGCGGGTACACTAAATGAGACAGAAATAAATTATAGCAAAACACAAACACCTCAGAAATGTTAAAACAGCCCATGTCACCAAGCGTCGGACAAGCCAAAAAAGTCATGTCACTAAGGGGTTAATATGTGTTCAGCAACATCTCCTGAGTACAGGGATGCCACGCATGCATAGGTTTGTTGGGTTGTTTGGGGGCTAAAAGGCCACATTTAGGGGGTGTGAGTTTCCAACTTGGAATTTTGACATGCAGTCAGCCTGCGCCCATGTTCCATTTGGATCACTTTTGAAGCCTGTAAAAATATTTCACCCCATCAAACCATATATTTTGGAAAATTAGACATCCTAGGATATTTAAAATTGGGGTATTTTAACACTTCCCATGTACTAATTCTACCACCAACCTATATCAACGGGTTGGGATGTCATTTTATTTCACACACATTGTAGTTCAGTCATGAATCTTCAGAATCTGGTATTTGCCACTGCCAACCAATACCTCAATATGTGTTCATCAACATCTCCTGAGTACAGGGATACCACCCATGCATAGGTTTGTTGGTTTGTTTTAGGGCTAAAAGGCAGCGTTTGGGATGTGCGCATATCCAACTTGGAATTTTGACATGTAGTCAGCCTGCGCCCATGTTCCATTTGGAACATTTTTTAAGCCATCCAATGTATTTTACCCCATCAAACCATATATTTTTGGAAAAAAGGCATCCTAAGGTATTTCAAATGGTGGTATTTTAATACTGTATGTGTACTAATTCTATCACCAGCCTTTGTCAAAATTTGTGGTAGTAAATGTTTGGAGTTTTGTTTCCACATACATTGTACTTCAGGCATGAATTCACAGATTATGATATATGTCACTGCCAAACAACACCCCAATATGTATTCAGCAACATCTCCCGAGTACAGCGATACCATCCATCTATAGGTTTGTTTGGTTGCTTGGGTGGTAAAAGGCACCATTTGTGAGGTGCACATCTCAAAATTCCAATGGAATTTTGACATGTAGTCAACCTGCGTCCATGTCCTATATGGGATATATCTATGAAGTCAGCCAATGTAATTTACCGTAGAAAGACAGACAAAATTGGGGCGCATGTACCGGGGAGAAAAACTGAAAAAAACAATAGTGCAACACAGTATATTCAATTGGATGTATTACAAGATGCTGAGGGGGTACACTCACAAACGAGAAATGAAATCAGGCTCATCAGAGTAGTGTGGTCATTCGGTTTAATCCTTTTATCTAAAAAACACATTAAAAAACCATTGCGCAGTGGCTGACAAAAGAAAGCCAATTAAAAAGCATAAATACACGTACAAAATATATGGCACTGAAAGTGCAACTTGTGTGAAAAAAGTCCTGAGGGTTAAACCTCTTTCCTGCTGCCACCAGGATGGGAGACTCAGGTACTTCTCTTGAAGATAAAGCAGCTTGGATCCACTTCTCAACGCGTTTCGCCGGCTGTGCTGTCGGCTTCCTCAGGAGATTTGATGCTTATGTGCAAATTTGCAGTAAAGTGATGAAAATTTGTAAGTGAAGGATGCCTTAAAAAGGCTCCATAAGGCTCATTAGCGTTTACACCTGTAAAGAAACACATTGTGAACAGGGCACTAGTCTATGACGCAAGTGGGAGGAGGAGAAACCCACTATGCGTCCAGACCATGCGCGATCACGTGACCGGGACCGGAGAGAGGGCCCACCCTCGACAACACTCCTCCCCATCTGAAACTGCCAATCTAAGCCTGGATGGACTCTCCGTGACGTTATACGAGATACGTTGGATATACAGTCCGGGGCACGTGAGCTCCTGTTCAAAAATGATAACTTTATTGACACATGCCTAACAGACCTGTGCACAAACGCCTTGCCTCTGAGATAATGAGCAATAGACCTATCACGATGAAGAGAGGACGGGATTAGAAAAAAGAAAGCATGACTAATAAAGTGGAATGTGACTAACTAAATGTAAAAAAGTGTATAACTGAGAAGAAGTGTGTATAGTAAGAAACTGAAATGGAGGAAGAAAAATGTGAATGAAATGGAAGTAGAGCTAATGATGTATAAGAGTTGATCTAAATAGAAAGCTGGGCAAGGAAATATATATGGTGCATGTTAGAGAGAGACAGGAATGAAAAGAAGTGTATGGAGTGGATGTATATAGTGAATGATGTATGAAAGAAAAAGGATAAATGTGGATATAATATAAAAATAGGTAAGATAATGTGTATAGTGTATAATAGATAATGTGTGTATACAACTAGTGAATATATGGAATAGGATGATAGGAAGGAAATAAATAAAAGAATATGTATGTAAAAAGTCTGAAATCGTGAAAAAAAGAAGAAAGAATATAAAGAAAAAATGAAAATATGAAAAAAATGAAAAAATGAAAAAAATAATAAATATAAAAATGAAAATAAATAAAAATTGAAATAAATATAAAAATAAAATAAAAATAAAAATAAAGATAAAAATGAAAATAAAAATAAAAATAAAGATAAAGATGGAAAAATAAAAAATATGTACTGTAATCTAAAAAAAATCATAATAGGCTCGGTGTTTGGCCATCAGAGGGTTTAAAAAAGTTTTTGTCAGTACCTTATTGTCCTCTGTGTATAGCGTTAAATCCCAAAAATCTATAGTATGATTTTGAATGTTAGAAGTAAAGTGGATGCCGTGCCGATTGTTATTTAAGTGCAACACAAAGTCATCCAGGGACTCCCTGTTGCCACGCCAAACGATCAGCACGTCGTCTATATAGCGGCACCAGAGCACCAAGTTTTCCCCGAATGGGTTGTTGTTCCAAATGTGGTCAGACTCCCAGTCCACCACAAAAATATTTTCATAACTCGGGGCGAACCTCGTGCCCATGGTGGTCCCGCATAACTGAAGATAATATTCACCTTCGAACCAGAAGTAATTATGATTCAATATAAACTCTATACATTTTAGGATGAAATGGCACTGTTCTGTTGCCATATTTTCATCCTTGGAGAGAGTATTCTGGACTGCTGCAATACCCTTGTCATGTGCAATCACTGTGTAGAATGAAGTCATGTCTACTGTTGCCCATAGAAAGTCATCTGACCATTGAAAGTCATTTAAAACACTCAGTATTTGTTTGGTGTTTCTAATATAAGAGGGAGCCAGGGGTACATATTTTTGGAGGAAGTGATCAACATATTGTGATGTATTACTAGTAAGTGAATCGATCCCACTAATGATCGGTCGACCTGGGGGGTTTAACGGATTTTTGTGTATTTTCGGGAGAAAATAAAAGACAGCAGTTCTTGGGTATTTATTGTTGAGGAACAGGAACTCTTTGTTATCAATTATACCTTGTTATTTTCCATTTTTTAGTAGTGAACATAGTTTATCACTGAAAATTTTAGTTGGATTATATTTAAGTTTTTTGTAAGTCGAATTATCACCTAAAATTCTATTGGGTTCTGTGATGTAATAGTCTTTACTCATCACTACTGTGGCTCCCCCTTTGTCTGCTGCTTTCACCACTATGTGATGTTTGTCTTGTAAATTTTTCAATGCTGTATGTTCAGACTTAGAGAGGTTAAATTTATTTTTATGGTCAGTATCAAGTTTTTCAAAATCTTTGAGCAGTAGATCTGTGAACACCTTTAAGTGTTCACTTTTCTCATTTTGGGGATAAAAACATGAATTTGGGCGCAAACCTGTATGTGTAAATTCGTTACCCTCTGAGTTTGTAGTGATTTCAGAATCTTTTTTTAGGAAGAATCTTTTTACAGATCATTTTCTGAGGAACCTTTGTGTATCCATAAAGAGATCAAACGTACTTAGGCCACTCATAGGTGCAAATTTTAGTCCCTTGGATAAAAGCGTGAGTTCTATAGGCTCTAAATTAACCCCAGAAATGTTAACTATTTCTTTAGTTTTAGTGTTATCATCTAGTCTGAGTCTGCCTCCCTTTCCTCTCTTTCCTATAATTCCCTGGTTCGCCTCTTTCTCTTTAGTGGGGATTGGTAAAGTGGTTCTTTGGTGTATTGGGAGGGGGTCTGTCTCCCATATACTTTCTTTTTGGGATGGCCCCTTCTCTAAAAAAGACCTATTGTAGTAGTAAGTTTGAACCGGTCTCTCTTCCTCTTTTGGAGGGTATCTATGTTGATTCCTCCCACTTTTTTCTCCTGTAAACGATCTTGGGTCCCTAGAGTTCATAGGTGTGACCTGTTTTCTATATCTCTCAGGTAAAAACCTCAAGCGATAGGGATTGTATTGTTTATGGTCTCTGTCATTATCTTGGAACTTTATATTCCTGAATGGGGGTCTTTCTTGTTGTCTACTATAATTGGAACTTCTATGTAAATCTTGTGGGCCCCTGTTGTGATAGCCAAAATCCTTCCTCCAGACATTTACACCATCTCTCTACTCTCTGTCTGATCTTGAACCCCACTTTCTATTTACACCTTTAAGATAATCACATTTATCTCTTTTTAGTTTTTTGCTTTTGTTGGAAGTGATGTTTTCTTCCAATCTTTGTAATCTTTCCTTCATAATGTAATTCTTTCTCTCTAGTGTTGATGGTTCTACTTTATTGGTAATTTCCTCCTCTAGTAATCTAGTCTCCCTCTCTATATCCTCCAACTGTGTTTGTTGGAACTCTACTAGTAGTTTCATTAGATCAAAGGAGCACCTATCTAAAATTTCATTCCATTTGGCTAGGAAGTTTTCCTTATCTAGTCCAAATGCGGGATTTTTTATTATTCTTAAACCTCTTGGTATTATTTTCAACTTCAAATATTGTTCCAAGAAGGTGATTTCCCACCACTTTTTAATTTCCCTCACGGCCAGTCTCTCCAGCTTATTGAAGAGTCCTGTCGAGGGGGTTTGGTCTTCAAAATCCCCTGCAAAGAGATCATCTAATCTCTTATTTCTAACTTCTCTCATATTTGCATAATAATCTCTGGTATATGCCATTTTAGCGTGCGTGAAATAAGATTTGGTGAAAAGTGTCAAGTGAGGAAAAAAACTTTTCATATGGAAGCATATGGAAGCATCGTTGCAATGCTGTTTGAGCACTGAAAGTAGCAAAAATCCGCTTTCAGTGCTCGTTTTGACACAGGACGGACTAAGTCCGTCCTGTGTCACTAACACCTCGCCACACAGGACGGACCTAGCACGTCCTGTGTCGGCAAGGGGTTAATCATGTGGCCCAGATTCAGAAACATTTATATGTCCCCAGGGCCGAAGCAAGGATTTTCATCTGCACAGGCGAAGGTGCACTTTGGTGCCCCCCTCCTCTGACCAGCCACGACTCCCACACCACCAACCCTCCATATATGTTATATATATATATATATAAAAGTATAATGGATAGTGTGGAAAATAAATACATCTAAATATTCAACTCACATGCTCTAAATTTGTCACCCTAACACACATTGAAACCCTTAAACACAAAGACACCCTTGCAGTCACATACACCACTTACACACACTTACCACTTACACACACACCCTTACACAGACACAGTGAAAGACTTACACACACACACACACACACCCTTACACAGACAGTGACACACTTACACCCTTACACAGTGACACACTTACACACACCCTTACACTGACACAGTGACACACTTACACACACCCTTACACAGAAAGTGACACACTTACACACACCCTTACCACTTACAAACAGTGACACACATAACCCGAGACACACTATTTTGCCAATCCAAATATGCCAGTATTTAGCCACTCAATGTGCCATTTAATATGCCAATATTTTGCCCCTCAATATGCCAGGATTTTGCCCCTCAGTATGCCAGGATTTTGCCCCTCAATATGTCAGGATCTTGCCCTTCAATATGTCCGGATCTTGCCCCTCAATATGTCAGGATTTTGCCCCTCAATATGCCAGGATTTTGCCCCTAAATATGCCAGGATTTTGCCACTTAATATGTCAGGATTTTGCCCCTCCCTATGCCAGGATTTTGCCACTCTATTGCCACTTAATATGCCAGGATATTGCCATTTAATATGCCAGGATATTGCCAATTAATATGCCAGGATATTGCCACTTAATATGCCAGGATATTGTCACTTAATATGTTAGGATATAGCCATTTAATATGCCAGGATAATGCCACTTAATATGCCAGGATATTCCCACTTAATATGCCAGGATATTGCCAATTAATATGGCAGGATATTTCCAATTAATATGGCAGGATATTGCCAATTAATATGGCAGGATATTGCCAATTAATATGCCAGGATAATGCCACTTAATATTTTCAGGATATTGCCACTTAATATTTCAGGATATTGCCATTTAATATGCCAGGATAATGCCACTTAATATGCCAGGATATTGCCACTTAAAATGTATTTTTGCAGGATAGATATTCACAATTTGTTCATATCATAGTTTTTTTTTTTTTAATTAAAAAGTAGTTTCCTTATATAACTTAAATAATTTAAAACCATAACCATTCTTATGCCGTCGCATAAGAATCCTGGACAAAGCAAAGCTCATTGTGGTTGGTTCTACAAAGGATGTGTAAAATATGTGAATCCAATTGTTTAGTACTGCACATTTTAAGATGTATGAGGACTTGGCATCAGAGTGTGAAAGTTGGGAAAATAAATATTCCTGCTAATTGCTAGAGAAGTTTGGTCCAATGTTAATATTTATTTGTAGCTCCCAAGGTATGATTAAAGAGAGACTTTAGTCAGTAATGTCACTTCCAGCTGAGGTTCTTACAAGCTACTTAGGACACCTATTTATCCAGCTGGACATCACAGGCCTGTGATGTTTTGACATCACAGGCCTGTGACCTTTTACTTACTCCAGTGTTTTGCACCCACCTCCCTTAACCCTTTAAGGACCAGGGATTTTCCTGGGCCAAGGACCAGAGCGTTTTTACAATTTTAATACGCGTTTTTTTAAACATAATTTTCCTCTCTATCATTTAACGCACCCATACAAGTTATATGTTGTTTTTTAAAGGACAGTTAGAGCTTTCTTTTGATACCCTATACATAAAAATGATTTACATTTTAGTATTAAAAAATACATATAAAAGAGGAAATCTTTGAGGAAAAAAAAGTTTTTCCCCATTATTTTCCCAATAATAAGCTACATAACTAGTGCAACACTAACCCACTTATCCCCCCTAATTAACTAACTAATAAAAAAGAAAAATATTGGTTCCCAAACCACCCATAACAAAAAAAGACAGAAAAAAACTCTGAAGAGTGCGATGTCAGATCAGTAAAAATCATGCAACAGGCATGCAGGGGTTACATTTTATTAAATAAATATATTAAAATTACCTTTATTTATTAAAAAAAACTTTATAAATTGTAAAAATAAAAAAATGTGTTAAAAAAACCTAAATGAGGGCCATAAAGTGGAAGGAAACTGATCACAGTTAAAAACTGTGATCAGCAATGAAAGGGTTAATTTTTATTTTTTATTTTTTTTACCTGTGTATGTAATTAATTTATTTTTACTTACAGGTCACTCTCTGTGCTTCACTATAACAATGTGAAGCACAGAGAGTGAATTAGAGGCAAAGTCAGTGTGTGAACACACTGACTTTGCATCTAATTTGCATGTTATCGCGGTGATCCCTCAATCACCGCGATCACATGCCCGGAAATGCACCGATCGGGTCCAGGAGCTTTGCCTTGGGTGCGAGGCTTAGTCCTGGACCCGTTGCAGACTAGCTGGCAGTGCGCACGGAGCGTACCGCCGGCTAGACTGCATGACGAGTTAACTCGTCATAAGGTCGCTAATGATGCGGCTCTTATGACGAGTTAACTCGTCATAAGGTCGGGAAGGGGTTAATAACATCTATCATATATATGTTTGTTTTTAGGTGAAATTATTTATCTTCGGTTCCTTGAAGGAAACCTAATGATTTGAATTGTACAAAATTGTATTGTTTTGTGAATATATTCAACGCATGTTTAAACAAAACACACAAGCATTGACATTGTGCGCTCTAGTCAGCATTTGATAAATCAATGGCTCCCACAATATTTATATATCATTTTTTTGGGCTTAGATCCACCTCTGCCCTTAATACAGTTATGTTTGCTGCCATATTTTCTTTTTTTCTCAATAATATTGTTAGCTACATAAGTAAAATTTAGCACAATCACATTACCCTGCCATCTGTTATTGGAAATGTAGATATATTGCCTGAATTACAGGGATGGAAGCTTTTTTTCTGATTTTCTTTCTGTTCTTATTTTGCTAAGATGAAGGGACAAGTAATATCTTTAGAAGAAAAATGAAATCAATAGTGCTGTTATACAGGGTCAAACTATAAGATATCTATCACTTTTTTATATAGATTTTTCCATTACTTTTTTCATATGAGATGAAAGAGAGAAGCAGCAGTAATATTAGTATACATATTTCAAATCCCTTATTGTAACAATGCGGTAACAATATCAAAGCTAGTGAAACCTTAAATGTGTTTTATTTCTCTCTCACTCTGCTCTTTCTGCTATGTACATAGATTAAAGGTTTGGAATTTCCTTTTTGAAACAAACAAAATTCCTCTACTCTTCATGGCTGTGAATGTATTTCAATGTATCGTTAATAAAGACTCGCTCCATTCAGGTCCCATGATGTCTCTCATATATAAAGCATCAGTACCTCTAACATTTTATCATTTTTAAACTAAACTATAAACAAAGAAGTGGAACACTCTAAGTAAAAAGGTAGTCCATGGTACGTGAGCATGTTTTATTTGTATCTCATTCTGATGAGCATGCAAAGGAAGCTTGAGTTTTTTTTTTTTTTTATAATAACTGTTCCACTAAGTAAAATTTCACAATCTGTATAAAAGTGATTTTATATCAGAGTTTTAAAAGTGGAGCAATAGACAAAGTACCTATAATTAAAAGATGTCTGGGAGCTGCTGATGCTCCTGATAATGATCATAAATTATAATTGATGGGGTTGGGAGCCAAATGGCTCCCAGACCTGCTAAAATGAATGGGCCAGGAACTTGCCCGTTAATAAATAATATGCCTCCACAATGAAGGGCGGTTATCATTAACCTCCCCATACACTGAAAATAAATATTCCAGTGGCTTGTCCAAGGCTCTCGGAATATGAATAAATAGCAGCCCTCCCATAAATAGTACCCAGGGGTTTGCTCAAGACTCCCAGGCATAAATCATTAAAAACAATTAAAATGTTAATTCCCCCCTATCCTGGGGCATTGTCACTGATAACGTAACTAAATTGAAATTACCCTACCTACCACCCTACCTGTACCTTAGCCAAGTAGGTGGGGGTGAATCATAAATTTGCCCCCACAACCTGTAAAAACAAACACCCTTTAAGTACTGTGAGGGTGAAAATCACTGCCCAACACCCTGGCACACAAAGGGTGCCCTATAAATACAATGTTACCTGTATCCAGGTTCTAAGAATGATCAGCAGCACCCTTGATCCTCATCTTCCAGCCCAGGAAATGGGTCATCCAGAAAAAACACACCTATTACTAAAAAATCTGTGCCGGAAAAAAAATGGTAATATTTTATTTACAGATTTTTATTTAGAGGTTTAAGAATTGTCTCCCTACCTGGCCAAGGTAGAGGGAGTGGGAGTGGTTAATTAATTTAATTAAATATTATTGTTCAGGGCCAAGAGGTGAGGACGAAGGGAGGAAATTATAACCTCCCTTCATGTGAGGGAATATTATTTGTTAATAGTGTCCCTGGCCCATTTATATTAAGGGGTATGAGAGCCATTTGGCAGACTCCCAGCCAAGGAAATGTCATGGGGGAGGGGGGGGGGGGCGGGGGGCTGTGAGCCAATAAGCAGGCTCCCAGCCGTGGCACTTTTATTGGGGGTTATTTATAATGGGGGAGGCTGGGAGCCATTTAGAAGGCTACCAACCTTTCTAATAGTAGTGGAGGACAAGGACCACTTGCCACTCAAGAATAAGCTATAATTGGTGTTCATTCATTTCTTGTATCTTGTATGTAATTTTCTGTGTTAAATAAGCATAGATCCCTATTCATGTCAGTGAACGTTGTCTATTTAATCCAAATATTCTCTCAGAAAGATCAGGCCTGATATCTCTATCTTGTCTATTTATTAACCTTCCTGTCAGTCTGCATGCATTTAATATCTGTACGGCAAGTAATATATAAAAATACAATATAATTGTACTTAAAATATCATCCTAATGTTGACATGCAACACTTGGGCACAGTTACACTTTTAATACCCACTTGTGGTAATATTGCTAACACCTGATCTGCTTTGGCAGTCACTGTCTGACACATGCTCAGTATGTTAATTATGGTTCAAGTTGTTATTTTCCTGCCAACACTACTGTGCATCTTTGTGAATATTCATTACAGTACACAGTGTACAAAATCATAATGACAGATACATTCCATTTACATTGTGCCAGTTTCTCTTCTCACACATTGTGTCCTAAAATGTGGCGCTAAATCTGTTCCTTTGCCTGCTTTATTACATAAAAGTGACTAGAGCAAGAAAAATGCAGCCAGGTAAACCAAGATATACAGTGTAGATAGATCGTTGTCCATGAATTTTAGTTCAGTGCACTCTGGAGAACTTTTTGTCAGCTGAGATTTTTTAATGGGACAGGGATCCTTGTTGAAATACAGATCCCTTTTAAATTTCACATTTTATCTCCTTGAACTAACAGCTTGGGACACAGGACTGAGAATGCTAATGTGGTGTGAAATCATTTCTGCATCTGGTACAAACAGCACAGCCCAGGATATATGTTATGTTCTTCATGCACTCAGATTGTATTTTATAGCGAGGGCTCAGACTATTGTATTTAATCCCAGAGACTACAGAGTCTGCTCAATAAACAGAGAATTGCAGGGGATTAGGATGGGGATTTCATACTTTAGACCACTATAGCTGAAAAGAGACACATTTTTCAACTCAGCGACTTTGGACCTAAGTTTTAAATCCCCATCTCAATTACCTGCAATTCTATGTTTATTGAATATATTCTGTAGTTTCTGGGACTAAATACAATAGTCTGAGGCCTCAGAGTTGAGAGGAACATTCAATCTCACCAATTTAGCTATACCTTATGCAGGGACAATCCTGGTTCGCTTGCTTAGCGAGGGGAACACAACAGGTTTGTACATGCACAATGTATAGTTAAAATGGAGAGAAAACCACACCCCACCTCATCTCACCTTTTAGTGAATATACTCCAGACTCCAGAGAGTGAGCAAACTAAATTACATACACATCAGAGAGACACACAAGTTCAAGGTGAACATAATGACAAATTTGTGTCAGATTTCAGGTGGTCAGTGAAAGTTTTACGACACGTGTGATGCAGTTTAGATAAGTGCTGTCACTATAAACTACTGTAACTAATTAATACTGCTTGCCTATTCAATATCTGAACCATTAAAATATTTTGTATTATTAACTTTATTTTGGCCTGGTGGATTTATAAAGATGTCACCCTGGCAAACCTAACAAACTCTATGGAGGGATATCGCTTTTAATAAACTTTAGTGTGGAAGTGATGCACTGGGATCAAAGAGTTAAAAACTGAAGACTTCCCATGTCCTTAAACTCTCAAGAATAACTCAGAGCGAAGAACAGTTTAGCCTGATGAATAACCTGATAGAGGAGCCATAAAACAAAGCAGTGGTTCATCAGACATAATATTGATTATTTTGGTAGAGACAAAACATACTGTGTTTGACAGCAGAAAAAGTGACTTTGAGTGAGATTATAGAGATGTTTCATCCTGTGTAATACAAATTGTGCTATCTTAGTTTGATATGGCATTAAAAAAGGATGGAGACATTACAAGTAATTGAAAGTGAAAACTAAGTGTTATATAATCTATTTGTATTAATAGTTAAGCCAATATATAGCTGAAATACTGATTTGCTAAACTAAAGTATTAAGAGAGACAATATGTACCTGAAATATGTCTCTTTGTTAGCTTGGCTGAAATAGCTGGAAGCCTCAGGTGTTTGTGTGATTTGCTGGGGAGCACAATGCGTAAATAATTGGCTTAGTGTAATACTGTTTGGTAGCTGTTTGAACAATAAATTCTCGCTTGTTGATATCCACATACAAGTGGATGAATAATTTGCTACTTATTCCTCTGACTCTCAAAGGAACTGCAGACTACATATTTGTCACATCAGGATTACAAAGAAAGATGCTAGTCGTGTATTTTGTCATTAAAAGCACAGTAAAGCCTCATGAAAAAATAGTTGATAGTAAAAGCGGCATTGGATATAGATGGTCTCTTATACTTTCTTTTTTTCAAAGCTTGAAGTTTGTAAAATGACTCATCAACTTTTTCATATTTGAACAAGTTTTTATTATTACGTACAATATAAAATGTGCTACACTTGTAATCTTTGGATAAAGCATAAAACGTGTGCTGAATAAAAAAAACATACTTAGCTTATTTTTGGCTTGTTGTTTTTGAGTCTTCTGAAAAAGATTTTTATGACCTGTTTTTTTCTTTCAGTAGGATTCTGGATCATTTTCAGGCTATTTTTTCTGTTTGAAATCATCTGTAGGATATAATGGGGAATTTGAGGCTACCGCTTCAGTTCATTGTATTTCGGACGTGTTTATGCTGCATTCAGTTTCTGAAGATATTGGTGCGGAATCCGCTATGATTTCCATATTGGGAACATATTCAGAGCACAATGGGTCTATGGTTGTGCCCGGAATCCATATGCAATTTGGAGGCAACTTTTTGGACCTATTTTCATGCGTATTAGTCAACTCACCAATCTTCTACCCCCCCAAGTAGATTTTAGAGGTGCACCAAATATGGGATCAAGTTATATGAGAACCAATACCGCCAAACACTTTTTTAAATGACTAAATGACTATAGATATGGAAAGTTTAATTCATGTAAAGCAACAGAGACGTTCTGTCAGAGTTCTCAGATTTGTCAGATATACAATTAGAAACTCAATTTCACTGAACTGAGTACTGAAGAGATGAATAGGAAGGCTTTAATACAAAAGTAGTAGATTAGCTGTTAGGTAGCAATTAGCAGGCAGATTTAGCAGGCAGAGAAACAACAGTCCAGCAATATATAAACAGTAGTAACCTTCCTGTAGTTTATTTGGTGAAGATAATATGAAAAGGCTGGGTAATCAAGCTGAGAATAGATAGTCCAGTAATATTGATGTAAACGTTGAAATTATACCTGCAGTAGAAACGTAAACTGGTATAGCAAATTGAGATTTAGAAGAAGGGAATCCGTTTAACAAGCCGTGGTCAGGATTTTGGAAGTCCCAATATCGATTAAGGCAGGTCCGAGTCAAGGTTTGGAGAAATCAGTGTGGTCGTGGGGAAGCTGAGGTCTGTACACAGAATATCCAGTAAGGTAAGTTGAGCAGGCACGTCTGTAACAGGTTGTAACAAAATAACGTAACACTAGCCTCGTGGCGCGGCTTCCCTATGAGGCAAGGGAAGACCGCGTCATAGAAGGGGCGGAGCCTCTGATTGCAAAACACGGAAGTAACCGTAATCGCGATCAGTAACCCTGATGGACCTGACAAGTTCTAGAAGATGAAGAGATACTTTTAAATCCATTTCAAGAAAACATGTAGACAAAAAAACTACATTGGAAGCTTCCCCAGAATAATCATAATTGCAATTATACTATAAGATTTCTTTAAAAATTTCCTGTATTAAAGTCTTTAGACAAACTTTTGGTAACTACACCACCAAAATACTTTTTTTTTAGAAGGCCCAACTTTGCTGGACTAAGGGGATCGATTGAACATTTAACATTTAGACTGGTAACGATTGTTTTTTGGACTAAACACAGAAGACAAGCGGAATTCCTTTAAGCATACATTACAAAAGTACACATCCCAATATATACCTTTGGGAAACAAAGCAAAAGACACAAATCAAAACCAATGTGGTTTACCGGTAACATGAAACAGGAAATACAAAACAAGAAAAGGGCATTCAAACATTATAAAAGAAAAGGGATCAGCATTATCATTTATAGAGTACAAAGATGCCAACAAAGCCTGCAAAAAGGCAATTAAAATGGCTAAATTTGAAAATGAGAAAAGGATTGTCAAGGAGAGTAAAACTAACCCCAAGCATTTTTATAAGTATATAAATGGAAAAAAGCTAAAGAGGGAAAATGTTGGGCCCTTGTTATCCCAAATGGGAAATTTGGTAAGTGAGGTCAGAGAGTTTATACTACGGAAGAACGGATGGATGAGCCCCTGAAACTGAAAAATACGGGACAGTCACTGCAAAAATGGGATTGGCTGACAGGAAAAAGTGCTAATTAAGATAGACAAGGCTCCAGGGTCAGATGGTATACACCCGCGGATCTTTAGATAATATTGATGTTTTTTCTTTACAGGCAGGGCGAGGACAGAGTGGGGGACTGGACAATTAAGTGTCAAATGAGGTTCAATTTAGACAATTGTAAAGTTATGCATTATGGGAAAAATACTAACAAAGCAACATAGACTTTAAATGTAAGGACAGAGAGAAAGCAGACATTTGAAATACTTTTTACAATTAAGTGGCAAATGAATGTGAGCGCCACTTTGTTTCACCTTTTCATTTATTTATTTTTTTGATTACATCATCTTTATTGATTTTCTCTCCTTTTTCATTACAACATAAAACAACACATAACAGGTTCTACAGATCTATCAGCCTGGATGAGCAGTCTCCTCATCTTGCTAACAAATTAATTTCTTATGGGCCTTATAGACCAGGGTCCTGTTTCTATCAAAAATAAGCTAATAAACCTGAGTAACAATTAAACACAGGGAAGCCACCCCACCGAGAAGGTATGTTTGTTACTTCTAAATGTTATCTTGATGCTCATACTCTTAGTCTTAGCACTGATTTTTCCTTCTTTATCCATCATACTTAATTGATCATATCTAGCCACTCCTTAATATAAATGCTGTTTGTATTGGCTCTCTTGTTTAGCCATTTTTGGCCCTTTTCCATTTCCCCTTGAAACATTAATTTTTTTTTAGGTTTAGCCAATTTAAGTTATCGCTGATTTTCCAGTTTCTGGATAATACCGTCTGTGTTGCTATCATAAAGTGCGTTGTCATTAATTCAGTTTTTCACCTTTTTCTTGTTCATTATTTGTTAATTTGTTTACAGATTCACTGTGTAACATGTGGAATGTGCTAGACATGAAGTACATTCTAGTATTTTCTGCCCTTCATACCAAGTATTTTTTTTATATTGAAACTACTGATAACCATCACTTGGAGATTAGGAAAGAACGACATGTTAAATTACATTTCAGTCATTACTCTAAAACTCATTACTGCATGTATGCTGCAGGAATTTTCTGCTGACTACAGTCGCTGCTTGTAGAATTGATTGCAAAATTTTACTTAGGACGTATGGAGTTTTATTTGGCCAGATAGTGTAAAATCTCTATTAAAGTAAGTAAATAGTTAAAAATGTGTTACTTAGGTCAAATAAAACAAATTAAGAAATTTTGATAAAATGTAAGGAAATTGCTTTTCATATATAAGAATGTTTCTGCTCCGCTGGTATTTAAAAGGTTATAGAAATCCTTTAAAATGTACATATAAATAATAGTCATAAACTAAAAAAAAGAAAATACATTATCTTATATTGATGGGTGAAGTAATATTCACTGATGTTTATGTGAAAATAATATGAGTTGATTCAGGAGATTTCAAGTTATTTCAAAATCTTTGCTATGTAATAGATTTCTGTATGTAATTCATTGAGATTTGCTAATACTTTATTAGTAATATTTAACTACATATTTGGCTGCAGTATTACTAAGGTACTGACTATATGCATCATTTTCTGATTTTTATAACTCACTGAATTCTAGTTATGCATAAAGGCACAGCCATTTTATTAGTGCAGATAAAAAATACAAAAAGTCCTGAAACCAAATAAGTTTAGCAATTCTCTGCATAGAACATATTATTATATGCATAATATAGTGTGGAAAAATATCCCAAGAACTGAAACTAAAAAATGTTCTTCCAATAAATTAAAATGTATGACAGTTACTGCAATTCTTAATCATATGTTGTATCTGTGTACATAGAATAAAAATGATTCATTTATAATGTAATTCTATAGAGTCTTAAACAAAGTACTGCTAGTATTCTGTAGTAATTAATGCCAACCTTAGTATGGATTGGATAGTAGCAATGTATTGATTATCAGTGTATCTTTCATTTATTCAAATTGCCAAAATTCGGTTAACATAATCAATGTAAATATAACAAAGTAATTTGGGCCTCTTTTGAAGATGAAATAATTTGTGAGTAATGAAGAAAAATAAGCATAATACAAAATATGAAAACATCAAAGAAGTTTAAAAAAATTATAGTTATTACAATAGATTTCAGATACCATATTGTAAATGTCTAGGACAGACTGTGACATTCACGGCAGGGATCTTCCATTTATTAAGTGAAATGCACTCTAAGGCCAAAAGACATGTATAATCAGGCAGAAGCTCACTTACCGTATATAACATACACTTAGTCCACCTCTGCCTGATTAAAAGTGGCCTTTTGGAGCATCAATTCTGACGTAACCAGCTCTATCCATCAATGGAATGCACGCATCAATTGTGCACCAATAGCTAAGAAAGAGATTAATATCCCTAGCTGAAGGTGTCTTTTGCGTTTTAAATGTCACACACCGATCAGCAGTGTCTGACGTTGTTTAAACAGTGAAAATCCCTATTCAAAGTAGCAATACATTACACATAAAAACACAAATTTGCTAACAACAAATCTACTTTTATTCTTATTGCATCATGCACCAGATTTTTTAAGATTATTTCTGATATACATATTTAAGATTGAATTATTAAAACATATTTTGATTTTATTTTAATATTGTTGCAAAAGTATGGTTATCTCTAACAATAAGTCAGGAACCATCTCTCATTTTTGACCCAGTGCTCATTTCAGCAACAGAGCCCTAGACAATGGATCATATGAGTTGTTTTGGGGGAAAATATTAGCATAAAGTTCAAAATACAAAAAAAATAATGTGAGATGTTCTACACTGTGAACATTTGTGGATGATGTAGGTATTAATGACTGATAGATCATGCTTTTCTATTAAATTGATGTGTACTAATGCTAATTTGATTTGTGTCATGATACGCTTTACGCTAACAAATACAATATTTTATTAATAATCGGATCTTTCTTATCAATTCCAGCCATCTAGTCTAATACGAGTAGAAAAAAACAAAAAAAGTGAAGAAATAATGGAAGTATTTCACAGCAGTAATAGAAACAAAGTTCTATTTGCGCCCACCTGTGGAGTGTTTCATTGTGTGTTTTGTCTAATCAGATCCATACAAGAATAATCATACTTCATACCTCTGGCTGAGGAGTACTAGCAGGGCCTAATAAAGTAGAACAAAAAATATCCATTTCCAAAAACTGCTATTATAAGGTCACCGTGTCACATATATAAATTACTATTATATTTTGTTACTTTTTGAGAGTACCATGTTTAAAAGCTTAAGCTTTTCATTATGATTTAAGGATTACAAAAACATTATATTACTGAGATATCAACAATAGGAAATATTGCAGCAAAGAGCACTCTCCTTTGTTGCTAGGCTAACTTTTTGTACATGTAAGAAGTGCTTAACCCCTTAGTGACAAGATCTTTTGACCTTGTCTTTTCCTTGGTGACAAGGGCTGTTGTGACATCTCTGGGGTGTTTGTACTTAGCTGTAATTTTCTATTTTGCCACATACTGTACATACACAAATTATATCTTGTTTTTATCGTCATAAGAAGGGCTTTCATTACATACCATTATGTTCATCATATCTTATAATTTAGTACAAGAAAAATCATAAAATATGATGAAAACCCACTTTTTCTAACTTTGACCAAAAAAATAGTTTACACAAATACAATCATAAAAAAACCACTGTCTAAATATTTTCAAAATATTGTCCCGAGTTCAGAAATCTGCTTCTTTCCATGTTTTTCTGCAGTTTTTTTTGCGAGTTATAGGGCAAAAATCAAAAATAGTGTTTTTTTGTTTTTTCCTACAGTGATCTTTAGACCCCAACCCGAACCCTAAATTTAACCCTAACCCTAAATTTACCCCAACTCTAACCTTTATGCTAACCCTTAATATATTCTAATTTTTATTTAAGTGTAACCCTATCCCTTATGCTAAACCTTTTTTAATATTAACCCTAACAACTATTCTAACCCTAACCCTAGATTTTAACTAATTAAGTCATTTTTTTTTATTGAAATGTTGCTGCCTGCAGCGTCAGAGAGACGGAAGTGAATTTTTTTTCACTTCCAACGCTCTACCCACAAGATTTCAGCAGCCATACTGGAGGAGCATGCTGCTCCTCCAATATGGGGCCCACAATTGTTTCGTGGAGCAATCATGGGTGCCCTATAACCGAAATTTCAGTGCTGTCTAATGCCTCGACATTGAGGCAATAAAGTGTTCCACTGCAGGACATGTCAGGCAAGTCCATTGTCGCGAAGGGATTAATGGACAGAAGATAAGTAACTGGAAAAAAAGGGTATTTTTTGTTGGTAGTGTGTTATAAAAAAAAAAGAGTTACCAGACTGTAAACCACAACCCAGAATATATAAACAAATACACTACTAAAGCACTACTGTAGCATTATTCAAGCCACTGAAATAAATGCAGCACATCTCGTTTTCTCCCTTAATCATTAAATAAGTCTACAATACATTCACCTAGAACATTCATCCAACCAGCTGTCTCAGTCACGCCAAAGCACTATTACTAACTGTTCCATGCGAGCAGGGAATTCTACGTCATAAATCTATCTCTCACTGTTCATCTAATATGGTCTGTAATTTACTTTAATGCTCTGTACTAAGTGCTGTGTAAATAGTTGGTGTGAGGTAATTTAAAGCTAGAAGGCTTTCATTCAACTGCTGTTAGGAAATGCCATCCAGCACGCTTATTTAGTAAAATTCCCCAACTCAAAACTGCTTAATTTTATATAAAACAAGATGGAGTCTAAAGTAATTATAATAAACAAAAGATTTGTTCGCAAAAAAAAAATGAAACCAAATTTCAAATGCATTTGAGCTTCCAGATGCAAGGAGTCTTTGGTTTTCAGAATGAGAGTTTTTTTTTTCAACCTTATTCAGCCTACATTTTCTAAAGAATGTAACTCCTGAAGCCTAAGCAAGCATGAGCAAATTATGACTCTGACATTTATATACAACATGGTTTCACATTTCTCTTTATGTTCTTAGTGCATGTTTTAAACTACTTTGCTCGGCCTACATTAACATATATTACAAACAATCCATATGACAGAATTTGAAGTTATATTTACTTTTGGCAGCATCGTCAAAATATATTTCCATAAATGTTAATGCAAATGCTATCATGTTTTTATTATTCAATATACTGCAGAAATCAAATACTAACATTGTTTTTGTTTAAGCCTTCTTGAAATGTCTTTCATAAACCATTACTGTATTTCCATCTAGGAGTCACTTTCGCGGTGTGTTGTCAATAAATCAGCTTTTTAGTTGCTTGCTCTTATATTGAGGCACTATACCATTTGACCTTGGCAGTTTTGAATGTAGTGATTTGGTTTGCTTTATCAGGCGTCAGTGGCTGTGAGCCTTAAATAAGTATGAAATGCATTGAGATCTGATATCGAAACCAATTTTCTGAGTCTAGGTAGATATACTTGCGGGAACGTTCTGCTCTGCTTGTTTCAGCTTTGTCACTTTGTAACTTTTAGACTTTATTGTATCTATTAGTTCTGAAGTTCTTTATCATTCATTTGAATTGTTTAACATACATATATTAAAACCTTATTTTGCACTTATATAATACATATTTAATCAAAATTCATTTATCTTGTCAACAAAATATTTGCAGTAATTTTTAAAACTTTAGATATAACCAAAACACACACATTGTTCAATTCCATTTATTGTTTGCAATGTCATCCTGGATTGTGTTTAATAATACCCTTGCTATCCACTGAATTTTAAGTGGAGTGGTTTTTCCATCACCTTTATCCCACCAGAACTTATGTTGTGTTGCTCTCATGCACCCTCAAGCCTCAAGCAGAAAGCCTTTACCAACCTGTGCTCAGGTTAAGGACAAAACAGCTACCCATGAGTTGATTATCGGGCTCTGCACTTCTGTCTTAAGTTTTTTTTTAAAGACTGTCTTGGGCAAATGGTCCATGAAAAAAGGGGTTATAGAAGCTCCACTCAAAATGGAGAATTCACTACCAAGTTACAAATCATATATCAAAGTTGTAAAAATGTTTCTGCTACTTTTACAGCTCTGCTATTTTTGACATAAGGTTTTGCAACACCATCAATATTGGTTTTACATAGTTTAAAATAGTATTTGTAACATAATAATATTTCAAATTTAACTGTAAATATTATAGGATGTCATTAAGTATTATTTAGTGCATTTATTGCTGCCAACCAATCAGAACCTAAGATTTCTTTAGGTAAACAGAATTCTTCCAGCATTCCATTGTGCAAAAAAAGAGGAATTATACACATACAAGAGAAAATTTTGCTTTTTTATTTATTACAAAACTACTGAGCAGATTAAAAACATAAGGGCCTACTCAATATGCACCAATTTTCAACCTCAAAATGGTGCCTCCAAATAGCAGACATATTCAGATCGCATCAGTACCTGAATTCCGTGTTACTCAGGCCACACGTGCTACTCAGGCCACACAAATAAAAAATAAATATCCCCAAAATAAACATTGAGGGCCAGGGCAAGTAGCCCAGCCCCCCTATAACAATAAACAGGACTGGAAGCCCTGATACTATACATTGGGGGCCAGGACTACTTGTGCTAGAACCCCATGTAATAAAAAATGGTTCCTGACCAAATACTATACATGACAGAGAAAAAAACACAAAGATTCTCAATGTGATTTGCGTGAGGAGGAGCCAAAGTGTGGAAACAAATTGATGGGCAAAAGCAGCAACATTGGATCACTCACTGAAACTGTGTAAGATGGACCAATTGTTGAATATTTTCAGAAGTGGATAGCTACATACTTAAATGTAAGCAGATATGTATGTGTACATTAAATACCCTTATTTTTATATTCCATTTCCATAACGTTCCATCCATTTTGGATACACATGCAATTTTGCTCATTATCGAGATATATGAGACAGGGTATTTTTCATATGATCATAAAGACATCTACCAATGCCATTACTCTATGAGCCTGGAACAATAGGCTCCAAAGAATGTGAGTGCCTGTTTAGGGGGTTTTAGATACTTTAGAAAACATCTGTGCATTTCCAGTCAGACACTAAAATTGGGTCCGAACAAAAATAACAATATAAAGAATTTATGTATATAGAGCGTTTGGATGATGTTTTTATAATGCAACAATTATTAATAAAATAATAATTAATTTATTGAATATAAAATAAAGATCAAACAATAAGCAAATTAGCGTAACAACAAAATACAATATCAATAGATGTTAATCATAATTCACATGTATGACTTATAACATATGTAAATAGGATAAAACATGAATTATTCAGCTCTGTAGCTATAACAACATGCATGTAGTATAATTTACTATGCAGTTACATTTCTGACCACAAGATGGCCATGCATTTTTATTTAGATACAACAACACCTAAATTGATAATGATTAGTAGTTAAAATAGTTAATGATATGAGTACACCATAATTACCTACAAATTACCAGCATATACTCTGCCCGGTAAATGGCAATGTATGCTTTCTAGCTTAGACTATAAAAATAAGAATCTTTGATCATCTCTGGAGATTAGATATTACATATTTGGGTGAAAAGCTAGACATATAGATCCCATAAATTGTGGGATTTAAGTTTAATTTACTCAAATATATATATACTAATTACATCCAGAAAAATTGAGATTATGCTATAAACAAAGTACCACATTTATACATTACTGGCAGAGGTTGATTTGCAGTTGAGACTCCTTCCATTGAAGAATATATAGTGAACATGTGCTATTAAAAGCCTCATACTCCTGAGTTCTCCCCAGAAGGAGAGAGACTCTTTTTTTTAGCCCTTTTCTAAAACATTCCCATCTCTCAACCCACTAGTGGCAGCTCTCCCCCTCTTCCAAAATCAGTCTCTCCTCAAGGCTTTTTCTACACCTCTACTCTCAAGTTATCAACCAACTCTTATCTCAGACTCAGGTGTTTTTAATTTAAATGAGATGATGTCATGATTTATAGCTATACCTGGATTGTGAGTATAATGTAAGAAAATATATATGTTGAAATGTATAGTAGTAATACAATTTCAAATTAGAGTAAGTATTCTTATCAATATTCTTATTCTTATCATTCCTCATTAGATTAAAACGCATAATAACATTTATACCACACTAATAAAACAATAAAAAACAACAATTTAATGAATATGTAGGATTAACTGCACTTTACATATTTATTAGTGAAGGTGTAATGTAATTATGTATTTTAATGAGCATTTTAAATCAACTAGGAGTGTTTATAATAACCCTTATTAGATTCTTCAAATCTAAGATCCAAATAATCTCACAGTATGTGTCTCCAGCCCCCCTTTCTCCATTTGTTCATATATAGGCACAGCTGTGTCTGCATACATTCAATTACATGTGGCTAGAGTCATAAACCTACCACTAACAATGCCCACCTTATCTGTTCTAGTCTGTACCATGAACATCTCTACCAATCTTTTCAGTAACAGATTTAGTTTCAGAGAACAGAGTTAGGATTTGGAAGACTTTCTTTTATCCTCAGAGACACAGAATAAGATGTGAACACACAGAAAACTGACACAAAATGGATGCTGCTTGCATCTACCGTATTTGCTCGAATATAAGACAAGGTTTTTTTCAGAGCAAATGCCCTGAAAAAGACCCCTCGTCTGATATTCAAGGTCATCTTATAATCTGACCTCAAATCGAGGTCAGACTAAAAGACTGGAATTCAGCGACTTTGGATGATCCAAATCTGTTTTGGGTCAGATCAGTCTATATTGGGTAGACCCTTTAGGATGAGCATAGGGAATCTCATTTTTATTGGTATTAATCCATTTTATTGGTATTAATCCATTTTAACCTTAATAAATAAGGACTGATATGACATACTGTTGATTTTGTAAGATATATTTTATAAGGCTCAAAAGAAACAAGGCCTTAGGAGTTCTAAAACATAATACTGTATTATTACATCGAATAGCAATGGACTAATGCAGCTGAATTGTCCTTTTTTTGGTCACTTTGATTGGTCACTTTGCCTTCGAGGGTTTCTAGTTTTGATCATATCAACTTGATCCATAAAATACAGACATGCAGACACACATATAAATCGTGCTTAGTCTCTAGGCTTCTTCGGTAGTGCAGTGACAATAAATCTATTCTTGCTGTGAAGATTTGCAGCAAGATTAAATATGCACAGAGCAATAAATGAACAACTCTGAAACCAACTCATGCTGACATTTACAAAATCAAATTAAGAGTGTATGCGACAACAATCAGCAGGCAAAGTCTGTATGCTTGAGATGACTTTCCCTTTGCGGCACATGCAGAAGAAAAAAATGATGGATAAGTGGTCAGATTTTAATGTCCGACTATTCCACCCACCAAGTAGTGAAATCAGAATAGTTGCAACACTGAGACTTCAATAAAAGCTAACCTCAATTTTGTATCTGCTCAGATATAGAATATAGCACAGTAAAGCACCTATAATAATTTTGTTTTCTAAACATGCATGATGGTACCGTATGGTTCCTATTAGCATATTGTTAGCTAAAGAAAGAAGATGATATACCATTTATAGTAGGATATGGAATAGGTCATATCAGTATATAGTTAGCTGGATACAAAAGGTGGTACATTATAGCTCCTATATGAATATTTTTACTGAAAATAATTTACCTTTCTTGACTAGTCATCACCATCCCTGATATTTTTTTTATTTTTATTTAAATTTAAAAAAATACTTATTTATTCAGATTCTAGTGGCCTTTTTCAGGCCCCCAGAATATTTCTTAGCAGCATATTGGTGGTTAATTTTCAGTATGGGGGAATTCATTTTTAAAAGGGGAGGAACCCTGGGCAAGTCCATGGCACATAAATTATAGGGGACACTGGGAGCCATTTGGCAGGCTCCTTACCCAGTATGAATAACGGAGAGGGGGGTGGGGGGGGTGCAATCCATTAAGCAGGTTCCTAGTCCTGGTAATTTTAATAGAGGCACTGGGAGCTAATAAGCTGTTTCCCAGCCCTGTTGATATTAGCAGGGTGCCAGGGCTGCTTTCCCTGGCCCCCACAAATGTGTATAGGTCAGGGCACCCTTAGGGGGTCTTATTTATTTTTTATTATTTATCTTTTAAAAAAAGGTTTTTATGCACTCACCTCTTGTAGAGGAGACGAGTTACAGGAGGTTGGTTTGGAGGCTAAGTCCATCTTGCTTCTACCCCACTGTCTCAGTTATTTGGTGGAAGGCCCTAAATCTTCTAAAAAATAAATTGGGGCAAATAGGGTTGGGGCAAATAGCTGTGGGACATACCAAGTAGCCATTCTCAGCAATCAGGTGAGAATTAACCAATTAAATTCCTTATAAGGCTGCATAAGCAATGCCAGTTAGTCTATCATGTTAAATATGTGTTCAGCCCTGCTGCCTCTTTATTTTATTAATGATTTGTCATGATCCGTCATTAGATCTGAATCTGCAGTGTGGTAGTATTAGGACAAACAGATGGCAATGCTGCTGTATGCATATTTATCATGGTAGACTGAATGGTCTTGCTAAAGATCTGTCACAAGTCCAGTGGCACAGTTATGTACATGTGGCAGCATTAGAGCCTCCCCAGTCACAGCTAACACACCTTACAGAATAGTATGCACTCTTTTTGGTATTTAAAACTGATATTGTTTTTAAATATATTCTATATCACCCTAGAAGTGCCATGAATCTTTTACATGACTGCTAAGATTAGTATAGAGTGGCTGTGTATACTATAGTACATGTATTTGTTATGCATTAATTTCATTCCAAAGATTCTCTGTTATTTTACCTCCCATTAACAAAGTACTTTGGCGTTTCCCAGGCATAATGGGAAAAAGCGAATGTATCTATACATATGGGATTTTATCTCCCTGGCAATATATCATTGCAGTATTACACACATTATTCCCTTAATAATCTCTTCAGGACAATATTTTTTTTCTATTGATGTTTGCTTGGTACAAGAGCCATTTTATCTTTAGCTAAAGTGCATTGAAACAATTCAGACTTATTTCTTAAACGATTCCACATATTTTGAGACTTTAACCATTGTGTCCTATATACAACTTAATAAAAGATGTACAAATTAAAAAAATAAAGTTTTTTCTCACATTATATCTCTTTCTGTGCCCTCTCTGACACAAGATCAGAAAACTGAATTCTCATTTATTGCTTGTGATCACTGTGATTGATCATTTTCACAGTGATTACATGAATAAATAAAAAAAAAATGTGGTTCTGCCTAACTCTTCAATAGGATTAACCAGCCCCATCCACCCACCCAAATTTGGAGGTGGGTGGCTGTAAATTGTGGCAAGCCTCTAGGCTTATCATTTCCTCTCTAAATTGCTAAGCCTATGACTTCTTTTTTTCACCCATCATCAGGTAAAGGGTAGGATTGACAGGCCAGTAATTATCACTGGACTGACATTTTTAACCTCCCATCGCTGTAACTGGCTGTCACATGGTTGGGCTGCCATTTTTTTGCTTTCCTAACCAGTCTCACTCACTGCAGTGCCATCAATCACGCTGAAAGCACTGCTATGACGATGATTTTAAAGGAACCTGTACATACATTGGATGGGGAGCCCATATATGTACAGACATTGTCGTGAAGGGGTTAATATTTTAATTTTGGTTTTTAGATTTCTTTGTATTGCTTTCCACACCAATTGTAGACAGGCAAGGTTTACATAAAGTGTTTACATGTTCTCCTGGTCAGTTGACTGGGGAGGAGCTACAGCCCAGAGCTTTTTCTGCCATGTTTATATCACCATGATAATAAAAATCCAGTAAGAATAATTATTTGTTACATTTCAAATACTACTTTGGGATATTTGTTTTAGAATAAAATATCGCTATATAATTTTTAAACAATAAGTTTAAAGACCATGAGGCACATTCATGTTCACATTTTTGTTATTTCTGCAAATATTCTTGACAATGATACTTTTTCATGTTTAATTTAACTGATGCATTAGAAGATACCAAGGGAGCATTGAGACAACCAGAGAATGGCATGTAGTAATATTTATACTACGGAATGTAATACCAAGGGATATCTTCATTACAAATGCAAAAAATATATAAAGAAAGGATTCGATACTTCTGTGACATATTAATATAAACATGTCTTTAAATTTGTGGAGAAGGTCGACTGAGAAAATGTCCTCTTGTGACAGGGAAAAATAAGTTTAATATTTCAGGTAAAAATTGCAGTAAGTCCTACGGGGGTTTCTACTTGAGTTCTCCTAGATTAGGCAGCAGGAAAGTAAAACTTGATAGATGTCTGTCTTTTTTCAATATCACAAACAATGTCACAAAGATATATCAATAGTTTAATTACTTAATTAACATTTTATAAATCATGGCATATTTAATATATGTTTGACATAGATTAATATCATGGTGTGATACATTTGACTTTTCCTGTATTTAAATATTAACATGCTGTGCTTTTTTTTTTTTATTCAGCTAAGGATCTGAGGGGCAAATTTATTAAATTACCTATAACTGTGTCAATGCTGAACTATACCAATATAAGGAAGAACAATCTGTATCAATGTGTGTCAAGGAGAATTCCATTTGATTAAATAACATAATAAACTGTCCAAATGCATGCAGACAAAATAGCATTTTCTTTCATGTTTATATATTCCTCAAGAAGTTCAATATGATTTTTTTTTATTTTGAGCAAACAAAGCAAAACATGTATTTAAAGCATTACCCAACATGATGAGGGGTTCTAATATTTAAATATTTATACACAGGGCAAAATGTGATTTATATATATATATATATATATATATATATGTACATGATCATTTATATAAAGTTAAGTACATACATTTTTAGCAGCGCAGCCTAATACGTGTAATATATTGTCAACAAATACGCAATGCTATCAAGAATTGCTAGATTTTATGTACATTGTTGGGTAAATTGACATGCATATTATTTTTCGTGGCTTTGGATGAATTCATTTGCACAAAGGGTTTCCCAATATCTGCTGTGTTAAAGATAAATCCAAATGTGAGTGTGAAAATAACTGCACAACGCCCCAAAATGGAGTCTTTGATGGTATTTCCAAGATGGAGTTTTTGGTAAATGCTCTATTCTCCAGAATGAAGCTGGATCCAAAATTGAGTCTGCACTAATACACCAACAAAAGATTCAGGCTGTGTATAAGAAAAAAATAGCATACAGTACAGTTCACACTAACTACTTTATCAATTTGCAAACACCCACAAACACACCAAATATTTAGTTTAACTGTCCATGAGCTCTGCACCACTATGGTATTTGAGCAGCAAATTAGAAAAGCACCACAAGAGCTGTTACAGCGGTGTATAAAATGATAAATGATAATATGCATGTATGTATTGTGCTGGATAAAGGGCCAATTGTGAGCCCGAAACGTCGCTATTAACAATAAAAGATTGAAGCAGAAGTCCCGTGAGTGCGTTTCTTTTTGGATTCGTATATATATAAATATATATATATATATATATATATATATATATATATACAGGGAGTGCAGAATTATTAGGCAAGTTGTATTTTTGAGGATTAATTTTATTATTGAACAACAACCATGTTCTCAATGAACCCAAAAAACTCATTAATATCAAAGCTGAATATTTTTGGAAGTAGTTTTTAGTTTGTTTTTAGTTTTAGCTATTTTAGGGGGATATATGTGTGTGCAGGTGACTATTACTGTGCATAATTATTAGGCAACTTAACAAAAAACAAATATATACCCATTTCAATTATTTATTTTTACCAGTGAAACCAATATAACATCTCAACATTCTCAAATATACATTTCTGACATTCAAAAACAAAACAAAAACAAATCAGTGACCAATATAGCCACCTTTCTTTGCAAGGACACTCAAAAGCCTGCCATCCATGGATTCTGTCAGTGTTTTGATCTGTTCACCATCAACATTGCGTGCAGCAGCAACCACAGCCTCCCAGACACTGTTCAGAGAGGTGTACTGTTTTCCCTCCTTGTAAATCTCACATTTGATGATGGACCACAGGTTCTCAATGGGGTTCAGATCAGGTGAACAAGGAGGCCATGTCATTAGATTTTCTTATTTTATACCCTTTCTTGCCAGCCACGCTGTGGAGTACTAGGACGCGTGTGATGGAGCATTGCCCTGCATGAAAATCATTTTTTTCTTGAAGGATGCAGACTTCTTCCTGTACCACTGCTTGAAGAAGGTGTCTTCCAGGAACTGGCAGTAGGACTGGGAGTTGAGCTTGACTCCATCCTCAACCCGAAAAGGCCCCACAAGCTCATCTTTGATGATACCAGCCCAAACCAGTACTCCACTTCCACCTTGCTGGCGTCTGAGTCGGACTGGAGCTCTCTGCCCTTTACCAATCCAGCCACGGGCCCATCCATCTGGCCCATCAAGACTCACTCTCATTTCATCCGTCCATAAAACCTTAGAAAAATCAGTCTTGAGATATTTCTTGGCCCAGTCTTTACGTTTCAGCTTGTGTGTCTTGTTCAGTGGTGGTCGTCTTTCAGCCTTTCTTACCTTGGCCATGTCTCTGAGTATTGCACACCTTGTGCTTTTGGGCACTCCAGTGATGTTGCAGCTCTGAAATATGGCCAAACTGGTGGCAAGTGGCATCGTGGCAGCTGCACGCTTGACTTTTCTCAGTTCATGGGCAGTTATTTTGCGCCTTGGTTTTTCCACACGCTTCTTGCGACCCTGTTGACTATTTTGAATGAAACGCTTGATTGTTCGATGATCACGCTTCAGAAGCGTTGCAATTTTAAGAGTGCTGCATCCCTCTGCAAGATATCTCACTATTTTTGACTTTTCTGAGCCTGTCAAGTCCTTCTTTTGACCCATTTTGCCAAAGGAAAGGAAGTTGCCTAATAATTATGCACACCTGATATAGGGTGTTGATGTCATTAGACCACACCCCTTCTCATTACAGAGATGCACATCACCTAATATGCTTAATTGGTAGTAGGCTTTCGAGCCTATACAGCTTGGAGTAAGACAACATGCATAAAGAGGATGATGTGGTCAAAATACTCATTTGCCTAATAATTCTGCACTCCCTGTATATATATATATATATATATATATATATATATATATATATATATATATATATATATATATACACATATATATATATATATATATATATATATATATATATATATATATATATATATTTATAAATGTTATAAATGTATGCGTGGCCATTTCCTAACTTTGGGTTACCAAGGACTTTACATGATATGTAAACACTATACCCAAGCCACTAATAAATTGATGTGTAATGTATTGTATTATATCATATATACTATTGTTTATAATATGTATTATCAATTTATTATTATTTTAACTACATTTTATTTTAATATATTTTATAATTTTTTTCTAGAATTAACTTTTTTTTTTGAAAAGTACATTTTTTTGTTTCATTTTATTTTAAAGCTATTAACTGAAATGGCACCGAATTGGCTGATTTTAATGCAGGCAGACTCCAAGCATGGCTGTAGACAGCCGGGCATATGGACAATTTTCATGCTTATTAGAAACTAATTGGCAAATGTTTTTCATTCATTCTTCATTCGTTTCTTCGTGTCTTTGTCCACCTGTACATCCGTTTTCAGATGAATGCACAAAAATCCCAAATGTTGACAAATACTAGATACTTTTTAGCTGTTTTTTTTTTTTTATTAATGTTTGTATATGTTAAAAAGATATTTCAAGTAAAAGTTGATATTCTAGTAAATTATGTGATATGATCAAACTAATGGTATCTAAAGAAAGTCCTTCTTAATTTTTTCCTGAGGAAAACAGTATATAATTTGTGTGGGTACTGTAAATGAGAAAGAGGAAAATTACAGCTAAACACAAACACTATAGATTTGTTATAACAGCAGTACAACATGCCCAAAACAGTCCATTCATGAAGGGGTTAAATGTGAATTTGTAGTAAACATAATAAATAACCTTTAGTGCTATACTATGGAAAATAACTTCTTGAAATATTTACAGTATCTTATTCTGGTTCTTTAAATGGATAGTTATCCAAAACATGCATAGGGGCTGGTGTTTCAATAGTTACATATATTAACTTAGTCAAAAAGGTAGCAATTTTGCCAGTCTAGAAAAAGGCAAATTGTTTCTGAACTGAATAATCAAATTATGTTGTAACACTTACATCATATCATACTGCAAAGGGATAAATATGCCATCTGATGAACCCATTGGGTCTATCCGGTACATGGTGAACTGTGTTGAATTGACAAATTAATTTCAAAAATTAGTTTAAAATAGTTTCTAATTTGCTAGCTCGCTGATTTTTCCAGATTTTTAAAACTCCTTTGTCATTTCACAGCATTTACTGTTTGTGAATAGTCTCTATTGATAATGTCATGAAACATAGACTGAGCAGGCCTATACAAGTTCTGCTCATTCATTGTGCCTGTATCACTTGCTGTCCCATATTTCTGCAGAGAAAGTTGGACTCATCTCAAACTTGGCACAAAGTAAAGATCTCCACGGACTCATAATAGAGTAAAGCATTTCAATAAAGCAGAACTTTTAATCATAGCAATAATACAGGAGGGCTCAGCACCAAACGGCTGTATTGTCTCATTATAATCCACGCTAAACTTTAGATTTAATTATTTTACTACATGCCATAAGCAGATGGAAGTGACCTTCACAAAAACTAATTAGCAAAAGCAAAAGGGGGTTGGGACCCAGTATATAAATGATGGGGTAGCAGAGCGAGGTTGTCACTATAAGACCTTCCTAGTTTGCGAATTGAGCTGAAGTGCATATAAAAGCTGAATAAAAAGGCTGAACTGAGGAATAAAGTCGAATAATTACTAAGCGGGTTATATATCAAAGTCTGCCTACTGCAAGACCAAGGGCAAAATCTGTATGAGATGTACTGAGTCAAATGAAAAACTCTATTGAACTGCAATGGAATTCTTTGATTTGATAAATGAGGTGCCGGTTTTTTTTGTTCCGGTTTTGTAACAAGGATACGTTTACTCCCAAACAATGGTGTACTTTAAAATTAAGATTTTTCAGATATATGAGCAAGGAAGCATATTTACAAATATAAGGCTTTGATTTAAGCTGGATTTTGTTCATTTAGTTTCATAATCATTCATCGCCAGTTGGACCAACATAGTAAAGCCTTTACAGATCCAACAACCAAATTCTTTACATGCAAATATATACATTGTTAATCGAAAATGTTGACACTTTAAATATATATTTTTTGTCATATAAATGAGGAATTATCAAAGTTTAATCTCTGATACAAAATAAGAAACAATTAATAAAATGCACATTTCTTCTAGTGTATTTAATTTATTACAGCAATCCTTTGTTTAAATAAAATTATTGAAAGAAAAGGTCTTAGCATAGCGACATTTTTGGTGTGTGCTCTGTCATAATTCTAGACTATATCAACCACTGCATACAATGGTCTAATAGTAAATTGATGAAGCAACCCAAATGAAATGTATAATTATTTGTCTACATATATATGACAACTGTAAGTAATATAAAACTGTTTATGGGAAAGCCACATATTGTTTTTAATTACATTTTGTATTTTCACCAATAGAGCTTTTTAAAAAATATCTATAACAAAATAAATCAAATTATTATTATTGAATATCTGAATGTATTCATGGTGGCAGCATATTTTCCAATGCCAACACAAATGTAAACATTTTGTAGGAGAATGAAGACTCAGCTCAATAGAGCTTATAGTATTAAAAAAGAAAAATTGCTGAACAAACACATACCACAGGATATATTGAATGGGAAATGGAAAACACTTTATTTTGGGCTGCATTGCCCAATGATTCATTGTTATAATCATGCCAAAAGGGATGCTTCAACAATATTTTTAAATAAATTGATTAAGTTTCAAATAATGTAAAAAGCACTCCGTCTCTTATGTACTGTGCTCCAATTTGAAGAGTTCACTCATTAAAATGCACATGTTCATTATTATTGTCTGGGTATACATTGCATCATTATTGATGCTGGATGGTAAAATGTTAAGCAGGCAACAAACTCCTATTTAGTTATTGGTTGTCAGTCTGACAGACCAATAAGAGGTGTCTGGTTACAGGCCACATCCCACTGAACAGATTCCAGTAAGCATACTTTCTTTGTTTCTCCACTACATAACTAGTGATAGCTTCTAAATAGAGCAATAATTGAAAACGCTGTTTAAGCCAGTTTCCTGGCTTGGTGGCAACCCTATTTGTAAAATAGAGTATTATCTACTTAACGAAGAACTAAACTCTCCATGTGATATTTTAGTCATACAGAAGCCAATTATATCTATCTGTTGGAGCAGATGTGTAGGAAGCCAATGTGTAGGAAGCCAAACAGTGTCATAGAGATGTATAAGAATAAGACAGCACTTACACAATAAAAGTCATGAATCCAGTATACAAATATATACATTTCTTTAATAAAGTAATTTTAAAATCTACACAGAAAAAATACATCTATCAAACAGAAAGGGATATACAATCTTGCTGTATAGTTAACAGTTTACATTACACAGCATATATAACTCTCAGGTGTCTTACCCATATGTGTAGTAAGCAACATGTTTAAATAGTATTCCTTCCTGTAGAACAAACTTATGACTTATGACT